>CM060417.1:117374798-117988274 GCA_030545235.1 Helianthus tuberosus | reverse complement strand
CGTGGAATACGTTGTGAATACCACTGAGTTCTTTAGGTAAGTTTAACTTGTAAGCCACTGACCCGACACATTAGATGATCTCGAATGGTCCTATATACCTCGGGCTCAACTTACCCTTCTTACCAAATCGCATCACTCCCTTCCAGGGTGATACTTTAAGCAAAACTTTATCACCAACCTCAAACTTTAGAGGTTTTCGCCTTTTATTAGCATAACTTTTCTGCCTATCCCTGGCAGCTTTCAGGCGGTCACGAATCTGGGCAATCTTGTCCGTCGTTTCAAAGACTAAATCAGGCCCTGATAATTGAACTTCTCCTACTTCCGCCCAACAAATAGGCGTTCTGCATTTTCTACCATATAATGCTTCAAAAGCCGCAGCCCTAATGCTCGTATGATAGCTATTGTTATAGGAGAACTCGATCAATGGTAGGTGGTTATCCCAACTACCACCTAAATCAATTACACATGCACGAAGCATGTCTTCCAAAGTTTGGATGGTTCGCTCACTCTGCCCATCTGTCTGAGGATGGTAAGCTGTACTAAAATTCAAACGCGTGCCCAAGGACTGTTGGAAACTTTTCCAAAAATGTGATGTGTATCTGGTATCTCTGTCAGAGATAATTGACACTGGTATGCCATGCAGAGATACAATCCTATCTACGTACAATTGGGCTAACATGTCAGAGCTATATGTCTCCTTAATGGGTAGGAAATGTACTGACTTGGTCAGTCTATCTACTATCATCCATATAGTATCATTTCCCTTCCTTGTCTTTGGCAACTTGGTGATGAAATCCATTGTCACCATTTCCCACTTCCATGTGGGAAGTTCAGGCTGTTTTAGCAAACCTGACGGCTTCTGATGTTCAGCTTTGACTTGCGCACACGTCAAACATTTAGCTACATAGGCAGCTACAGACTTTTTCAAGCCTATCCACCAATAGTTTGCCTTTAGATCCTGGTACATCTTATCAGCTCCAGGATGAACAGAATATTTAGAACTATGGGCTTCCTGAAGGATAACATCTCGAAGTCCTCCATAAACTGGAACCCATATTCGTTCATTTAACCTTAGGATTCCGTCCTTGTCATAGGATAACCGCTCTTCAGTTACTCCTAGCTTTTCATCAGGATAGTTAGCTTCCAACACAGCTTCTTTCTATGCAGCTAACAACCTTTCGTTCAAACTGTTCTTTATCTCAATGCTCTTGGCATTGATTCTTATAGGCTTCACTCTTTCCTTCCTGCTTAAGGCATCAGCAACCACATTTGCCTTGCCTGGATGGTATCTTATCTCACAGTCATAATCATTCAAAGTTTCCATCCAACGTCGTTGCCTCATGTTTAAATCCTTCTGATTAAACAAGTGTTGAAGGCTCTTGTGATCTGAGTAGATCACACACTTGGTTTCATACAAGTAATGTCTCCACAGTTTTAGTGCAAATACAACGGCACCCAGCTGCAAGTCATGGGTGGTGTAGTTCTTCTCATGCACCTTTAACTGTCGTGAAGCATAGGCAATAACTTTGCCTTTCTGCATAAGCACACAGCCCATTCCGGTGTGCGATGCATCACAATATACTACAAACTCATCAATTCCATCAGGCAACGTCAACACTGGAGCGTTGCTCAACTTTTGCTTTAGAATATCAAAAGATTCTTGCTGCTTAGGCCCCCAATCAAACTTGCTATTCTTGCGAGTGAGTAGAGTCAGGGGTGCTGCAATTCTTGAGAAGTTTTCGATAAATCGCCTATAGTATCCTGCCAAACCCAGGAAGCTACGAATCTCTGTAGGCGTCTTTGGTTCTTGCCAATTCATAACTGCTTCTACTTTAGCGGGATCTACTTGGATACCACGCTTACTAACCACATGTCCAAGGAATTGGACTTCTCGAAGCCAAAATTCACACTTCAAAAATTTGGCGTAGAGTTTCTCATGATGTAGAAGTTTAAGAATACAGCGAAGGTGTTTCTCATGGTCAGCTTGGTTCTTCGAGTAGATGAGGATGTCTTCAATGAAGACGATGACAAATTTTTCCAAGTATGGCTTGCAGACGTGATTCATGAGATCCATGAATGCGGCAGGAGCATTAGTGAGCCCAAAAGGCATCACTAGGAACTTGTAATGACCATAACGAGCCCTAAATGCAGTCTTGTGTACATCTCCATCTTTAACCTTCAATTGATGATAGCCTGACCTCAAATCGATCTTAGAGAAGTAGCTTGCCCCTTGTAATTGATCGAACAGATCGTCGATCTTGGGCAAAGGATACCTATTCTTGATAGTGACCTTGTTAAGCTCACGGTAATCGATGCACAAACGCATCGATCCATCCTTCTTCTTGACAAATAGGATTGGCGCTCCCCAAGGAGACGAACTAGGTCTAATGAAACCTTTAGCTAGCAAATCATCTAACTGCGTCCTCAATTCCTTCATCTCTGTTGGTGCCAACCTATAAGGCGCTCTTGCGACAGGAGCTGCTCCAGGAATGATGTCAATTCTGAATTCTACTTGTCTATCCGGTGGTAAACCAGGTAGTTCTTCAGGGAAAACTTCAGGGTATTCAGAAATGACGGGTATGTCTTCCATCTTAGGTTTTGACTCATCAATAGTAACCTGTGCCATATAAATGACACAACCCATCTTCAGGCATCTAGATGCCTTGAGCATAGACACTTGCTTAGGCAATCCATACTGGGTATCTCCCTGAATGGTAAGTGGTTCACCAGACGGGGTCTTGACTACTACTTGCTTTTTGTTGCATATAATCTGGGCTTGGTTATGCGATAACCAATCCATACCTATCACTATATCAAAATCGGCTAACTTAAAGGGAAGTAAGGACAAAGGAAAAGAGTGTTTCTTAATGGATATGAAACATCCATCTAATACGGTTGAGGCGGTTTCTAAGGTGCCATCAGCTAATTCCACTTCATATTTCGCACTTAGGGTTTTAACAGGTAAATTCAGTAACTTACAAAACTTATTATCTACAAATGATTTATCAGCTCCTGAATCAAATAGCACTCTCGCATAAACATCATTTATGAGGAAGGTACCTGTGATCACATTGTCGTCCTGAATAGCTTCCTTTGCATCCATCCTGAAGACCCTAGCATTGGTCTTTTTCCCATCCTCAGTTTTCTTGGTGATCTTTGGGCAATTGGACTTAATGTGTCCTTTTTCATTGCAGCTATAGCACGTAGCATCCCTGATTTTCTTACAGTCTAAGGTCTTATGCTCAGAAGACTTGCAAATCCCACATGCCCTTGGCTGTGACTGGGATTTCAACTCGAGTCTGCACCTCCCAAAATGGTGCTTCTTACAAACCTTACACTTGGGCTTTTCTCCAGATTGATGCCCATCCTTCTTAGATCCAGACCCCTTCTTGTGGTCATTGTTTCCCCTGTGCTTCTTGTCTGACCGTCGTGAATTGTCATCTTCACGCTTCCTCTTCTCGGCATCCGTATTCCTCAGCGATCTCTGCTTGACCGCGTCCAGTGTGAGGGACAGGGATATATCAGCTGCAGACCTGAATGTAGCTGGCCGAGAGGCTTTTACACTTGCCTTAATTTCTGGGGCTAAACCCCCAATGAAACGAGCTATTCTTTTGGGTTTCGGGGTCACAAGATAAGGAACTAGCCTTGACATTGTATTAAAGCTCGTAAGGTAAGCTTGGCAATCCAGATTTTTCATTACCAATGACAGAAAATCTGACTCAATCTTTTCAACCTCATGCTGAGGACAGTAGTTCTCCTTGATGAGGGTAACAAATTGTTCCCATGTCATATTGTACAGTGGAATCTTCCCAGTAGCTTGAATCAACGATCTCCACCAGGCTAAGGCCTCACCTTTGAACGATTGAGATACAAACTTTACTACATCCTTATCAGCGCACCCGCTGATATCAACCATAGTATCCATTTCATCCAACCATGTCATGCAGTCAACCGCTCCTTTCTCCCTAGTAAAGTCTTTGGGTTTGCATGAGACGAAGTATTTATACGTACAGGACTTACCACGCGGTTCCTGCTTAAGCTCGATCTTCTTTGACGGGACACTTTGCTGGTTCGAGGAGTGATGATCGTCATCATCCTTCTTTGGCTTATCTAGCTTAGAGGGTGGCTTACTATGAGCCTCAGAATGCGTTTTTGGCTTAGAATGGGGTGCTGATTGGGTCCTGCTTCGAGTACTACTCGATTCACTATACTGCATATCTATGGCTTTAGTGACAGCATTGTCAATTAATGCTTGGAGTTCTGCACCAGTTACATTGATCCTGGTGGCGTCATGATTCTCCTTTGGCCGACTGTTGACCTCCTCAGACTCGGCCATGTAGTTGGACTTGCTACATAAAATGATGACAATGATTCATTTAGGGAATTTATAGGTTTGTCATCTAGATAATTTATTAACCATGGTAATTAAAGAACAATATTGGTTAATTTGTTAAGAAATTTCATTTGGGACTTTTCATTAGTAACCTTTAGTTCTAGAATAAATTATAATAATGGCACAATAGGCCTAGTCACATGGACATTTCTAAATTTTAGGTCAAGATCTTATAGGATCCAGTTATTAAGGTTTGAATCAAGGTTCATTACCTTTCTAGACAGGGAGTTTATAAGCTACGACTGTCTTTTGTCTTATATGACAATAATTATAGCCCGCAGGCATTACATTTCAATCGGATGTTTAAAATAATAATAAAGGATTGGGTTAATTCAATCATAAGGGTGACATATGTGATTTTGCGGACCACATTAGCCAAGAATGTTAACATGTTTGTAGATGTTAACAGAGATTTAAATCTTTTTAAACGGGTTTTACCATATTGGCCATGTCTGTAATGACATTTAGGCTAGGTCTTACCTTTAAGATTCTTTTTAATATTTAATGCAGAACAATCCTAAATTTGAGATGTTAATATGGATCTGAATCTAATTGTGGAACTACCATCTTGGCCCTGTCTTAAGGTGACACATGGCTAGGTCTGTTCTTTTTAGATTTTGCCAATTTATTATAATGGTAGATCTTTTAGTAGGAATGTTATTCTATTTATTTCACCTTTTATGTTTATGCATATAAATAAATAAAATGAAAATTTAAACTAACCATTCCATCACATAATTTAAAATAACGAGTCTGCCCTAAACTGACATGGGATGAGCAGATTAGGCATGATTTACTAGAGTTGCATCTTTCTGAGGACATGGTCCAAGATAGGACTTCGTGGAGGCGTAGGATTAGGGTTCAGGACCTCTAGAGGATATTACAGTAAGGTCTTAGGTGTATTTTAGGGACGTAGGTTTTCCTATCCTTTAAGTGACTTTACCGGTGATTGTCTCCTTGTGTTTATGCCCAAATGATGTTGCATGCTATTATACATGATTTACATTATATTGTGTCACTCTTATCACTTTCTTGGTCTTGGTATTGGTGACTTCTTTTTCTATATTCTTTGACTTGGTGTATTGTATGCGGTTCGTTTTGGAGCTGAGGGTCTCTCTGGAAGCAGCCTCTCTATCCCTAGGGATAGAGGCAAGGTCTTCCTACATCCCACCCTCCCTAGACCCTATAAGTAGCTTTGCTATTTGTGGGATTTACTGGGTATGGTTGTTGTTGTTGTTGTAGTCTGCCCTAAACGGGACTTCTACAAAATAACATGCTCACGCAGGGGCTTAAACAACAAACATACCCACGCAGGGGTTAACAGAAAAACACATGCCCACGCAGGGGCAGAATACTAAAGAACATACCCTCGCAGGGGTCAAAACAGAAAAACAGGCCCACGCAGGGGCTCAACTGGAAACAAGGAAATACTACCAACAATTGAAGGATTCAATGGTCCTTCTTGCTCTTCCCTTTTATTAAACCTGCTAATCCCTTGAAGAAACCTTGTCGCTCCCTGTGATCTCTGTGAACTTCCCGCTCAACCTGATCTAGCCTTTCGAGAATTTCCTCCCGTTCTGGCGGGGAAAACGAGGTACCTGCAGCTGCGGTTGCGGCTGGAGTGGAGGTCGAAGAGACGGTTGTTGTTGGTATCCATATGCCGGGTATCCAACTCCCCAAGGAGTCCCGTAGGGCCCTTCGGGGTTAAGAGCATTGTAGTTCCACGCCGACAGGTATGGGTCGATCTCAGCATAATTGAAGCTGGTGTGAGCAGGTTGCTCAAAAGGATTATACGTTGCTGGGCCAGTATACGTGGGAATTGGGTTGTCAAAACCCAAAGGTGGTGGCATGACAGGTGCAGAGTTCACTTCCGAGTTGGGGTTTGAAGGTCCTCCAAACTACTGGTCTTCTCGGTGCGGTGGATAGTGGCTGCTACTCGATGGTTGGGGGGTGCTGATATGCACTCCTCTTCCTTGCATGGACATTCGTGCGTTTGTTCTCCTTCGCCTCGGTGGTGGTGGTGGCGGGGTAACTGCCACGAAGCGAGAGTCCCTGGAAGGATCCGATTGCTGCTGCTGCTGAGGCGTTGAATGGTAGGAGGGTGTGAAATACCATTCATGCTGGGCGAACCTAACTTGGTAACTGTCTGGACCACGGTAAGGTGATCCATGAAAAGATGATCCGTCAGAAATTTCTATGGGATGTGTGGGGGTACCGGTCGGTGGTTCGGTAGGGTTGGTATCCTCGTCCATATCCATGGCGTGATCTCCGGAAAAGTGATCTTCAGGTCCCAATGGGTTAACACCCACTGGTTCTTCGAGGTAATTTGCCGGGTTGAACCGGCTTTGGAAGATATGGGATGGGTTGTCAAAGGAGTGACGTGAGTTGGACCTTAGGAGAGGGATATATGAAGGCTGTGGGTTATCTGGTTCATTTTCTGAATGGGGTCCAAAAGAGTGTAAGTAAGAAGGTGACGAAGCTAACGAGACACGTGTCAGCTCAGGGTGTCTCCGCGTTTGTTGATCTCTCGCGGCCCGCGTTAACTTAAACAGGGTCTTACGCGGCTCGTTTGAACTAAAGAAACTCAAAGGAATCTGGTATCCACCTTGATACCTCCCGCGTAAATGGTTGGGGTGGGTCTACGCGGCCCGCCTCAACTTAATAATCAGATTTTATATTTTATTTTATAGGTTATAACACATTTCGGGCTCGGTTTTCACATACGGGGTGTGTTTAAAGACATATTGGGACATAGTAGGGTGTCAGAACTATTATAAGGATGTTGGTTTTACCGAGGGTTGTTACAGCAGGCCTTAAACTGCTTGAAGCTAAAAGTAGCTTTAGGCGAGTCAATCCTTGATTCCTCAGAGGACTTGCTAGCATTTTCGTTAAGTTCACTGACAATTTGCGGAATGACCTTAGCCATTTGTTTAGCGACTAGCGATGCAAGGCGTTTGTCAGCGTGATTTCGACAGGCGGCGCGAGAAGGGTGAGTTCCGAATGACGACATTGTCTGCAACAGACATCGTCACAGGACTCAGACACAAGTAAGTCGAGTATAGTCTAGCATATCACCAAGCGCTACTTTTATATATATACAAAGCTCAGGAACACATCAACACGTAGGCACATAATCACGTAGACACATAAACCATATAAGCACGTAAGCACATAAGCACATAGCTCAACACAATAACGTTGTACACTATATTTTGCACGTATTCACCTACATATATTACATGTATTCACCTATCTTTCACAGCTGTGTGAAGCGTTCGAGAGTTGCGAGCGCGAGTAGCGATTGCGAGTAGTTGGTAGTATGTCTACGATTTGTTAGTGTTTTGAGATGTGAGTAGCTGCTCGTTTCGTGCGTGTTTTTCAAAGTGATGAGCGAAAAGCGAGTAAATTACCAAAACCAAAACACATAAAACCACATAAAACACATAAAATCCATAATTCACAGAGTCAGCGGTTATGTCACACCCTGATATTTCCACGTATTACCGGTGGGCCCGGTGGGGAGTATCGTGACGTAGTTGATATCATCATAGTCAAACAACATAATATTTAAATGCACAGCGGAAGCAAAAGATAGATTCATTTCAACTTAAATAAATTGTAATAATAAGTATCACAAATCGTTGAAACAGATCCACAGGCGGATCAAAAATAAAAAGGAGATATTGTTCAACAGTTTTATGACATCCAAGCTTGCGAGACTTATTGTGGACGCTAGGAGAAAGCCAGCCTAGTTCGAGTAGTACCTGCACTTATCCTTTTTGGGAAAATACGTCAGTTTACACTGGTAAATACAATTTAACTGACTCATTTTGAAAAGTTTAATAAAAATTGATTTGAATGCACATGGCACAAAACTCTTTATCACTTGGGATAATTATTTAAATATAATCTTGTAAAAGAATTACATGTTTCTTATGCGTTCAGTAGCCCGGTTTGTGACGGGTTAAAGATCAATAGACACACCACATTATTATTTTAGGCACTGACGGGTGTACGCCTACACCCCGTGCTTAGGTCGTGGCCATTTCGTAAAATGATGCCAAGGATATTCGGGACATGGTCATTAACCCCCCAAAAGGCTTTAAGCAAACAAAACATTTCCAAACGGAGCATATCAATGGTTTAACCTCTATTCGATTAAAGATTCAATGCCCGACCAAGCGGTATTTTATATACCATACCCCAAGCCCGTATAGGAAAATAAGTTAAAAGTATTTACCTTTGCAAGTATAAATCACAAATAGCAAGTGCGTGTAGCTTTTACTGGGTCTCCTATTCTGGAAAAAAGGTTTATAATAACCTATTAGATTTCTAACGGGTCTTTAATTAAGCTTAAGCTTAGACCGGTTAGTTTTAAAGGAAGATATGGTTCAAACGCATGAATAAGCGAAGACCGGAATAGAATGTGATTTAGACCCGACAAGTTTGAATACTTGTATAATATGGGTAAACTAAACACATTCTGGATTTTGAGACAAAAATGATAAGGTTTGACCCGTTTCGGTCAATTTATGCAAACTAGTTACATAAACCGAACCGAATGCGAAAGAGGCGTAACGGGTAACCATATGAGTCATATATAGGTTACCTAAGTTAATATGCCTTAAATATTTGAGACATCAGTAAGATATCTCCTATTATGCCCGAAATGGATTTAAACTCAAACTATGCCTCGTAAGGGCATTTTGGTCATTTAAAAGGTTATAAAAGAGTTTAATTAGTAATCTGAGTTACAGGTCTGATTTATTTAGTAAATATGCTCAATTTAATAAGTTATAACAGTAGGGTACTAGATATATGTGAAATTTATCATTTAAAACCAAATTATGCACCTTAGGGGTATTTTGGTAATTTCACTTAGGCTAAAATGGTCAAAATTGGAATTCTGAGTTTAAAACTTTAGCTTACTGTCAAAGTATAAAAATATACTTAAAATATCAGTAGGTATCAAACCTTATGTGTTTAAAATAGTTTTAATACATACTATGCGTTAAAAACGCTTAAAAAGGCGATTTGGAGCCATTTCCGGGTTCTATATAGAAAACTGATATTTTTGTTATTCCAGAAGTTTTAAAATAATTTATTTATCACATAAAATCAGTAGCAAAAGGTTTGGGGTCAAAAAGATTTGTAAAACTCATTTTATAGCCCAAAAGGGCAAAACCGGCAATAACCAAATTATACTTAGAACTCTAAGTTATGCTTAGCCTAAAAATAAATAAAAATCTCCAAAAATCCCAAAATATTATTTTATATCAGTGGGTATAAAGTTTGATATTAAAAATCGGGTATAAAGTTTGATATTAAAAATCGGGTTTAGATAGGCTATATGCTAATTATGCCATTTAATTCATAAAAAGTCCTCTAATTACGCTAATGAGCATAACTCTTAATCTAGATCTCTAGCTGATGTCAAATTTTGGGTACAAGTTTATAAATCAGTAACCAAGGTGTCTACTTTTTTATATTTTCAAAAATCATATTTTAAGGTCATTTGGGCATAATGGTCAACATATAAGCCTTTAACGGAATCATGCATGTGAATCGGATATCTATTGGACCAAGGTGTATAATCACAGAGGGTTATACTAACATGAAACCTGGTCCTAATAGGGCTCTAAGGCATTTCTAAAACATGCTACAATGGGTCAGAATCGAAAGTCAATGCAAAAGTCAATTTATGCGCCTTTCGGTTCCGAACCGAGTCTAAACTGAAAATTGTCGGGTTGAACATGTTTAGACATGTTCTTACATTAATTACCAAGTTATATTAATGATAAAACAGGTTACATGGATCCTACATTGCTAATTATGCATTAATTTGAAAATAAGTATTCTGTTTACCTTTTAAAGTTAGCTTTGACCCGACAATTGACCTAGTTAGAGTGGGAATCAGAGAGTACCCTTTTAAGGGTTTATTACCCACATAAATACCTACTTATAGGTACTTTTGATTCGAGATTTGACTGAACAAATTTTAATTAATCTCGAAGTCAAACTTTAATTACGACGGTTTGACTTTTAGCTAATTAATTAAGCTAAACAGAAATAAGAAGGATTAAGGACACTCACAAAGGTCCTAAGTATGCTTATGGATCACTAGGAAGATTGTTGCTGATCAGAGGAGCTCCAGAATGAGTCTTGTGAATGTTTGCAATTGAATGGCACAAAGAGTTGCAACATTTAGGCTCCTTATATATGCATTTTGATCACTTAGGATCATGCCAAGGAAGTCTATGAGTGTTTCCAGATCAAGACAAGTGCCCTCTATGCATGTAATACCATTGGGGCAGCCCCTGGTATGTAAAAACAACGTTTAAAGTCGGTTAACAGGCTGCAACTGGCACCTGTGCGAGTTTTCTAATGCTGGGCGGTCCAGGCGGCCCGCGTAAGTTCTCACTGAGGCTTACGCGCCCCGCATGGTCATGCAGAACAGGTTAAATAACTTTCATTAATTGCATTTCTGGTCCCTGGTCCTTATATACGTGGTTTCAACTTCTAAAATTGAATGTTAAGCCCTCTAACTTGACTTTTAAGGACCTAAGACTTATACAAACTTGGTTAAGTCCTTGGTTAACTTTGTGATTACCCGAAAAGTCATAATTTTCCTCGTTGACGCTTTTAACCCTTCGTATACGAATATTGTCATAACTTTCTCATACGATAACGAAACTTGGTGAAATTTTTATCACATATTCTAGTGAGTATAATTTATCATTACAAAGCTTCGGGTTTGCTAAAAGGTCACTCAGAGGTATACTTTAAACATGTTGACACATTTAACCCCTGTAGTTTGTAATTCCTCACTTTCTTTCACTATTAGGTTCGTATGATCCATGATTTATTCGTTTAAGGATATAAACATCATGTAGGGCTATTGTGAAGTATATTTATTCATTGTTGACACTTTGAACCCTTTCATTCATGTATTTTCTCTGTTTGTCAACTTTAGTCCCCCTAGAGTACTTTTTCACACGTTCAAGGCTTATGACACGTGTCAATACATTATAGGTCATGAAATTACGAGGTGTTACAGGTTATGATCTTAGAATCGAAACACATAAAAGCGAATTAGCGTAAGTTCAGCGAAAATTAGAATGTCTCGGGTGTGCTAGACTTTTACTACCCAAAGTGATTCGACTATTCTCAAGGACTTCGAGTACACGTGTTGGCTTAACAAATTGTGCTCTCGCCTCAATCCGAGTGATCGACACGCATCCTTTTGGCCGTTACGTGACTCTGGTTGTTGGAACCCATCGAGACTTTGGTGAGAGTTTTGTAAAATTAAATATAGAGCGGAATTAAGCATTAAGATGCGGGTTTCACAACTAACTTAACAACTTCATCCCCGTTTGTGTGATAGACAAGGGAGATTTGCGTCGAAGTATGGATTTCACTCCTGATTCAACACAACTTCTCGTGTTTATGGTAAAGTGTTGCATCGGGCGAGCAATTTTGTGGAGAGTTTGCGGCTTTCACACCTAATCTCGACCAAATCACTTGCTTATGCGCGGACTTTTGAAGATTGTGTGTGTTGCCAGCCTTAGGAAAGGCTGACCTTGCGCGAAGTGGGAGTATGCGATGTCCGCGCAAGTGCGTAGCGAATTCGAGCAAGAATAGCAGATAAGCTCGTACAAAACCCCTACTGGATTCGCACAAGTCGGTCTGTTGGTACTTAGACTATAGACTAGGTCGTTTCTAAGACATCGACCTGGACTAGGTCGAGTCTTGCCTAATTCCCTATAGTTATGGCTCTGATACCAATCTGTCACACCCCAACCGATGACGGAATCATCGGGGCGCGATACTGAGCGAAACAGATTGCCCAAGAGAAATCCATAACAACTAATTTTACCAAATATTTAAAGTTACGTCCCATACCATAACATACTCAGCAACTCAGTTAATACAGATAGAGTATCTCAAAGACAATAAAGCAGTTTTGACAACTCATAAATTAATTGTTTTGTTTCTAGACTCTCCTAAGCTTGATTCTGAAACATCCAGCAATCCTAGCATCTTAAACACCTGTCACATACGTTAAAGTAAAAGTCAATACACATAGTGTAAATGTGAGCATACAAGTTTAGTAGTATAATAGTAGCGAAAGCGATTTACACCTAACCAGCATGTAACATGTATAATGTGAAGCAAGTAGGTTATCGGCAATGAAATATGCACAGACATGACTGCGAGTTTTAGAGTGCGCAACACGTATCACCACTGTGACACGTGAAGAAATATCCTTAGCAACCCCCGTCCACGACAGGTGTTGAGTCCAAACTATAGTACTATCGTTGCTAAGGTGTCAGGCAACAATCACTGTGTAAACATAACATTAAAGCATTCATCGAACAACATGCATAACATGTAGAGCGGTTAGCGTATAAAAGTGTTTGCGCTGTGTGATTGATGTGATTTGATATAGGTAATGTATGTAACACCCAAAAGTGCGTTAAGCAAAAATGGATCGAGTATACTCACAGATTGTGTTTAGTAAATAAACAATCTCTTGGATTGAAGGGAGCGCTGAAAGATTAGCCTCAACACAGTACGATAGTATAAGCGTTGAACGGTGCGTAAAACGAGACAAGTGAGGTGTGGGACGGATTGTCATCCGATCGGATGACCTTCCGGACGGATGGTCATCCGGATGGATGGCCATTCGCTCGGAGGGTTGTCCGTTTGGGATGGATGTGTTTGTGTATGGTGGAACTTTGAAATTTTCATTGTAGCATTTTATAAAACAAGAAGGGTTTCTACAATTCAGGTCATTCGGCCGGAGGGTCATCCGGACGGATGGCCGTCCGATCGGATGGCGATTCGTTTGAAACTAACTTCTTTTGTAATTTTTGTAGAAAGGTTCAAGTGTTGGAAAAAAAGTCACGAGTATTGAACGTCACAAGTTATCCGATCGGATTGTCGTTCAATCGGATGGCAATCCGATCGGACGACGGTCCGTTCAGCAACCTGCTCGTTCTGAAACTTGTAAAAATTTGTTAAGTTTTAAAAGTTTTGCGGTTATACCGAGACGGTATGACAACGTGTTAAACAACGGAAACTCCACCAAGTCCCAGTCATCCGATCGGATGGGAATCACCCCGTCTGATCAGTCAACAGTTCCTGACGGTTGTTCATGTTCAACCCGTGAGTCGGTTGTCTCTTTGATAGGAATCCATTCTCAGACCGACACTTCGCTAGAGAATAAGTAGAAGGCCTGAACGAGCTCGGATTCCATCGGTTTTATGTGAAAAGTTGAGATTGTTGGAGAAAAGGTTGAAACACTTGGATTATGTTTAGATTTAGGAGAAATTAGTGTTTAATCATTGTAGAAATCACTAATATATAAGTTGTTCTTGGTGGAATGAGGTCATACTTTGAAGTTCATGAGAACTCATGATGAAATCATCCTAAAACACCTCAAATCCATAGATTTCATGGTGGAAAGTTAAGATTTGATGGTGGAAAAGATGAAGAAGTGTGTGTAGATGATAGAAGTACAAGATTTGGGTTGAAAACTTACAAGAGTCGCGAGGAATCGAGAGAAAATAGGGCTGGAACGTGCTGGTGGAACGAGAGCTGTCACATCACATGAACAGTGATGTGACAGGTGCTATTATAGGCAAGAGAGGAGAAAGGCGGTGTAGTGGTGCGATCGGAGGGCAGTTCGATCGGATGGGTTGTGCGCGTTGGTTTTCGACTTTTTGTTTCGCGCGTTGAGTGTTGCGAGTAAGCGATGCGATAGTATTTCACGTTAATTACCCAAATAACCTAACTAACAGTCATAAACCTAAACATACCCATTCTGTGTTTTGTGTTGCAATGAGATTGCGTTGTGATAGAGTTGCGATTGCGTTTGCGATTTACATCCCAAAATAAATATAAACATGCACAAGTAACACATAATAGCACACACACATAAAACAATATCCATAACCTGTAATTCGAGTTGCGATGCGATAGCGATAATATTACGATAAATCGATTAGCGATTAACTGCCATCATTAGCATTTACTCCACATAATACAACTAAAGTAACATAACCAAGGGTATCGATTACAAGTCAAGGAGTACAATCAATAATTAAACAAGGAGTGGCAGATCGCATTTAGCAATCTTTTCTTCCTTTGACTTTGACTTTGACTTGTACTTTGACTTTCCAAAAGTTGGGTTGTTACAGGTGAAGCAAGAATATTCAACCTTTGGTGCAAAAGGTTGACTTCTTGGAGGCAACCCTCTAACCCCACTGACAAATGGTTAATACGGTCAATTAAGGCTTCTTCCACTGACGTCATCTCATCAATGGCTTCTCGCAAGGTGTACACATAGTTGACCAAGGAATCCTCCACCGATGTTCTTCTTCCCTTTTGATTGTTTCTTGATTGAGCTGAAGATGTTCCGCTGTTCTGGCTCAACATTCTAAGAAAACAAGTCAAAAATTTCAAAATAATGAAACTGTAACTCCGGCCATGGCCCCGTGCCCGCTGGGCACGTCACCGTGGTCACCATTCTGCAGATTTTGGATCAAGGAATCGTATTGTTTTAAATTATTTTTCTGAATTTTGAGACATTTCTGAGCATAAATAACTTAAAACAATGTTGTAAAACTTATTTTTAATAAGATTCCTTGGTTAAAAACCTTGCAAATATCACAATAAAGCTTGAAGCCATGGAAGTTTCAAGCTTTAATGGAGGTTGAGGAGTTTTGGAGAAGAAGGTAAGAGACAAAAGTGGCAAAGACAAGATGGTTGTTGAGAACCTTCTTTGGAATATACCTTTTAAGGTATGTGTGAAGATCACAGCAAATCTTGGTCTTTGGAATGGGTCCAAATGTGCAGGAATCATGCTGACTTTATAGAAAATGACAGCACGCTGACCACGGCCCCGTGTCAGCTGGACACGGCCCCGTGGTCAGACAAGACTCTGACACATTTTTTCCGTATTCTGAACACGGGGCGTGTTGGCTTGGACACATCCCGTGGTCAATTTTGAGGTGGGAACGGGGCGTGTTGACTTGGACACGGCCCCGTGGCTAGAGTGTTTTATGAAGTTTCGTCTTATTTTAAGTATTTTATTCGGATCAGGCAGTTCCTTACTGGAGGGAACAACACCGAAGTGCCTAAGGTACCTTAATTGCTCTTGATTTAGACAAGAACGCAAGAGGTTATCAGAAAGGGTAAAACCTAAACTAAATACCGGTGGGCGAAGCCGACCTTTATTCCCCTTATCCGGGCTCTCGTTAAGGAAGGTGTATGTCGAGTCGCTCAGGTCTATGAGCGCATCGGTGGGGACCGATGGAGAGTCCTTCACGGCACAATCGATACAGGGACGACTATCGCTCAAGTTCTTACAAGAGTTTGAGGTGCTTTCGGTATCATCGATGTTGGTAGAATCCGAATGTGACCTCAATAACTCTCCTTGATTGTTGTCTTGTGATGAATAACTTGTTTTCAACTCAAGCTCTAATTCTTTTTATTTTAGGAGAATTATTTCTTCGAGCTGACATAATTCTTCGGAAGTTATGTCATCTGAAAGAGATGGTTGAGGGCATTCGGGCGAGAGATAGTGATCGTTTTTTACTTTCGCACATCTTAAGGTTACAGGAAAACGATGGGTCTAAATAGTGTGGAGTGAAAGTAAAAATAAGAGGAGCGAAAGTAAAAATAATCAATATAACTCATATTTTTGTCAGAAATTACCAACCGTCGGGATCTTACGGTTCTGTTTTCAGTAACTGGAGGTTGGACACAGGGGCGTGTTCAGTGGGCACGGCCCCGTGGTCAGCTACTGTCTGACTTAAAATAGGATTGCCAGTAACAAAGATGGACACGGCCCCGTATCTGGCTGAGCACGGCCCATGCTGAAGTCTGCAGAAACTGAAAAATTTAAGAAAAATCCTAAAAAAATAGAAAAATAAGTAAAAATAATTAGGCCGTTGATTTTAAACTTTCTTAAAATCCTTGTGTCCCCGTGATGTAGCGTGTGAAATGATAATGAAGATCAAACACGTTGATTCTGCGAATACCCATGTAGTTCTTCCCCAACCCCCAAAATTCAACCCAAAGGGCACAAAATTTGAAGTGAAAAATGAGTTAATCCAAAATTCAGGTCTGATCTTTCCAATTACTAGGGAAACATATAAATAGAAACAGAAATTCGAAATGGGCCTAAAAAAGACAATGGGCCAAACCAAAGCCCAAAAACAAAATGCCCAAAACACTTCAAAAAACGTAAAAACGTAAATAACTAATAGAAATAAGCGTTTTTTGGCCCGGACGATGACCCAAACCGCCATAGGCGTTTGCAGCAAGATGGAGCTCATTCTCACGTTCGTTTCGCCTGGTCGCACGCCCAAAACGGACGCCTGAAGCCCAAGTTAGAGCCATTTTAGTGAAACCCCTTTTGTCACGCGATATTGGGCCTCCTAATACAAGATGGCCCGCTCCTCCACACTTGGGCCCGCATCACCTCGGCAACGGCGCCAAAACTTGGTGTGTGCGAAGCGTGATATGATTTTATTAATATTTTGAGCACATTTTACGCATTAGTCAAGTTTTTAATTTATAAAACACGGTATTCTACTAACACTAAACACACACTTGGGCAAGGGCACCCATTGTGAGCGTAGTATAGCGTTGGTAAGATACCGAGGTCGTCCAAGGACACAAGAGCTTTTAGTACCGGTTTATCCTTAACGTCTAATCAATCTAATTTTTTTTTGAGAAAAGATTTCAAACAAGAAAATAAAAACTAAAAATGCAGAAAATAAATAAAATAAAAACAGATAGACAAGATGAATCACTTGGATCCGACTCGCCTTTAATGTATCCTTTGATGATTTTCGCACTTTTGGACTTTTTAAGAGATTATCTTAGTTATAGTAGTAGTCCCCTCTTTTGAAGGTGACGTTACCCTCAACCCAGTGGTTTGAGTCAGCAGAGATACAATCCCAAAGGGTTGGAATATTGAAAGATAATTAATTAAGTTATTAATGCGAAAAGTGGTACGCCCCTCTTTTGAAGGTGACGTTCCCTCGGCTAAGTGGTTTGAGTTAGCAGGGATACAATCCCAAGTAGCTGGTTTAATGTATTAATAGTAGTTTACATATGAGGGGTTCAAGCCATTCGCACCCCCGCCATCCAATACCAGTGGGTATTGAAGGAGGTCCTAGTAAGCTTAAACCAGGTCCTTGCAGGATCTATACACTGAACAAGGCAAGAACCTTACCAAACCATTCCCCTAACCCCCGACCAGGTAGTCAATATGCTTTTATATAGGCCATAAAAACATGAATGATGCAATCTTTTACTTTATATAGACAGTAAAGTAATGCCAAGACACCACGGAAAAATGATAGGAAGAAGTCACCTTCAACATAAGAAACTAGTTATTAAAGTCATTAATACAAAACCAAATAAAAAGTGCCGAAAGATTAAAAATCAAAAGTAATACATAAAAGATTTGTCTTAACCAAGTGATGTAAGAGGCTTAACCAAACATGGCCTTTGATTGGCAAGAACCCTTATAATCAATCTTGGATCCCGAGACTACTACACACTCTAAAGATGGATGGTGGATGATGGTGGTGGGTGTTGGGGTTGTAGTGGTGGTGGAGTGGTGGCAAAGTGGGAGAGTAGTGGTTTGCCAAGGGATGCCTTTGAAGTGAACCAAGCACCCCTATTTATAGCATCCACATTGCTCTGGCCACGGCCCCGTGCCCAGCAGGCACGCCCCCGTGACCAGCGTTTTCTCTTCTTTCATTAAATGCAAGTGTCAGCAGAGGGTCCCACACGGCCCCGTGTTCAGCGGGCACGACCCCGTAGTCAGCATCGTATTTGTACTATCAAGATTTTGCAAGATTCTGCGTATCTTTGCGTTGACCACGCCCCGTGCTGAGCTGGGCACGCCCCCATGGTGGGCGTAGAAGCTTCTACAGGTTTGTCTTTTTTGCAGGACCCTGACCACGCCCCCGTGCTCGGCTGGGCACGGCCCCGTGGTCAGTTTTCTGTTGTCTTGTTTTTGCTTTGGGGATGCTGCTGAGGGGTCGGGCATGTCACGTTTATTCCTTTTCTTTGTATTTATGTTGGTTTTGGCTGTATATTTGTTCCTTTTTTCGTTTAAGCTCATTTGGTCCTGTAAATTCAAAAGGAAGACAAAAACACACTTTTTCCAATATTAGAACTAAAAAGGGGGTAGTTTTATGCCTCATTTGATGTAATTTATATGTTACATTTTGCACACATCAATACTCGACTTGTTCTTCAGCAATATAGTATGATTCATTGTTATGGTTTATTGTTGAAATATTACTAATTCTCTTCGCAGATTCTTAGAATTAAGCTCTAATTTGGAACATGACCGGCCTACCACCACTAATAACTTGACTGTATTTGAATACGCCATTTGAGTTCTAAATCAGCTCAAATCAGAATCTCGGGATATTAAAGAAATGAATGCGAAACTATCCGAATAAATTTAAAAATTAGAGGTTAGTATTCTTATACGCATTGTTGACAATAAACGACTAATACGTGTGATTTAGATCAGTAATTGGAGTGATTCTTCCTGCTAGAAATAGGTATGTATTGTAACAGTTTTTGCTTCGTAGTTGGATAATAAAATTTTAGCAACAACTGATGACCTTTGTATTAGTAATGAAGAGTATAAAACATCCTAAGTTCTTCGTTGTCGCCGTTTCAGCGTTGGTGAAATTTGTGCAACAGTAGTGAAGCTGGACCTTTAATACTGACAATGTGATATTATAAAAATCAATTTTTTTGTATCATAAAGGTTGAGATGTCATTGAGGGTGTTTAACATCCATCATATTAAGTTGGTAAATGATGAGTTGATAGATTCATTACCCTTAGAACTTCAATAATTTTCAAAATTTTTGTTTGCAAATGCAGGGTCCCATTAGGCATTGTAGAGCTTGAAGTGAGAGAAACACTCTATGATTTGGTTGGATCCAGAAGAAGCTGATTTATATCATTTTTGGTACAGGCTGCTCCACCCTTTATCTCACCAACTACACTTTTAATGGTGAAAAGTAATTATTTTTCAGACAAAAAATAATGGATCTTCAACTCTGTACTTTTATTGTGACTTGATTAGTCAATTTAACATGACTTGGAATAACTCATAGCCCCTATGTAGTTTGGTTGAAATCTTATAAATTATGGGGCTGTTAAAATATGTTAATAATCGTAACACGGTAACCAATTGTGAGTATAGTGCAACTCACTTTATTTTTCAACTTAATTCATAATGAAATTTATGTGTTATACTTATATAGCTTTATTAAATGTGTATTGCATCATAATCTGCTACGTTTGTGATGTTACAGCTAAATGATGCTAAACAAAGTGGATGAAAAGGTTAAGAAAACTGAATTTTTTTTGGAAAGAAAGGTACCCTAAAATTGTGTCTTTACTTCCATGGTAATTACCTTATATGCCTATTATATATAATTTCTTGCTTTTTTTGCGCCTAGGCTCCAGGCGAGACCTTTTCACCTTAAGTGCGTCTAACGCTTTTAACCATGGTTGCAAAAGTCGCTAGGCGCTCCCTAGTCGGATTCGGGAGTACTCGGGAAGTACTCGGGAGTATTCGGGAGTACTTGGGGAGTAATTGGCCTGGGAGAAGAGTACTCGTGCCTCGGTAACCTACCTTGTAGCGAGTACTCGGGGAGTACTCGGAGCCTAGGCGGGACTTTTACAACCATGCTTTTAACAACATAGATATGTATAACAGGTTGATAACAGAACTGAAAGAGAGAAACAAATAGATGAATGGTTGTCGATCACTTCCTCAAGGAATGCAAAATGGTGGTATTCTGCATAGTTTACGGGTTACTGCCATGGTTGGAGCTGCAGTTCTTGGTCTCCACTTTGCCCTTGCCCATCTTGGATTATCAGTTTTTCTCCCTTTAATGAATTCCCTTTGGAAGCTGAGCTAGATGTATAAAGTCTGAAACATTTGAAATTCTTGAATTGTGGGGGCCTTGGATTAACTGTACTATTCAGATCATGGATTGTAACTATATACACATTATAGCAAAAGGTTAAGATGCATGAGACAGGATTGCAACTGTACCATTGTGTTTTTATTATCGTCAAGCCTGTTTTAAGTTTTGGTTGCAACTGAGATTTTGTTGCTTTTGTTGCTTTTTGTTTGGCTGTTGATTTTCGACAACAAAAACTGCTAGGATTCAATGGTTCAAACGAGACATTCGGTGAATGAATATGGTGGTCGGTAGGATGAACTGCCAGCTGAAGCGAGGCAACATCCACGACAAGGTTTTTGTATTTAAAACCTAAATTTCTAGACAACAAGATGGTTTATTCAAACTAAATAGCTAATACATGCTTTTAATGCTTTTTGTATGATAGCGAGGAGACAAGGAGGAGTACTACTATGATTGGCCAACCCTGATTGTTCAGGTTTTTTGTCCGACCAATTTGATCCTCCTAAAGTTCTTTGAGGTAAACCCTAATATATGTGTATTAGTATGGTATATATGCTGTTGATTTTTGTGTATGATCCGAATGTTGAGGATAGTATTGAATGGATTTTGCATGCTTACATTTTCTCAGTTTGAGGATGCAGTGTGCACTGATGATGGTAGTGTATTCGATATTATGTGAGTGTTGTTATCTTATATGCTTAAATAGTTTTCTTTCTAGAATCGCTGTAGTTACTTGCGCTTTAATGATACTGATACTTCTGATGTGAAATATTTCAGGTAATTCTCAAAAGCAGCGACCTCTCCTTGGCGATTTACATCATTCGTTATTTCTCATATGGTGGTTGTTCCTCGCCAATCGTTGCAACCTCTTATCTGTCTCTGCATACGATTTGAGATTCTTATCATATCACAAGTGCCTTGGGCTTCATAACCCGATCGTAGCCCATCTCCGTTGCCTTTCAGAAACCCTAAATCGGAACCAGGCGTACTCTCATCCAGGTATGTTACACAATCTTTGCTAATTTAATCTTACAATCCTTTGATTTAACAATGAAGTTGGATTTCTATGGTTGTTTTAGCTGCTGTAATTATGATTTTTGGGTAACTTTTAGTTATAGAGATGTCGAGTAAATGATACTGGTGTAGGCGATTTCATTATTTTAATTTATTGTAAAATCTATATTGGAGGTAGCAAGAATAACAATTGATTTAAGGTGGACACCTCCTAAACCACTTATGTTTTTATTCAGTGGTGCGGAAGAACTTTTTATGCTTGTAAGAAATTTATCATTGTACATGTTACTCACATCTACAGTAAGTGCTTTCCAAATACAAGTAGAATGCATTCAGAAGATTAGTTATGATGTAGTTTTTTTTTTATTGATTAAGTGCGGGATTTCTTTTGTTGCTTCTCTAGGATTTATGGAAATGTAGTATTGTGGGTCAAATTTGGAAGATGACTTGGTATGTAATTCGTACCAATTTTTTTTTTTTTTAATTTTATATTTTTATCTAACATATTTTGTCCTTTTTAGTGTTGTCTAAAGAATGGTTAGCGGGATTAATGTACACAATCCTTTCCAACATACGTTGCTCTAATAATTTTAATGGATGTAAAATCCAAACATTATTGTGATATTTAGTTGTGGGTAAAAAACATTATCACCCCCTATCTTTTTCTCTCAGGTTATCAATTATCAATTGAGATTGCTGTTGGAGTGTTAAGTTGAATGTTGTCACCGGTTTTAATGTTTTTTTGATGGCTACGGAGATAACCTGAAGATCACGACCTAAGAGGCAAGTTTAGAACATTTTTTATGGCTACAAAGATAACCCTAAGCTATGGCATAAACAAGTTAATTATTTAATTATTTTTTTCGGTTCTATTATTATGTTGGATATTCTCTCAACTACGAGCCTCATTATGATTCGTTTATGGGTATGTGTGATTGAGGCCGTGCAACATAGACGGACCATGCTTTCGATAAACGTGCATACATATAAACGTGAGTGCTTTAGTATTGTTAATAGACTATATATTTAGACTATATATTTGGCATGTAAATATATAGTCTATTAATTGTTATTAAGTTGTTAATATTTATTGACTTTGGTTGATTACTTATATATGATGCTTGGAGGCTGGAGCATTTTGGAGAAGGCTATCAAAAGTTGGTTTATACTTGAGACAACCTGTTTTCAAACATGGTCAATTGTATGTTGCTTTATCACGTGTTAAAATACGAGATGGAGTAAAGCTACTAATACTTGACAACGACGATAAACCTACGAATAAAACAACTAACGTTGTTTATAAAAAAGATCTTCAATGAATTTTGATTTTCTTTGTCCTATTCATGCATTTCAATTATTTCGTGTACTCTCTGACATTTTCGTTAATAATTCAACGTATATAAAATTATAATATTTACTTCACAATTTTAAAGGACTTAGTTTTCCTGTTTAGCCACCCGTGTAACACACAGAAACTTAGACTAGTATCTTTTTTATCAATCAAAACCTCAATTTAAATATATTAAATTTATCTTCAACAAGTTAATCCAAGATGAAAAAAAAAAACTTGTAATCTTTTTGAAATTTTATTAAGAAGTTAAGTTATAAATTTTTGCATAATATTCTCAACAATTTAATTTACATATACATCTTTTTATCCGTTTTCCATATTTATCTATTAGATGTAAGCAATTTTATTTAATAAAATACTTGAATAATGAATATCCAATTTTTAATTGTATCTTTTAATTTTATAAGTTATCCTTATCAAGTATGGGTGGAGATACAATAGAAAGTTTATTTGGCTAGGAAGGATAGGAAGTGATCTTGACCATCCATTAAGTTAATCAAGGGCTAAGATTAAATCAGGGAAATTGAAAGGAAGAAAAGAGGCGCGTGAGTTTGTTCAAGGGCATTCTAGTCAATCCAAGCCAATAGTTTCTCTCTCCTCCAAAAAACATAAAAAAGTGTTTTACCTAAAACGCAATGCACAAAAAACACAAAGAAATGTCTTATTTGTAAAACGCAATGGCCAGAAAACACAAAGAAATGTTTTATTTGTAAAACGCAATGGCCAGAAAACACTTAAAAATGTCTCATTTCTAAAACGCAATGACCTAAAAAAACAAAAGAAAGTGTTCTCTGTAAAACGCAATGGACTGAAAACACCTAAATATGTGTTTTACCTAAAACGCAATGACTAAAAACACTTCAAAAATGTGTTTTACCTAAAACGCAATGACTAAAGATACTTAAAAATGTGTTTTTTCTAAAACGCAATAGTCAGAAAACACATAAAACTTTCTTATTTCTAAAACGCAATGGACACATAAAACTGTTTCTGAACTGTTTGTGAATTGTCTGTGAACTGTCTGAATTGTCTACGAATTACTGTCTTCGAAATGAGCCAATTTCTGGAAAATTATTTTTTCTGATGCGTTTTTAGCTCAACCCCAGCTAGGGGCTCTGCCCCTTGGACCCCGCCAGGGGCTGCCGCCCCTGGGACCCCGCCAGGGGCTGCCGCCCCTGGGACCCCGCTACCAGGGGCTGCCGCCCCCGGACCCCCGCCAAGATCGTAAAACGCAATGACTAAATAAAAACCCAGATCGTGAAAATGAAATTAAAGAATTTCTTACATGGATCGAAGCCGGTTTCTTCATCAATTGACGAATTTTGAAATGATAGAAACACTTATCAGCGATTGAATCGAGTGATTATCTTCAAAATCACCAGAAAAAACGAGATTTTGAATGAAATTAAACTGGGTTTTCTTCGAAAAAAGCTGAAGAACACGTTGATCGAGTGGTTGAATCATTGATTGATGACGAAAATCACACTATAATGTAGTGATTATTGAGATAGTAAGTGAAGAAAAGGTTGGAGATGGTAGGTTTTGAAAATGGTGGGTTTTGAAATAACCGGGGAGAAGAAGGAAGAAGAAATGATGAGATTGACTAAAATACCATTTCTCTTTATTTTAAAATTTGCCACATGTCATAATCCTATGGCTTCCTATCCTTCCTAGCCAAAATTAACTTCCTATTTGATCTTTTCCCTATCAAGTATTATCGTGCCCTAAAAATAATAAACCCTTAAGAGTATCCTATTTATACCCCCCTTTATGTGACTTCTCTCTTCTTTTCTCTTTATGCGACTACTCTCCGGGTCAAGATCATCCTAAGCATTGTTTGACGACTCGTGGAGTCACCTTTTGCTTCACCAACGCACAACTAAACAAGAATCTGGAGATTTTGCATGCTTTCAATCCGCTTGGCACAAGGTATAATACTTCTCCATTCCTTATGTACTAGGGAATAACATCTTTTAGTGTATACTAGTAATGTATGAAATTCATAATTGATACCGACTGAACATGGTGTTCGGTATTAAGTGTGATTTGTAACACTAGTACCAATAGTCGAAATCCCAAAACGTGAACATAAGCTATGTTCTCGTTTTGGGGTTTCGACTATTAGTATTAACCGGTACTGGTTTTTTGTTTCTTTGTTAACTATTGAAACCAATCGGTTGATACATTCAACGCCCAGCTATTACGCATAAGCAAGTTATTGTGATAAAAGTCTAGATACCGAGCTCTATCCCTGTTATTTATTATCTATATATGGTGCGTGTAAAATAAATAAATTTCCAAGTACGGAAATAAATATATAAGTTTGAAGGATTTTAAAAATAGTTACAAATATATTTTCTATTTATTGGCAAGTATAAATCATAATTAGTTATTAGTAAGGTAAATTAGATGTAAATAATTACAAAGCTATAAATCTATTAGTAAGGTAAATTAGATGTAAATAATTACAAAGCTAATCTACGCTTCAAAAAAAAAAAAAAAATATTTACAAAGTTGTGTAACAAAGTATAAATTTGTAAATTTTGGATTTACAATGGCAAGGTTACAAGTTATTTGAAAAGTTACATACGTGCATCTTAAAAGAAATACTAAATAACAAACAAACATGGATGATTACTGGTTATCCATTTTTTTCAAAAGATATTTCACTAAAAGGTGTCTTATTTGTAGGCTTATAGGCATGGCTGATTTCATACCTGACGATGTTCTTTGCAATATAATTGCCCGGCTTCCAGCAAAACCTTTACTACGTTGCCAATGTCTATCGAAATACTGGAATCACATGCTTACCCAACCAAACTTTATGAAGTTGAGATCACGTAACACCATCATTCTTCCCCTACATAATACTTTTCATCTCATAGACGACAATGTGCCTACTGACGACACGTCTAATTCAATAGTTAAGCGATGCCATTTTTTTGCCGACCGAAATGGACAAATCAAAGTTATTGGAACCCTTAATGGTATAGTAGTCGTTCAGTTCTATGCAAATGCTTTCAAGCTATACAATCTGTTCACAGGCGTGTCCGAGTTACTTCCTTTTCCACCGAGATATTACAAGAGAGCTGCATATGGATTTGGATATGGTCCAACCCCGGAAGACCTGAAGATTATTAGGTTTAGACAAAGTGATACAGATTTTGATGTCTATAATTTTAGAGAGAATTCGTGGAGTTCATTGAGCACATCGAAATACAACATTTGGATCAAATTTGAACAGGAAGTGGGTCACTTCATAAATGGGTCTTTGTATTGGATTGCATACAATAGGAACGTGTTGATCGCCGTCAATGTTAAAGACTTGGTACTTTCAGAGATATGCCTACCTTTTAAGATTAACAGGGGGTGGTATTTGAATCCTTTGGCTACGATAAATGGATGTCTTTGTTCACTCAACCAGATCACTGCTAGCAAATTCAACATGTGGGTTATGAAAGAACATGACCAATGGTCAAAAATATATTCATTTGAATTACCTTTGAATGAGATACCTTACCACGCTCTTCGTATTTTGGATGGTAGAAGAATTCTTATGGTCGATCCTTCAAAAAATCTCATAATCTATGACACATTGAAAAAATCGTATAAAACGTTCAACATTTCAATGAAAGGTGTACATTTATGGGGAGTGCACGCCTTTGAGTATGTGGAGAGTCTGATTTCACCTTTAGATATGTGTTAATCCTCAAGATTGGAACAAAGAAGATAAGAAAAACAGAAGAACGGAAATTGGAAAGTTAAAAGGATATATGTGTTCATGAGTAAAAAAGAAAGAGAACGCACCCATTATATCGCCTAAATTTCATGGTTTTCTATTTTGAAATTTCGTTAACATTTTGCTTTGTATTAGTGATAAACCTGAAAAGAGATGAACTTGTTATTTAATTTTATCTAGTTTGTTATTATTATTTTTTTAAATCCTAGTCTAGTTATACTCTGCATGGAAAAGAGATGGACACTATTTTTGTCTGTATGATGCAGGGGGCATAGTGGTCTTGAGGATTGCTTCTGTTTACGAACTGTTGCGTCTTCATCTTCAATTGAACGATTATAAATATTAATATCTTTTCTTTAGGCTCTCACTATTCACACACTCCAAACATCTTATTTTTACACCCCTACTTTTATATGACTCGCATAGAGTTATACAGAATGTTGCACAAAAAAATGACAGAGAATGTTTTATTTTTGTCTCTATCTAAATGAGAAGTAGAGCATTATACGACCCGTATAAAATGTTATACGACCAAAATCCCATATTATGTTATTATACGACACAATATTTTCTCGATCTATACGACGCCTATAGCATTATATGAGTCGTATATCATACGACTCAATATTTGTCATGTCAAAAAACTCTATACTGGCCGTATAACCAGGGCCGTCTCCGAAAATCACAAAAATTTTTTTGGCCCTGTTCGAGATAAAAAATTAGGCCCTATTCGCAAATCTTCATATAATATAAACGCATCAATCATTCACGCGAAGTCTAATTAATACATTTGAAGTATAAAAAAACATCAAACAACGTTTTATCGTATATGAAAATTGAATGCAGACAATCTATAAAACACAATTCACCAAACAAAGTCTAATACTCTAATACGTTTCTAAACCTCATTTGATCATGAATACATATCAATCAAACAGCAGTTTAAGTGAAGTCTACCGAATCGAAATCAAGGTTCATCTTTCTAACAAACACAAAGAAAGTTTTAAACAAAGTTTAATACTCTAATACATTCTTATCAGCAATCAATCTATTAAACAAACACAAACAGCAGTTTTGGGCGGCAAAATCATAAGCAGTTTTGGGCGGCAAAACAAGTAGTTAAACAGCAGTTTAAGTGTGTGAAGTCTACCGAATCTATACCTGCTTCTGGGCAGAATCTGTGATGATGAATAGATGATGAATGTCGATGATGATCCTGAAAATCGCGATGATGATGATGATGATGAATCTGTGCTGCGATGATGATGATGAATAGCAGTCCTGCAAATCGCGATGATGATGATGATATGCTGAAAGTTCTCGATCAAAAATCCCTGGTGCAACAATACCCCGACGTTTGGTTTCTGATGATATCTTTGGGCGGCAATATTTGGGAATTGCCGAATTGGGGCCTGTTATCATCAAGCCCTTTACAAATTTGAGAATTGGGCTGCATATATAAACGAAATTTAAAAAATTTTGGGCCCTATTATGATTTGGGCCCTGTTCTCAAGCCCACCCTGCACTGGGTTATAGCCGGCCCTGCGTATAACCTTGCACACTCGTATAGAGAGTGTGAAAATAAGATTTTACTTTTTAGGGTGTTGTTTTATTAACCCCCTTTCTTTATATGTTTCACTATTAGTTATAACAAAACATATGTTATGTTATACTTTTATATTTTTGATTAGGAATGTTGTAGTTGTTGCTCTAAGTTTTATATTTTTTTTATTAAAATTGCAGCTGTTGCACTAAGTTCAACTATGTGAATGTGAAGTCACTGTATGCCTTTATATTTTTTAGTTATGTAATCTTTTAGTATTTAAATTATGTAATTTATTTATTATTGCTAATTATTATATTACTAATAATATTATTTTTAACAAAATTAATAGAAAATATATAATTCTTAAATAGAAAATAATAATATTAAATAGGTGTCACGTGTCAAATAACGCTCCTCTTCAACACAGCTTTTTTCCACCACGCCACTATTCTGACGCGTACTGACGTGACGTCCACATGTCGAATAACGTCCATTCTTCATGTCCATCCACACCGTGTGGTCTTAGGTTGGAAGGGGTGCTCCCCACATGGGGAGTGGTAAACTTTCTCTCTGGCCAATCATCTCATTTCATGTTAACTTCCCTCTTCACACCCCATTTTACACTCAAACACTAGGGGTGCTCCCCACATAGGGAGTGGTAAACAATTTGTTCTAAAAAAAAGATAAATGTGTGATTGGTTGAAAGAGAGTAGGGCCCACCATTAACCATCTCTCTCTCTCCTCTTCCCCACAACGCTGACTACTCACCGTTCAACACAATCACCGATCACCGAAAGGGTGTTGGCGGCGCTACACCGCACGGCAAACCCCCTTCCCCACTACACTCATCGAACCCGCCCCTACCACCCTTATGTTTCAGTGCAAAATAGAGAGTAGAGAGGGAGTTGACATGGCATTTGGTGATTCGCTGAGGTGTTAAGTTTATCGCTCCCACACCTCTTACACCTAACATAGTTGTGGAAAATGCATGGTGTTCTTTTCCGTAAAAAGATTTAATAGTTTTTACACCCTGTTCTTCACTTTGTCTTTACACCCACCGTTGAATGGGAGACACTGGCGCCATACTCCGGCATTACTCCTCCGTCTATTTTCCGGCCCTGGCCTGGTCCGGCGTAGCTTCCAGAAACCAAATCCAAAGAGGAAGAAATGTTGATTATATCTTTAAACATGGGTTAAAATCATAGAACCCTAATCATGTTTATTCAAGCATTACATAATTATGAACATGAAATTATAGGCACTTACTTGTGGGAATGGTTATCTTCGCAGATGATGATGATAAAGCCATGGTTCCCGTTATGATGCCTAGTCTTGATGGGATGATGAGAGAAAGTGTATTTCTTGTGTTCTTAAAAGAGTTCTTTATATAACTATTTATAAACCATGACTATCACTAATGATCCATAATTTTGATCATAAATCATGGTTGGTTAATAACTCTTGGTATTCTCTCTATTAAAGGCATCTAAAGGGAAACCGTAAAGTCCCTTTAACTTATAACAATTACTTCCATCAAGTAAATGTTAGGAAATTGTAATTGTGTCATATTGGCAACGTTACTCAAATGATCCGTTAGGCCACATGAACGAGTTATTTCTAACATTCTCCCAATTGGCCGAATGATCATTTGTGATAAGCATAAGTAAGTTTGGCCAAGTTATAACATTAATTAATGTTTCAAATTGAAACTGTAACAGAAAAATACAGTCATTGATTTATTGTCAACTAAAGACCCCCATTAATCATGTTACAACCCCAAATCAAAACACACTTAAATTTAAGACCAAAATGACTGAGGTAAGGCCTTTAAAATTAATGTATATAATGTTTATCTATATGTCATTAGGTGCACATACGTATTTATAGACAAACAAATTGTATACTTGAGGAAAAATAATTACTAATCATTCCTCTGTACGATATGCTATTATGTATGGCCTTTAGTAAAACCCGTCTTTATTATGAGCTCTTAAAAAGACTTTGGGTTTAGACCTTAGTTATCGGATCTGCAAGCATATCATGAATGTGAATCTATTCTATACAAATATTTAGTTTCCTCTTCTTGTTCATAAACGAACAATGATTTCGTATCGAAGTTTAATACAGCACCTCTCGAACTGTTACTGTTCGAGGAAACAAGGTAGCTGACTTTTCACAGTAAGTCTTCAATATAGTATTTATATGGAGTTAATAAGTTTATGAGTCCACTGATAAAATTTTAACAACATTTAGTGACAATTTCGTTTTTAATTAACAACATATTATGTCATTATAATTTAGGTTGTTGTTAACAATTTCTTATGACTCTTCCATGAGATAGACTTGTCCGCAGACATAAGGATTACCCCAAATTGACTTTTAGTTTCTTTTGAATATTACAAAATCAAGGTAAGAATAATCAACCTATTCTTATAGTCTTTCTCGTTTCTTAAAGATATTGTAAGCTGCTTCACAATAATCTAGAGTGGTCTAATGTTCATCAATGTGAGCAATATCTAAACGAGTATAGACTTGAACCTTCGTAAGGCTTCTAATTAACGAAGCAAAAGGAAGTAATCTCATTTATCATTTTATCCTCTAAAGGAGAGCAATATTGTTTGTTACACATGTAAGAGCCCGCTTTAGAGTAAAGCTTATGGGATGAAACTAACGTCCTGTTAGGTCTATCTCGCTATATTTTGATATCTCTCACGTGAGTGGTATCTCTGAGATTCATTATATCAAAAATATGTATGAGAAATTATTTGACTTGTGTAACATATACTTATCTAAAGAGTTCCATCTATATAAGGACAAGTTTACATTAGTTGCTCCCACTCATCTTGAGATAGGTACAAAAATACACTTAAGTCTTGATGAAAAGAATTGCATTAATATTATCATATTTTGATGCTTGCTTCAACCCATACATGGAAGTTATTGACATACAAAGTAAGTGTTCATGACCTTCAGTTTAGAACTTTCAGGTTGTTTTATGAACATGTAGGTCTTTGTTTAAGGAAAGTTGTTTTACTGTTCATATAATGTTGCTCTAAATGGTTATAAGCCACTAGAACAATAATGATCCTCAAAGAAACATTTTGTAAGAAATGTAAGATGATTCTTTGATAAATAATTCTTTTCTGAGCATAACCTTTAACAATCAATCATACTTTTAGCGTCTTAATGTTTGCATTCAGATTTTGTTTAGTGATGAACACCCTTAGGTAATTCAACCAAATCCCAAACGTTATTCTAACAAATAAAATCAAATTTGCTAATAACAATTCTTATTCCATTTGGAAAATTGATTGATGCTAATGGCTTAATTAGAGGAGGTAGGACTAGTAAACTTTCCAATATCCATTTCAACTTCAGTCAAGGAGGATACATAATCATCAAAGTTAGTAGGCTTTTAAACCTAGATGGCCTCCTTAGTTGATTATTAGGTTTATTAAAAGTTTCAGTTTTATGGATTAACTCTCGCCTAAGTTGCTATCACTTTTAGAATTCTAAATATGTAAGAATTGGTGCAGTATGGTGTGCAAGAGGTGTAATCAAAGTAAAATTTAATAGGTCTCTTCCCCCCGCCTCTTGCACTTCCGGTAAGTCCTCATAAGGACTTTTACTGCTTCCACTGACTTAGAAATCTTTAACAGTTTAGCATGCTTGTGGTCATATTAGAAGAGCAATAAATTCTAATAGAGAAACAAATTAATGAAGTTACTCATTGTAGTTCTCTGTTTGAGGATTACAATTTTGGCAAGAAATCTGAGTGTGCCCACGTTTAAGCAACAATGAAACATTTGTTAAAGTAACAGTATATTCTTAAAGAGAAAAGTTGTGAAGGAGCAGTGTCTTGTACAGAAGGTAGAAATTGAGGTAACAACAAGTTTTCACTCCCCTACCTCTTGCAACTCTCGCAAATTACGATTAAGACACTTAATGCTCCCACCAACCTTTTAGATCTCTACGAATGCTACAAGATAAGTTCAAAGATGTACATGCTGTGGGAACATGTCATATATGTTAGACTTGATTTTCTTAATGTCGAGATGTTATAAAAATTTTAAGGGACATATTTAGAAGGAATCATAGTATATATGAATTAATTTCTTTAATACCTTTTATCCATAAGGGACATATTAGACACAAGTAAATATTATTTGAAATGATAAATGACTTATGTCTGAATTTTCCATTTTGGGATAAGTTCCAATGAAATATAATTTCTGATGGAACTTGATTTATTCCCTTAGCCATTTAAATATTAAGGCTTTTAACACATGCTCGTAAGTTACTAAGAATGAGATTTGATAATATTTCATCCTTCATTAACCTGGTCATGATTTCGCATGCAATTTGGTCTTAATGGATGAAGTTTGTAGATCTCATTTTTCTTTTGTTAAATTTTCATTTTTATGATAACAAAAGTTGTGAAAAATATAGTATCATCTAGTTCTATCTTATAAGGTTTCTATCCAGATTGTGATGACAAATAATATGAGAGTTTAAGGTAAGAGTGGCTTTGTTTTAACCATACAAACCTCACAACTGTCATGATGTAACTTTCATATTGATACTAAATTCTGAATAATATACAGAATATATAAAGTATCATGAAGCCCAGTTATGAAACAGTTTATTATGGATCTTATAGTCTTAACATTAAATTTTGCCACTAACTCTCATCTTAAGTATTTGTTGATTTCTAGTAAGGAAACACATAGAATTAGAGTCAATCCGTCATGTGTTGATTGTAATATTATCATTAGCAGACTTAAATATCATAAATATCTGACTACTTATTTTAGCCAGCTGTTCCATTGAGTTATGGATAGTCTCGATTGTAACAACCCGTATTTCGGTTGTTCCTACTTTTATCATATTTCCTTCGTAAACGCTTGTACTCTTGGGATTCGATTAACGCTATGGGTTAAGCTACATTTTAAACGCATCTTACAACACTTATCTAATCACAGCTATCGCATTTAAACGCTATTTATAATGCTTGTTACCTAAACGCTATCGCAACGCAAACTCAAAACGCGGATTTATTTATGCATTTACATTGTTATTTGTGTGATTACTTGTTTAGAATGTTATGAGATTATCAATGCAACGCTTATACGCCTGAACGCTTACTTTATCGCAACGTAACGCTTAACAAACGAACCAAAGTTGGAAAAACCGACCCACGCGAACCCAACCGTCCTAATGGCCATCCGTCCTGATGGCCATCCGCCCTGATGGCCATCCGCCCTGATGGCCACCCGCCCTGATGGCCATCCATCCTGATGGCCACCCGCCCTGATGGCCATCCGTCCTGATGGCCACCCGCCCTGATGGCCACCCGTCCTGATGGCCACCCGCCCTGATGGCCATCCGTTCTGATGGCCACCCGCCTGGATGGAGCCATCCGGAGACCGCTACTCGCACACCGACTTAACCCCCTTGCCCTCCTCTATAAATACCCGTCGTACACCCTCATTTCAACACTTTGACACTCCCATCCGCTCCCAAGTCTCAGACGCGATTCAAGGCCTTTTTGTAAGCTTTTTCTCCCAAATCTTCTTCAATCTTCATTCTATTCCACTTCTACTCCATTTTCTTCACCAAAATCACACACACACTTTAACCAAAATCACTGATTTTAGACCTCTTGAAGGTGGTTTCCACTAGTTTTGCTTCGGTAAACGGTTGTGGAGCATCATTCAATCAAGATCGGTCCAAGATCTAAAGGATTTTCACACTTTTCAACTTATTTATAAAACTTCTCTTCGATTTTTATAAAACCTTGGTGGAATCAGGATTCAACCGGACTCTTGACTTATTCCATAGTCAAGAGCTGACTCAAGAACTGATTTCCATCAAAGAGATGGACCGACTAACGGGTCAAACATGAATCTTCATCAAGAACAGAACATCTGATCGAATGGGCAAAGCCTATCCGCCGAATGGACCGGGCTTGGTGTTCTCCATTGTTTGAATCCGTCAATGCGTCCGTCTCCGTCAACTAAATCCGTTGTTTGAGAAAATTTTACAAAAAACTTCAGATCAGCCCATCCGTCCGGATGACCTGACCTTGACGAATTCCTTGGTTTAACTCTTGTTACCACGACTGTTAAAACATTTTTAACCAAACTTCAAAAATTTAACGGTTCATAAACAAACACAGGCCATCCGCCCGAATGACCATCCGTTCGGATACACTGTTGAACACTTAACTCACTTTTACCCCACTCGACACTCTGCTTTCGACCGTGTCAGCACATGGAAGACTTATGCTTCTGTTCCCGTACGCAGGCTGATCCGGCGCTCCCTTAAATCCAATCTAGATTGTGTTTACTTGATAAACACACACTGTGAGTATACTCGAACCCATTTTTGTTTAACGCACTTTTGGGTGTTACATACGTTCTATATCAAAACACAACACACAACGCAAACACTTTATAAACGCTAATCGCTCCCGCATGCTATACGTGATTTGTTGAATGCTTGTTACTATGCTTATACAGTGTTACACTAGACCGCCTCTAGCAACGATAGTACTATAGTTTGGACTCAGCACCTGTTGTGACAGGGGTTGCTAGGGATCACATTACTTTACTTCACGTGTTCGCTTCGGTGAATATGTGCCGCGCATACTCTATAACGCAGTCTCGTGGTTAGGTTGTATCATTGTTGATAATTACATGCTGGTTATACGTAAACGATTTTCATACTATTACTATGAAAACTTGTGTACTCACCTTTACTTTATGTATTGACTTTTATTTTAACGTATGTGACAGGTTGATTGGATGTTGTGCTGCAAACAAGTTAGGAAGTCTAGAAACTCACCAAATAAAATCTGAGTTGTCGGAATGGAATTTGTTTTTGAGACTGAATATCTGTAATGACTGTTATAAATTATTTGTTTAATAATATGGGATATTGAACCTTAAAAATATTGTCATTAATAGTTGCTATGGATTCTCATGAACAATCTGTTTCACTCAGTGCCACGCCCCGATGATTCCGCCATCGGTTGAGGTGTGACAGATTGGTATCAGAGCCATAACTATAGGGAATTAGGTCGAGTCGTGTAGAATTGACCTAGTCTATAGTCTAAGTACCCAAGACAGACCCTTCGTACGAATCCAGTAGGGGCTTCGTACGTACCCACATTTAAAACCTCGTTCGAACCTGCAATAAACACCTTCGTACGAACCCACTCATTTCAGCTTCGTACGAAGGGGAAACCTTTCCTAAGGCGTGTAACTTACTTTTTCCTTTCCTAAGGCAAACACAATACACACATTTTGAAAACGGTCGCATAACACAACCGAGTGACTGGGTCGAGACTAGGTGTGAAAACTAAGAACTCTCGATAAGATCACTCACTCTACGTGTATTTTTACTCTCAGCACAAAAATCTTCGTTGAGTTAGGAGTGACATCCATATCTCAACAGGAATCTCCCATTCTATCTCATGGTTGTTTCAACCACAATTAGGAGCGAAGTTGTTAAGTTAGGGGTGAAACCCGCATCTTAATAACACGTTCCGTTCCCTACTTTGATTTTACAAATCTCACCAAAGTCCCGACTGTTCCGACGATACGAGTCACGTAGTAACTGGAAGGATGAGTGCCGTTCACCATATTTCGGTGAGAGCACAGTCTATTAGGCCAAAGCGTGTACTCGAACCCTTAGGAATGATTGAATCACTTTGGGTAGTCGATGTCTAACACCCAGGACACTCCATTTATTTTCTAGCCTACAAACACCGATTTTACGCGTCATCGATTTTGTGTGCTTATATGTTTCGATTTTGGAGATTTTACGCTTTCCGCTCCCCGCTTTACTAAACGAGCACAACTCGCACAGCTCTCGTAATCTAAAATGCTAACTAATCGCAGATAAACTAAGAACTCTTGTACGCTATACTTCTTGCTAAGCTACTCGCTACCGCTCGCAAGTCTCGAACGCGCTACGCGCCCTTGAAAGATAGGTGAATACGTGCAAAATATGTAGGTTAATACGTGCAAAATATTTGATTACGTGGATTATGTGCTCCTACGTGCTTATGTGCCTATGTGTATACGTGCTTACGTGGATTATGTGCCTATGTGACTATGTGAATGTGTGCCTACGTGTTCCTGAGCTTTATTGAGTAGTAGTAATAATAATAATAATAATAATAATAATAATAATAATAATAATATTAAAATGGGCTGTAAAACGCTAAACTTTTCAAACAAGACCGATATAATCGAATCTTGTCTAATCCCTTTGGGATAATGTCTGCTGCAGAACCTGCACTTGACAATGTCTTCTCTCGGTTCTCACACTCGCCGAAATGTTCAGAGGAACAAAGCTGACAAGCGTATCGCTTCACTCATGGCTAAGAAAATGGCCAAGGTCATACCTCAGATTGTCAGTGAAATCAATGAGGTTATCAAAGAGTGACGCACCTAAGGCTCCCTTCAGTTTCAAACAATTCAAAGCCTGTGGTCCAGCAAGTTTTACTGGCGAAGATGGACCCAGTGCAATGTTTCAATGGTTTGACTCAATCGAGGTCACTTTTCGTCAAAGCGGATGTCCGAAAAATATCCGCACTGTGAATGCTACTGGAGTCTTCCATGTAACAACCCGCGTTTTTGAAAGTCAAAGTCAAAGGAAGAAAAGATTGCTAAATGCGATCTGTCACTCCTTGCTTAACTAATTGATTGTACTCTTGACTTGTAATCGATACTCTATTTTATGTTACTTTAGTTGTATTATGTGGAGTAAATGCTGATAATCACAGTTTATCACTAATCTATTTATCGTTATCTCATCGCTATCGCATCGCAACTCGAATCACATGTTCTGGATATTGTTTTACGTGTGTGTGCTATTTATATGTTTACTTGTGCATATTTGTCTTGTGGTGAATAATCACAAACCAAAACGCAACTCTATCGCAATGCAACCTCATCGCAGACTCGAATACTAAGTGGTAATTTTAGGATTGTATGTTAGTTAGTTTATTTGTGTAACTATTGTTTAATACTATCACATCGCTTACTCACAACGCATCGCAACGCTCAACGCACGAAACAAAACATCGGAAACCAACTCGCTGAAGCCCTTTAATCGAATGACCATTTGATCGAATGGTCATCCGGATGGCCATTCGATCGGGCTGCCCTCCGATCCGTCCCTTTGCACCGCCTTTCTCCCTCCTTTGTGTAACACCCCGTGTTTCGAAAGTCAAAGTACAAGTCAAAGTCAAAGGAAGAAAAGATTGCTAATTGCGATCTGTCACTCCTTGCTTAACTATGGATTGTACACCTTGACTTGTAATCGAATCTTTTATTTTGTTCGCTTTAGTTGTATTATGTGGAGTATCTGTGAATAATCAAGGTTTAATCGCTTGTTTTATCGTTTTATCGTTTCTCGCATCGCAACTCGAATTATGCATTCTGGATATTTTTTACATGTGTGTGCTATTTATGTGTTACTTGTGCATGTTTACTTTATGTTTTGTGGTGATTAATCGAAACGCAATCGCAACTCTATCGCAATCGCAGTCTAATCGCAAACGCTAAACACAAGTTATTAATGATGGTTATATGTTAGATATAGTATTAGTGTGGGTATTATTAATCTATCGCATCGCACAATCGAAACTTGCCTAAACGCATCGCAAAACCCAATGCACGAAACAAAACGCCGAAATTCAACTCGTCGGACCACCTCGGTCGAATGGCCAATCGATCGAATGGCCATCCGATCGGATCGCCATCCGATCGGATCGCCATCCGATCGGATCGCCATCCGATCGGTGGCCTATCCGACACTTGTGCACTTTCCCTTTTTGGCAACCTATAAATACCCCCTGTCACACGTAAATCTTGTACTTCTATGATCTGCACGCACTTCTTCATCATTTTCACCTTTGAATCTTAACTTTTAACCATGAAATCAGTGGATTTGAGGTGTTCTAGGATGATGTCATCATGGAGTTCTTATGAACTTCAAGATTTGGCTTCATTCCACCAAGAACAACTTAGATCTGAAGGATTTCCACATGAATAAATAATGTTTTCGCATAAATCTAAACATTTTCGAAGTTAAAAGGATTGAAAGATGGTTTTCCAACTTTCTTTCAACTCTTTTACACTCAATGCACTCAAAACCGATAGAATCGGAACTCATTCAGGCCTTCTACTCTTCTCTGGTGATGAGTCAGTTAGAGATCTGCATTCTATCAACGAGACAACCAATTTCGGGTTGAACATGAACACCGTCATGAACAGTTAACTGATCGGAGTGGGGTGATTCCCGTTCGATCGGATAACCTGGGTCTGATGGAGGTTCTGTTGTTTAAAACGTTGTCCTACCGTCTCGATCAAACCACGAAACTTTCAAAACTTAACAAACTTTCAAGTTGCGATACGGTCAGATTCGCGGGATGGATTGCCGTTTGATCGGATTGCCATTCGATCGAACCGCAATCCGATTGGATTGCAGTTGGACCTTCAACACTTAGACTTTTTTTATAATTTCAAAGATCATCAGTTTCTAACGGATTGCCATCCGATCGGTAGACCATCCGATCTAGTGACAATCCTGCTGTGAACTTGTTCTCTGAGAAATACCTCGCCGAACGGATCGCCATCCGATCGAACTGCCAATCGATCGAACGACCTGAAAGGTAGAGATATTTCTCTGTTTTCAAAATGCTACAACGAAAACTTCAAAGCCATCATACATAAACAAATCCTTACCAAACAAATGTCAATCTGACCGAATGGCCATCCGATCGGATTACCGTTCGACACTTGGTTCTTTTGCACCGTTTTACGCACCGTTCTTCGCTTATACTATCGTTAACTGTTCAGGCTAATCTCTCAGCGCTCCCTTCAATCCAAGAGTGTGTTTATTTACTTAAACACAATCTGTGAGTATACTCGATCCCTTTTTGCTTTACGCACTTTTGGGTGTTACATACGTTATCTATATTCAAATCACATCGATCACACAACATAAACACTTTTATACGCTAACCGTTACTGCATGTTATACGTGTTACTCGTTGAATGCTTGTATGTTATGTTTACACAGTGATTGTTGCCTGACGCCTTAGCAACGATAGTACTATAGTTTAGACTCAGCACCTGTCGTGGGTAGGGGTTGTTAAGGTTATTACTTCACGTGTCACAGTGGTGATATGTGTTGTGCATTCTACAACTCGCAGTCATGTTTGTGCATACTTCATTGTCGATAACCTACTAGCTTTCACTCTGTACATGTTACTTGCTGGTTATGCGTAAACGCTTTCGAAATCTATTATACTAATAAACTTGTATGCTCACCTTTACACTATGTGTATTGACCTCTATTTTAACGTATGTGACAGGTGCTTAGGATGCTTGCTTGCTATTTGATGGAATCGAGCTTAGGAGAGTCTAGAAACCAACGAACAATTTACTTATTTAAATCTGAGTTGTTGGAACAGAACTATTTGTCTTTGAATTGTCTGTAATAACTATGCTACTTATTATCTCATGGTATGGGACGTGATGCTTAAATAATTGGTAATCATAGTTGTTATGGAAACTCCTGGACAATCTGTTTCGCTCAGTGCCGTGCCCCGATGTTTCCGTCATCGGTTGGGGTGTGACAGATTGGTATCAGAGCCATAACTATAGGGAATTAGGCAAGACTCAACCTAGTCCAGGTCGACGTCTTAGAAACGACCTAATCTATAGTCTAAGTACCAACAGACCGACTTGTGCATACCCTTTAGGGTTTTGTACGAGCTTACTTGCTATTCTCGCTCGCACTCGCTGAAAACTATCACTGCACAATTTTTCGAAACTGAACGAGTAGTTAGGTCGAGATTAGGTGTGAAGACCATAAACTCTCGACTGAATCGCTTATTCGACCCGCATTTTTATCTATAAACAAGAGAATTTGCGTTGAATCAGGAGTGAAATCCGTACTTTAACGCAGATTTCCCCCTTTATCTCATCAAAACAGGAACAAAGTTGTTAAGTCAGGGGTGAAACCCGGACCTTGACAACTTGTTCCGTGCTCTAATTTGGTTATACAAAACTCTCACCAAAGTCTCGATGGACTCCAACGACTTGAAATCACACTGTAACTGGAAGGATGCGTGCCGATCGCCCAGATTGAGGCTAGAGCACAGTCCAGAAAGCCAAAGTGTGCACTAAAAGTCCTTGTGAATAGTCGAATCACCTTGGATACTCAACGTCTATCAAGCCAAGACAATCTATTTCTCGATTTTATGTGTTTCGATTTTGGAGTTCGCCACCGCTAACTCTGATATTTGTCGCTTTTGTGTGGATTTTTCTATGATTTATGTGGTTTTATCTGTTTATGTGTTTTGATTTTTGGTGATTTATTCGCTTTTCTTCTTCGCTTCGATCGACACACACGACTCGCACTGCACATCTATCTCAAAACAGTAACAAATCGCTTAACTACTCGTTTGTGCTATGCTGCTCGTTATGCTACTCACTGTTTACTCGCTAATCGCAATCGCTATGCTTAAATGCGCAGAACTTGACTGATAAGGGAACAAGAATGTCACATATAGGTGAATACGTGCGAAATGTAGTGTGTTTACTTGCTTTTGTGCTCTACATGTTTACGTGCTAATGTGTTTACGTGCCTATGTGCCTATGTGATTATGTGTTTATGTGATTAGATGTGTTCCTGAGCTTTATATGAGGTAGTTAGAGTAGTATGGGAGTCCATACTAGGGTTAATCGAAATTTGTGTCTGAGTCATATGGCGATGTCTGTTGAACACGATGTCGTCATTTGGATCGTTTCATTCCCGAACAACTCGCCGAAACCATAAAGACAAGCGTATCGCTGCACTCGTCGCCAAGCAGATGGCGAAAGTCATACCGCAAATTGTTAGCGAACTGAATGAAAACGCTAGTAAGTCTTCTGAAGAGTCCAGGACTGATGCTCCTAAATCTACTTTTAGCTTCAAGCAGTTCAAAGCCTGAGTCCTGAAGGAATTTACCGGTGAAGATAGGCCTACGACCATTTTTCAATTGTTTGATTCAATTAAAGTTACCCTACGCTAGACTGGCCGTCCGGAAAACCTTCGCACTGTTAACGCCACCGGCGTCTTCCAATCCCACGCTCTTGATTGGTGGACGGCCGAGAGAAACAAACGAGGGAATGATGCAGCATTTGGGCTGACGTGGGACGAGTTGAAGGACATCATGATGCAAGAGTTCTGCCCTCCACACGAACTCCAAAAGCTGGAGGACGAATTCTGGCATATCAAGCAGGATGGTGGAGATAACGCTGGTTTATTTGCTCGCTTCAAGCAGTTGAGTATCATCTGCCCTGGTCAGGTTACTGATGTGTGTAAAATGCAACATATAAATTACATCAATTGAGGCGTAAAACTAACCCTTTTTAGTACTAATATTGGAAAAAGTGTGCTTTTCTCTTCCTTTTGTATTTTCAGGATTAAATGAGCGTAAATGAACAAAAGGAGCAAATATGCAGCAAAATCTAACATAATAACAAGAAAAGGAATAAACGTGGCATGCCTGACCCCTCGACAGCATCTTCCCAAGCAAAAACAAGTGAACCGAAGGCTGACCACGGCCCCGTGCCCAGTGGACACGGGGGCATGGCCAGGTGTCTGCAGAAAGGACAAAGCTATAGAAGCTTCTATTTCCCGACACTAGGGGGTGCCCAGCTCAACACAGCCGTGGTCAACGCTAAGATTTGCAGAATCCAAGCAAATCTTGATAGTACATATACGGTTCTGCACACGGGGCCGTGCCCAGCGGACACGGGGCGTGTGGAGCTAATGCAGACAAAATGCAATTAATGAAGAAAGAGAAAGTGGATGGACACGGGGCCGTGTCCAGGCTTCTGTGTAGGCTATAAATAGAGGTGCTTGGTTCACTTCAAACGCATCCCTTGGCAAACCACCTCTCTCACACTTCACCCACAATCCACCACCACTACAACCCACATCCACCACCATCATCCATCATAGAGTGTGTGTAGTAGTCTCGGGATCCAAGATTGATAGTAAGAGTTCTTGACAATCAAAGGCCATGTTTGCCTAAGTCTCTTACATCACTTGGTGAAGACAAGCATTTAGTGTAATACTTTTGATTTTTAATCTTTTTGCACTTTTTATTTGGTTTTGTATTAATGACTTTAATAACTAGTTTCTTATGTTGAAGGTGAAACTTCCTTATCATTTGTCCGTGGTATCTTGGCATTATTTTATTGTCTATATAAAATAAAAGATTTACACCATTCATATCTCTAAGGTCTATATAGAGATATGTTGGCTACCTAGTCGGGGGTTAAGGGAATGGTTTGGTAAGGTACTTCAATACCCACTAGTATTGGATGACGGGGGTGCGAATGGCTTGATCCCCTCATATGTAAACTACTATTAATACATTAACCCAGCTACATGAGATTGTATTTCTGCTGACTCAAACCACTTAGCCGAGGGTAACGTCACCTTCAAAAGAGGGGCCTACCACATTACGCATTAATAACTTAATTAATTATCTTTCAATATTCCAACCATTTAGGATTGTATCATTGCTGACTCAAACTAATAGGTTGAGGGTAACGTCACCTTCAAAAGAGGGGCCTACTACTATAACTAAGATAATCTCTTACAAAGTGCAAAAGTGTGGAAATCATCAAATGTTACACTAAAGGAGAGTCGGATCCAAGTGATTCATCTTGTCTATCTGTTTTTATTTTATTTTTATTTTTCAGCATTTTTAGTTTTTATTTTCATGTTTAAAACCTTTTCTAAAAACTTTTGATTTGATTAGATGTTGAGGATAAACCGGTACTGAAAGCTCTTGTGTCCTTGGATGACCTCGGTATCTTACCAACGCTATACTATGCTCACGATGGGTGCACTTGCCCATATGTGTGTTTAGTGTTAGTAAAATAACGTGTTTTATAAATTTAAAACTTGACTAAAGTGTTAAAAAGGGCTTAAAATATACATAAAAATATATTCACACCGACACACATCAAGTTTTTGACGCCGTTGCCGGGGACACAAGGATTTTAAGAAAGTTAGGAATCAACGGCCTAATCGTTTTTCTTATTTTTCTGTTTTTTTTAGGATTTTTCTTAAATTTTCAGCTTCTGAAGAGCTCAGCACGGGGTCGTGCCCGCTAAACACGCCCCCGTGCCCAATCTTTGGTACTGGCAATCTTGTTTTAAGTTAGACAGTAGCTGAACACAGGGCCGTGCCCACTAAACACGCCCCATGCCCAAGCTTCAGATACTGAAAACAGAGCCGTAAGATCTCGACGGTTGGTAATTTCTGACGCAATCATGAGTGATACTGATAATTTTTACTTTCGCTCCTCTTATGGTACGTGGTGTCAAATATGTGGCGGAACTCATGAAGATTTAAAATGTTATTTTTTTAAATTACAATCCCCACTATATAGGCCCATTGTTTTCCTGTAGCCTTAAGATGGGCGAAAGTAAAAACAATCCCTATCTCTCCCTCGAATGCTCTCAATCATCCCTTCGAGATGAAATGATTCTTGAAGAATTATTTCAAATGGAAGAACTAATTCTCCGATGGATAAAATAACTTGAGATGGATATAACTAATTCATCTCAAGACAACAATCAAGGAGAATTGTTGTGATCGCATTCGGATTATAACAACATCGTTGCTCCCGAAATCACCTCTAACTCTTGCGAGGACTTGAGCGATAGTCGTCCCTATGTCGATTGTGCCGTGAAGGACTCCCTACCAGTTTCCGCCGATGCATACATAGAACTGAGTGATTCGACATATACCTTCTTTAACGAGAGCCCGGATAAGGAAAATAAAGGTTGGTTTTGCCCACCGGTATTTAGCTTAGGAATCACCCTTTCCGATAACCTCTTGCGTTCTTGTCTAACACTAGGGCAACTTAGGTATCTCAGGCACTTCGGTGTTGTTCCGTCTAGTAAAGAACCACCCGATCCGGATAAACTCCTTGAAAATAGACGAAACTTCATAAACACTTCTAGCCACGGGGTCGTGTCCAGGTCAGCACGCCCCCGTGTCCACCCAAAGATTCCCGTCTGACTTTTACTGGTCAGAATACGGACAAAAAGTGTCAGAATTTTGTCTGCACACGGGGCCGTGTCCAGCGTGCTGTCGTTTTCTATAAATGCAGCAAGATTCCTGCACTCTTGGACCCATTCCAAAGACAAAGATCTGGTGGGATCTTCACATAAACCATACTAGGTATATTCTAAAGAAGGTTCTCAACAACCATCTTACCTTTTCTACTTTTGTCCATTGCCTTCTTCTTCATTTCTCCTCAAAACCTCATTAAAGTTTGAAATCTCTATGTTTTCAAGCTTTATTGTAATATTTGTTAGGTTTTTATTCAAGGAGAATCTTGTTAAAAATAAGTTTTACAACACTGTTTTAAGTTATTTCTGCTTAAAAATGCTTCAAAAGGCAGAAAAATAATTTAAAGCTCCAAGATTCCTTGTTTCAAAAATCTGCAGAGAGGTGAACATGGGGCCGTGCTCAGCGAGCACGGGGCCGTGTCCGAGGTACTGTTTCATTTAAATTGAACTTTTCGACTTGTTTTTCGTAGAATGTCAAGCCAGAATAGTGGAACCTCTTCAGCACATTCAAGAAACAGTCGTAGGGAACGAAGGCCTTCCATCGAAGCAACTCTTGTGCGCTATGTGATGGCAATACGGGAAGCTCTCGATGAAATGACATCTGTAGAAGAAGTCCTAATCGACCGTATTAATTATCTCACGGTGGGGCTAGAAGACAGTTTTCAAGAAATCAACATCTTGCACCAGAGGTTGAACATTCTTGTAACACCTCCCATGGAACCAATCCTTCCCCAAGAGGATTGGAACCTAGCACTTGGAGTCATTAACCCAACCGGGTGGGATGACATCCCCGCAGAACCTCCTCTTGAAAATCTACAAGAAGTTTTGGTTGAAGTCACACCCCCTCAAAACAAGGACGCCAATGAGCCCGCCTTTCTTCTCCCTCGGGAGATAAAGGAATGGCTCAACGATGTATGAGGGGTCATTCCCGGAGAAGAAGTCGTCAAGCCGCATTCAATCGAGAGTTATCTTTCTCGGAAATTTTGCTCTTAAAATGAATTATAGGCTAGGACTTCTTTGTGGTTATAGATTTCTTGCATTTCCTGACCTACTTATCTAAGATTTAGTTTATGCTTTTATTTTCTAGGATCTTATGTAATTCACTCTTTAATGGAATGATGGTTTTTAATTATTAAACAGTGTTTGGATGATGTTGTATTGGGTTAAACACACTCGGGATGATGGAGGTTACTAAGGGAAACTTGAACCCACACCCTATGCACAAAAATAGAGCCTCCCGACAATTTTTCTTCATTACAGCAAGTTCAGCACGGGGCCGTGCTCAGCCAACACGCCCCGTGCCCAATGATCTACAGAAAATGCCCAGCCTTCTGTTAATTATGATACTGGCAATCTGAACACGGGGCCATGCCCGGATCAACACGGGCCCGTGTCAAGATGCCCAGTAACATAAAATTTTGCTTTTAACACCTTTTTACACATTCAATCAACCTAAAAACTTATTTTTGGGACACATTGAGGACAATGTGTAATTTAAGTGTGGGGGGATGCTAAAACCTTGAATTTTACAAGTCCTAATAACAAACCTTACACAAAACTCTATTGGAACCGCTAACCACCCCAAAAATTTTTCAAAAAACTTTTCATTTTTTTACTTGTCTTTGTAAAAAGGTTATATTTTTACAAATTTACAACCGACAGCGTCGTGATAAAAAGAATCAACATAAGAAAATTATGAAATGACATGACAGATTCTAGTTAAAAATTGATTATATATACTTGATTACATTATAAACCCATTCCCACAAAAAGTGAGTTTTGAGCCTTTATTGAGCATACAAATACACATCTTTAAATTAAATGCTCACTTTTCGTTTCTTGTGTGAATAGGCGCTTGGTTTCTTACAACTCTAGAACTTTCCATGACGATACATTCCCGGTCCTTACCAACTTAAACCCAAGTAAGTAAATGATGGAGGCATTAGGACTAACCCTTTTCTTTTCAACACCATTATTTTTTATTTTTTTTACCACCTACCCAAAATGCCCCTAGTTAACCCCTTTGAGCCTAAACCTTTTCATTTCTAAACCCACAAAACAAACACCCTTAACCCACCAAAACCCTTTTTATTTTTAACCCTTTATTTTAGTAAAAAGATCGGTTTTCATGTGACATTCCTTATCCAAAAAAAATGAAGTCTAGCAATAAACAAATAAGTTCCTCAAAGAAACTTTGTTTGAAAATGCTTTGTTTGAATAAAAGTCACAAAAACAAAACGTTTTACGACGACCGACACTTTTTACGCTTTTAGCCCTTTTACTAACCACTAAACCAAAACCACCTACCTTTTACTCAAGCCTAACCCTTCCCCAAGTCCTCTTGATATTTACAAATGTGTATAGTTAAAAAGGAGGAGGATTGATTGCTTGGCAAGCATATGGTAGAAGTAAGTTCTATGCCGGTCTCAAGTGTTTCACAAAAATACATCTTCGGCCGAGTGTTGAGTGATCTCCCGTGAGGTATGTGAACTTGTATATAAATGGAATTTTAAAGAGGCATGTTATGCCCAAATAAGTAATTTCTCTTATGAAACGTTCTAAATAAATCTTAACGAATAGGATTGTAAATAACATAAAAATAAAGCTTTATAAAGATCTTGGATTCCTGACACTCAAGACAAGCCCAAAACTTCTCTTCTACCCATTCCATTTGGGAGTGTAAGCCACATTATAAAGAGTTTTGCTTGAGGACAAGCAAAGATTCAAGTGTGGGCGTATTTGATGTGTGTAAATTGCAACATATAAATTACATCAATTGAGGCATAAAACTAACCCTTTTTAGTAATAATGTTGGAAAAAGTGTGCTTTTGTCTTCCTTTTGTATTTTCAGGATTAAATGAGTGTAAATGAACAAAAGGAGCAAATATGTAGCAAAATCTAACATAATTACAAGAAAAGGAATAAACGTCGCATGCCCGACCCCTCGACAACATTTTCCCAAGCAAAAACAAGTGAACAGAAGGCTGACCACGGCCCCGTGCCCAGCGGACACGGGGGCGTGGCCAGATGTCTGCAGAAAGGACACAGCTATAGAAGCTTCTATTTCCCGACACAGGGGCGTGCCCAACTCAACACGGCCTTGGTCAACGCTAAGATTCGCAGAATCCAAGCAAATCTTGATAGTACAGATACGCTTCTGCACACGGGGTCGTGCCCAGCAGACACGGAGGCGTGTGGAGCTAATGCAGACAAAATGCAATTAATGAAGAAAGAGAAAGTGGATGGACACGGGGCCGTGTCCGGGCTTCTGTGCAGGATATAAATAGAGGTGCTTGGTTCACTTCAAAGGCATATCTCTTGGCAAACCACCTCTCTCACACTTCACCCACACTCCACCACCACTACAACCCACATCCACCACCATCATCCATCATCCATCATAGAGTGTGTGTAGTAGTCTTGGGATCCAAAATTGATAGTAAGAGTTCTTGACAATCAAAGGCCATGTTTGCCTAAGTCTCTTACATCACTTGGTGAAGACAAGCATTTAGTGTAATACTTTTGATTTTTAATCTTTTTGCACTTTTTATTTGGTTTTGTATTAATGACTTTAATAACTAGTTTCTTATGTTGAAGGTGAAACTTCCTTATCATTTGTTCGTGGTGTCTTGGCGTTATTTTACTGTCTATATAAAATAAAAGATTTACACCATTCATATCTATACGGTCTATATAGAGATATGTTGGCTACCTGGTCGGGGGTTAAGGGAATGGTTTGGTAAGGTTCTTGCCTTGTTCAATGTATAGATCCTGCAAGGACCTGGGTCAAGCTTACTAGGACCTCCTTCAATACCCACTGGTATTGGATGGCGGGGGTGCGAATGGCTTGATCCTCTCATATGTAAACTACTATTAATATATTAACCCGGCTACTTGGGATTGTATCCCTGCTGACTCAAACCACTTAGCCGAGGGTAACGTCACCTTCAAAAGAGGGGCTTACCACATTACGCATTAATAACTTAATTAATTATCTTTCAATATTCCAACCCTTTAGGATTGTATCCTTGCTGACTCAAACTACTGGGTTAAGAGTAACCTCACCTTCAAAAGAGGGGTCTACTACTATAACTAAGATAATCTCTTAAAAAGTGCAAAAGTGCGGAATTCATCAAAGGTTACACTAAAAGCGAGTCGGATCCAAGCGATTCATCTTGTCTATCTGTTTTCATTTTATTTTTAATTTTCAGCATTTTTAGTTTTTATTTTCATGTTTAAAACCTTTTCTAAAAGCTTTTGATTTGATTAGACGTTGAGGATAAACCGGTACTAAAAGCTCTTGTGTCCTTGGACGACCTCGGTATCTTACCAACGCTATACTACGCTCACGATGGGTGCACTTGCCCATATGTGTGTTTAGAGTTAGTAAAATATCGTGCTTTATAAATTTAAACTAAAGTGTTAAAGAGGGCTTAAAATATACATAAAAATATATTCACACCGACACACATCATTACCACCCCCGATATGACGATCAAGAAATACATCCGTGCTCTGCCGGACTGTGTTGTAGACTTTTTGCAAGTTGCAAAGACTACAACTATTGAAGAAACCTACCTGCTCGCCGCTGAGATTAACGACAAACGAGTCAGGGTTGGTTACTTCGATAAAGCTGCCAAGAGTCTACACCAAGCCACCGCTGCTCCCACCGCTGACACCGCCCCTGTACCGCAATCTTCAAAGTCCTCCCATTGCGCTGTCACAGCTGTCGCTCCACTCCAAGTAGTGCCTGCCCCACCGCAACCTCAACACCGCCAAGTAGCGGCACCGGTTACCCATGCACCGCCGGCAAAGCGTGCATACACTGGTCCTCACCCGACTTGCCCTACTTATACGTATCATCACCCAATGGAAATCGCTTGCAGATACTGTGTGCACTGCAACATGTATGGCCACTTCACTGCCAACTGCCGTACTGGTCCACGTCAAGCTAATCGCAAACGCTAAACGCAAGTTATTAATGTCAAAGTACAAGTCAAAGTCAAAGTCAAAGGAAGAAAAGATTGCTAAATGCGATCTGTCACTCCTTGCTTATGTCACACCCCGATATTTCCACATGTTACCGGTGGGCCCGGTGGGGAGTATCGTGACGTAATTGATATCATCATAGTCAAACAACACGACATATAAATGCACAGCGGAAGCAAAAGATAGATTTATTTCAACCGAATAAAATTGTAATATTAAGTATCACAAAATAGTTGAAACAGATCCACAGGCGGATCAAAAATAAAGAGGAAACTTGTTCAACAGACTTTAAAGGCATCTAGAGCTTGCGAGACTTGAGTAATGATGCCTGGAGTAGCCAGCCTATTTCGTCTAGTACCTGCACTTAGCCTTTTTGGAAAATACGTTAGTTTGCACTGGTAAATACAACTTAACTGACTCATTTTGAAAAGAGTTTGAAAATTGATTTGAATGCACTTCGGCAAAAATATTTTTATAACTTGGGACAATTATTAAATAATCATGCATACAGTTTTACTTATTTGTCGTCCATTAGGGCCGGTTTGTAGGACCGGTCTAGATTAATTGACACGCCACAGGTATAATGCCCACAAGGAATATTTCCTTAAAGTGGATTACCAGGTTTTACATAATGCATCTGTTAGGTGTACGCCTACACCCCGTGCTTAGGTCGTGGCCATTTCTTTGAATGATGCCAAGGATATCCGGGACATGGTCATTTAACCCCCAAAGGCCATACACCAAATAATACATATTAAACGAGTTATGTAAATACATTAATCACAATCCGATTTAAATGATTACACACCCGACCAAGCGGTATTATTATAATACCGTATCCCAAGCCCGTATAGGGAAAATAAGTTAAGAGTATTTACCTGAGCAAAGTATCAATCAAATACAGCAAGTGCAAGTACTTTTACTAGGCTCCTAATCTGGAACGAAGGTTTATAATAACCTATTAGATTTCTAACGGGTCTTTAATTAAGCCTAAGCTTAGACCGATTAGTTTTAAGAGGAAGACACGGTTCAAACGCATGATGAAGCGAAGACCGTTTTAGAATGTGGTTTTGACCCGACAAGCTTGTATACTTGTTTAATATGGGTAACTTAAACACATTCTGGATTTTGAGACAAAGATGATATGGTTTGACCTGTTTCGGCTAATATATGCAAACTAGTTACATACGCCGCTCCGAACGCGAAAAGTGCGTAACGGGTAACCAAATGAGTCATATGTAAGTTTCCTAAGTTAGTATGCTTTAATTATGTTGTGATATCAGAAAGATAACTTCTATTATGCCCCAAATGAATTTAAACTCAAATTATGCCTCGTAAGGGCATTTTGGTCAATTAAAAGGTTATAAAAGAGTTTAAATATAATTCTGAGTTACAGGCCAGATTTAATCAGTAAATACACTTAATTTACTAAGTTACATCAGTAGGGTATAACCTATATGTGAATTTTTATCATTGCTAACCATACTATGCACCGAAAGGGCATTTTGGTAATTTCACTTAGGCTAAAAAGGTCAACACTGGAAACCTGAGTTTAAGACTTTAGCTTACTGTAAAAATATAATAATTTACTTAAAATATCAGTAGGTATCAAACCTTATGTGTATAAAATAATTTTAATACATACTATGCGTTAAAAATGCCTAAAAAGGCGATTTGGAGCCATTTCCGGGTTTTCAAAGGAAAGTTGATATTTTTATAATTCCAGAAGGCTCAAAATACTTTATTTATTATTTAAAATCAGTAGCAAAAGGTTTGGGGTCAAAAGGTTTTATAAAACTCATTTTATAGCCCAAAAGAGCAAAACCGTCAACTACCGAATTAAGCTTAGAACTCTAAGTTATGCTCAGCCTAAAAATAAATAAAAATCTTCAAAAATCCCAAAATATTATTTTTTATCATTAGGTAAAAAGTTTTATATCAAAAATTGGGTTTAGGTAGACTATATGCTAATTATGCCATTTAATTACTAAAAAGCTTCTTATTTACGCTAATGAGCATAACTCTTAATCTAGACCTCAAACTGATATGAAACTTCAGGTACAAGTTTATAAATCAGTAACTAAGGTTACTACTCTTTTATATTTTCAAAATTCATGTTTTAAGGTCATATGGGCATAATAGTCAACTTTTAAGCATAAAACGGAAACATGCATATGAATCGGATAACTAATGAACCAAGTTGTATAATCACAGAGGGTTATACTAACATATCACCTGGTCCAACTAAAGCTCTAGGGCATTTCTAAACTATGCTTAAACAGGTCAAAACTGAAAGTCAAAGCATAAGTCAAACTATGCGACTTTCGGTTCCGAACCGAGTCTAAACTGAAAATTGTCGGGGTGAACATGTTTAGACATGTTCTTACATTAATTACCAAGTTATATAAGTGATAAAACAGGTTTCATAGCTTTTACATTGCTAATTATGCATTAATTTGAAAATAAGCTTCCTGTTAACTTTTTATAATCAAGTTTGACCCGACGATTTACCTAGATAGAGTGGGAATCAGAGGGTGCCCTTTTAAGGGTTTAATGCCCACATAATTACCTACTCATAGGTACTTTCAATTTGGACTTTGACTGGACAAATTAAGATTAATGACGAAGTCAAATCTTAATTACGACGGTTTGACTTAAGACTAATAAACTAAGCAAAACTGAATTAAGAAAGGTTAAGTACACTTACAATAGTCCTAAGCACGACTAATGATCACTAGGAAAGGTGCTTGAGTTCCAGGAACCTCCAGAAATGAAGTTGTGAAGCTTTCAAGTGAATGAGCAATTGAAGAACACAACTCATGGCCCTTATATAGGTTTCTTAGAGCATCAAGATCATTCCAACAAGGTCTATGAATGTTCCCTGATCATTCCAAGTGTCCCTAGGCTCTTAAAAACCATCAAACAAGCCTATAGAATTGAATACAAGGCTTCTAAGTCGGTTTAACTTGCTGAACTCGCAGGCGTGCATGATTTCTGCCCAGCACAGGCCGTCGCGTAGTGCTACGGCAAAAGGGGGAGTTGCTCGCGCTACGCTAGCAAGTAGGTAACCAGCCAAACAAGTTTCAGCTAATTACATTTCAGCCCCTGGTCCTTCCAAACATGGTTTTAACTTTGTTTATTGCATTTTCAACCCTCTAACTTTACTTTTAAGGGCTCCAAGGCATAACCAAACACCGTTAAGTCCTCGGTTAACTTTGTGATCACCCGTAAGGCTTTAAATTTCAACGTTGACGCTTTTAACCCCTCGCATACGAATTTTATCAGAACTTTATCATACGATAACGAAACTTTGTGAAATTTTTATCACACATTCTTGTGAGTATAGTTAATCATTACAAAACTTCGGGTTTGCTAAAAGGTTACTCAGAGGTATACTTTAAACATGTTGACACATTTAACCCCTGTAGTTTGTAATTCCTCACTTTCTTTCACAACTAGCTTCGTATGATCCATGATTTATTCGTTTAAGGGTATAAACATCATGTAGGGTAATTGAAAGATATATTTATTATTTGTTGACACATTGAATCCTTTTTATACACATAGATTCCTTGTTTGTCAACTTTAGTCCCTCTAACATAATCTTTTACACGTTTAAAGTCCATGACACGTGTTGATATATTATTGGACACGAATTTTCGAGGTGTTACATCCTCACCCCCTTAAAAGAAATCTCGACCTCGAGATTTACTAGAATAAATGAGGGTACTTTTCTTTCATTGTGGACTCTACCTCCCATGTATATTCGGGACCTCTGCGGGCACCCCATTTAACCTTCACGATAGGTACATGCTTCCTTCGAAGCTTCTTAACCCGTCGATCCTCAATCGACAAAGGCTTTCCCACAAATCTCAAGCTCTCATCTATATGCACATCTGTGTGTGGTATGACTAGCGATTCATCAGTTAGACATTTCTTTAGATTGCAGACGTGGAATACATTGTGAATACCACTGAGCTCTTCAGGCAAGTTCAACTTGTAAGCCACTGACCCTACACATTCGATGACCTCGAATGGTCCTATATACCTTGGGCTTAACTTACCTTTCTTACCAAATCGCATCACTCCCTTCCAGGGTGATACTTTAAGAAAAACTTTATCACCAACCTCGAATTTTATAGGTTTACGCTTTAAATCTGCGTAGCTTTTCTGCCTATCCCTGGCAGTTTTCAGGCGGTCACGTATTTGGACAATCTTGTCCGTCGTTTCAAAGACCAAGTCAGGTCCTGATAATTGAACTTCTCCTACTTCTGCCCAATAAGTAGGCGTTCTGCACTTTCTACCATATAACGCCTCAAAAGGTGCAGCCTTAATGCTTGTATGGTAGCTATTGTTATAGGAGAATTCTATCAAGGGCAGGTGGTTATCCCAACTACCACCTAAATCAATTACACATGCACGAAGCATGTCTTCCAACGTTTGGATTGTACGCTCACTATGTCCGTCTGTCTGAGGATGGTAAGCCGTAATAAAATTCAATTGTGTGCCCAGAGACTGTTGGAAACTTTTCCAAAAATGTGAAGTGTACCTAGTATCCCTGTCAGAGATAATAGATACTGGTACGCCATGTAGGGACACAATCTTGTCTACATACAATTGGGCCAACATGTCGGAGCTATAAGTCTCCTTAATGGGTAGGAAATTTGCTGACTTAGTCAGTCTATCTACTATCACCCATATAGTATCATTTCCTTTCTTTGTTTTTGGCAACTTGGTGATGAAATCCATTGTCACCATCTCCCACTTCCATGTGGGAAGTTCAGGCTGTTGTAGCAAACCTGACGGCTTCTGATGTTCAGCCTTGACTTGCGCACACGTCAAACATTTAGCTACATAGGCGGCTATAGACTTTTTCAAGCCTATCCACCAATAGTTTGCCTTTAGATCCTGGTACATCTTATCAGCTCCAGGATGAACGGAATATTTAGAACTGTGGGCTTCCTGGAGGATAACATCCCGAAGTCCTCCATAAACTGGAACCCATATTCATCCATTTAACCTTAGGATTCCGTCCTTGTCATAGGATAACTGCTCCTCAATTACTCCTAGCTTTTCGTCAGGATAGTTAGCTTCCAACACAGCTTCCTTCTGTGCAGCTAACAATCTTTCGTTCAGACTATTCTTTATCTCAATGCTCTTGGCATTGATTCTTATTGGTTTCACTCTTTCCTTCCTGCTTAAGGCATCAGCAACCACATTTGCCTTGCATGGATGGTATCTTATCTCACAATCATAATCATTTAAAGTTTCCATCCAACGTCTTTGCCTCATGTTTAAGTCCTTCTGATTAAACAAGTGTTGAAGGCTCTTGTGATCTGAGTAGATCACACACTTGATTCCATACAAGTAATGCCTCCATAGTTTTAATGCAAATACAACGGCACCCAACTCCAAATCATGGGTGGTGTAATTCTTCTCGTGCACCTTTAACTGACGTGAAGCATAGGCAATGACCTTGCCTTTCTGCATAAGCACACAACCCATGCCGGTGTGTGATGCATCACAATATACTACAAATTCATCAATTCCATCAGGCAACGTCAATACAGGAGCATTGCTCAACTTTTGCTTCAAAATATCAAAAGATTCTTGCTGCTTAGGCCCCCAGTCGAACTTGACATTCTTCCTAGTCAACGAAGTCAGGGGTGCAGCAATCCTTGAGAAGTTTTCAATAAATCGCCTATAATATCCTGCCAGTCCTAGAAAGCTACGAATCTCCGTAGGCGTCTTTGGCTCTTGCCAATTCATGATGGCTTCAATTTTAACGGGATCTACTTGGATACCACGCTCACTAACAACATGTCCAAGGAATTGGACTTCTCGAAGCCAAAATTCACACTTTGAAAATTTGGCATAGAGCTTTTCTTGTTGAAGTAACTTAAGAATGCAACGGAGATGCTCCTCATGGTCAGCTTGGATTTTCGAGTAGATGAGAATGTCGTCTATGAAAACAATGACAAATTTATCCAAATAAGGCTTGCAGACGCGATTCATGAGATCCATGAACGCGGCAGGTGCATTAGTGAGCCCAAAAGGCATCACTAGGAACTCGTAATGACCATAACGAGTCCTAAATGCAGTCTTGTGTACATCTTCATCTCTAACCTTCAATTGATGATAGCCTGACCTCAAATCAATCTTAGAGAAGTAGCTTGCCCCTTGTAATTGATCGAACAGATCGTCGATCCTGGGCAAAGGATACCTATTCTTGATAGTGACCTTATTAAGCTCACGGTAATCAATGCATAGACGCATCGATCCATCCTTTTTCTTGACAAATAGGATTGGCGCTCCCCAAGGAGACGAACTAGGTCTAATGAAACCTTTGGCTAGTAAATCATCTAGCTGCATCCTTAATTCCTTCATCTCTGTTGGTGCCAACCTATAAGGCGCTCTCGCAACAGGTGCTGCTCCAGGGATGATGTCAATTCTGAATTCTACTTGCCTATCTGGTGGGAGACCAGGTAGTTCTTCTGGGAAAACTTCAGGGTATTCAGAAATGACTGGAATATCTTCCATCTTGGGCTTCTGCTCATCAATAGTTACCTGTGCCATATAAATGACACAACCCTTCTTCAAACATCTAGATGCCTTGAGCATGGTCACTTGCTCAGACAGTCCGTACTGGGTATCTCCCTGAATGGTAAGTGGCTCACCGGACGGAGTCTTGATCACCACTTGCTTCTTATTGCACACTATCTGGGCTTGGTTACGAGATAACCAATCCATGCCTATAACTATATCAAAACCGGCTAACTTCAAAGGAAGTAGGGACAGAGGAAAGGAGTGGTTCCTAATGGATATAACACATCCATCTAATATGGTTGATGCGGTTTCTAAGGTACCATCAGCTAATTCCACCTCATATTTCACACTTAAGGTTTTAACAGGTAAGTTCAGCAACTCACAAAACTTATTATCTACAAATGATTTATCAGCTCCTGAATCAAAAAGTACTCTTGCATAGACATCATTTATGAGAAAAGTACCTGTAATCACATTATCATCCTGGACTGCTTCCTTTGCATCCATTCGGAAGACCCTTGCATTGGTCTTCTTGGCCTCTTCAGGCTTTTTGGCGTATTTAGGGCAGTTGGTTTTAATGTGCCCTTTCTCATTGCAGTTGTAGCATGTGGCATCTTTAATCTTCTTGCAATCAACAGTCTTGTGCTCCTTAGACTTGCATAACCCACACGTAGGTGACCCTGATTTAGACTTGGACTCAAGTCGGCACTTTCCAAAGTGGCGTTTTTGACAAGTCTTGCACTTTGGCTTTTCCTCAGCTTGCTGGCTACCCTTGTTGAATCCAGAATTCTTCCTGAAGTCAGTATTACCCTTGTGCTTCTTCTCAGATCTTCGCGAGGTATCGTCCTCACGCTTCTTCTTACCTTCTTCTGAATTCCTGAGCGATCTTAACCTGACCGCGTCCAAGGTAAGAGAAAGAGATAGATCAGCTGCTGATCTGAAGGTAGCAGGTCTCGATGCCTTAACACTGGCTTTAATTTCTGGGGCTAAACCCCTAATGAAGCGAGAAATCCTTTTAGGTTCCGGGGTTACCAGATACGGAACCAACCTAGATAGGGTATTGAAATTGGTGAGGTAAGCTTGACAATCTAAATTCTTCATCACCAACGATAAGAAATCTGATTCGATTTTTTCGACTTCGTGCTTCGGGCAATAATTCTCCTTAATGAGAGCAACGAACTGATCCCATGACAAGTTGTAGAGTGGGATCTTTCCAGCAGCTTGGATGAGAGACTTCCACCATGCCAGTGCCTCTCCCTTGAACGATTGGGATACATTTTTCACTACGTCCCTTTCAGCACAACCGCTGATGTCAACTACCGTGTCCATTTCATCCAACCAGGTCATGCAATCTATTGCTCCTTTCTCCCCAGTGAAATCTCGGGGTTTGCAGGAAACAAAATACTTATAAGTACAGGACTTGGTACGCGGTTCATCATCGAACACTATCCTCTTGGATGGAACACTGTTTTGATTAGATGAATGTCGATCATCATCTTTCTTTGGTTCATCTTTCTTACAGGGTGGTTTGTCATGAGCTACTGAATGGGTCTTAGGAGCAGACTTAGAGTGGGGTACTGAAGAAGTTCTACTATGCGTCCCACTAAACTCCTTGAATTGCTCCTCTACAGCTTTAGATACAGCTGTATCAATCAGTGTACGGAGCTCTCCTCTGGTTATATTAACCCTATCATCATCGTGGTTTTCCAGGGGATGACTGTTTACTTCTTCTGACCTACCCATGTAGCTTTAATTGCTACATAAAATCAATTAAGGACAAGGTTTATTTAGAAGCCTATACAGTATTATTGTCCTTGACGATTTATTAACCATGGTTTTTAATAATCATTTTGGTTAATTTGCTAAATATATAATTATTCAGGATCTTTATCATAAATCCTAATTTACAAGTTAATAATAGCACAAAAAACCTAGTCACGTAGGCGAGTTTAATTTATAAGCCCAGATTTTATGAAATCGAGGCATTAAGGTTTGAATCAAAGTTCATTACCTTTTCTTGACAGGGAGTTGTATGCTATCACTGTCTTTAGTCCCACAGGACGTTAATTATAGCTCGTAGGCACTTCATCCATAAGGGATGGTTATTTTAATAAGGAGAAATGGAGTAATCCAATTTAAGGATGGCTTATGTGATTTTATCGAATCACATTTCGCCAAGAACGTTAACATGTCTTCAGATGTTAACAAGGAATTGAATCTTTTAAATAGGTCTTACCATCTTGGCCATGTCTGCAACGACATATAGACTAGATCTTATCCTTAAGATTCTTTTTAATAATTACGCAGAACAATCCTAAATTGAGATGTTAACAATGATCTGAATCTAATTGAGGAACTACCATCTTGGCCCTGTCTTAAGGTGACACATGAGCTAGGTTTTGTCCTTTTTAGATTTTGCCATTTTATTATAATGGTAGATCTTATAAAAAGGAATGTTATTTTAAACTAACTGTTCCTATTAAAATTTAAACAAATACATGGTTGCCCAAAACGGGACTTCTAACTGAAATGACTCGCCCATGCAAGGGCTAATCAGAAAATAACAAAAGAAACAAATAAAACGAATTAGGATTAGTCCTATGTTCTTGTCTAGACTCGAGAATGTGAAACTGTGTAACAGCGATTAAACACAAAAAGCTAGTGTTCAATTCACTCAGTGTTGGCTCTGATACCAACCTGTCACACCCCGATATTTCCACATATTACCGGTGGGCCCGGTGGGGAGTATCGTGACGTAATTGATATCATCATAGTCAAACAACACGACATATAAATGCACAGCGGAAGCAAAAGATAGATTTATTTCAACCGAATAAAATTGTAATATTAAGTATCACAAAATAGTTGAAACAGATCCACATGCGGATCAAAAATAAAGAGGAAACTTGTTCAACAGACTTTAAAGGCATCTAGAGCTTGCGAGACTTGAGTAATGATGCCTGGAGTAGCCAGCCTATTTCGTCTAGTACCTGCACTTAGCCTTTTTGGAAAATACGTCAGCTTGCACTGGTAAATACAACTTAACTGACTCATTTTGAAAAGAGTTTGAAAATTGATTTGAATGCACTTCGGCAAAAATATTTTTATAACTTGGGACAATTATTAAATAATCATGTATACAGTTTTACTTATTTGTCGTCCATTAGGGCCGGTTTGTAGGACCGGTCTAGATTAATTGACACGCCACAGGTATAATGCCCACAAGGATTATTTCCTTAAAGTGGATTACCAGTTTTTACATAATGCATCTGTCAGGTGTACGCCTACACCCCGTGCTTATGTCGTGGCCATTTCTTTGAATGATGCCAAGGATATCCGGGACATGGTCATTTAACCCCCAAAGGCCATACACCAAATAATACATATTAAACGAGTTACGTAAATACATTAATCACAATCCGATTTAAATGATTACTCACCCGACCAAGCGGTATTATTTATAATACCGTATCCCAAGCCCGTATAGGGAAAATAAGTTAAGAGTATTTACCTGAGCAAAGTATCAATCAAATACAGCAAGTTCAAGTACTTTTACTGGGATCCTAATCTGGAACGAAGGTTTATAATAACCTATTAGATTTCTAACGGGTCTTTAATTAAGCCTAAGCTTAGACCGATTAGTTTTAAGAGGAAGGCACGGTTCAAACGCATGATGAAGCGAAGACCGGTTTAGAATGTGGTTTTGACCCGACAAGCTTGTATACTTGTTTAATATGGGTAACTTAAACACATTCTGGATTTTGAGACAAAGATGATATGGTTTGACCCGTTTCGGCTAATATATGCAAACTAGTTACATACGCCGTTCCGAACGCGAAAAGTGCGTAACGGGTAACCAAATGAGTCATATGCAAGTTTCCTAAGTTAGTATGCTTTAATTATGTTGTGATATCAGAAAGATATCTTCTATTATGCCCCAAATGAATTTAAACTCAAATTATGCCCCGTAAGGGCATTTTGGTCAATTAAAAGGTTATAAAAGAGTTTAAATATAATTCTGAGTTACAGGTCTGATTTAATCAGTAAATACACTTAATTTACTAAGTTACATCAGTAGGGTATAACCTATATGTGAATTTTTATCATTGCTAACCATACTATGCACCGAAAGGGCATTTTGGTAATTTCACTTAGGCTAAAAAGGTCAACACTGGAAACCTGAGTTTAAGACTTTATCTTACTGTAAAAATATAATAATTTACTTAAAATATCAGTAGGTATCAAACCTTATGTGTATAAAATAATTTTAATACATACTATGCGTTAAAAATGCCTAAAAAGGCGATTTGGAGCCATTTCCGGGTTTTCAAAGGAAAGCTGACATTTTTATAATTCCAAAAGGCTCAAAATACTTTATTTATTATTTAAAATCAATAGCAAAAGGTTTGGGGTCAAAAGGTTTTATAAAACTCATTTTATAGCCCAAAAGGGCAAAACCGTCAATTACCGAATTAAGCTTAGAACTCTAAGTTATGCTCAGCCTAAAAATAAATAAAAATCTTCGAAAATCCCAAAATATTATTTTATATCAGTAGGTAAAAAGTTTTATATCAAAAATTGGGTGTAGGTATACTATATGCTAATTATGCCATTTAATTACTAAAAAGCTTCTTATTTACGCTAATGAGCATAACTCTTAATCTAGACCTCAAACTGATATGAAACTTTAGGTACAAGTTTATAAATCAGTAACTAAGGTTACTACTCTTTTATATTTTCAAAATTCATGTTTTAAGGTCATATGGGCATAATAGTCAACTTTTAAGCATAAAACGGAAACATGCATATGAATCGGATAACTAATGAACCAAGTTGTATAATCACAGAGGGTTATACTAACATATAACCTGGTCCAATTAAAGCTCTAGGGAATTTCTAAACTATGCTTAAACGGGTCAGAACTGAAAGTCAAAGCAGAAGTCAAACTATGCGACTTTCGGTTCAGAACCGAGTCTAAACTGAAAATTGTCGGGGTGAACATGTTTAGACATGTTCTTACATTAATTACCAAGTTATATAAGTGATAAAACAGGTTGCATAGCTTTTACATTGCTAATTATGTGTTAATTTGAAAATAAGCTTCCTGTTGACCTTTTATAATCAAGTTTGACCCGACGATTTACCTAGATAGAGTGGGAATCAGAGGGTGCCCTTTTAAGGGTTTAATGCCCACATAATTACCTACTCATAGGTACTTTCAATTTGGACTTTGACTGGACAAATTAAGATTAATGACGAAGTCAAATCTTAATTACGACGGTTTGACTTAAGACTAATAAACTAAGCAAAACTGAATTAAGAAAGGTTAAGTACACTTACAATAGTCCTAAGCACGACTAATGATCACTAGGAAAGGTGCTTGAGTTCCAGGAACCTCCAGAAATGAAGTTGTGAAGCTTTCAAGTGAATGAGCAATTGAAGAACACAACTCATGGCCCTTATATAGGTTTCTTAGAGCATCAAGATCATTCCAACAAGGTCTATGAATGTTCCCTGATCATTCCAAGTGTCCCTAGGCTCTTAAAAACCTTCAAACAAGCCCATAGAATTGAATACAAGGCTTCTAAGTCGGTTTAACTTGCTGAACTCGCAGGAGTGCATGATTTCTGCCCAGCACAGGCCGTCGCGTAGCGCTACGGCAAAAGGGGGAGTTGCTCGCGCTACGCTAGCAAGTAGGTAACCAGCCAAACAAGTTTCAGCTAATTACATTTCAGCCCCTGGTCCTTCCAAACATGGTTTTAACTTTGTTTATTGCATTTTCAACCCTCTAACTTTACTTTTAAGGGCTCCAAGGCATAACCAAACACCGTTAAGTCCTCGGTTAACTTTGTGATCACCCGTAAGGCTTTAAATTTCAACGTTGACGCTTTTAACCCCTCGCATACGAATTTTATCATAACTTTCTCATACGATAACGAAACTTTGTGAAATTTTTATTACACATTCTCGTGAGTATAATTAATCATTACAAAACTTGGGGTTTGCTAAAAGGTCACTCAGAGGTATACTTTTAACATGTTGACACATTTAACCCCTGTAGTTTGTAATTCCTCGCTTTCTTTCACAACTAACTTCGTATGATCCATGATTTATTCGTTTAAGGGTATAAACATCATGTAGGGTTATTGAAAGATATATTTATTCATTGTTGACACATTGAATCCTTTTTATACACATAGATTCCTTGTTTGTCAACTTTAGTCCCTCTAACTTAATCTTTTACACGTTTAAAGTCCATGACACGTGTTGATATATTATTGGACACGAATTTTCGAGGTGTTACAGCTTAACTAATTGATTGTACTCTTGACTTGTAATCGATACTTTATTTTATGTTACTTTAGTTGTATTATGTGTAGTAAATGCTGATAATCGCAGTTTATCACTAATCTATTTATCGCTATCTCATCGCTATCACATCGCAACTCGAATCGCATGTTCTGGATATTGTTTTACGTGTGTGTGCTGATGTGCTTGAGTGTTATTAGTTTTTAATGTATATGTTAAGCCCCTTTTTAACACTTTTTAGCCAAGTATTAAATTTATAAAACACGATATTTTACTAACACCAAACACACATATGGGCAAGTGCACCCATCGTGAGAGTAGTATAGTGTTGGCAAGATACCGAGGTCGTCCAAGGACACAAGAGCTTTTAGTACTGGTTTATCCTCAACGTCTAATCAAATTAAAAGTTAGAAAAAGGTTTTAAACTAGAAAAATAAAAACTAACTAAAATGCTGAAAAAAAAACAGATAGACAAGATGAATCACTTGGCTCCGACTCGTGTTTAGTGTAACCTTTGATTATTTCCGCACTTTTGCACTTTTTAAGAGATTATCTTAGTTATTGTAGTAGGCCCCTCTTTTGAAGGTGACGTTACCCTCAACCCAGTAGTTTGAGTCAGCAAGGATACAATCCTAAAGGGTCGGATTATTGAAAGATAATTAATTAAGTTATTAATGCATATTATGGTAGGCCCCTCTTTTGAAGGTGACGTTACCCTCGACTAAGTAGTCTGAGTCAGCAGGGATACAGTCCTAAGTAGCCGGATCAAAGTTTTAATAGTAGCTTACTTATGAGGGGATCAAAGAGTTTGGACCCCCGCCATCCAATACCGGTGGGTATTGAAGGAGGTCCTACTAAATTTGACCCAGGTCCTTTGCAGGATCTATACACTGAACAATGGCAAGACTCTTACCAAACCGTTCTCTTAACCCCCGACCAGGTAGCCAACATACCTCCATATAGACCGTGGAGATATGAATGGTGAAAATCTTTTATTTTATATAGACAGTAAAATAATGCCAAGACACCACGGACAAACGATAAGGAAGAATCACCTTCAACAAAAGAAACTAGTTATTAAAGTCATTAATACATAACCAAGTAAAAAGTGCGAAAAAATTAAAAATAAAAAGTATTACACTAGACACTTGTCTTCACCAAGTGATGTAAGAGACTTAGGCAAACATGGCCATTGATTGTCAAGAACTCTTACGATCAATCTTGGATCCCGAGATGACTCACACACTCTATGATGGACAATGGATGATGGTGGTGGATGATGGTGGTGGATGATGGTGTTGTGATGGTGGTGGGTGGTGGGTGAAGTGTGAGAGAGGTGGTGTGCCAAGGGATGGTTTGCAAATGAGCCAAGCACCCCTATCCATTGGGCACGGCCCCGTGTCCATCCTCTTCTCTTCCTTCATTAATTGCAGTTTGTCTGCATTAGTTGACCACGCCCCCGTGTCCGTTGGGCACGCCCCCGTGTGCAGAAGCATATCTGTACTATCAAGATTTGCCTGGATTCTGCGAATCTTATAGTTGACCACGACCCCATGTCCGTTGAGCACGGCCCCGTGGTGGGCGATAGAAGCTTCTATAGCTTTGTCTTTTATGCTGGCACTTGGGCACGCCCCCATGTTCACTGAGCACGGGGCGTGTTCAGCCTTCTGTTGTCTTGTTTTGCTTGGGAAGATGCTGTCGGGGAGGTCGGGCATGCCACGTTTGTTCCTTTTCTTTTATTTATGTTAGATTTAGCTGCCTTTTTGCTTCTTTTGTTAATTTGAGCTCATTTAATCCTGAAAATACAAAAGGAAGACAAAAGCACACTTTTTTCCAACATTAGTACTAAAAAAGGGTTAGTTTTATGCCACAATTGATGTAATTTATATGTTGCATTTTGTGCCCATCAAATACCCCCACACTTGAATCTTTGCTTGTCCTCAAGCAAAACTCTTTATAATGTGGCTTTACACTCTCAAATGGAATGGGTAGAAGAGAAGGGTTTTGGGCTTGTCATATAGTGTCGGGATTTCCAAGATTCTTTATTAAGTTTTATTTTTATTTATTTACAATCCTATTCGTCATGATTTATTTAAAACATTACATAAGATAAATTACTTATTAGGGCATAACATGCCTTTTTAAAATTCCACTTATATACAAGTTCACATACCTCACGGGGGATCACTCAACACTCGGCCGAAGATGTATTTTAGTGAATCACTCGAGAGCGGCGTGGAACTTACTCCTACCATAGGTTTGCCAAGCAATCAATCCTCCTCCTTTTTAACTATATACCTTTGTAAATATCAAGAGGACTTTTGGGTGAAGGGTTAGGCTTGGGTTAAAGGTAGGTGGTTAGGTTAGTAGTTAGTAAAAGGGCGAAAGGCATAAAAAGCATCGGTTTTCGTCAGACTTTTTATTTTTGCAATTTTTATTTTGATTTTTGATGAAGCCATTATTCAAACAAAGTTATTTTTTGATGAACTTGTTTGTTTATTTCTCCTTTTCTTCATCATCAACATTTTTTTTTGAAAGTCGTAAGAAAAACCGAGCTTGTTACTAAAAAAAGGGTTTAAAAATAAAAAGGTTATGGTGGGTGAAAGGGTGTTTGTTTTGGGTTAAGAAATGAAAAGGTTTAGGCTCAAAGGGGTTAAATAGGGGGATTTTGGGTAGGTGGTAAAAAAAAAGTAAAAAAATTATGGTGTAGAAATAAAAGGGTTAATCCTAATGCCTCCGTCATTTACTTACTCGGGTTTAAGTTGGTAAGGACCGGGAATGTATCATCGTGGCAAGTTCTAGAGTCGTAAGAACCAAGCGGCTATTCACACAAGAAACGAAAAATGAGCATTTAGTTTAAAGATATGTATTTGTATGCTCAATAAAGGCTCAAAACTCAGTTTTTGTGGGAATGTGTTTTTATGTGATCAAGTATATATAATCAAATTTTAACTAAGCTTGTCATGCCTTTTCATAATTTTCTTATGTTGGTTCTTTTTATCACGACGCTATCGGTTGTAAATTTGTAAAAATATAACCTTTTTAGAACTTGAAATTCCCAAGTTAAACCTAGACAAGTCTTTAGGTTGATTGAATGTGTAAAAAGGTGTGAAAAAGCAAAATTTATGTTACTGGGCGTCTGGACATGGCCCCATGGTGTCCGGGCACGGCCCCGTGTTCAGATCGCCAGTAACAGAAATGAATAAAGAGAAACAGAAGCCTGGGCACGGGGGCGTGTTCAGTGAGCACGCCCCGTGTCCAGTTACCTGAACTGGGCATTTTCTGCAGACTGTGCAGCACGGGGCCGTGTTGGGCGGGCACGGCCCGTGCTGAACTTGCTGTAATGAAGAAAATTTTGTCGGATTGCCCTGTTTTCGTGCATGGGGTGCTGGTTCAAGTTTCCCTTGTTATCCTTCACCATCCCGAGTGTGTTTTATCCATTACAACATCATCCAAATACCAAATTAGCTCAAACCATCATTCATTAAAACATAGAGAGAATTACATAATAGTCCTAGAAAATTAAAACAAAGAAGGAAAATAAAAATTAAAGGTCCTAAACTAGATAGGTCAAGTGATACATAAAATCATCTTAAGGAGCTCTACTATTACACTGAGAACCAAAATTCCGGAAATAATTTTCTGGTATCTAAAAGTTTAGTCAAACTCCGAGCCGAGGGGTGTTAAAGCCATTCTTCTATCTCTCTTGGGAGGAAGAAGGCGGCGTCATTCTCCTCAACATCTTGTGGAGGAGGAGCGACACCAACCGGAACCCCTTGTAGTACGTCCCGAGGGGGCTCCGGATGCATGGCGTACCATTCGGCCGGTATGATGACTTCGGGAACCACATTCCATGCCCTTTGCGTAATGATTGGAACCAAAGGAGGAGAAGCGAGAATGTTCAACCTTTGGTACAAAAGGTTGACCTCTCGAAGACATCCCTCTAGTCCCACCGTCAAATGATTGATACGGTCGACCAATGCTTCTTCCACTCCTGCTATTTCATCAATGGCCTCTCTTAAAGCGTAAACTTAGTTTACAAGAGAATCTTCAACCGTTGATGACCTTCTTCCTTGCCGGTTGTTCTTAGAGTGCGATGAAGATGTTCCGCTAGTTCTGCTCGCCATTCTGAGAAGACATACCGAAAAGAGCTCAATTTTATGTAAATAGTACCTCGGACATGGCCCCGTGCTCAATGAGCACGGCCCCGCGTTCAGATGTCTGCAGCTTTTTAGAACAAGGAATCTTGATGTTTTAATTTGTTTTCGTGATTTTTAAAACGTTTCTAAGCAGAAACAACTTAAAACATTGTTGTAGAACTTATTTTTAACAAGATTCCTTGAATAAAAATCTAACAAACATCTCAATAAGGCTTGGAATTATGGAGATTTCAAGCTCTAATGGAGGTGTTAAGAGAAATTGAAGAAGAAGGTAATGGATAAAAGTGGAAAAGACAAGATGGTTGTTGGGAACCTTCTTTAGAATATACATAGGATGGTATGTGGGAAGATCCACCAGATCTTTGTCTTTGGAATGGTCCATATGTGCAGGAATCTTGCTGCATTTATAGAAAATGACAGCATGCTGCACACGGCCCTGTGCCAGCTGGACACGGCCCTGTGTGCAGATGAAATCCTGACACACTTTGTCCGTATTCTGACATGAAATCAGACGAGAATCTTTAGGTGAACACGGGGGCGTGCTGACCTGGACACGGCCCCATGTCTAGAGGCTGCATTATGGAGTTTGTCTATTTCTAAGGAACTTATTCGGATCGGGCGGTTCCTTACTGGATGGAACAACCCCAAAGTGCCTAAGATACCTTAATTTCTCTAGATTAAGACAAGAATATAAGAGGTTGTCGGTGAGGGTGATTCCTATGCTAAAGGTAGGTGGACAAGTCCAACCCTTTCCCGGGCTCTCGTTAAAGAAGGTGTATGCCGAATCGCTCAGGTCTATGTATGCATCGAACGAAGTCGATGGGGAGTCCTTCACGGCACAATCGACACAGGGACGACTATCGCTCAAGTCCTCATTAGAGTTAGAGGTAGCATCGGGAACAACGAAGTTGTTTTTATTTGAATGCGATCCCAACAATTCTTCTTGGTTGTCATCTTGAGATAAATTATTGAAATCTATTCTAAGTTCTTTTAACCAATTAAGAATTAGATCTTCCAATTGAAATAGTTCATCAAGAAGCATTTCTTCTAGAAGATCCGGTTGAGAGCATTCGAGGGAGAGATAGGGATTATTTTTACTTTCGCCCCTCTTAAGGCTACGGGAAAACGATGGGTCTATATAGTGGGGCTTATAATTTAGAAAATAACATTCTAATTCTTTATGGGAACCACCAAATATTTGACACCACGTACCATAAGAGTGCCGAAAGTAAAAAATATCAGTATCACTCATGTTTATGTTAGAAATTACCAACCGTCGGGATCTTACGGTTCTGTTTTCAGTAACTGAATCTTGGGCACAGGGCGTGTTGAGTGGGCACGGCCCCGTGTTCAGCTTACTGTCTCACTTAAAACAGGATTGCCAGTTCCAATGATTGGGCACGGGGCGTGTTCAGCAGGCACGGCCCGTGCTGAATTCTGCAGAAGCTGAAAAACTACGAAAATCCTAGAAAAATTAGAAAAAACGATTAGGCCGTTGATTCCTAACTTTCTTAAAATCCTTGTGTCCCCGGCAACGGCGCCAAAAAACTTGATGTGCGTGAGTGTTATTAGTTTTTAATGTATATGTTAAGCCCCTTTTAACACTTTTTAGCCAAGTTTTAAATTTATAAAACACGATATTTTACTAACACCAAACACACATATGGGCAAGTGCACCCATCATGAGCATAGTATAGTGTTGGCAAGATACCGAGGTCGTCCAAGGACACAAGTGCTTTTAGTACCGGTTTATCCTCAACGTCTAATCAAATCAAAAGTTAGAAAAAGGTTTTAAACTAGAAAAATAAAAACTAACTAAAATGCTGAAAAATAAAATAAAAATAAAAACAGATAGACAAGATGAATCACTTGGCTCCGACTCGTGTTTAGTGTAACCTTTGATTATTTCCGCACTTTTGCACTTTTTAAGAGATTATCTTAGTTATTGTAGTAGGCCCCTCTTTTGAAGGTGACGTTACCCTCAACCCAGTAGTTTGAGTCAGCAAGGATACAATCCTAAAGGGTCGGATTATTGAAATATAATTAATTAAGTTATTAATGCATATTATGGTAGGCCCCTCTTTTGAAGGTGACGTTACCCTCGGCTAAGTAGTCTGAGTCAGCAGGGATACAGTCCTAAGTAGCCGGATTAAAGTTTTAATAGTAGCTTACTTATGAGGGGATCAAAGAGTTTGGACCCCCGCCATCCAATACCAGTGGGTATTGAAGGAGGTCCTACTAAATTTGACCTAGGTCCTTTGCAGGATCTATACACTGAACAATGGCAAGACTCTTACCAAACCATTCCCTTAACCCCCGACCAGGTAGCCAACATACCTCCATATAGACCGTGGAGATATGAATGATGAAAATCTTTTATTTTATATAGACAGTAAAATAAAGCCAAGACACCACGGACAAACGATAAGGAAGAATCACCTTCAACATAAGAAACTAGTTATTAAACTCATTAATATATAACCAAATAAAACGTACGAAAAGATTAAAAACAAAAAGTATTACACTAGACACTTGTCTTCACCAAGTGATGTAAGAGACTTAGGAAAACATGGCCTTTGATTGTCAAGAACTCTTACGATCAATCTTGGATCCCGAGACGACTCACACACTCTATGATGGACAATGGATGATGGTGGTGGATGATGGTGTTGTGATGGTGGTGGGTGAAGTGTGAGAGAGGTGGTGTGCCAAGGGATGGTTTGTAAAAGAGCCAAGCACCCCTATTTATAGCCTAAACAGCAGCTCGGGCAAGGCCCCGTGTCCATCCTCTTCTCTTCCTTCATTAATTGCAGTTTGTCTGCATTAGTTGACCACGCCCCCATGTCCGCTGGGCACGCCCCCGTGTGCAGAAGCATATCTGTACTATCAAGATTTTCCTAGATTCTGCGAATCTTATAGTTGATCACGGCCCCGTGTCCGCTGAGCACGCCCCCGTGGTGGGCGATAGAAGCTTCTATAGCTTTGTCTTTTATGCTGGCACTTGGGCATGCCCCCGTGTTCACTGAGCACGGGGCGTGTTCAGCCTTTTGTTTTCTTGTTTTGCTTGGGAAGATGCTGTCAGAGAGGTCGGGCATGCCACGTTTGTTCCTTTTCTTGTATTTATGTTAGATTTAGCTGCCTTTTTGCTTCTTTTGTTAATTTGAGCTCATTTAATCCTGAAAATACAAAAGGAAGACAAAAGCACACTTTTTCCAACATTAGTACTAAAAAAAGGTTAGTTTTATGCCACAATTGATGTAATTTATATGTTGCATTTTGTGCACATCATGTGCTATTTATGTGTTTACTTGTGCATATTTGTCTTGTGGTGAATAATTGCAAACGCAAACGCAACTCTATCGCAACACAACCTCATCGCAGACTCGAATACTAAGTGGTAATTTTGGGATTGTATGTTAGTTAGGTTATTTGTGTAACTATTGTTTAATACTATCGCATCGCTTACTCGCAACGCTCAACGCACGAAACAAAACTTCGGAAACCAACTCGCTGAAACCCTTCGATCGAATGGTCATCCGTCCCTTTGCACCGCCTTTCTCCCTCCTTTGCCTATAAATAGCACCTGTCACATCACATGAACAGTGATATGACAGCTCCTCCTCCAACCAGCATGTTCCACCCCTTTTTCTCTCGATTTCTTGCGATTCTTGTAAATTCCTACCTCAAGTCTTGTACTTCTATGATCTACACACACTTCTTCATCATTTTCACCATAAAAAATCTTAACTTTTAACCATGAAATCACCCGATTTGGGCTGTTCTAGGGTGATGTCATCATGATTTCTCAAGAACTTCAAAGTGTTACTTCATTCCACTAACAACAACTCAGATCTAAGAGATTTCTACAATGTTTAAACACTGATTTATCCTAAATCTAAACATAATCAAAGTGTTTCAAACTCTTCTTCGATATTCTCAACTTTTTACTCAAAACCGATAGAATTAGGGCTCGTTCAGGCCTTCAACTCGTTCTATAGTGAAGTGTTGGACTGAGAATGGATTTCTATCGGAGCAGACGACCGATTCACGGGTTGAACATGAAGACCGTCAAGGACAGTTACTGATCGGACAGGGTGATTCCCATCCGATCGGATGACTTGGACATGATGGGGTTTCCATTGTTGAAACACGTTATCATATTCAAACGCCAAACTCTTTAAACTTAACAATTTTTTACAAGTTTAAAAAACAAACAAGTTGCTGAACGGACTGCCGTCCTATCGGATAGCCATCCGATTGAATGACAATCCGATCGGATGACCTTTGGGTTTTGAATAATTTAAACAGTTTCCTAATTTAAAGTATGTTAGCCTCCACTTGGATTGCCATCCGAGCGGACGGCCATCCGTTCGAATGCCCGTCCGACCGGATGACCTAAAAGGAAGAGAAACTTCTTGTTTTACAAAATGCTATAACGAAAACTTCAAAGGCACATCATACATAAACACATCCATCCCAAACGGATCACCCTCCAAGCGAATATCCATCCGTCCGGACGGCCATCCGATCGGATGACTCTTCGTCACTAACTCACCAACACGCTGTTCAACGCAACGTTCATCGCTTATACTATCGTTAACTGTTCAAGCTAATCTCTCAGCGCTCCCTTCAATCCAAGAGAGTGTTTATTTACTAAACACAACCTGTGAGTATACTCGATCCCTTTTTGCTTTATGCACTTTTGGGTGTTACATACGTTACCTATATCAAATCACATCGAACACACAACGCAAATACATTTTATATGCTAACCGCTCTCGCATGTTATACGTGTTATTCGATGAATGCTTGTATGTTATGTTTACACAGTGATTGTTGCCTGATTCCTTAGCAACGATAGTACTATAGTTTGGACTCAGCACCTGTCGTGGACATGGGTTGTTAAGGTTATTACTTCATGTGTCACAGTGGTGATATGTGTTGCGCACTCTACAACTCGTAGTCACGTCTGTGCATATTTCATTGTCACTAACCTACTAGCTTCGCATTATTACGTGTTACATGCTGGTTATGCGTAAACCGCTTTCGCTACTATTATACTACTAAACTTGTATGCTCACCTTTACACTCTGTGTATTGACTTTTATTTTAACGTGTGTGACAGATGTTTAAGATGCTAGGATTGCTTGCTGGATGTGGAATCAAGACTAGGAGAGTCTAGAAACAAACAATTAAATTATGAGTTGTCGGAATAGTTTTCTATTTGTCTTTGAGAACAATTTGTCTGTAATAGCTATGTTACTTTTTATGTTACGGTATGGGACGTAATGCTTAAATAATATGTAATCGTAGTTGTTATGGAATCTCTTGGACAATCTGTTTCGTTCAGTGCCGCACCCTGATGATTCCGCCATCGGTTGGGGTGTGACATTACAGTTCAGGGCACTAGATTGGTGGACCGCAGAGTGCAACAGGCGCGGTAACAATGCTGCTTATGGCCTCTCAAGGGAGGAGCTCGGGGAGCTCATGATGAAGGAGTTCTGTCCTCCTCACGAAGTCTAGAAGCTGGAGAATGAATTCTGGCACATCAAGCAGGAAGGAGGTGACAACGCTGGTCTCACCGCCTATTTCAAACAGTTGAGCATTATATGTCCTAGTCAGGTGGACACGCCTGATAAGACCATCAAGAAGTATATTCGCGCTCTTCCCAGCTATGTAGCTGATTTCATTCAGGCAGCAAGGCCTGCTACTATCGAGGAAACCTACCAACTCGTAGTTGAGATCAACGACAAACGAGTCTAGGCTGGAGCTTTCAAAACCTCGACCAAGAGTCTCAATCAAGCAACCACCACTCACATCCCCGATAATGCAGCATCTCAAGGTTCAAAGTCTTCACGCCAGAGTCGGAAGCGAAAGAACAACAACAGCAAGAACAACGCAGTAGTCGTAGCACCGCTCATTGCAGTCCCAACACAGCCCAACAATCAGAATAGTCAAGCCTTTGTTACCAACGCACCGCCTGCCAAGCGTGCGTACACTGGTACTCACCCTCTGTGCCCTACTTGCACCTATCATCATCCGACAGGGGTGAACTGTCATTTCTGTGCAAACTGCAACATCTATGGGCACTTTACTGCACATTACCGTTCAGGCCCCTGTCAGCAAGCTCTTCAAGCTCCTCCTGCCCCACCAGCTCAACTTCCTGCTCCTCAGGTCAACCAAGCAGCTCCTGCCACCACTGTTCGTGCACGAGCTTGCTACACTTGTGGTGACCCGAATAATTTTGCTAATGTCTGCACTCTGCGTGTTGTGAAACAAGAACCGCAACAACAGCAGCAAAAGCAGCCACAGAAAGCAGCCCATGGAAGAACCTTCAACATCAATGTCCGCCAGGCTCAGACTGACAACAACGTTGTCAATGGTACGTTCCTCGTTAACGATATTTATGCTTCTTGCTTGTTTGATAACGGAGCCGATAACTGTTTTGTGACGTTTGAATTTGAAAAGCTTTTAAAACGTAAACACGCTAACCTCCCAACGAACTTCGACGTAGAAGTTGCCACTGAAAGAACCGTCACCATCAGTTCTGTTCTACGTGATTGTACCCTCGAACTCAACAATCACATTTTCCCGATCGATCTCATTCCTATGCATCTTGGTAGTTTCGATATCATAGTATGCATGGACTTTCTGCGTGAAAATCGTGCCGAAGTCGTTTGTTTCGAAAAGATGATCCGTTTCTCTCTTTCAAATGGTGATCAATTATGTGTTTATGGCGAAGTATCCTCGAAAGAACTGAAACTGATTTCGTGCATACAAGCAAGCAAGTATCTCCGCAAGGAGTACTTGGCTTTCTTAGCCCACATTGTAGTAGCGGAGGAGGAAAAGAAGCCGATGGAAAAAGTACTTGTTGTTCGTGATTTTCCTAATGTGTTTCCTGACGACTTACCCGGTCTACCCCCTACTCGCGATATCGACTTTCGTATCGACCTCATTCCTGGAGCTAAACTTGTCACTAAAGCCCCATACCGTCTCGCACCGTCCGAAATGTGTGAACTTTCTAGCCAACTCCAGGAGTTACTTGATAAAGACTTCATACGCCCTAGCACATCTCCTTAGGGCGCACCTGTCCTTTTCGTGAAAAAGAAGGATGGATCGTTCTGAATGTGCATCGATTATAGGGAACTCAATAAGCTTACCATCAAGAATCGCTACCCTCTACCCCGAATCGACGACCTATTTGATCAACTGCAAGGCTCTACGTGTTTCTCTAAGATCTATCTACGTTCTGGTTATCATCAGTTGCGAATTCAAGAGCAAGACATTCCGAAAACCGCTTTCCGTACCCGCTATGGCCATTACAAATTCGTGGTCATGCCTTTTGGACTCACAAATGCACCCGCGGTCTTCATGGATTTGATGAACCGAGTGTGTAAACCCTTCCTTGATCGCTTCATTATTGTGTTTATCGATGATATCCTTATCTACTCGAAGTCGAGAGCCGAACATGCGCAACATTTTCGTTTAGTTCTCGAGCTTCTCCAAGGGAATCGCCTCTATGCCAAGTTCTCCAAGTGTGAATTTTGGCTCAAGGAGGTTCAGTTCCTCGATCACATCATCAACAGTCAAGGAATTCACATCGACCCCACGAAAATAGAAGCAGTAAGAAGCTGGATTACGCCGAAGCCTCCGTCCAAAATCCGTTCATTTCTTGGATTGGCGGGTTATTACCTTCGAATCATTGCTGAGTTTTCGAAAATCGTCGTACCACTTACCACTTAACCCCAGAAGGACAAACCTTTTGTTTAGGGTCCCAAACAGGAGGAAGCCTTCCAAACCCTCAAGTTTATGCTCTGCAACGCTCCCGTTCTTACACTTACTGACGAAAACGATGATTTTTTTGTTTATTGCGATGCCTCTAACCTAGGTCTTGGTTGTGTTCTTATGCAACGAGACAAGGTTATCGAATATGCATCTTGAGAACTCAAGGTCCACGAGAAGAACTACACTACCCACGATCTCGAACTCGATGCAGTTGTTTTTGCGTTGAAGATTTGGCAACACTACCTTTACGGTACCAAGTGTTCGGTCTTCACCGACCAAAAGAGCCTACAACACATCTTGAACCAGAAAGAACTGAACATGCGTGATGTGTGCAAAATGCAACATATAAATTACATCAATTGTGGCATAAAGCTAACCCTTTTTTAGTACTAATGTTGGAAAAAGTGTGCTTTTGTCTTCCTTTTGTATTTTCAGGATTAAATGAGCTCAAATGAACAAAAGAAGCAAAAAGGCAGCTAAATCTAACATAAATACAAGAAAAGGAATAAACGTGGCATGCCTGACCCCTCGACAGCATCCTCCCAAGCAAAAACAAGAGAACAGAAGGCTGAACACGCCCCGTGCTAAATGAGCACGGGGGCGTGCCCAAGTGTCTACAGAAAAGACAAAGTTGTAGAAGCTTCTATCACCCACCACGGGGGCGTGGTCAACTAATGCAGACAAACTGCAATTAATGAAGAAAGAGAAGATGGGTGGACACGGGGCCGTGCCCAATGGACACGGGGCCGTGTCCGGGCTTCTGTGCAGACTATAAATAGGGGTGCTTGGCTCACTTGCAAATCATCCCTTGGCAAACCACCTCTTTCCCACTTCACCCACACTCCACCACCACCACGACACCATCATCCACCACCATCATCCATCATCCATCATAGAGTGTGTGTAGTAGTCTCGGGATCCAAGATTGATAGTAAGAGTTCTGGACAATCAAAGGCCATGTTTGCCTAAGTCTCTTACATCACTTGGTGAAGACAAGCATTTAGTGTAATACTTTTTATTTTTAATCTTTTCGCACTTTTTATTTGGGTATGTATTAATGACTTTAATAACTAGTTTCTTATGTTGAAGGTGAAATTTCCTTATCATTTGTCCGTGGTGTCTTGGCGTTATTTTACTGTCTATATAAAATAAAATATTTACATCATTCATATCTCCACGGTCTATATGGAGATATATTGGCTACCTGGTCGGGGGTTAATGGAATGGTTTGGTAAGCGTCATGCCTTGTTCAGTGTATAGATCCTGCAAGGACCTGGGTCAAGTTTAGTAGGACCTCCTTCAATACCCACTGGTATTGGATGGTGGGGGTCCAAACTCCTTGATCCCCTCATATGTAAACTACTATTAATATATTAACCCGGCTACTTAGGACTGTATCCCTGCTGACTCAGACTACTTAGCCGAGGGTAACGTCACCTTCAAAAGAGGGGCCTACCACATTATGCATTAATAACTTAATTAATTATCTTTCAATAATCCAACCCTTTAGGATTGTATCCTTGCTGACTCAAACTACTGGATTGAGGGTAACGTCACCTTCAAAAGAGGGGCCTACTACAATAACTAAGATAATCTCTTAAAAAGTGCAAAAGTGCGAAAATAAACAAAGGTTACACTAAAGGCGAGTCGGATCCAAGTGATTCATCTTGTCTATCTGTTTTATTTTTATTTTTATTTTTCAGCATTTTAGTTTTTATTTTCATGTTAAAACCTTTTTCTAAACTCTTGTTTTGATTAGACTTTGAGGATAAACCGGTATTAAAAGCTCTTGTGTTTTTGGACAACCTCGGTATCTTACCAACACTATACTACGCTCACGATGGGTGCACTTGCTCATATGTGTGTTTAATGTTAGTAGAATATCGTGTTTTATAAATTTAAAACTTGACCAAAGTGTTAAAAAGGGCTAAAAAAATATACATAAAAATATATAACACTACACACGCATCAATGCGCCAACGCAGATGGGTCGAACTTCTCAACGACTACGATTGTGAGATACGCTACTGATGCGTGTGTGGTGGTATATGGATTTAAGTATATTTTAAGCCCTTTTTACACGTTAGTCAAGTTTTAAATTTATAAAACACGATATTTTACTAACACCAAACACACATATGGGCAAGTGCACACATCGTGAGCGTAGTATAGTGTTGGCAAGATACCGAGGTCGTCCAAGAACACAAGAGCTTTTAGTACCGGTTTATCCTCAACGTCTAATCAAATCAAAAGTTAAGAAAAAGGTTTTTAAACTGTAAAAATAAAAACTAACTAAAATGCTGAAAAATAAAAATAAAAATAAAAACAGATAGACAAGATGAATCACTTGGCTCCGACTCGTATTTAGTGTATAACCTTTGATTATTTCCGCACTTTTGCACTTTTTAAGAGATTATCTTAGTTATTGTAGTAGGCCCCTCTTTTGAAGGTGACGTTACCCTCAACCAAGTAGTTTGAGTCAGCAAGGATACAATCCTAAAGGGTCGGATTATTGAAAGGTAATTAATTAAGTTATTAATGCATATTATGGTAGGCCCCTCTTTTAAAGGTGACATTACCATCGGCTAAGTAGTCTCAGTCAGCAGGGATACCGTCCTAAGTAGCCGGGTTAAAGTATTAATATTAGCTTGCATATGAGGGGATCAAAGAGTTTGGACCCCCGCCATCCAATACCAGTGGGTATTGAAGGAGGTCCTACTAAATTTGACCCAGGTCCTTGCAAGATCTATACACTGAACATGGCAAGACTCTTACCAAACCGTTCCTTTAACCCCCGACCAGGTAGCCAACATACCTCCATATAGACCGTGGAGATATGAATGGTGAAAATCTTTTATTTTATATAGACAGTAAAATAATGCCAAGACACCACGGACAAATGATAAGGAAGAATCACCTTCAACATAAGAAACTAGTTATTAAAGGCATTAATACATAACCAAGTAAAAAGTGCGAAAAGATTAAAAATAAAAAGTATTACACTAGACACTTGTCTTCACCAAGTGATGTAAGAGACTTAGGCAAACATGGCCTTTGATTATCAAGAACTCTTACGATCAGTCTTGGATCCCGATACGACTCACACACTCTATGATGGACAATGGATGATGGTGGTAGATGATGGTGTTGTGATGGTAGTGGGTGGTGGGTGAAGTGTGAGAGAGGTGGTGTGCCAAGGGATGGTTTGCAAATGAGCCAAGCACCCCTATTTATAGCCTGAATAGCAGCTCGGGCACGGCCCCGTATCCATCATCCTTCTCTTTTTTCATTAATTGCAGTTTGTCTGCATCAGTTGACCACGCCCCCGTGTCTGCTGGGCACGCCCCCGTGTGCAGAAGTATATCTGTACTATCAAGATTTGCCTGGATTCTGCGAATCTTATAGTTGACCACGGCCCCGTGTCCGCTGAGCACGGCCCCGTGGTGGGCGATAAAAGCTTCTATAGCTTTGTCTTTTATGCTGGCACTTGGGCACGCCCCCGTGTTCACTGAGCACGGGGCATGTTCAGCCTTCTGTTCTCTTGTTTTGCTTGGGAAAATGCTGTCGGGGAGGTCGGGCATGCCACGTTTGTTCCTTTTCTTGTATTTATGTTAGATTTAGCTGCCTTTTTGCTTCTTTTGTTAATTTTAGCTCATTTAATCCTGAAAATACAAAAGGAAGACAAAAACACACTTTTTCCAACATTAGTACTAAAAAAGGGTTAGTTTTATGCCACAATTGATGTAATTTATATGTTGCATTTTGCACACATCAAATACCCCCACACTTGAATCTTTGCTTGTCCTCAAGCAAAACTTTTTATAATGTGGCTTTACACTCCCAAATGGAATGGGTAGAAGAGAAGGTTTTTGGGCTTGTCATAGAGTGTTGGGATTTCCAAGATTCTTTATTAAGTTTTTGTTTTTATTTATTTACAATCCTATTCGTCATGATTTATTTAAAACTTTTCATAATATAAATTACTTATTAGGGCATAACATGCCTCTTTAAAATTCTATTTATATACAAGTTCACATACCTCACGGGGGATCACTCAACACTCGGCCGAAGATGTATTTTAGTGAATCACTCGAGAGCGGCATGGAACTTACTCCTACCATAGGCTTGCCAAACAATCAATCCTCCTCCTTTTTAACTATATACCTTTGTAAATATCAAGAGGACTTTTGGGTGAAGGGTTAGGCTTGGGTTAAAGGTAGGTGGTTGGGTTAGTGGTTAGTAAAAGGGTGAAAAGCGTAAAAGCGTCGGTTTTCGTATGACTTTTTATTTTTGCAATTTTTATTTTGATGAAGCCTTTTTTTCAAACAAATTTATTTTTGATGAACTTGTTTGTTTATTTTCTTCTTTTGCTTCATCATCAACAAATTTTTTTTTTTGAAAAGTCATACGAAAATCCGGGCTTGTTACTAAAACAAAGGGTTAAAAATAAAAAAAAGGTTTTGGTGGGTTAAAGGGTGTTTGGTTTGGGTTAAGAAATGAAAAGGTTTAGGCTCAAAGGGATTAACTAGGGGGATTTTGGGTAGGTGGTAAAAAAATAAAAAATAATGGTGTAGAAATAAAAAGGGTTAGTCCTAATGCCTCCATCATTTACTTACTCGGGTTTAAGTTGTTAAGGACCGGGAATGTATCGTCGTGGCAAGTTCTAGAGTTGTAAGAACCAAGCGGCTATTCACACAAGAAACGAAAAATGAGCATTTAGTTTAAAAATATGTATTTGTATGCTCAATAAAGGCTCATAACTCACTTTTGTGGGAATGGGTTTTTATGTGATCAAGTATATATAATCAAATTTTAACTAAGCTTGTCATGCCGTTTCATAATTTTCTTATATTGGTTCTTTTTATCACGACACTATCGGTTGTAAATTTGTAAAAATATAACCTTTTTAGAACTTGAAATCCCCAAGTTAAACCTAAACAAGTAAAAAAAATGATTTTTTTTTGAAAAAAATTGGGGTGATTAGCGGTTCCAATAGAGTTTTGTGTAAGGCTTGTAATTAGGACTTGCAAGATTCAAAGTTTTAGTATCCCCCCATAGTTAAATTACACATTGTCCTCAATGTGTCCCAAAAATAAGTTTTTAGGTTGATTGAATGTGTAAAAAGGTGTGAAAAAGCAAAATTTTATGTTACTGGGCGTCTGGACACGGCCCAGTGGTGTCCGGGCACGACCCCGTGTTCAGTCGCCAGTAACAAAAAGTTGTAAAAAGAAACAGAAGCCTGGACACGGCGGCGTGTTGGGTGAACATGGCCCGTGTCCAGTTTACCTGAACTTGGCATTTTCTGCAGATTGTGCAGCACGGGGCCGTGTTGGGCGGACACGGCCCGTGCTGAACTTGCTCTAATGAAGAAAATTTTGTCGGATGGCCCTGTTTTCGTGCATGGGGTGCTGGTCCAAGTTTCCCTTGTTATCCTTTGCCATCCCGAGTGTGTTTTATTCCTAAAAATTAAAACTAAACTAGAAAACATAAAAATTAATCTAAACTAAACTAAGGATAGTTCCGCGAAATGCCTCCGTGGTGCGCCACGTATATAAGGGTCCTTGGCTAGACCCAAAGCCTGGTCATATGTTACCCAAGTGGGATGTTTTGCATCCAATGCTACACCATCGGAGAGCGTCATCCAAGGTTGAGTCTATAACCTTCATGTATTTAACCGGGTCTTCGTCTTCTACTCTTTATCTGACTCCAAACTTCACTTCCTCATCCCCAAACTTCAATGTTAGTGTTCCGTCATTCATGTCTACCACTGCTTTGGCAGTGGCTAGAAATGGCCTCCCTAGGATGAGAGGGACTTCGATGTCTTCTTCCATGTCTAGTATGACAAAGTCGGCCAGGAAGACGAAATTGTCGACTTTGACCAATAGATTTTTAGCGACACCTTGTGGATATTTGACGGATCTGTCGGCAAGTTGTATGCTCATCTTTGTAGGGCTCGTTTTTCCTAGGCCGAGTCGTTTGAACATTGATGCAGGCATGAGGTTGATGCTAGCCCCAAGATCGGCTAGTGCATTGCGAATGGGGGATTCTCCAATCGAGCAAGGAATCATGAAGCTTCCAGGATCAATCTTTTTTTGTGGGAGTTTGTTGAGTAGTAAGGCGGAGCATTCTTCGCCTAAGTTAACTGTAGGATCGGTTTGCGACCCGAACGAGTCGTTCAGAAGAGATTTTATCAGTTTCAGAGGCGGAAACTAAGAAACTGACTTCGAAACAGCTTTCTTATCACTTTAAACACTGATTATATTGATATAATATCGTTTACAATCAGTCTTCACACCGGCAGCACCTCGGTATGGAATACAAGGATCTTCTTTGTTCCGTCCGCTTGAAATAACAAATGACACATATATATAGAGCTAGTCTGATCGCTTGAAATGGACACATATATGGTTCAAGCGACTAGACATTTCAAGCGGACAAGACATATTACAATTACAAGCGAACAAGACATATTACAATTCTGATTTCATATTTCATGCAAGTTCACGTGATGTAGTAATATGTGATGTCATCTTTGTGATGTCATCCTTGATGTCACACATGTGATATCATCATCCTTAAAGATGACTTCATGCTTGTTCAGATCTGCGACGCAACTGAGACTCGACATAAGACGAAGACGACAGATGAATGCACCAACAGACTCCCCCTCAGATGTTGACGAGTCTTAAATGTCGAGTATTCTCAATCTTCAGTCTTTATCAGTCTCTGTGCTCTTTCTTAGCATATACCAGGATCTTCTCTTTGGCTCTAACCTCGTTAGACTCCCCCTCTCATCATGATGGGATCTCCGTCTGGAATTAGCTATCACCTTGAGATCAATCCCTGGCTTTATCTCTGTTTAAGCTCATTTCCTGCACAAATTTTCTCACCACCACATAAGTTTTCACTTAAATCAATAAGAAAAACTTACTAGTAATAGTTACCTCAAGTTCAAATTAATGATCTCGATTAACTAATCAAAATTTTTTTTTCTCAAAACAAATTTCTTCTGTTAAACTCACACTCCCAAACCTATTCATCATGTTCAACACTTGAAATTTTGAAAAATCAACTCTTCATCATCAGTTGTCGAAAATCTTTTTGTATTTTTCAAAATTTATGCTAAAACACACTAAAATCTTTTTGGATTTTTGAATGTAAAGAAATGCAATAAAGAAATATTTACAGACACTATTTTTGTGAGTTTGTGTAAGAGGATCATATCAGTTTATGAGACAAATCACCAACACCGCTAAGCTTTAAACATTTTCAGTTTTAAACGATTCACGTTGATTGACGATATTTTTGTCCACATAGACTCAATCTAAAAACTTTCGAAATGCTTACCGATACGTTTAAAGTATATTAATTTTGCACTAAATTCTTATGGACCCCACAATCTCAGCATATCCCCTCATCATGCAATACACTGACTCAAGTAATGCCTTTAAACTTTATCAACTGTGAATTGTGCGAAAATAAAGCAGAATGTTTAAACATTAACAATCAGGTTGATACTTCTGTATACGCAGAGAAAGTCCAATGTTTAAACAAAAAAAGAAAAATAAAACAAGTTGAAGTTGTTTAGGCTTTAACCACCAGGTCGATACTTCCGTATACGCAGAGGTGATCCAAAACTTAAACAAAACACCAAAGAAAATAAAGCAGAACGTTTAGGCAACAACATCCAGGTCGATACTCACGTATACGCAGAGGATGTCCGATGCTTAAACAAAATAAAGAAATAAGACAAGTTTAAAACTTTGCAAAATAAAATGCACAATCACAGTGATTTTTCAGCAAAGTTGTGAAAGTTCACAAACTTAACCAGTTTTATGTCTTTCGACAATCAGCGATTACTGAGTAGGCACACAATCAAGAAGGACAAAACTAAGTACTATGCTTTTGACCATGTTTCCCACTAGAACTAGGCTTTTTCATTTAGGTTTGTATCGTTATCGCAAATCTACTAGTCTAGCTGAGCCTATCGTCACATCTTTAGTGAGACCGTTTATCACATTTTATCTCTCCATTTCTTTAGCATGTTGTGACAGTCCAACTGATCTACTATCATTTCCTCTTTTTGACAACAAAACTCATTTTTGCATTTTTTCAATGTTTTTGTAATTTTCAAATTTTCTAATTTTTTAAAAATTTTTACTCCCCCTAAAATCAAAATATGTCTCAATTTTGATTTTCTGGGAAAATTTGAAAACAAGCTGTACAAGAAAAAACTGCCAACATGATGAGAATTACTTCAATTCTCCATTCACTTGGCTTGAACAATCAGAACTCCCCCTGACAACAAAACATTTTCCCATAGTGATTTCAAAACACTTAAGTTTGTTTTAATCAAAATGGTTTTTCTGGAAAATAAGTTTTGTGTGTCTTTTCACAAATATGGGGTTTCATCACTTTGTTTTCTTCAATCACTTGTAAAAACTAACATTTTTAAGAACAATCCACAAACATCACTTGTAGAAAATCAAGTACAACTTAATGTCCCTGATTTACCACTTGTAAGACGAAATATCACTTTCGTGAATTTCTCAAGAAATGTGCCGATTCATGTTCCACGCTTACCAACCTTGGAACTCCGGCAAGTCAGGTTTTTCATTTAAACAGATTCACCCAAGCCTGACGGTCCTTGGGTGATTTTGAATTCTTGTTCAACAATGGTGGAAAATTTGCATCATCCATTGTTAGATCAGAATTCTCAGATTTTCCCTTAACAACCGGCTCTTCTGGTTTTGACGAACCAGAATCATTGCCTGAATGTGGCTTGTCTGACTTTGATGAGCCAGATTCATCGCCGACATGTGGCTTGTCTGACTTCGACATGTCAGATTCATCGCCGACCATTTTCTTCTTTCTTTACTCTTTCCTCTGTCCTCAGATTTGTATCTGATGAATTCGTTTTGCTTGATTTGTCAGTCTTTGGCGAGCAAGACGATTTATCAGAACTTTTATCTGTTTTACCAGTTGTATCCGAGGACAATATCCTTTCGAGATACTCTCTCGCCTTCTTCCTCTTCTTCCTCAGTCTGTCTTTCTGCCCCTGAGAAAGCTTCACTTTCGTTTCTTGAACTTTAGGTTCTTGAACCTTCTGTTCTTTGGGCTTAACATTGACTGATTTCTTTGCCATCTTCTGAGAATTAACCCTCAATCTTTCATTTGATCTCCTTGGGCAATCTCTGACAATGTGACCTCTGATGTTGCAGTTAAAACATCTCCTCGTCTCATAATTCCAAACTTGGCAGTTAACAGCAATGTGTCCTTGATAACCACATCGGTAACACACTCTGTTATCGTACCAATCACCATTTTCAGCCCAAACATTCAGATTAAAGCACTGTTTGGCTTGGTGATATCCATCTCTCCTCTTGTAAGCTGGATTTGGCTTTAAAGCACTGTGGTCCGACCTGCACCACTTATTACCAACAATTTTTGAGTTTTTATTTTTTACTTTTTGTGGTTTTTGATTGCGATTGGAAGATCGATCTGATGAGCTGTTATTCTCTTTTTGAACATTTTTCAAATTTTTAATTTTTTGTTTCTGTTCCACTTTCTTCGTCAAAGGTCTTTGCTTAGAGCATTCTACCTTTTCGGTTGATTGTGGAACAGTTTCTTGAAAATTTTCTTTTAACTTCAAAAATAAATTCTTTTTCTTCATTTTTTCATTTTCAACATCAGATTTCTCATCGCAATCTTCAACTATGACTTTGTCATAGTTTGTGACATCGTCACTTATTGGAACAGAATTAACTGGTTTTGGGCAGGGAATAGCTGAAGTATTCACAAAAACCTTCAACTTTTCTTCCCATTCTTTGATTTTCTTTTGAGCACATTCTGCCTCTTTTTCAAGTCGAATAATCTTTTCAAGATGAGAATTGATTTCAATTTGTTTTTCAAGATTGTTTTTACCAAACATATCTCTCTCATCTTCTAAAATTTTTATTTGACTTTGAAAATCTTTTTCAATCTTTACTTTTTCATTTTCCAAATTGTGAATTTGATTTTTCAAAACATTTTCTTATTTTTTGAGTTTTTGTTTTCTAATGACAAACTTTCAACATCTTTCAAGAGTTTGTCATTTACAAATGTCAACATCTCACAATTTTTTAGCAAAACAAGAATATGTTTATCATCAACTTTTGTCTCAACCTTCAAAGCTGAAATATTTTCAACCTGTTTCTTCTCCTCATGAACACTTTCATCCTTACTCTCTTCTTCTGATGAATAATCAAAGATAGGTGCGTCTTCTGCAACCTCTTTCTTTAACTCTGGTTCAGGATTCACAGATACAAGTTTTTCAGATTCTTCTTTCTCAATCTTGACAGCTGGAATTTGTTTAACCTGTTTTTTCTCACTAGGTTTGATTTGTTCTTCAGCTGTTGTTGTTTTTACATCTTTCTCAGATTTGATCTCATCGGTCTCTTTCACTTGACCTGCAAAACACCCATTATTCTTATCAGATGAATTTTTTTTTTGAAAATCTTCAAGCTTTTGTATTCCCTCTTCATCGTTGTCACTCTCTTCATCAGGCGAGTGATCAAAGATAGGCGCTTTTTCTGCATCTTTTTGAAAAGTTTCTGTTTCAGTTTCAATACCGGCGGTTTCGGCAACAATAACAGGAGCAACTTGTTCATTAATAAAGACATTGAAATCAATACCAAAAAGTCTGTAAAACTCTTTATCCATGTTTCGGTGTCAAATGTTCACTTTAAATGTTGATTGGGCCGAGAATGTGTATGAATCACGTGATAACTTGGGCTGCTCAAAATCAAACTACACTATACTTGGGCCGTGAACTTGTCCAAACCTTGGGCCGAAGATATATGGTGGGCTGATAACAACAATACCTCACACAATGTTTAATTCTGATTGGGCCAATTGTTTAAGTGGCTGATCAAACTATCACGTGATTTCTTGAAGACGATTAGACCTCACATCAATTGAACAGTATGCAACCCTCTCACATGCAGACTTCGATAATACCAAATGTATTAAGTGGCCGACAACTATTAAGAAATCTACAAATTTTAATTGGACCTTCAATTTCCACTAACCGACTAGCATTAATTGATCACATGCACATCAAATAGTTCTGATCACTTCTTGCAAATGGCACAAGGTACGATGCACTTTTCCAGAAACAACCTCGTTACATGAAACAAATCACATGTATTACTGAATGATGGCTGACAATTGTTAATAAAGATCACATGTAACTCTTGAACAAAACCAACTGACAACCTTTTTTTTAATATTACACAAATCGATGCACAATTCAAGCAATGTGTCGGTTTCAAGCGGTAATGACGTTTTCAAGCGAGCAAATTATTTCAAGCGATCAGATGTTTACAAGCGGTCAGACGATGTATTTTCAAGCGATTGAACAATTTCAAGCGGACAAATGATGTTATGTTCGCTTGAACAGATGATGATGTCAGCAACTACGAATCACTTTCAAGCGAGTAAACCAATTTGAACCAGATTTAAGTCGTTTTTAAAGTTGAAACTTTCCAGGATTTGTTAATACATGATTACGCACAATATGTGAAAGTTTGAGCCGATTTTATCTGTGAAAAATTTTAATTTTTGAAAAGAATGGTGTAGAAATCAGAAAAAGTGATGAAAACAAGCTGTTTTTGCGAAATCTCTTCCTCCTGAGCTCTGATACCAATTGTAGGATCGGTTTGCGACCCGAACGAGTCGTTCAGAAGAGATTTTATCAGTTTCAGAGGCGGAAACTAAGAAACTGACTTCGAAACAGCTTGCTTATCACTTTAAACACTGATTATATTGATATAATATCGTTTACAATCAGTCTTCACACCGGCAGCACCTCGGTATGGAATACAAGGATCTTCTCTGTTCTGTCCGCTTGAAATAACAAATGACACATATATATAGGGCTAGTCTGATCGCTTGAAATGGACACATATATGGTTCAAGCGACTAGACATTTCAAGCGGACAAGACATATTACAATTACAAGCGAACAAGACATATTACAATTCTGATTTCATATTTCATGCAAGTTCACGTGATGTCATCTTTGTGATGTCATCCTTGATGTCACACATGTGATATCATCATCCTTAAAGATGACTTCATGCTTGTTCAGATCTGCGACGCAACTGAGACTCGACATAAGACGAAGACGACAGATGAATGCACCAACATTAACTAATTGCAATGATTCAATTTTCCTTTTATGAGTGAGGAAGTCCCTCGTAAATTTTGAATATTTAGGCATTTAGGTTAGGACTTCGATAAATGGAATATTAACATGCAATTGTTTTAGTAAATTTTCGAACTTTGCGAATTGCTCATTGGTCTTTTGACGAATTAACCGACCGGGGTATGGAACCAGAGGAGTCTTAGTAGGCTCTTGAACTGGTGAAGAAGCCTTCTCTTGTTGGGGCGCGGGTGGAGTTGTGGTTTGGCTAGATTGGCTTCTTTCAGTTGGTGGAAGTGGAGCCTCTTCGGAACCCACGGTACGGTTTCTCAATGTTATGAGATGTACTTGCGCCTTTGGGTTGGTCTCGGTATTACTTGGTAACGCGCCTTGTGGTCTCTCGGAGAAATTTTGAGCTATTTGATTTAATTGTTTTTCAATGTTTTGAATGCTAGCTTGTTGATTTCTAAAATTCGATTCCAATTGCTGAAATCGATCCGAGTTTTTCTTTTCAGTGTCGGAGATGAGGCAAGATACAGTATCTTCAAACCTTTCTCGTCCACCTTGTTTTTGAGAAAAATTTTGTGGTTGTTGAAAGTTAGTTCGTTGGTTTTGTTGGTTACTACTATTGCCGGGATCTTTCCAACCAAGGTTAGGGTGGTTACGCCATCCTTGGTTGTAGGTACCCGTTGGAGGACCCGACGGCCTAGGTCTATTATCAATGTAGTTTACCGTTTCCGTTTGATCATCAACTTCTTTCATACAACTCCAATTTTCATGTGGCCCACCACACCCCTCACAAGCCATAACCGAGGCCGTTTTTTCCATTTCTAACTTTTTGATTTTTGAAGAAAGGGCCTCGATTTGGGCTTGTAAAGAAGTGCTTTCATCAACCTTATGGGCGCCCGGGGCAATAGATTTATTGCCTCGGGGAGTGTGCCACTGAAAATTTCTTTGAGCAATTTCCTCAATTTGATTATATATTTCATTTGAGCGACGATTACCTAGAAGTCCCCTGGAGCTAGAATCAAGTGTTTGTCTTGTGTGTGGCAACAACCCATTGTAGAAAGTGGATACTTGTTGCCATACCGCAAGACCGTGATGAGGACACTTTCTTAGTAGCTCCTTGAACCTTTCCCAAGTTTCATATAAGGATTCCCCATCTTCTTGTGAATATGTATTAATTTCATTCATTAATTTAGTCGTTTTAGCAGGAGGGAAATACTTCTATAGAAACTTTTGGGCTAGTTCATCCCAGGTGTTTACCGAGCCAACTGGGAGGGTATTAAGCCAAGCCTTAGCTCGGTCTTTTAGTGAAAATGGAAACATCCGAAGGCGGATGGCGTCGTTTGATGCTCCATTGATCCGAAAGGTATCACATATTTCTAAGAAATTAGTAATATGTAGATGGGGATCCTCGTCCGCAAGCCCATTGAAGGTTGCGGAGTTTTGAAGCATTTGTATCAAATGTGGCCGAAGTTCGAAGTTATTGGCTTCGACATTCGGTGCATTGATAGCGGCGCCGAGATTACCTACAGTGGGTCGTAGGTAATCCATGAGGGTACGTTGGTCCGCCATTGGAAGTGGGTCCCCCGAAACTTTCTCTTGGTTTTTAACTTTAAGTCTTTTTCTGAGAAAGCGTTCGGGTTCTTCTAGAGGTTCTTTTATGTCTCTACTAGAACTGGAGCTCATACACTACGTAGGAAGTTCAAATGTGGCACCTGGGTTCCAAGTCCTGCAATAAAAACAGAAAAGAACATTGGTCAGAAGGTTCACCACGGCCCCGTGCTCAGGTGAACATGGCCCGTGGTCGGAGATACAATGATTGTTTTCCGGATCCCTGTTACTGGGGAGCTAGACACGGCCCCGTGTTGCACCGACACGGCCCCGTGCTCAACCCTATGTAACTCGGAAAATAAAAACTGCCAGTGACAATGCTGGGCACGGCCCGTGTCCGACCAGGCACGGCCCGTGCCGAGCTCTGCAGAAACTGAAAAATTAAGAAAAATCCTAAAAAAAACAGAAAAATAAGAAAAACGATTAGGCCGTTGATTCCTACTTTCTTAAAATCCTTGTGTCCCCGGCAACAGCGCCAAAAACTTGATGCGTGTGTGGTGGTATATGGATTTAAGTATATTTTAAGCCCCTTTTACACGTTAGTCAAGTTTTAAATTTACAAAACACGATATTTTACTAACACCAAACACACATATGGGCAAGTGCACCCATCGTGAGCATAGTATAGTGTTGGCAAGATACCGAGGTCGTCCAAGGACACAAGAGCTTTTAGTACCGGTTTATCCTCAACATCTAATCAAATCAAAAGTTTAGAAAAAGGTTTTTAAACTAGAAAAATAAAAACTAACTAAAATGCTGAAAAATAAAAATAAAAATAAAAACAGATAGACAAGATGAATCACTTGGCTCCGACTCGTATTTAGTGTAACCTTTGATAATTTCTGCACTTTTGCACTTTTTAAGAGATTATCTTAGTTATTGTAGTAGGCCCCTCTTTTGAAGGTGACGTTACCCTCAACCCAGTAGTTTGAGTCAGCAAGGATACAATCCTAAAGGGTCGGATTATTGAAAGATAATTAATTAAGTTATTAATGCATATTATGGTCGGCCCCTCTTTTGAAGGTGACGTTATCCTCGGCTAAGTAGTCTGAGTCAGCAGGGATACAGTCCTAAGTAGCTGGGTTAAAGTATTAATAGTAGCTTACATATGAGGGGATCAAAGAGTTTGGACCCCCACCATCCAATACCGGTGTGTATTGAAGGAGGTCATACTAAATTTGACCCAGGTCCTTGCAGGATCTATACACTGAACAAGGCAAGACTCTTACCAAACCGTTCCCTTAACCCCCGACCAGGTAGCCAACATACCTCCATATAGACCGTGGAGATATGAATGGTGAAAATCTTTTATTTTATATAGACAGTAAAATATTTCCAAGACACCACGGACAAACGATAAGGAAGAATCACCTTCAACATAAGAAACTAGTTATTAAAGTCCTTAATAGATAACCAAGTAAAAAGTGCGAAAAGATTAAAAATAAAAAGTATTACACTAGACACTTGTCTTCACCAAGTGATGTAAGAGACTTAGGCAAACATGGCCTTTGATTGTCAAGAACTCTTACGATCAATCTTGGATCCCAAGATGACTCACACACTCTATGATGGACAATGGATGATGGTGGTGGATGATGGTGTTGTGATGGAGGTGGGTGGTGGGTGAAGTGTGAGAGAGGTGGTGTGCCAAGGGATGGTTTGCAAATGAGCCAAGCACCCCTATTTATAGCCTGAACAGCAGCTCAGGCACGGCCCTGTGTCCATTGGGCATGGCCCCGTGTCCATCATCCTTCTCTTTCTTCATTAATTGCAGTTTGTCTGCATCAATTGACCACGCCCCCGTGTCCGCTGGGCACGCCCCCGTGTGCAGAAGCATATCTGTACTATCAAGATTTTCCTGGATTCTGCGAATCTTATAGTTGACCACGGCCCCGTGTCCACTGAGCACGGCCCCGTGGTGGGCGATAGAAGCTTCTATAGCTTTGTCTTTTATGCTGGCACTTGGGCACGCCCCCGTGTTCACTGAGCACGGGGCGTGTTCAGCCTTCTGTTCTCTTGTTTTGCTTGGGAAAATGCTGTCGGGGAGGTCGGGCATGCCACGTTTGTTCCTTTTCTTGTATTTATGTTAGATTTAGCTGCCTTTTGCTTCTTTTGTTAATTTGAGCTCATTTAATCCTGAAAATACAAAAGGAAGACAAAAACACATTTTTTCCAACATTAGTACTAAAAAGGGTTAGTTTTATGCCACAATTGATGTAATTTATATGTTGCATTTTGCACACATCACTACCATCCAGGCAAGGCAAATGTTTGCCGATGCCCTCATTCGACGAAGCTATGTGTATAGCATTCGCAACGTTCAAGCCCAACACGAGCTCGAAACACTCATTCGCGACGCGCAACACGCATACTTCATTGAGAATACCTTGAAAGAGGAAATGAAGGAGTGCGGTGCCAAAAACCAGTTGGTAAGCAAATCGAATGGTATTTATTACTATCTCGATCGCATTTGGATCCCTAGTCGCAATAACCTTTGGGAGATATTGCTGACTGAAGCCCACAAATCCCGATATTCCATTCACCCCGGTGTCGACAAGATGTACCAGGACCTTCGTTCCAGGTATTGGTGGCCGGGAATGAAGAAGGATATCGCTATCTATGTTTCGAAATGCCAAAATTGCTCGAAAGTTAAGGCCGAACACCAACGACCCTTTGGCTTACTCGAACAACCCGAAATCCCGATGTGGAAATAGGAGAGTATAGCCATGGATTTCATTAAGAAACTCCCTCGCACTCCTTCAGGTCACGATAGCATTTGGTTTATCGTTGATCGTCTTACAAAATCCGCCCACTTCATACTGATACAAGAAGACTTCAAGGTAGAACGATTAGCACGAATCTATACCGACGAAGTCATTTGTCGACACGGGACGCCTCGTGACATCATCTCTGACCGTGGTGGTCGGTTTACCTCACATCTCTGGGAGACTTTTCAATACGATCTCGGTATGACACTTAATCTCAGTACCGCATTTCATCCCCAGACTGACGGCCAAACTGAGCGCATGATCCGTACCCTTAAAGACATGCTTCGTTCGTGCGTTATAGATTTTGGTGGTAATTGGGATTCGCATTTACCTTTAGTAGAATTCGCGTACAATAACAGTTATCACGCTAGTATCCAAATGGCACCCTTTGAGGTATTATATGGTAGAAAACGTCGATCGCCTATTGTATGGCACGAGATCAGAGACGCTCAAATCACCGGTCCTGAGTTATTACAAGAAACGACTGATAAGATCCTCCAGATACGAGATAACCTCCTGAAAGCTTGGAGTCATCAAAAGAGCTACGCCGATAAACGCCGCAAGCCCCTTGAGTTCGAAGTTGGTGATCACGTACTCCTAAAGGTTGCACCTTGGAAGGGGGTGATCCGATTTGGCAAAAAAGGGGAAACTAGCGCCATGATACGTGGGTCCCTTTAAGATTCTGGAAAGAATTGGCAAGGTGGCCTACCGAATTGAATTGCTGGAGAAACTCAACAACGTATATCCGACTTTCCACGTCTCAAACCTCAAAAAGTGTCTAGCTGAAGAAAACCTTCGTGTCCCTCTCGAAGATTTGCAAGTAAACAAGACTCTACATTTCGTGGAAAAGCCAGTAGAAATCATGGATCGAAAGACCAAGAAACTCCGACGCTCTCGCATTCCCATAGTGAAGGTTCGATGGGAAAGAAAATGCGGCGCCGAGTTCACTTGGGAACTTGAAAGTGATATGAAAGCTAAATATCCACAACTCTTTGTTACGTCTACTACTTAATTTCGGGACAAAATTCCCTAAAGTAGGGGAGACTGTAACAACCCGTAATTCGGTTGTTCCTACTTTTATCATATTTCCTTCGTAAACGCTTGTACTCTTGGGATTCGATTAACGCTATGGATTAAGCTATATTTTAAACGCATCTTACAACACTTATCTAATCACAGTTATCGCATTTAAACGCTATTTATAACGCTTGTTACCTAAACGCTATCGCAATGCAAACTCAACGCAAACTCGAAATGCGGATTTATTTATGCATTTACATTATTATTTGTGTGATTACTTGTTTAGAATGTTACCAGATTATCAACGCAATGCTTATACGCTCGAACGCTTACTTTATCGCAACGCAAAGCTTAACAAATGAACCAAAGTTGGAAAACTAACCCACGCGAACTCGGCCATCCTAACAGCCATCCTTCCTAATGGCCATCCGTCCTAATGTCCATCCGCCCTAATGGCCATCTGTCCTAATGGCCATCTGTCCTAATGGCCATCTGTCCTAATGGCCATCCGTCCTAATGGCCATCCGCCCTAATGGCCATCCGCCCTAATGGCCATCCACCCTAATGGCCATCCGCCCGGATGGAGCCATTCGGACACCGCTACTCGCACACCGACTTAACCCCCTCGCCCTCCTCTATAAATACCCGCCGTACACCCTCATTTCAACACTTTGACACTCCCATCCACTCTGAAGTTTCAGACGCGATTCAAGGCCTTTTGTAAGCTTTTTCTCCCAAATCTTCTTCAATCTTCATTCTATTCCACTTCTACTCCATTTTCTTCACCAAAATCACACACACACTTTAACCAAAATCACTGATTTTAGACCTCTTGAAGGTGGTTTCCACTCGTTTTGCTTCGGCAAACGGTTGTGGTGCATCATTCAATCAAGATCGGTCCAAGATCTAAAGGATTTTCACACTTTTCCACTTATTTATGAAACTTCTATTTTGATTTTTATAAAACCTTGGTGGAATCGGGATTCAACCGGACTCTTGACTCAATCCATAGTCAAGAGCCGACTCGAGAACTGATTTCCATCAAAGAGATGGACCAACTAACGGGTCAAACATGAATCTTCATCAAGAACAGAACATCCGATCGAATGGGCAAAGCCCATTCGCCGAATGGACTGGGATTGGTGTTCTCTGTTGTTTGAATCCTTCAACGCGTCCATCTCCGTCAACCAAAACCCGTTGTTTGAGAAAATTTTACAAAAAACTTCAGCTCAGCCCATCCGTCCGGATGACCTGAGCCTGACGAATTCCGTGGTTTAACTCTTGTTACCACGACTGTTAAAATGTTTTTAACCAAACTTCGAAATTTTAACGGTTCACAAACAAACACAGGCCATCCGCCCGAATGGCCATCCACCCGAATCGCCATCCACCCGAATGACCATCCGTTCGGATACCTGTTGAACACTTAACTCACTTTTACCCCACTTGACACTCTGCTTTCGACTGTGTCAGCACTTGGAAGACTTATGCTTCTGTTCCCGTTCGCAGACTGATCCAGCGCTCCCTTCAATCCAATCCAGATTGTGTTTACTTGATAAACACACACTGTAAGTATACTCGAACCCATTTTCGTTTAACACACTTTTGGGTGTTACATACATTCTATATCAAAACACAACACACAACGCAAACACTTTATAAACGCTAACTGCTACTGCATGCTATACGTGATTTGTTGAATGCTTGTTACTATGCTTATACAGTGTTACACTAGACCGCCTCTAGCAACGATAGTACTATAGTTTGGACTCAGCACCTGTTGTGATAGGGGTTGCTAGGGATCACATTACTTTACTTACGTGTTCACTTCGGTGAACATGTGTCGCGCATACTCTACAACGCAGTCTTGTGGTTAGGTTGTATCATTGTTGATAGTTACATGCTTCGCCCATTGCGTGTTACATGCTGGTTATGCGTAAAAGCTTTTCATACTATTACTATGCAAACTTGTGTACATACCTTTACTTTATGTATTGACTTTTATTTTAACGTATGTGACAGGTTGATTGGATGTTGTGCTGCAAACAAGTTAGGAAGTCTAGAAACTCACCAAATACAATCTTAGTTGTCGGAATGGAATTTGTTTCTGACACTGAATATCTGTAATGACTGTTATAAATTATTTGTTTAATAGTATGGGATATTGAACCTTAAAAATATTGTCATTATATTTGTTATGGATTCTCTTAAACAATCTGTTTCACTCAGTGCCACACCCTGATGATTCCGCCATCGGTTGGGGTGTGACATCAATGGTCATGCCTAGTTTAGTACCATGAATTTTCAGTGAAACTTTCCTTTTGAAGAAACTTCTAGCTAGAAGTAGTACTTGCACACTATCTTTGAATCTTAAAAGTATCCTCCTTTTAGATTTAGTGGCGGTGAGATGAACAACATCTAATTTTCCAGTTTCATGCATTCCTTTTCATGTACATATGTTGCAAATCAACGCACTCATTTTCCTTTGGTATTTCTGAGTGGTATAGTTGACTCTTAAGGCAACTTATAGTATTAGTGGAAAAGTTATTATGTAATGCACCAGAAAAGTGTACTGATTTCCATGTGTAAATTATGGGTCATGGTATTTTACATCATGATGTATTCACAGATGCCAGTAAACTTTATGGTTAGAATATAGAGTAAATGCATGCGTCTTAGGAGTTATTTTAATCCTTCCAAAGAAAGAAAAAAATTAGTCTTGGGAAATTCAGAATATGGAATAGCTCCCATGATAACAATAATTAAATGGGTTCTTGATTATCATAAGAGATATAATGTTTGACTCATCCCACTAGTCATGCTCTAATTTTCTTCTGTGATACTTTTATCAGAAAAGAGCAGTAGGATTGTCATATCTTAAGAGATAATCAACAATCCAATAAGTGCAAATTTTGTAGAAACTCTTTAGTAAGCAAAACATTTTAGGTTTTGAAATTAGAGTGGATGAAATAGATTGGATACAAACTTAAGAAGAAGCTTGGAGTGATTTACACTATGGGGTAATCAAGCAAGGAAGACACAAATTATTATATTGAAGATATAGTCTACTATAACACCAAAATAACAGACTAACCTAAGGTTTTACCTGAATTTTGGCTTCGCTTTGGCTTTGACCAAAATTCAGACACATTATGAACATACATAAATAACAGATTGTCTTGATGTTCTACATAAATTTGGCTTTGCTTTGGCTTTGACTAAAATTTATGCATTATGAACATACATAATAGACTAACTTATTGTTCTAAATGAACTTTGGCTTCGCTTTGGCTTTGACCAAAATTCATGTATTATGAACGTATGTAAATAAAAACCAACTTAATGTTCTGCCTGAATTTTGGCTTCGCTTTGGCTTTGACCAAAATTCAGACATTATGAATGATTTAAAATAATAAATCTTGGCTTAATGGTCTACCTAAATTTTGGCTTCGCTTTGGCTTTGACCAAAATTTATATATCATGAACATAAATAACAAACCGACTTAGCCGACTCTTCTTATTCAGCCGTTTTCACCCTAAATCGTTCATGAAGCCATCAAATTATGAGATGCAATCTCATAATTTCTCGCCAAATCGCCCTCCTGATAAGCCTCTTCGTCTCAGTCCAACCGATTTCCCTCCTTTGGAGCCTAAAAACTCTAATCGTGGAACCAGTAACCCTAATTGTGACTCTCCCTCTGTTCTTTCGTCTGAAATTGGGAGACCTGTACTCTCTCCACCTTCGAATCCTTATCCCCCTACCCAGGTCGAAGCTGTGGCTAGTGATATTTGCTGCCCTCCCTCTCTTTCGGGCAATAATCTGGTGGTTAATCTCAACCTTGAAGAGTTTGTGAGAGAAGGAAACCCGAATCCTAATGCTGTGCATCATACGGCCCATAAACAAGCGAGCTCTGGTTTCGTAAATGCGTTGGGGGCTTGGGCACAGCGTATGTCGGAAGCCAACAAGAAAGCTGAGGGCCTCTTTGTATCGTCTTCAGGTAATGGTATATCTATTGCCACTGAATCTGCTGTTAATTCCAATTTACATCTGAAGTCTGATGATAAACCCCCTGATTCTGTTCAATCGGAGAAGGGGTGTACCCCTAGTAACCTGAATTGTGTTGTTATTAGCCAAGATAGTACTGATGTAGAGATGGGGCTGGGTAATTTGAACGCTAATCATGATTCTCGGCATCATGCTACTGTTGAGTTAGCATCGGATAACCAACAGCCGGCTTCCCCTGATTCGGTTCATACAGCTGGGACAGCAGACAGAATGCAAATTTTTAACATCAATAACTCGGTTTGGGATACCCACAAGTCAGGGGGAAAAACCTTTGCTGAACAAATTCGTTTGAATAATGAAACGGAGGACACTCGGTTAGAGTTTATTCCACCAACGGTCTCTGCGGATGGTAAAAAAAGAATTAACATCTCTCATGATGATCTAAGGTATTCAGCACAATCTTTTGCATTACACTTATATGGGTATTTTTTGGGCACGTCTATGGATTTTAATGTGGTCAATAACTGCCTAAAACGTCTTTGGAGGGCATTTGATATTGCTGAAATCTCAAAAAGTACAGCTGGTTTCTTTTTCTTCAAGTTCAAGAGTGAGAAGGGCATGAACGATGTTCTGGAAAATGGCCCATGGATGGTCAATAATGTGCCTATCTTTATTGACCGGTGGGAGCCGGGGTTGTGCCTTGAAAAAGTTGAGCCGAACATCATTCTGTTGTGGGTCACGGTTCATCACATTCCTTTGGAACTGTGGACAGGGAAGGGGTTAAGTAAAATTCTCAGCGGTATTGGATACCCTTTGCTCATGGATAAAACTACAAAACAGAGGTGTTCGAGTAAGACAGGGAAAGTTGGGTATGCCAGGGTTCTAGTTGATATCCCAGCGGATAGTGAGCTCCCAAACGAGATTGAAGTAGCGTTTCCCCAGGTTAACCATAGACCTGCTAGGGTTGCTACCCTTCGTATTGCTTACCAGTGGCAGCCGGCTATGTGCAGTCACTGTAAAGTCTTTGGCCACTCGCTTAAGTTGTGCAAAAATAGGCCGAAGGAGGTGGTTCCTGACACAGATCCTGCTGTGATGAAACCTTCTGTTCCGAGCACTCCCATTGCAGGTAAGCAGCCTAAACCTACTGATGTGATGGATGTAAATTTCAAAGGGTCAGCGGATGAGTTCACGACAGTTACTAAGAAGGGTTATAAACCCAATGGAAAAGAAGCGACAAACCATCAGACGAAAGGTCCCGTGAAATTGAATAACCCATTGGCTTCCCAAGCAAATCATGTGAAGAGGTCAACGAATAGGATCAGCCCCAGCAAAGGCAACCAAGAGAAGAGTTCAACGTCAGGTGTTAAGGTTGGTGGAAAGACCTATCTTGCAAAATCTGCAGCCCCTCCAGCTGGCCCAACTGGTAACGTAGGAGGTGTTGATTATACGGGTCCCACAACTCGTTCAGCCAGTAAAAAGGGCAAGGCTTCTTCGGGGTTTGATTTTAGTCGAGCAGTCAATGGATCTCAGCCAAAACCTCAGAACTGTCCTTCGTTGACCAAGTGTAATAAAAGCTCCATGGATGTTGACACGCCTCCGGTTAGTACGTTGAATCGTTTTTCAGTTCTTGATGTTGAAGCGAGTGCAAAATGTGGTATGCTAGTCGAGGGTGAAACTGAATTATACCCGACTGACCCTTTTAACCAAGGCCTTAATGAACAGATTGATCATTCGTCAGCTGGTACACCTGCTTCGGGTCGGATCCTTCCAAATTGGAACACGGTTGCATCGACCTCGACATCAATTATGGATGGTCAGGTTGAGGATATGTATGATACGGATGATGACAATGGGTATGACTATGGCATCACCCAAGCTCAAAAAGACGCCATCCGTAAACGTCTCACGTCAAAATCCCAAACTGTTTAGCTGAAGTGGCGAACAATTGGGAACCGGGTGAGAGGGATTATTTCGAGGATCTTTGTATGGAACTGGGTTTGGACCCAGATTTCTGTATTGAAGATGTTGCAGAAGACACTAGCGGAACCGCTCGGTTTTTCTCAGGTCTTGTAAAAGACCCGGTGGTCGTAAAACCCCTTCATCGTAAGTAATTTATGGATCTTTGTCCTTCTCGTTTGCTGGGATCTTGTTGGTTTTCTTGTATTATTTTTGTCGTTTTCGGTTGGTGGTGGATTATCATGATTGCTTCAGTTTCCTTTGGGTTGATATCTCGTAGAATGGGGACTGGGTTTTTTGATCAAAAGCAGTCACGGTTTGGAAGCTGCTATGATGATACTTTATTGAGGGATGGAACTTATTTTTGGACTTTAAAGTTCCTGGGGCTGTTTATTGTGCTCGGTTTTAGATGTCTGGGCTGGTTAAGTTTTGTTTGGTGGGCTGCTAATCACTTCTGGACGCTGTGTTCGCTTTGGTGGACTGCTTCTTTTTTCTGTTGGGCTTTATCTTCTCTGTGGGCTCCTATGCTAGTTTGGGTTTTTGGTTCTAGAACTGGCCCTCTGGGATTTTGTATGACTGGGCCGCCAGAAGGAGGGGATTATTTTTCAGGTCTGTGGCGCAGACCCAGCTATACCGCAGTCCCCTTGGGCAGCTTTCCTTTGTTTGGTTGTGAATTTAGCGATAGGCCCACATGGCCCTCCTGCTTTGCTGATCCCCCTTGAAGGCCCAACGAGTTTGGCCGGGTTTGTTTCATGGTCTCTTGTTCCAGCTGAAGCCCATTCAGAGCCGGAGTTATATTTGTGAAGGCCCATTTTTTTGGCTAGCTAGCTTTCATTGTTTTTTTAGTTTAGTGTTGGTTTGTTGTTCAGTCCATGTCTAGTGGTAGTTTATCTTTATGTTATCCTACTAAGCTATTGTTTTGATAGCCTAGTCGGGTTCTATAAAGTTTTCTCGTTGTTGAGGTTCCCGAAGCCTGTTTTTCGGGGTGTCCTCTTTTAGGAGTTTCGGGGGGTATGCCCCCTTAAGCCTGTAACACGTTTCTTTTTGGAATATATTTGCCGGGCATCTGCTCACTTATCTAAAAAAAAATAATAACAAACCGACTTAATGTTCTACATGAATTTTGGCTTCGCTTTGGCTTTGACCAAATTTCAGGCATAATGAACAATATAAATAATAGACCGTCTTTAGTGTTCTACATGAACTCTGGATTCGCTTTGGCTTTGACCAAAATTCATATATTATGAACACACATAAATATAGTTTGTCCCAATTTCATGTATCATGATGAACGCACATAAATAATAAGGTAAAACACAAATATAACATAACACCTTTGGACCAGAAATGAAATATTTATGTACATTATGCTTATAATTCACTATGTGTATTATCAAACAAGTAGCCTTTGGGTTTATTGTATAAAAATACACATAATTAAATGAAAAATAGTATCATTTAAATTTCAATGTCAAACAAAAAAATGGTTAATCATTAACATTGAAATATACCATCGTATAATTCTCTGTTAAAGTTTCATTTTAAGACATACTAGTAAAAGATTAACTCTTTTAATGTTAATTGAATTCAAGGAAAATTCAATCACACATGTAGAATCTTTAAACAGTAGCACATAATTTGGCTCGAAAAAATAAATTCATTAGTTTACTTCATGCCAAAGGTGTCACTTGAATTATGTTCATATTCATAAACAAAATTTATTTTCTTTACATCATTAATTAACATTGCCTTTTCACATGGCAAAAAATTAATGTTATCAAAAATCAGCATAAGCAATATTATTAAGATGCAAAATCAAAACGGCATAGTGGATACAAAACGAAACAACTTAAAACCAATAAAGGTTTATTCCAATGGCAAACACATAAAATCAATTCTTCATGTTTGGTATGGAACAAGATTAAGATTAAGATTAAGACAAACATATATCCATTTTCAAGCAAAAGATAAACATCCAATTCAACAACGTTTTCCTAAACCATTCTGCTTATTATTTTATTAAATTTAGTATGGAACAAGATTAAGATTGGAATAGGGAATTAATAATTACCATGGAATGAAATTTTGATGCATATATTCTAAAAAAAAAAATTGTAGATAAGGATTGTCGTAAGTCGATTTTCATAAAAAAAATATCCATAATACAATAAGATGTATATGTATGAAGTTCCATTCCAGAAGGCATGATCATCAAATAAAATTTAAAATTCCGTCAAAGATTTTATAGATAACGGAATTGATATAATCAACATTAGCTCTAATACCACATGTTGATTATATCTTTAAACATAGATTAAAATCATAGAACCCTAATCATGTTTATTCCAGCATTACATAATTATGAACATGAAATTATAGGCACTTACTTATGGGAATGGTTATCTTCGCAGACGATGATGATAAAGCCATGATTCCCGTTATAATGCCTAGTCTTTACGGGATGATGAGAGAAAGTGTATTTCTTGTGTTCTTAAAAGAGTTCTTTATATAACTATTTATAAACCATGACTATCACTAATGATCCATAATTATGATCATAAATCATGGTTGGTTAATAACTCTTGGTATTCTCTCTATAAAGACATCTAAAGGGAAATCGTAAAGTCCCTTTAACTTATAACAATTACTTCCATCAAGTAAATGTTAGGAATTTGTAATTGTGGCATATTGGCAACGTTACTCAAATGATCCGCTAGGACACATGAACGTGTTATTTCTAACAAGAAAACGACGGAGTAATTTCGGATTCTGAAGCTTTAGTTTCCAATAAAGTTCATCCTGTGGACGAACAGTAGGTGCTTTATTTTCGATAAAGCTTCTAAATTGGTTAATTTATTATTCTCTTGTTCTATTCACTGCATGTTGCAACTGTAGTTTAGGATTATTTGTAACTGGCCTAATTAGGTTTATTAGCATGCGTAGAATGATGTTGTTTTTGTTAGTTTTATGACAGTTAGGTGTAATTGTGTGGTTAATATGTTCATCTATTTGTTATTTAAGATCCTAGGTAGATACATCTTTTTGATTGATTGTGGTTTAAGTGTGTGTTTGTTTGTAGCTTTGACTGGAATGCTACATATGGTTTGCACTCAAGGAGTTCGATGATTTGTCTCTGAGAGTTTGGTTTGAAAAATCTGTTAGATATAATTGTTCCAAAGTTATATACTATACATCAACCATCATTTAACTAAATAGAACTAGAAAGCAACATATTGTAGTAACTAATTTAAGGGCATGTTTGGTTAAGCTTTTTGAAACAACTTATTGACTTATTAGCTTTTTCAAAAAGCCAATAAGTCAAAATAATGTTTGGGTAATTAAAAAGGACTTTTTGAAACAACTTTTTGTATAAAAGGAAACGTAGTTTTGAAAAGCTAGTATTTTGTGACTTTTTGGAACTTCTTATAACTTTTCAAAACACAATTACAAAATTACCCCTGCCCTAAGCTAATCCACTCATAAGCTAATCAAAACACTTTTTTAAAAACAACTTATTAACTTATTGGTTTTCCCACCCCATAAGATAATCCAAACACTTTTTTAAAAACTTCTTTTCAAATAGTCATAATTCAATAAGTTATTTTAACAAAAAGTCCTTTTTTAGTTAAATAAGCTTAGCCAATGTCGCAACCCCCGACCCCTGCCCCGGGAGGCGGGCGGCCGCGGCCTACTCAGAGATGGTGGTATCGGTGTTTATCATTAATTTGGCAGCGGAAATTTCATCAGGACTGTAGTTAGGAAATATTTTATCAGAGTAAAACACCATATTTTTATAATAATAAATATATTAGGATAAACCCAAGTTTCCATTACAAACATGTTTTTAGGAATAAACCCTAATTTATTAAAATAAAACTTCTTCTTTATTTATGTAACTTTTATAGCCACTTTTCCAAGCCTTCAGTGCTCTCCACTTGGCTTTCATATTTTGTTACCTGAAACGCGTTTAAAAACATTTTATCAGCAAGAAATACTGGCGATTGAATCACAGTTTAATTAAAACAGGTTTTATCATTTTACAGAATTGAGGGCAATCCAGCAATTACATTTTTTTACATCTACTTTAATTACCACCCACGGTACTGTCAATCCTAACTTGTGGTAATGTTACTACTCACAGTTTAGTAACAAATTTTGTATACAAAACCCCAATATACCGACGATAATTGTAGAATACAAATACTCAATCACTGTTAAATATATATTAAAACAATTGAGGTTTTGTAAAAACAGTTTACAATAGGTTTACAAAAAGAGGATTACTCAAATTGCTATTTTAGGTATTTCCTTGTGACTTCCTGGTTATAATCTAATAAATTAAACAATGCACACGCGTTAGTATAATAACCTAAATTTACATTAGTTATGCCATCCCCGAGACAGAACTCCAATGACTGAGTCAGGCAGAGCCTCGACATGCGTTACGGAGCACTAGATCAATCGGGCAGCGTATCTAATACGTAACCGGGGGTTATGATACTTACATCGAGGCAGAGCTTCTCTAATTAGGGGGGTATTATACCCGATACTATTTCTAATATTCAGAATTGAGAGAGATTTGAAGTTTTTGAACGATTTGCAACTGAATGCCGATCGATCCTATTTATAGTGTGATCAGGGACTTTCTCGCGCCCCGCGACCAACTAAGGGTCCTCTTTCGCAGCCCGCGAGCTAGGTAGAGTACGGCCTATCCTTGGCCAGTCACAAGTTAGCTTCGACATGAGTGGGGACACGTAGCGGCCTAGGGTGCGGCCTGGTGTCAAGGGGGTCGCGGCCCGTGACAGCCCTTGCTGTCTTCGTCACACCCCGCGAGCGAGTAAGGAAATTTGTTTTTAATTAATTTTTGTTAAAATAAAGGTATTTCGGGCCCACTTCTCGTATACAGGATGTATTTTAGGACATATAGGGGTGTTATAAGGGTTTTAGGAGAGTTGTTATATCCTCCCCACCTTGTTTTAGAACTCGTCCTCGAGGTCTACTAGAACAGGGGTGTGGATATTTCTTCTACATCTCTGATTTAAGCTCCCAAGTGTACTCGGGTCCTCTCTTGGAATCCCATTTCACTTTAACTAGAACTATTCTCTTGTGTTTGAGGTTCTTCATCTTTCTGTCTTCAATCTGTAGGGGTTTCTCTACAAACTTAAGTTTCTCATTTACCTCTAGAGGTACCACTAATGATTCATCTGCTAAGCACTTTTTGAGATTACATACATGAAATACATCATGTATTCCTGCATTTCCTCTGGCAGTTGTAGCTAGTAAGCTACTGGTCCTATCCTTCTAATAATCTTAAAAGGTCCAACATAACTGGGGCTTAGCTTTCCCCTCTTAATGAATCTGACTACTCCTTTCCATGAAGAAACTTTTAATAATACCTTATCTCCTACTTGAAATTCCAATGGTTTTCGCCTGTTATCAGCATAACTCTTCTGACGATCGTGTGCTGCTTTCATTCTATCCTTAACTTGAATAATCTTGTCTGTTGTTTCTTGTACTATCTCGGGTCCAGACAGTTGCTTTTCTCCAATTTCTGCCCAACAGACTAGAATTTGGCACTTTCGTCCAGAAAGCGCTTTAAATGGTGCAACATTAATACTGGTATGATAGCTGTTATTGTAAGAAAATTCTATTAATGGTAAATGATCATCCGAATTTCCTCCAAAATCAATTACACAAGCTCTAAGCATTTCTTCCATTGTCTGAATTGTCCTTTCGCTTTATCCGTCCGTTTGGGGATGATAAGCAGTGCTTAGATTTAACTTGGTTCCTATTGCTTTTTGGAAACTAGTCAAAAAATGAGAAGTAAAATGGCTATCTCTATCAGACACAATAGATAAAGGAATTCCATGTAATGAAACTATTTTATTTACATATAAGTTGGCTAATTGTTCCATACTGAAAGTTTCCTTCATTGGTAAGAAATGAGCAGACTTGGTTAATCTATCTACAATCACCCAGATTGTATCATTACCTTTTCGTGTTTTGGGTAATTTGGTAACAAAATCCATTGTTATCAATTCCCATTTCCATATTGGCATTTCTAATTGTTGTAATAAACCTGAGGGTTTCTGATGTTCAGCTTTAACTTGTGAACAGGTTAGACACTTGGCAATATAAGATGCTACATCCTTTTTCATTCCTATCCACCAGAAATTCTTTCTTATGTCTTGATACATTTTATCACTTCCAGGATGTATCATATACTTAGACTTATGGGCTTCTTTTAAAATTCGGTGGCGTAGGTTTCCTCGTTTAGGTATCTAAATTCTTTTCTTATGGAATCTCCAAATTCCATTTGTTCCTTGTTCTAATTCCTTAATCATTCCTTTCAATTTTTAGTATCGTCCTTGATTACTGATTCCTGCACTTCCCTAATTTGCTCGTTTAAATCTATCTGCAGATTTAATTTAATGGAACGTACTCTTTTTGGCTTTCCATGATACTTTCGACTTAAAGCATCAGCTACTATATTAGCCTTTCCAGCATGATACTGGATATTACAATCATATCACTAAGTATTTCCATCCAGCGTCTCTGTCTCATATTTAACTCCTTTTGCCTAAAAACATATCTTAAACTCTTATGATCGGTGAAAACGGTAAACTTACTACCGTAAAGGTAATGTCTCCAAATTTTAAGGGCAAAAATTATGGCTCCTAGTTCTAGATCATGGGTTGTATAATTCTCTTCATGACTCTTAAGTTGTCTAGAGGCATAGGCTATAACTTTTTGTCGTTGCATCAACACACATCCATAACCTAACTTAGACGCGTCACAATAGACTACAAAGTCTTTAGTTCCTTCCGGTAACGCTAATATGGGTGTGTTGGTTAATCTTTGCTTAAGAATTCTAAAAGCTTCTTCTTGTTTTGGTCCCCATTCAAACTTAACAGATTTACAAGTCAGTTTTGTTAAAGGAATAGCTATTCTAGAAAAATATCGGATAAACCGTCTATAATAACCTGCTAATCCAAGAAAACTTCTTACTTCCGTTGGTGACTCCGGGGTTTTCCATTTAGTAATTGCCACGATCTTTGTAGGATCTACATGAATTCCTTCATGATTTACTAAATGTCCAAGGAATTGCTCTTAGAGTAAAAGAGGTAAGGGGTGCATGCAGATGCGCTGCATGTTCCTCTTTACTCTTAGAGTAAATGAGAATATCATCTATAAAGACAATTATAAATTTATCCAGATATGGTTTACATATTCTGTTCATCATGTCCATAAATGCAGCTGGGGCATTGGTTAGACCAAATGGCATGACTGTAAATTCATAATGGCCATACCTTATTCTGAAGGCAGTTTTAGGAATGTCCTATTCCTATACTTTCAATTGATGATATCCTGAGCTTAAGTCGATCTTGGAAAAGAATCAAGCTCCTTGCAATTGATCAAACAAATCATCTTCTTGGTAATGGGTACCGATTTTTAATTGTGACTTTGTTCAACTCTTGGTAATCAATGCACATACGCATTGACCCGTCTTTCTTCTTGACAAACAAAATTGGTGCTCCCCATGGCGATGAACTGGGATGTATGAATCCTTTCTCCAGAAGTTCGTCCAATTGTTTCTTCAGTTCTTGCATTTCTGCTGGTGCCAAACGGTAAGGTGCCTTGACAATTGGTGTTGTCCCTGGTAGCAGGTGAATCCTGAATTCGACTTCCCGGTCTGGCGGTAGTCCCGGTAGCTCTTCTAGAAACACATCAGAGAATTGAGATACTACTGGAATATCTTTCAATTCTTTTCCTTTAGTGTTAACAATTATGGAAATCATATACACTAATGACCCTTTTCTTGCACAACTTGTTGTTTTCATCACAGAGATGAATTTCGTGGATCTAGATGGCTTATCTCCTTTAATTGTGATCTTTTCACCCTTTGGTGAATTTACTTGTATTGACTTTTGATCACATAGAATATTGGCTTTATTTGCTACTAACCAATTCATTCCTAATACAATATCAAATCCAGCCAGATTCATTGGGTAAAGATTTGCAATAAAATTATGTTTTAAAATTTCTATTCTTGCTCCCTGCAAGATTTCAGTGATCTTAATGGATTCTCCATTTGCTGTTTCTACTCGGCATTCTTGTTGGAGTTTAGTTAATGGTTGATTGAGAAGTTTACAAAATGAAGTATTAATAAAACTTTGGTTCGTACCAGAGTCAAATAATACTTTAGCAAAAACATCATTAACTAAAAACGTACCGGCAATCACGTCCGGAATTATCTTTGTTTCTTCTGCAGTCAGAACAAATGCTCTAGCATTCTTAGTAGTCTTGTTGTTCATGGCTGGAGCTAGTTTCAGACAGTTTGGTTTGATATGCCCCTTCTCACCACAATTGAAGCATACTCCATTGCTGGGTTTTTTTCTGCAGTCTTCTTCCTTGTGTCCTGGTATCTTGCAGAAATTGCAGTATATAGAGCATCTCCCTGAATGTTTTTCTTGCAGGTCTTACAGTAAGGTGTAGAGGTAGAACCTATATTTTTCCCATGGTTGTAATTGTAACAACCCTCCAATAAGTCCCATAATAATCCTTAATCGTAATCCCAAACACGTACGATGTAATTATATTTGAAAAATCAAATAAAAATGAATTTTTGTTCTGTCGCGGGCCGCGACCAACGAAGAAAGATCTCTCGCGGGGAGCGAGAGACTTGTTTCTATCCGGACATGTTGAGGGACACATGTCGTCACACGTGTCAAGACCACACCATGACTCAGCATACCCTAAACCGCCCTACGGTTCCTCGCGGGCCACAAAGGAAGAAGAAGAAACTCTCACGGGGCGCGAGAGACTTTTGTTTCAGCTATAAATAGAACAAGCTCTACACATTTCATTCTCGTTCAATTCTTTTCTTGCTCTCAGCCTCTATTATAGCAAAATAGTAGCTCGGTATTGTTTTGGTCAAAAATTACTGAAGCAATTATGTGATCAAATTAGTAAAGTGAGGTAGTGTGCTAGAAAGTGTATTGAAAATATGCTTGTTGAGTTATTTAGAAAATCAGTATTCAGGATACGGCTCAGGATATTGAGCTGTATCTATGATCAAACAATGAGCAAACAATGAGCAAAAAGTAAAGGAAATGACACGAGATGTACGAGGAAAGCCCTTGATCAATCTAGATCGCCGGCATAAAACCTCGGGAGCTGACAATCGCAGCTGCCTTATTCTTCTTATTACTTCAAACGTCAGGATACAGTGCAGGATATTGACCAGATCGCTAAGTGTTACAATGTGAGAGTACAAATTGTGAGAGAACAAGTGTTAGAGTGTAGCGAGTGTGATTGCAGTGAAATTGCTGTGTCCTATTCGATCTGGTGTTCCTCCTATTTATAGTAACGAAATACAAACAACTATCCCTATAAATATGAGATGCTCTGAATATTCCATCACGAACGTTGTAGACCGAGTAATAAGGCTTCAACGTCTTTCTTTGAACGGTTTGGACCGAGTCTTCCGCGGAATAAGTCTTTATGAACGTTGCTAGCTTCCAGCCCACGTACCTGCACATAATCCGTTAGTAATCCTGAGGATACCATTCAGGATGTTACCAATATCCTGAATCAGCATCCCGGATATGAACAGATATTATTTAATCAAGATATTTCTCAGGATATGAGCTCAGAAATCAGCCCACAACAATTGTCCCCAAAAATGTTACCGTTTAGTATCCTCATTACTAACGGTTACATTTTTTACGCAAACCGAGGCAATTAAGAGATAAGACCTGTGATGTGACCGTTTGCAACTACCCAGCCTATATCTACTCATCATGCCCTATATCTTCTCATCCTCATCCCTTTTTTAATCATAATCGACAAGGAAACTGTACATTTTCTCTCTATCTTTCATACTTATCTTCATCTTTTCTCTCCGGCGAAAAATTCAGGCGATCAAATGCCGCGCCAAACAAGATCTAGTTCAGGTGACTCAGCCCCTACATTCTTCCAACAAAACCTTCTCTAAGAACCGGAGAAGGAAGCGTGTACCTTTGATAGTGCCCACCTGTCAGCCTTAAAATCCTCCGGTATCTTCCCGGAAGGAACCGTGTTTAGACCGTTTGACCGTGAAATCCGGTCAGATATGGTCTCCAACGAGTGGATATGCTTCAGTGCTTTCCCTTTTACCCTAGGGCTACAATTCCCTTTTCCGGATTTCATCACCGAATTCTTTAATATCACCAAAATCTCTTTCAGCCAGACCATGCCAATGCTCTGGCGTGTTTTGTCTGTTCTTGACCAAATCAAGAGAAACCATATTCCTGATCTTTCTGTCCATGATCTGCCCCTAGCTTACAAACTTAGATGCCACGGATCATGCAGATTTCTGTTTTACTTCACTTCCGGTGACCCATTGATACTTCGTGCCACCAGGAACGAGGATGGTTGGCAATCCAAGTTTTTCTTTGTAAAAAGGGACTCAATCCCTGGTGGGACGGAATATCCGGTACAATGGTTGAAAAAGGGTAGGATTTAGGGTTTAAGAATGATCCTGTCGCTTATCCTGTTCCATATCCTGAACTAATTTATCTTCTTTTTCATGTTGTGTATGCAGCTGATTTCAGGAAGATTGCACCTCCTCTCGCCGATTCTCAAAGAAGAATAGACGCCATCAGACTGCTTTTAGAGGCAGAGAGAAGCTTTAACCCATCTCCACCAACTCCAAGCCCTCTTTCAAGTGCAAACATGTCTGGTAAGAATCCTGCAAGATATCCTGTACACACATGTTTTTATTTGATATTCTTAGGAAAGATTTAGAATTTTACTCCCTCTATAGTATCCAGCAAAGTTCCAGTCTATCTAGACCTTGATGAACTCGACAGCTACCCAACTCCAGCCACAGTCAAGAAGGAAACTCCTGCTGCCACTAGCTCCAAGCCACTCCCGGCTCCCAAGGCCAATCCAAGAACTCGTGCTTCCACAGCAAAAAAGAGGAAAGGTCTTGAAGTCACTGCTCCAGGTTCTGAAGGGTTCTCCTATGACGAACTCAGCTTCTCTGATTCCTTAGAGCCAATGACATCCTTTCTCAACAAGGTAATATCCTGATACATATCCTGCATACATATCCTGCATATATATCCTAATAGGATATCCTGACAGGATATCCTGGCTAACATATTCCAACTCATACCTGAATTAATATGCAGGGCCTCCAGCATTTGCTCCACTTGTACAATGATGCTTGTGGTACTGTGGCACTCCATGAAGCCAGGATCAAACAGCTTGAAAGCACCGTTGCCGACCAAGGTGCCATTGCCGAAGCAAAGACCCGGCACTATGAAAGCCTGCTGAAGAAGGTCACCCAAGACGCTGAGCTCAAACTTGCCACCGTTCAAATGGATCATGATCAAGCCTTGGTCAATTTCCGGGATGGAATCAAGGCTTCTGCCATCGTCTCCTTGTTACAAGCACGCATAAAGATGGCCTACGAGGCTAGGGAGACGGGCCTCGTGTGTCCATCTTGGCCAGTTGAATCCTAGGTGGCCAAGCTAAAGGAGCTTGGAGGCAAAGCTGTGCCGCTTCCTGCTGAGGCTGGTGAGTCTTCTAAGTCAGCAGAGGTGGTGATCCAGGCTGGAGACAAGAAGGATGCTGGAGCAGATGCTGGGATGGACATTGGCGAGGATGCTGCGCAGGATGCTGGTCAGGATGCTGGTGCTGAGAAGCCTGAGAAGGTTGGAGGAGATGCCGCTGTGTGAGGGCATTTAGGTGGGCGATGATGGATATACGTGCCAAGGCCAGAGCCCACCTTTTTGATTTCGAATGTTGGTTTGTAGTCCCAAAACAATTTACTTTTCTGCACTTTACTTTTCTTGCACCTGAACAATTTATATTTCCTGCATGCTTTTTTAATACAACAGTTGAAGGTGGATGGGTCTCGGTTTGAGATGAATCCTTTAACTGTTGGGTAAATATGGTAATGAACTATAGTGCTCTTAGTGGATGGGCCTTGTTTTGAGGTGAAACTAAGAGCACATCTTTTGGTATGTTAATAATATAACCTCTCTTTTAACTTTATTGTTGGTGTATGAATTTTATTTATGAAAATTGTTATGTTTGAATATTTTTTAAGAATATTATGGGAACGCATTATAAGTATATCCTGAAAGATATCCTTCACAGGATACTGAAACACAATTTATAAATTATCCAAATGAAAAGGAGAGATCATACCAGAGATTCCTAGAGAATTACTTTCAATCTTCCATTATAAGTTTGTCCCCAGTGCATACTTATAAAGTTGGATCCATCCTTCGAATAGTATAATGTATGTCCCCTGTGTATGACACAGAAATACAAATGTATCCATACCTTGACTTGAATAAATTCCAAATACTTCGAGGCAAATCCCTTGATATCCTGGAGCGTATCGGGGATAAACCCTTAATATCCTGGGGATAAACCCTAAGTTTCATGCGCTACAGGCGAGAGTGTATAAACTCCAAATCTTAGAAAGGTGAAAACCTTTAAACCTTAGAGAGTATGAAAATACTCTTTCGTGAGAGAGGGTGATCAATCCTCATATACCTTTAGGATCCAGGATATAGCCAACAGTAACGAAATTGTCAGCCACTTTTACATGAACTGGTCCCGCTACCTTGAACTATACCGAGATAACTTGCGCTCCAGGCGAGGTGTTTAAACCCAATTTGAAAGAAAGGTGAATACCTTTAAACCTTTGAAGGGATCAGGATCCCTTAAACGTGAGAGAGGGGGCCAATCCTCTAATCTTTCGACTTATCCTGAGTATATATCCTGGAGCTATATCCTGAAACATATGCTGCAAAACAACTGAAAACTAAGGTGGATGTTAGCTTGGCTAACACCCCTCCGATGCTTAAGTCAGTATTGGGTTCAAGACAAAAAAAAAACAAATATATTTAAAAGAGATAGAACACATACCATTCTGAGATGTAACCTAAATTCTATCCTTACTTGAAATAGAGCTTTAAGTGTATTGCATTCCAGGATCTTGGTAGCATATCCCCTTCCATATTCTTGAGTCTATATGCTCCTTTCCCTGCTTCTGACTCAACTTCATATGGTCCTTCCCATTTTGGAGCTAGCTTGCCATCGGCAGGATTAGTAGTATTTTGAAAAGCCTTTCTTAGCACCCAATCACCAACTCGAAATCTTCTAGTCCTTATGTTCTTATTATATGCTCTGGATATTCTTTGTTGATATGCTGCTATCCTTAGTCTTGCTGCGTCTCTTTTTTCATCTATAGTATCCAAATCCTGACATAAGACTTCAGGATTCTGTTCACGATCCTGTAGCATAGATCTTGCAGTAGGTATCGTCATTTCTGTTGGAATCATTGCCTCCGCTCCAAATACCAAGGAAAACGGGGTTTGGCCAGTTGCATTCTTCACCGTTGTCCTATCAGCCCACAAAACAAAGGGTAATTCTTCCGCCCATCTTCCTTTTTTGGCTCCAAGTCTCTTCTTTAAGTTATTGACTATTATCTTGTTCGAGGATTCGGCTTGTCCATTCGCTTGAGGATGTACCGGAGTAGATGTGATCATTTTGATTCCCCAACTCTTGCAAAAGTCAGTAGTCCTTTTGCTTATAAACTGGGACCCATTATCACAAATGATCTCAGCTGGTACTCCAAACCTAGTCAGGATATTCCTCTTTATGAAGGATACTACTTCTTGGTCTCTGACTTGAAAAAATGCTTCAGCCTCAAACCACTTAGAGAAATAATCCGTCATTGCTAACATAAATACTTTTCCTCCCGGAGCTTTTGGTAACTTTCCTACTATATCCATCCCCCATTTCATGAATGGCCAAGGGGAAACTACAGGATATAGTGGTTCAGCTGGTTGATGTAGTATGTTACTATGCCTTTGACATGCATCACATCTTCGAGCATATTCTGCAGCATCTTTCCTCATTTTTGGCCAAAAGTATCCTGTCCTCAATACTTTCGAGAACAATGATCTGCCCCCAGTGTGATTACCACAGTCCCCTTCATGTATATCCTGAAGTACTTCTTTGGCTTCATGATCCTCCAAGCACCTTAAATATGGTCCTGCAAGAGATTTCTTGTATAAAATATTATTTATAATAGTGAATCGTGATACCTTCATCCTAAATGCCTTAGGATTTTCATTTTCGGGGATGTGTCCATCTTTAAGATATTTCAGAATTGGAGCTATCCAGGATTTAGGATCCTGTTTAGGATATTCCACTCCAGGATCCCGAATATCCGCTACTTCTTTATCCTGAGGATTCATTGCAGGATATAAGACATGTAATACTGGTATTTGGGTCCCTTCCGGTATCCTAATTGATGATCCCAGATTTGCTAAGGCATCCGCTTCAGCATTATCCTCCCTTGGTACCTGTTCAAGTGTAAAAACATCGAAATATCCTGCTAATTTTTTGAGAATATCAAGATATTCAATCAATTTCTCACCCTTAACTGCATAGGATCCATTAAAATGGTTAGTAATTAACAAAGAGTCAACATATACTTGTAAATTTTTGATACTCATACTCTTAGCCAATTCTAATCCTGCAATTAAAGCTTCATATTCTGCCTCATTATTAGTAGCAGGAAATTCACACCTAATAGCCTGGGGTAATATGTCCCCCTGTGGCGATTTTAGTAGTATTCCTAATCCTACTCCTCTTATATTAGATGCACCATCAGTATATAATGTCCAGGATCCTGAGGATTCTCCTAACTGCTGAACTTCTAGGTCTACCTCATCCTGAATGTCACTACTAAAATCAGCCACAAAGTCAGCTAAAGCCTGAGACTTTATGGCATTCCTAGGTTCATATACTAAATCATAAGCACTCAACTTTACTGACCACTTAGCCATCCTGCCTGACATCTCTGGTTTCCTAAGCACATTTTTGACAGGATAATTTGTTTTAACATGAATCCTATGTGTCTCAAAGTAATGTCTAAGTTTCGTTGATGCCATGACTAATGCTAGTATCAATTTTTCTAAATGAGAATATCTAGTTTTAGCATTTAACAAACTTTTACTAACATAGTAAACAGGATATTGCTGACCTTTATGGTCCTTTACAAGGACGGCACTTACAGCATTCCCTGATACTGCTAGGTATAGGGATAACGGTTCACCATTCTCGGGCTTCATCAGTAGAGGTGTGGTTGAAAGGTATTGCTTTAAATCCTGCAGGGCCGCTTCATGCTTTTCACCCCATTCGAATCTCTTGTTCTTCTTCAGGATATCATAAAAATCTTTGCATTTCTCTGAGGATCTCGAGATAAACCTGTTTAATGCTGCCACTCACCCTGTTAATCGTTGAACATCCTTCATGTTTGAGGGCGATTTAATATCCAAGATGGCTTTAATCTGCTCCGGGCTCGCTTCTATTCCTCTTTTGGTCACCATATATCCTAGAAACTTTCCTGCCCCCACTCCAAAGTGGCACTTAGCAGGATTCAGCTTCATGTTATACTGATCCAGGATATCAAACGCTCCTTTAATATCCTGGAGGTGATCCTGAGCTTTCTTTGATTTTACCACCATATCGTCGATGTACACCTCCATGGTGTCCCCCAGTTTTTCTTTGAACATCATGTTTACTAATCTTTGGTATGTTGCACCTGCATTTTTCAAACCAAAAGGCATAGCTGTATAACAATAAATACCTGTTGGTGTCATAAAGGCAGTATCCTCCTGGTCAGAAGGCTCCATTTGGATTTGTTGAAATCCTGAGGATACGTCCATGAAGGTCAGCATTTCATGCCCGGCAGTAGCATCTACCATTTCATCAATGTGGGGAAGAGGAAATGGGTCTTTAGGACAAGCTTTGTTCAAGTCTGTGTAGTCTACACAAACTCTCCATTTCCCATTTTTCTTCTGCACCACAACCACGTTTGCTAGCCACCTTGGGAACTTAACCTCTCTGATCATCCTGGACTTCAACAATCTCTCAACTTCCTCTTGGATAATTGTATTCCGCTCAGGAGCAAACTTCCTTCTTGTTTGTTGAACAGGCTTGAATGATTTATCAATTCCAAGCTTGTGAGTGATAATGTCTTTGGATATGCCTGTCATATCCTCATGCTTCCATGCAAACGTTGACATCCTGCATTTCAAAAAGTTAACTAATTGTTCTTCAATATCCTGAGGGATATTGGCCCCTACGAGCACCGAAATATCAGGATTATCCTGGTCCAGGATAATTTTCTTCACATCCTGCTCCGGATCCTCCATGATATCCTGGTCCCACGTCTTTAATTGCTATGCTGCACTAGGTTTGGTTGAGGATTTCATCGAGGATGAGTAGCATTCTTTCGCCTCCTGCTGATCACTATCAACTTTGACAACCCCCCAAGGGGTAGGTATCTTGATGCATTGGTGATATGTTGATGGCACAGCCTTCATATCGTGAATCCACGGTCTTCCCAGTATGATGTTATAGCAGGATAGAGAATCCATCACACAGAAACGTTGTATTGAGTTGACTCCTTCAACGTATACTGGCAACTTTATCTCTCCCACTGTGTTTCTAGCCTCTCCGCTGAACCCAACAAGCACGGTAGACTTTGAAGTGATATCCATTGGAGATACATTCATTCTCTTCAGAGTTTCTAGTTGGATTATGTTGACGGAGCTGCCATTATCAACCAATATCCTGCGTACAAAATGGTTAGCCACATATAATGTTATTACCAGAGCATCATGGTGAGGATCCTGGACAGTATCCCTGTCATCAGCGTCAAATGTGATCACTTTGTCAGTTGTGAGGGTAGTCATCCTGACAGGTTTATCTCCCCTTTCGGCCTTAGCTTCTTTTGCATGTCTCTTTGCTGCCGAATACGAAGTCCCACAAATGTCGGATCCTCCCGAAATGAAGTTGATTATCTTGGCATCCGCGGGAGGTGATGCTGCTCGCTCAGGATCCTTCTCAGTATCCTGACCCTTATTCTTCTTTCTTCCCAAGAGATCTTTCAGATATCCCTTGCTTAGAAGATAGCTTATTTCTTTCCTTAGAGCAATGCAATCCTCAGTCATATGTCCGAAATCTTCGTGGAAAGCACACCATTTTGACTTATCTTTCCAGTCAGCTTTCTGTTGACTCTTTCGAGGCCACCTAGCTTTGTCTCCTAGACCCTGCATGGCATACATCAATTCAGGAATGTTAACAGAAAAGCAATATTCAGATAACTCAGGATACTCTTCAGGATCCTCATCTTCGACAGCATTCACTCTCTTATTTTCATTTCTACCATATGGCTTAGGCCGATATGGCTTGAATGAGGATTCAGACTTCCTGTTGGTCGACTCATAGGTGTTGGATGAATTCATTCTCTTTTGCATCTTCCTATCATCCTCCAACCGAATATATCTTAGGGCCCTGTTTCGAGCTTCAAGTTCCTGCATGGGTTCATTACAAGGTCTTGATAAAATTGAGAATCTTTTTGCAACCCCATCTTGAAAGCTTGCACAGCTGTTGCAACATCAAGATGAGGAATGTCTAGGGATTCCCGGCTGAACTTGTTCACATAATCCCTAAGGGATTCCTGAGGCCCTTGTGTTATCCTGTAGAGATCACTTGTTAATTTTCAAAGCTTCTACTACAAGAAAACTGACTATTAAATAAATTTACTAAGTGAGCAAAAGATGTAATCGAATGTGGAGGAACATTCAAGAGCCATTTCAAGGCTGATCCTGTTAAGGTTGAACCAAAACCCTTGCACAAGCATGCTTCCTTGAGATCCGGAGGGATAGGGTTAATCTCCATTCTTTCCCTATACTGAGCAATATGCTCCTCAGGATCCGTAGTTCCGTCGTAAAGCTTCATGTTGGGGGTTTGAAATCTCTTTGGGATCTCAGCATCACAGATAGGATATGCAAAGCGAGATATCTTTTGGCTGTCTTGGGACACTTCCGGGATCGGCTGGACCACTCCAGGTACACTAGATATCATGTCCTTCAACTTCTGAAGTTCCCTAGTGAGTGCTGATGTTACACCTGTATCCTGCAAAGATCCAGTATTGTTAGTAGCATGAGTATTATTATTATTTGACACGTTACCCGTTGGAGGATTTTGCCCATATCCTGAAGCATATCCTGAGCTCCTCATGGTTGACATCCTGACCGAGGAGGGTATTTCAGGAGTATGATTCTGAGGAAGGCTGGGCACAATATTCCCCCTGTTATCCTCAGTATACACGGCTGAACTGAAGTTCAACGTTCTGGGATGTAATGGAGTGACAATATCCTCAGCAGATCTGCTCGAGCCAGACTTCAGGAGTTGTATTTCCCTCAACAACATTTGGTTTGTTTCCTGTTGCTGCCTCATTTGTTCCTGCACACTTCCAAATAAGGTTAAAATTTCATCGTTAGAAGCTAAAACAGGAGCAGATTCCTGAACACTGCGGGTAGGGATAATATCCTGAGGTCGTGAAGAGGCTGGCATCCTTGGAGGAGGTGGTGGAAGCACCGAACCGGTAGTAGCAGAAGTCATAGCAGACACAGTGGAGGAACTCATGTTTGATCTTGAGGCCATTATGGACAATGTGGCAAAAAGTTTTGAAAATAGAAAACCGATTAGCGATTTGACAAAAATTTTTAGTAAAGAGAGCACCACTTGCCCCACGGTGGGCGCCAAATTGTTTTGGTCAAAAATTACCGAAGCAATTATGTGATCAAATTAGTAAAGTGAGGTAGTGTGCTAGAAAGTCTATTGAAAATATGCTTGTTGAGTTATTTAGAAAATCAGTATTCAGGATACGGCTCAGGATATTGAGCTGTATCTATGATTAAACAATGAGCAAAAAGTAAAGGAAATGACACGAGATGTACGAGGAAAGCCCTTGATCAATCTAGATCGCCGGCATAAAACCTCGAGAGCTGACAATCGCAGCTGCCTTGTTCTTCTTATTACTTCAAACGTCAGGATATAGTGCAGGATATCGACCAGATCGCTAAGTGTTACAATGTGAGAGTACAAATTGTGAGAGAACAAGTGTTAGAGTGTAGCGAGTGTGATTGCAGTGAAATTGTTGTGTCCTATTCGATCTGGTGTTCCTCCTATTTATAGTAACGAAATACAAACAAATATCCCTATAAATATGGGATGCTCCGAATATTCCATCACGAACGTTGTAGACCGAGTAATAAGGCTTCAACGTCTTTCTTTGAACGGTTTGGACCGAGTCTTCCGCGGAATAAGTCTTTATGAACGTTGCTAGCTTCCAGCCCACGTACCTGCACATAATCCGTTAGTAATCCTGAGGATACCATTCAGGATGTTACCAATATCCTGAATCAGCATCCCGGATATGAACAGATATTATTTAATCAAGATATAAGCCAAGATATTTCTCAGGATATGAGCTTAGAAATTAGCCCACAACAGGTATTATACCCTAAAACCCCGAAACTCTGCCCATTATTAGGGTAATAACTCTAATCACTGGTACGATACTTTATCCGATCAATTGAAACCGATCCAATGAATGTTTAAGTGCTGCCCGTATACGGCTATACTTTGTCATTCATTGTGAGGGTTTTGATTTCGTGATTATCGTTAAAGTTGAATTGGGTTAATACACTAATACGAGTTCCATTGTATCTAGAATTAGAACTCATACTCAGGGAGCTGTTTAACTAGAATGCTTAGCAATTAAGTAAACTTAATAGTTAAGTAAAACTTAGCGATTAAGAAACTTAATAGATAAGTAAACTTAACAGCTAAGTAAGATTAATTAATCAGTTAAGTAAGATTAATTAAGCTAAGTAAGATTAATTAATCAGCTAAGTAAGATTAATTAAGCTAAGTAAGATTAATTAATCAGCTAAGTAAAATTAATTAACTAAATTAAAAACCTAAATAGATATACATGAAAATAGATATATATGAGGTAGATAATATCTAAAGAAGGTGCAAGGAAGGTGTAAGAGGATATATATGTGGGTAGGAAGCTTCCTAGAAAATGTATAGGTAACTTCCTAGAAAATGTATATGTAATTTCCTATAAAATACAAAGGAAACTTCCTAGAAACTTCATGCTCCTTACCTATAAATAGGAAGCTTAGAATTCATTTTTCTTTGCTCATTTCTCCTATTCTTCTCTCTATAAGTTGGTGTTCTAACCAATAATCACCGATATGATATTCTTTCCGATCGATTCGGGAACCAACTAACGAATGCCAAAGTGTTGTCTAAATAAGACTATACTTTGTGAATTTCGTTAAGGTTCTGATCTCGTGACCATCGTTAGGTTTGATATGGCTTTACACTAATACGTATTCCACTCTGTTAAACTATATGTTTAACTATCAGCAAACTCCGATCCATAAACTTACTATCAAACAAGATATTTAATCATCAGAAGATTCAGAACTATAAAGTAAATGCTTAGTTATCAGAAGGCGTAGAATCAAGAAGCTTGTTAAATCAAGACTGCATGCTTATAATGTGAGTCATTCTCTTTTTATCAACATGCTTTACAAAGCCCTAAATGTTTTCCAGTTATACTTTGCAGTGATTAAGTTTTTGCTAATCTTAAGTTACTGGCAGTAAGTGGGGTATTGTGCACATTACTACTATTTTTATCACTTTAGGTGAGCGAGCCTAATTAGTGATATACGTCACTATTGGGTGACATGACCCAATAGTGGTATGACCACAGTCATAGATCTGGTCGAGTGACAACTGAACCAGCTAATTATAAGATAGGGGCAAATGTGAAAACTCTTAATACTGTAAATTATAACAATGTGTCTTTTGTATAAATTGAATGTTCTCACCAGTATCTCCTGCTCACAAAACCTTTTTAAAACACGTTTCAGGTGATTACAGTAGATTGGAATAAGAGTTGGATACAGCACCAAAAGGCTTACAGAAGTGGCTCATTTTATCAATTAAATTAAATTAAGAAAAGCTGTTTTATGTACTCGAGCTTATCCCATATTAAAGCTACATTTTCAAAACATGGGTTTATCCCATCTGTTTAATAAATAAAGTCCGGTGTTTCAAAAATCTGACATTTTTCCTAACTCACGGTCCTGATGAAATTTTCCGCTGCAATACTTTTCAAAATAAACCACTGGTACCACTTGGCTGCTTCACGGCTCCCGCTCCCGTCCAGGGTGGGGTGTGGGGACGTGACAAAAGTGGTATCAGAGCCACTTGTTTAAGCAATTAGGTGTTGTAATAATACCTAAGTTTAAACGAAGAGTTAGGAAATTGATGTTATCTGGTAGCACCTAGGATAGTATTTAGACTCGAACTTAAAAGAGATGCCTTAATATACGCTTCAAGAGAAGCTAATTACTTGTATAAGTATAATATGGTAGATATTAGTATGCCGAAAGAATAATGACTAGAACATTGCAAATACGATAAATAAGCAATAATACTTTATCACTGTTATTTTGTGCTTAATGGTACTACTTGATTCTAGAATATAATTCGTCATGTGAATACAAATTTCTTTGTTTCTTGATACAAGCCCTGATAAAAGATTCATTTTAAAATCATGATTTGAGAAAATCTATTTATGGGAAATACAATAATAATTACCTCTCCGGAGAGAACCGGGTAAGATGGGGTTACCTCTCCGGCGAGAACCGGGTAAGGAGGGGTATAATATGTCAAACCTTTGACAAAATTCCCTACATAGCACTATGACCTGATGTCTGACCTGCTTTTGAAAATATGAATTTGTTAAATACATTGACCCTATGAATGGTATGTATGTTATGATTATATAGATATGTATATCTATAAGGAAATCTAAAAGCCATAACGATTGATAATTTAGAATAAATCACGAGCATGTGTGTCAATGATAATCCGGAATCTTTCACATATATCTATAATTCCGATATCGAACATTATTTTGTTTGAACATCTGTCACGTAACTCGTGCGACAATATAAACGACGAGAACCCTTAAGTTGGGACGCCATTATTATGACATCTATGCTATTTTAGTTAATCAAGAAGGTAATTTACGTAAAACGAAGCACGGACGTGCAAGATTTCATGAAACTTAAGCTATACATCAACGGAGGTTAAAATACGTCACATACGAATTTCGAGGCAATGTCTTTGAGGAGGCCCGATGGAGCAATTCAACGATGGTGCTAGTAGCAGGAGAACTATCGATTAGGATGCGACGATTTGTCATGCGGTCCTGCAACAACACAAGTCACACCAAGGAGAAGACGCATGTCTCCGCATTTCCCTCATCTCATTTACGACGAATACGCCATGTTCGACATTTCATGGTGGTGTCATCTAACAATTGACCATCACACGAAATTCCAGGGAAAGTACTTAAAATTCTTTTATTGAAATTCCAACTTTTGCATCTGGTAAGTAGATTTTCACAGCTCTACTCCTCTTAATGGACATTGTATCACGATAATTTCTTTCATTATAACAAACCCTCATTTGCTTTATTTCTTGAAAAATTTATATGTTACACATGCATCATTTGTTATGCATGTGGTTCCACTTTGAATGATCGCTATATCTAAATTATTGCTTCATAATCTGGATAATCCGCATTCTTGTAAGTATTGACTCCTTGCTATCAAGTCAATGAATTTCTTGAAAACTTCTTTTCTTTTTTTTACGTACATGGTTTTGTTGTTGTAACTATTGCCAAATTTCCTTGTTGATACATTTATTTATTCAATGTCAGATTGTGTTTAAACCAAGTTCAATTGTTTGAACTTGCTCGCAATACGTATTCAATTCAAGGTCCCATATGATGGATTGAGGCCATCATATTCGAAATAATCCCAACAAGCACTTCATTTGTTTTGAACCATAACATGCTTGTTTGGTTTTCGACTTCATTGAATCATTTCTTTGATCACGATCACCTTGGGGTGACGTTTTCACAAATTTGAAACTTGCGCTAATCTCGTTTACGGATTTAATTAATTATTTATTTATTTATATTAAATCCGCTTTGTTGGTTTATCATATTGAAGCAATCTTAACACAATCGTGTGTTAAGATAATGGTACACAAATTCATGTCATATTTTAGTGTATCTCTTAACGGTTCTTATAGCATCAATCGAGCATTTCATGATCTTTATTGCTTTATCATCTTCTATCAAAAAACATTATTCAATTGTTTCATTTTCAATCGAAAATCCTACTAGATTTGTTTAAAAGAAACATTCGGATTTACTTCATTGAACTTTCATTTGATTTCAAAACACGGTGAACTCGTTCGATCACCACTATTGTTATTTCAATCACTACGACACCTTGTGGCGTTGATATAAACTTGTAGCTTGAGCTAATCTATATATACCTTTCACTTGACTCATCCTTGAAAGTGGTCTTAATACAACTTTGTGTTAAGTTGATCATACATTAAACTTTGTTGTATTTCGGGGTATCTTTGTAATTCAATAATGTCAACACACTGATTTTTCCTCATGTTATGATTCGATAGTTGATACATCATCTTCGTACTCCTATTCAGTCTAGCTTATTGATTCTAAATCTTTCTTTTGATCTGGTCCATGTAAACTTAGTCATTCTGATGATTATATCATTACACTTCGTCCAATTAATACCGATTTCTGGAAATTATTCAGTTGAACCACTGGGTTCTATTTGTTGTAAACTGTTCTCGTATTCACAAAATTTAAACATATTGTGATTCAAGTACAGTGTCATTTACCTTAATTTAACACGTGACATAACTCATAAATGACATCATGACCTAAATCTCGAGGACGAGATTTAAAACAAGGTGGGGAGGATGTAACAACCCTCAAATAAGTCCCATAATAATCCGAAATCGTAATCCCAAACACGTACGATGAAATTCTGTTTGAAAAATCAAATAAAAATGAATTTTTGTTCTGTCGCGGGCTGCGACCAACGAAGAAAGATCTCTCGCGGGGCGCGAGAGACTTGTTTCTATCCAGACACGTTGAGGGACACGTGTCGTCACACGTGTCAAGACCACACCATGACTCAGCATACCCTAAACCGCCCTACGGTTCCTCGTGGGCCGCGAAGGAAGAAGAAGAAACTCTCGTGGGGCGCGAGAGACTTCTGTTTCAGCTATAAATAGAACGAGCTCTGCACATTTCATTCTCATTCAATTATTTTCTTGCTCTCAGCCTCTACTATAGCAAAATAGTAGCTCGGTATTATATCCTAAAACCCCGAAACTCTGCCCGTTATTAGGGTAATAACTCTAATCACTGGTACTATACTTTATCCGATCAATTGAAACCAATCCAATGAATGTTTAAGTGTTGCCCGTATATGGCTATACTTTGTCTATTCATTGTGAGGGTTTTGATTTCGTGATTATCGTTAAAGTTGAATTGGGTTAATACACTAATACGAGTTCCATTGTATCTAGAATTAGAACTCATACTCAGGGAGTTGTTTAACTAGAATGCTTAGCAATTAAGTAAACTTAATAGTTAAGTAAAACTTAGCGATTAAGAAACTTAATAGATAAGTAAACTTAACAGCTAAGTAAGATTAATTAATCAGTTAAGTAAGATTAATTAAGCTAAGTAAGATTAATTAATCAGCTAAGTAAAATTAATTAACTAAATTAAACACCTAAATAGATATACATGAAAATAGATATATATATGAGGTATAATATCTAAGGAAGGTGCAAGAAAGGTGTAAGAGGATATATATGTGGGTATGAAGCTTCCTAAAAAATGTATAGGTAACTTCCTAGAAAAGGTATATGTAATTACCTAGAAAATACAAAGGAAACTTCCTAGAAATTTCATACTCCTTACCTATAAATAGGAAGCTTAGAATTCATTTTTCTTTGCTCATTTCTTCTATTATTCTCTCTATACGTTGGTGTTCTAACCAATAATCACCGATAATATATTCTTTCCGATCGATTCGGGAACCAACTAACGAATGCCAAAGTGCTGTCTAAATAAGACTATACTTTATGAATTTCGTTAAGGTCCTGATCTCGTGACCATCGTTCGGTTTGATATGGTTTTACAGTAATACGTATTCCACTCTGTTAAACTATATGTTTAACTATCAGCAAACTCTGATCCATAAACTTACTATCAAACAAGATATTTAATCATCAGAAGATTCGGAACTATAAAGTAAATGCTTAGTTATCAGAAGGCGTAGAATCAAGAAGCTTGTTAAATCAAGACTGCATGCTTATAATGTGAGTCATTCTCTTTTTATCAACTTGCTTTACAAAGCCCTAAATGTTTTCCAGTTATACTTTGCAGTGATTAAGTTTTTGCTAATCTTAAGTTACTGGCAGTAAGTGGGGTATTGTGCACATTACTGCTGTTTTTATCACTTTAGGTGAGCGAGCCTAATTAGTGATATACGTCACTATTGGGTGACAGGACCTAATAGTGGTATGACCACAGTCATAGATCCGGTCGAGTGACAACTGAACCAACTAATGATAAGATAGGGGCAAATATGAGAACTCTTAATACTATAAATTATAACAATGTGTCTTTTGTACCAATTGAATGTACTCACCAGTATTTCCTGCTGACAAAACCTTTTAAAAAACACGTTTCAGGTGATTACAGTAGATTGGAATAAGAGTTGGATACGGCACCAAAAGGCTTACAGAAGTGGCTCATTTTATCAATTAAATTAAATTAAGAAAAGCTGTTTTATGTACTCGAGCTTATCCCATATTAAAGCTACCTTTGCAAAACATGGGTTTATCCCATCTATTTAATAAATAAAATCCGATGTTTCAAAACTCTGATATTTTTCCTAACTCATGGTCCTGATGAAATTTTCCGCTGCAATACTGTTGGTGCATCCGTCTGTCGACTTCGTCTTGTATCGAGTCTTGTATTGTACTAGATAAATCAGGGCACGAAAAGCGAGAAAGTGGATTTATAGGTAATTCCGCTTGATCTTGAGTTGGATCATTTCAAACGAAATCTGTGATTTCGCTTGAAAGTGATTCCGCTTGAGACAGTTTCAAGCGAAATCAGACTTCCTATAAATACCTTGAGTACCATTTCATTTGTAACGATCTTGATTTCGGTAGCGAAGCTCTGCCGAAGTGTCTACAACATTGTAATCGATCTTATATCAATCTAAAGACAGTTTAAAGTGATTTCTCGTGCATTCTAGCTGAAATAACACTGATACTTGTGTTTCTGCCACTTGTATTGGTAAATAACTCTTCTGATTGACTCATTTAGGTCTGAAAACGATCCTACAAGTGGTATCAGAGCTCAGGAGGAAGAGTTCTAATCATTTCAGCTGCAAAATCTGTTTTCTACACTTTCTTTTCACAATTAAACAAAATTTCACGGTTAAAATGAGTTGATTTTCAAACATATTGTGCGCAACAGTGTTTTAACAAACCTTAGAAAGAATCAGAATCTAATTCGAAGTATAACTTGTTCAATTTTTGAAAAAACTGTCCGGAAGTTGATTCCGCTTGAAAAGGATTAATATAATTTCGCTTGAAATTGCTCTGTGATTTTGCTTGAAATCACACTTTGTATCTGATTCTGCTTGAGAGTTTGGCTGATTTCGCTTGAAACATGTTATTCCGCTTCAATTGTGTAATATCGCTTGAGTGATTCCGATTGAATCACCTATTCCGCTTCAAGTCCCTTATTCCGCTTGAAAGAGGTGTGTGTTCAAGTGAAATTAGGTATTTCGCTTGAGTTGGTATTCCGCTTGAACAGGGTGATCTTGTTTAGACTGTGATTTCGCTTGAGATTGACAGATTGTGAACTTGTGAAAACTGAAACATGGAGAACGAGTTTTATAATGCGTTTGCTAGTCCGATGACTGTAGCTCAAAACACGATGCTTGAAAATGAAACGGGAACTATGCAAAAACCACCAAAACTTATGGACATTGATGATTTTAGTGGATGGTCTGAACGTTTTGGCAACTGGGTGGAAGCTTATCACCTAGATGCATGGGAACATACGGAAGTTCAATATGTTAGACCAGTCGGGAACAATCAGGTGAAAATACCAATTAGAGAATTAAGTGATGTGGAGAAAAAGAAATACAAAGATGAGAAATTGATGATTAGTTTGTTACAACAAGCGATTAAGGAAGATATCTTGATCTTACTTCAACACAATGGAAGTGCATATTCGATTTGGAAAGAATTAGAAGCAAAGTCCCTTGGTAGTGAAGATATGCTCAGGAACAAGATGTCACTTATGAAGAAAGAATTTGATCTATTCCGTGGTTTGAGAACGGAAAGCACCAAGCAGATTATTGAAAGATATTGTAACTTGGTGAAAAACATGACAAGATTGGGCATCAACAAAAATAAAGATGTGTTAATTGAGAAGCTGGCTGATGCGTTGCCACATGATGTTTGGGGAACGTTTCTGATGATGTTGAGAAATAATAGAAAAGAATATAGCGAGCTAACACTGGGTGGGTTCATCAAACATCTTGAAGCTCAAGAGATGGAGCAAAGAAAGATCGCTAGAATGAAGAATTATGATGGAGAACAAGACATCGGATTGTATTTCAAAGGTGGTGTTAGTGAAAAGACAAATCTTTCTCCAAAAGTTGGAACTGCTTTCAATGTAAAAGGTTCTTCAGAAAGTTCATCTCAGGGATCAAGCAGCAAAACTGGATTCACTTCATTTCCAACATTTGATCCACATTTTTCTACAACAAAAAGTGGCAAAGTTCTTCAATGCAACATTGCTTTGAACCTTGAAAATGATCAGAATTATACCGAGGAAGTTGCTAAAAGCCACATGTCTTTATTGGTAACTGTGCTTGAATCCTATGGAGGTTTAGTTGCAGGGAGGATCGGGAATCCAATGCTAACGAAAGAGGATTACGATCAAATTGATGTTGAGGAGATGGAATTGATGGATATAAAATGGTGTATGGCTAGCGTGTTGAGACGAGCTGAAAAGTTTAAACAAATTACAGGAAGAGATGATTTTCGCGATGCTAATGTTTCAACTTTAGGATTTGATAAGTCTAAAGTTACTTGTTTTCGTTGCAGGGAAAAAAGGGCATTTCAAGAGGGAGTGTACAAATCGTGAAGCAAATGGAGCTCAAAATCCCTTTGGAAACGATGACTACTATCGAAAAGCGATATATCATCAAGTTGCTCAACAGCCACATCAACAACAACAGGCACAAACAGCTCATGGAAGAAAAGAAATTGAAGATTCAAAAAGAGCATGTTTAGGAAATCAAGAAAATTTCAGCTGGGACAAATATATTTCAGCCGACAACAAAGCATGCCTAATCAATCAAGATGATGAAAAGTTACCTGAAGGCTTTAGCTGGGAAAATTTTAACTGGGATGATTATGATCCGAACAAATCTACAAATCATAAAGGATTTGTTGCTCAGGTTATTAATGATTATACTGATGAATAATTGGGCAGAAAAATACAGAAAAATTAAGGAGGCTGAAGAAGATAAATGGAAGAGATATGCAGAAGCAGAAGAAGAAGAAGAAGAAGAAGAAGAAGAAAAGAGACAAGCTGAAGCAGAGAAAAAGAAAAAAGCTGAAGAAGTTCAAGTGAGAATAGTCAAAGAAGTTCCAAAATTTGAAATTAAAACAGATGCTGATGCAGTCAAAGTTCCAGAGAAGTGTATGAATTGTGAATCTCTGATTAAGCAAAACAATGTACTGCTACACAACATCAAAAGGTTGAAAGAATCCTACGATGTTTTGAACAGAGAGATGAATAAGTACCGTGAGTCGAACAGTGAACAGGCTGTAGCAATGAATACACTTAAAGGGGCATACATGAGGCAGCTTGACAATGTCATTTATTACACAGAAAAATGTGTTGAACTTGAGAAGAAATTGGAAACTCAGAAAATTGAAACAAATAGAGTAAATGAATTGTTGAAAAGTTACTCATGTTCTACTTTTATTGTTGACAGGATTTACTAGGCCTGTAAACGAACCGAACGAACACGAACATAGGCATGTTCGTGTTCGTTCATTTAACTTTAACCGAACACGAACACGAACATATAATCGAACACATTTTTTTGTTCGTGTTCGCTCATTAAGAAATTGGGCATGTTCATGTTCGTTTATGTGCGTTCGTTTAAAGCCTAAACGAACATAAACGAATACAAACGAACATAAAAGAAATTAACTGAACATATTTGAATAAACATACATTAACATGATTGAAGAAACAAGTCAAATATATTACATTTCATCCGAAAAACATCTAAATAAGGGTTCATAGATATACTAATTAGTTATATTTATATAAGTAGTTAGAAAACCTAATATTTATATAAATATAAATATTTTATAACTATTTATGTATTTATTAAAATTTAAACGAACGTTCACGAACATAAATGAACGAACATAAAAGAATGTTCATGAACATAAATGAATGAACAGAAGGTGTGTTCATGTTCGTTCATTTAATTAAACGAACAATTTTTTTTGTTCGTGTTCATTCGTTTATTAAATAAACGAACATAAATGAACTTCCCGCCGAACAAGTTCATGAACAGTTCATGAACGTTCGGTTCATTTACAGGCCTATGATTTACCCCATTGTGGAAGGGATGAATACGTTTGAAGAAGAAAAGACTTCGGAAGAGAAGAAGTCCGAAACAAAAGAAGATAATGAATTGAAGATTTCCGGTAAGAAACCAAGTGTTGTCTATAACAAATGTCCACCCCTGGTCGAAAATGGATATTCTCCTCGAAATCCAAATTCTGATAGAGTCAAAAAGGCAACAAATTTACAATGGGAGTCTGAGTCTACAGATAACTTGCCAGAAAATATAGATGTCACTTTCACGTCGTCCGATACTGATCATGAGTCCGAATTAATAAAAAAGGTGGTCGATCAGGTGTTGGATAAAGATGAAACAGAGGAGTCAATGTCGGGGTCAAAATCAGAGTCAAAGTCAAAGTCCGATACGTCAATTCAAAAAGCCAAACAGGGAAAACGGGTGTATAATAAAGAGTTCTTGTTATCAAAATCTAATTTGGATGACGAACTGATCAAAGTAGCATATACTTTGAAAGATTCTGACAAATTATACTCTGATGAGGATTTTCCAATAAGAGGTGTTAAACCAGAAATGATTAAAAAGGTTTTCAAACTAACAGAAATTAATATTTCTGAAATAAAAGATGAAAATCTTTCTAAGAAACCTAAACCTTACACCTGAAGAGTTCAACAACGTTTAAACAAGAAAATGGGTTACAATTATGGTTACAGTTTTCAAAAGAAACCAAACCATAATGGTAATTTCAAAAAGAAAGGACTTGGTTTTATTGCATCGAAAAATTATAAAAATGAGAAAATTTATAAACCAAAAACTGTTTTTGTTTCAGGAAAAACGACTGAAGAAGAGAAGGAGCAAGCATTCAGAAAGCAAACGAACAAAGATTTCCTTGCCAAGAAGCAAGATGAAATGAAAAAAAGCTTGGCTCAGAAGAAGATAGAGACTAGAACCTGTTTTCAATGTAAAACAGTTGGTCATATTGCCATAAATTGTCCAAAGGCAACGCAAATAAAACAGGGAGTCTCTGGTAAACTAAAAGAAATACTTGTTGAGAAAACCAAACTACCAACAAACAGATTCAAAGTTTTTGAGAATTCAATTTATGAGGTTGGTGAATGTTCGAAAAATGTTTTCAAGAGAAAAGAGAAACTTAATAACCAAAAATGGGTTGTTAAGAATTCAAGTGATAATTCTGGTGATGAATCTGATTCCACAAAATCAGAGGAACCAAAAGTTGTTGTGAAAGAAGAGAAGCCAGTTCCGCCTTTGGATGATGAAAATTTTCCACCATTGCGGATTGAAAATTTGAAATCTAAAATTGGTAAAGTTGAAATTTCAAATCAATTTTTTTCCTGAAAAGAAAGAATTTGATATTGAAAAGGCATTTAACCCCACTGTCCAAAACCTTTTTGGAAAAATGATTGACGGGAAGGTTAAAGGGGTTAAAGAATTCTATGAGAAGAAGATGGCAGGTAGGAAACCGAGTGTTGATAACTCGGAATCTCCCAAGGTCTGTCAGGCTTGGGAAAATCTTTCTAACTAAAACTCCTGACTTGCCGGAGCTCCCAAGTTGGTAATCGCGGGGCATGAATCGGCATCTTTCTGATATTGTTTTAGAAATTGAAAAATTAGTCACTAGTATGACTTGCCGGAACTCCCAGGTTGGTAAGTGAGGAGTAAGTATCGGCATCTTGAGAATTCAACCTAAATGTGGTATTGGTTGGTAAGCCATGTGGTTGAAAAAGGTTTTTTACCTGCAAGTGGTAAATCAAGGACATTAACTTGTACTTGATTTATTTTTCTTACAAGTGGTTAAGAGAACAAGATGATGAATCCCCTAACCTACAAATGGTAAAATCAATCAACAAAACTAATTTTCCGGAAAAACCATTTGATTAAAACAAACTTAAGTGTTTTGAAATCAATGGGAAAATAGTTTGTTGCGAGGGGAAGTTCTGATTGTTTATGCCAAGTGGATGGCGAATTGAAGTGATTCGATATCAGTTGTCACTTTACTTGTAAAATTTGTTTTCAAATTTCCTTTCAATGTTTGTGCATTTTAGGGGGAGTAAGAAATTTCAGAAAATCCAAAAACATTAGAAAATTTGAAAAAATCCAAAAACATGATAAAATCAAAAATGAGTTTTGTTGTAAAAAAGAGGAAATGATAGTACATCAGTGGACTATCACGACACGCTAAAGAAATAGAAAGTTAAAATGTGATAAACGGTCTCACTAAAGATGTGACGGTAGGCTCAGCTAGACTAGTAGATTTGCGATAACGATACAAACCTAAATGAAAAAGCCTAGTTCTAGTGGGAAACATGGTTGAAAGCATAGTACTTAGTTTTGTCCTTCTTGATTGTGTGCCTACTCAGTAATCGCTGATTGTCGAAAGACATAAAACTGGTTAAGTTTGTGAACTTTCACAACTTTGCTAAAAAGTCGATGTGATTGTGTATTTCATTTTGCAAAGATTTAAACTTGTTTGATTTCTTTATTTTGTTTAAGCATTGGACATCCTCTGCGTATATGTGAGTATCGACCTGGTTGTTAATGCCTAAACGTTCTGCTTTATTTTCTTTGGTGTTTTGTTTAAGCTTTGGACCTCCTTTGCGTATACGGAAGTATCGACCTGGTGGTTAAAGCCTAAACAACTTCAACTTATTTTTATTTTCTTATTTTGTTTAAACATTGGACTTTCTCTGCGTATACGGAAGTATCGACCTGATTGTTAATGTTTAAACATTTTGCTTTGTTTTCGCACAAATCACAGTTGATAAAAGTTTAAAGGCATTACTTGAGTCAGTGTATTGCATGATGAGGGGATATGCTGAGATCGTGGGGTCCATAAAAACTTAGTGCAAAATTAATATACCTTAACGTATCGGTAAGCATTTCGAAAGTTTTTAGATTGAGTTTAAGTGGATAACAATATCGTCAATCTATGTGAATCATTTAGAACTTAAAATGTTTAAAGCCTAACGGTGTTGGTGTTTGGTCTCATAAACTGATATGATCCTCTTACACAAACTCACAAAAATAGTGTTTGTAAATATTTCTTTATTGCATTTATGTTCATTCAAAAATCCAAAAAGATTTTAGTGTGTTTTAGCATAATTTTTGAAAAATTCAAAAAGATTTTCGACAACTGATGTTGGAGAGCTGATTTTCAAAATTCCAAGTGCTAATCTTGATGAACAGGTTTGGGAAAGAATGAATGAAAAAGTTGTGTTTTCAAGTGATTATCAAAGATTAAATCATTTTTTTATGATACCTGCAAGTGGTTTCTAAATTTGAAAAATTTTTAAATTTTTGAAACTTATTTTTGGGTAGAGTTATGCAGGTTAGACAGGTTTCAATACCTGAGTTAGATGAGTGCCAGGTTACGACCTAAGAACCTGTGGAAAGTGAATTCCAGACTGCGATCCCAGCCTAGCGAAAGGGGGAGTCTGATGACATCAAGAGGGAGTCTGAAGATTGTAGAGACAGTTTCAGATCCTGAAGATTACGAGAAAGAGAAAGAGATTGATTGAGGATGCTTATAATGGAGAATTTTGGAAAGAGCGAGAAGACTGATAAAGACTGAATGTTTGACAACCGAAGACTCGACACCGAAGACTTCGTCAACATCCGAGGGGGAGTCTGTTGGTGCATCCGTCTGTCGACTTCGTCTTGTAACGAGTCTAGTATTGTACTAGATAAATCAGGGCACGAAATGCGAGAAAGTGGATTTATAGGTAATTCCGCTTGATCTTGAGTTGGATCATTTCAAACGAAATCTGTGATTTCGCTTGAAAGTGATTCCGCTTGAGACAGTTTCAAGCGAAATCAGACTTCCTATAAATACCTTGAGTGCCATTTCATTTGTAACGATCTTGATTCCGGTAGCGAAGCTCTGCCGAAGTGTCTACAGCATTGTAATCGATCTTATATCAATCTAAAGACTGTTTAAAGTGATTTCTCATGCCTTCTAGCTGAAATAACACTGATACTTGTGTTTCCACCACTTGTATTGGTAAATAACTCTTCTGATCGACTCATTTGGGTCTGAAACCGATCCTACAAATACTTTTCAAAATAAACCACCGGTACCACTTAGCTGCTTCACGGCTCCCGCTCCCGTCCAGGGTGGGGTCGGGGGACGTGACAGTAATTACCGTAGTGAAACTCCTTGGTAAGCTTTTAGGCTAGGTTCTTCCTCTGGTTTTCTTCTTGTGTACGTACTAGTTCATCAGTCAAGGTATTGGCTAGTTCTACAGCTTCTTCTATAGTTTGTGGTCTAGCTGCCTTGACTACATGTCTAATCTCGCTGATTAATCCCCAGATGTAACGGGAGATTAATACTGGTTCTGGTGAGGCTAGGGTTGGCACTATTCTAGCATATTCAAAGAATACGGTAGTGTAACCCTTACAGTCTACTCCAGTCATTCTAAGGTTCAAGAACTTATTAGCAATTTGTTCTTTTTCATTGGGAGGACATAATTTCCTTTCAACCATGTTCTTAAACTCAGTCCATTCCATATTATAGACTCTGTCACTTCCCCTAGACTGGAGGATAGTGTTTCACCATTCTAGAGCTACATTCTTAAAAAGATTGGAAGCAAACATGATTTTATCTTCCTCTGCACACTTGCTTATTTTTAAGACTGCTTCAGTCTTTTCTATCCAGTGTAGAGCTGCAATGGCTCCTTCATTGCCCGAGAATTCCATTGGTTTACAAGACCAGAATTCTTTGTAAGAACAACCATATGACATGGTTCTTCTTCTTTTTGGAATAGGTAATTGAAGTAATGGCCCATTGTTTACGCTGTGACTGGGTTCAGTAGGTGGTCGTTTACTTCCACTGTTAGTTTTATTATTTTCCGCTTCCTTAACCGTTTTAATAATATATGGCATAGCGTCTATAATCCCTTGTGCCACTATGTGTTGGATGGAACTGTTATCTAATTGGTTCTCGTTATTGTCGTTATTCGGGTTTTCTTCGTTGTCCATCTGGATTATAAACATTTACCAAATATTAATATCCAAAACAAGATGTAATGCTAACAATTACACAAACAACACATTGATCAAAATCGTCGTGCTTTGCGACATTTACTCTATTTCATATATCTATATATTACAAGCTGTAACTGGAATTGAAAGTATACTACTAGTTATGCATCAGTAGGTAGTCGATTATCTATTTTTAATTGATTTTTTTCAAACTACTCGCATATATATATATATATATATATATATATATATATATTATATTATTACTATTGTTACTAAGGGTTCATTCAGTGCTGCATGTTTCGCTCATCGTACTTCCAAACGAGTCTTTCCCCTATTTGTCTGATTCTTTCTCACTTATCTAATAACTCCTCACCAAACATGCGGAGTTCCTGCACATTTTCGGTACTCATGGGTGGTGGTGGTGCTGGTATCGGGTCAGGGTATGGTGGTACGGGTTCTCCATATGGATATGGGTTTTCTAGTATTTCCCGAACATATTGATCAGCATCCCAATATGGATCTAGAGGGTCAAGGTTAGGGTATGGTGCTAATGGATTTGATATGGGTTCCTCCGGTGGGTAGAGTTCTCAATAATCCCTATGTTCGTCATTCCATGGGTCATAGGCTAGTGGATTTGGTGCTGGGACTCTAGGAATTTCGTAAAGGTCGAAGGCAGGTATTGGAAGCTGGTCTCCTGGGTTGGGTTCTATTTCCATGGGTTGAGTTGGAAACAGTGGTAGCGGCTGTGGTGCAATGATTTGTTCTAAGTTTGGGTCTGTGGCAGTGGTAGCTAATATGTGAAAGTTGGCAAGTCGCCTATTGAGTATGTCTTGAGTCTGGACATTCATCTTCTTATTTGCTGCTACTAAAGCCCTCTGTTGCTGTAACTTCCTCATTCTTTTCCTACGCTCATGTGCTCCCCGACTGAACGATCCTCTCTTTTTGGTAGGGAATGGTTCTTCGGATTGCGCCTTAAATATGAAAATTCCCTCTTCTGTATCAGCTGAGTACCCCGAAGGAGTAGGTTGGGAAGAAGTTCCTTCATCTCTAGGAGAACTAGACAATTGACGATAGGCGTCCGATGGTCCTTGATCACTCATACTGTAACTAACAAATTGTCAAATAACACAAAACAATAATATACATATATGCAGGTAATCCCATAGATTATTTCCTAACATAATGGATAAAATTTTGGTGTCAGCAGAACACTTCTGTGGCTGAAATCAGTGGCTGTAGCTCTGATACCACCTTCTGTCGCAACCCTCGACCCCTGCCCCGGGAGGCGGGCAGCCGCGACCTACTCAGAGATGGTGGTATCGGTGTTTATCATTAATTTTGTCGCAACCCCGATCCCTATTTCTTCGCGAACGGGCGGCCGCGAGCCAGTTTCGGTGGTATCTGGTATTGTCTAATTTTGGCAGCGGAAATTTCATCAGGACCGTAGTTAGGAAATATTTTATCAGAGTAAAATACCACACTTTCATAATATTAAACACATGGGATAAAACCCAAGTTTTAAGTACACACATTTTCATAGGAATAAATCCTATTTTTATTTAATAAAAACATCTATTTCTTTTTAGGTAACTTTATTGCCACTTTTCCAAGCCTTCAGTGCTGTCCAGCTGGCTTCTATTTGGCTTTCACATTTTGTTACCTGAAACGCGTTTAAAAACATTTTGTCAGTGGGAAATACTGGTGAGTGAATCCCAATTTAATCAAGTTTAAGTAAAATCCATTGTACAGTATTGAGGGCGGTCTCGCAATTACATTTGTTTCCAAGTCATACCAATTACCACCCACGGTACTGTCAGACCCGACTTGTGTAAAAGTTACTCCTCGCAAGGAAGTAACTAATTTTGTATACAAAACCCCAACATACCGACGATAATTGTATCCTTACAAATACTCAATAACTGCTTAATATATAATTAATTGTGTGAGGTTTTGTAAAAACAGTTAACAAAAAGGAGATTACTCACATTGCTGTCTTAGGTTTTCAGTAAGGATTTCCTGGGAATAATCTATAAATTACACAAATGCACACGTGTTAGTATAATAACCCATTTTAACATTAGTAATACCCTCCCCGAGACAACATTCCAACGACTACGCCGGGCAGAACCACGACAGCCGTTACGGAACCCTAGATCAATCGGGCAGAGTATCTAATACGTATCCAAGGGTTATGATACTTGCAACGCAGCAGAACTTCGCTATTTAGGGGGATATTATACCCGAGTATAATGCCTATTCTTTAAGAAATTCGAGAGAGAAAGTGTTCGTGAGCGATTTTCGACTGAAGGCCAATGCGTGCTACTTATAGGGCCTGATTTGGCCTTTCTCACGGCCCGCGTAAATAGAGACTACGGGCTACGCGGCCCGCGTAGTAGCTCGGGTAGGGTTTAGCTTGTCCGGGTCAGCATATAGGGTCGACGGGTGTTGGGCCACATGGCATCACCGGGCTGCGCCCCATTTTTGACCTCTCGCGGCCCGCGTAAGGTCCCTAAGGGGTCTACGCGCCCCGTGTCAAACCCAAAAATTTCATTTTTAATTAATTTTAATAATATTAAAGGTATTCGGGGTCCGTTTTCATGTATGGGGTGTATTTTAGGACATATTGGGATATTTTAAATATTTTTAGGGTGTCTGAAAATTTATAACAGTGTCGGTTTTCTTTAGGGTTGTTATATCCTCCCCACCTTGTTTTAGAGATCGTCCTCGAGGTCTACTGGAATAAGTGTGGATATTTCCTTTGCATTTCCGATTCAAGCTCCCATGTGTATTCTGGTCCTCTTTTGGAGTCCCACTTCACTTTGACCAGAACTAATCTCTTGTGCTTAAGATTCTTAATCTTCCTGTCTTCAATCTGTAGAGGCCTTTCTACAAATTTGAGTTGTTCATTTACCTCTATATCCTTAAGAGGCACTACAAGTGATTCATCAGCTAGGCATTTCTTGAGATTAGATACATGAAATACATCATGTATTCCTGCCATTTCCTCTGGCAGTTGTAGCTAATAGGCTACAGGTCCTATTCTTCTAATAATCTCAAAAGGTCCAACATACCTGGGACTTAGCTTTCCTCTTTTGATGAATCTTACCACTCCTTTCCAAGGAGAGACTTTTAACAATACTTTATCTCCTATTTGAAATTCCAACGGTTTGCGTCGGTTATCGGCATAGCTTTTCTGTCGATCACGTGCTGCTTTCAGTCGTTCTTTGACTTGAATGATCTTGTCAGTTGTTTCTTGCACTATCTCAGGTCCAGATAGTTGCTTTTCCCCAATTTCTGCCCAACAGACTGGGGTTCGGCATTTTCGTCCATAAAGTGCTTCGAATGGTGCAGCATTGATACTTGTGTGATAACTGTTATTATAAGAAAATTCTATTAAAGGTTAGTGATCGTCCCAATTACCTCCGAAATCAATTACACAAGCTCTAAGCATGTCTTCCATCGTCTGAATTGTCCTTTCGCTTTGTCCGTCTGTTTGAGGATGATAAGTGGTGCTTAGATTTAGCTTGGTTCCCATGGCCTTTTGGAAACTTGTCCAAAAATGAGAGGTAACGACTATCCCTATCAGAAACAATTGATAAAGGTATTCCATGTAATGAAACGATTTCATTTACATATAATTTAGCTAATTGTTCCATACTAAATGTTTCTTTCATCAGTAGAAAATGAGCTGACTTGGTTAGTCTATCTACAATCACCCAGATTGTATCATTACCTTTTCTTGTTGAGGGTAATTTGGTAACAAAATCCATTGTTATAAATTCCCATTTCCACACTGGCATCTCCAATTGTTGCAGCAATCCTGAGGGTTTCTGGTGTTCAGCTTTAACTTGTGAGCAGGTTAAACATTTGGAAACATAGGCTGCTATATCCTTTTTCATTCCTATCCACCAAAAATTCTTTCTTAAATCCTGATACATTTTATCACTTCCTGGATGCATCGTATATTTGGACTTATGGGCTTCTTCTAATATACGATGACGCAGGTTCCCTAATTTAGGTATCCACATTCTTTTCTAATGGAATCTCCAAATTCCATCTGTTCCTTGTTCTAATTCCTTAATCATCCCTTTTAATTTTTTAGTATCATCCTTGATTACTGATTCTTGTGCTTTTCTAATCTGTTCATTTAAATCTACTTGTAGATTTAATTTAAGAGAACGTACCCTTTTTGGCTTTTCATGATACTTTCAGCTTAAAGCATCAGCCACTACATTTGCCTTTCCTGCATGATACTGGATATTACAATCATAATCACTAAGAATTTCCATCCAGCATCTTTGTCTCATATTTAACTCTTTTTGCCCGAAAACATACCTTAAACTTTTATGATCAGTGAATATGGTAAACTTACTACCATAAAGGTAATGTCTCCAAATCTTAAGGGCAAAAATTATAGCTCCTAACTCTAAATCATGGGTTGAATAATTCTCTTCATGATTCTTAAGTTGTCTAGAGGCATAAGCTATAACCTTTTGACGTTGCATTAACACACATCCATAACCTAATTTAGAAGTGTCACAATAAATTACAAAATCTTCAGTTCCCTCTGGTAACGCTAGTATGGGTGCGTGGGTTAATCTTTGCTTAAGAATTTTAAATGCTTCTTCTTGTTTTGGTCCCCATTCAAACTTAATGGATTTACAGGTTAACTAAGTTAAGGGAATGGCTATTCTAGAAAAATCTTGAATAAATCTTCTATAATAACCTGCCAATCCTAAGAAACTTCTAACCTCGGTTGGTGACTCAGGGGTTTTCCATTTGGTAATCGCCTCGATCTTTGTTGGATCCACATGAATTCCTTCATGGTTGACTAAATGTCCAAGAAACTGTACATGTTCTAACCAAAACTCGCACTTTAAAAACTAAGCATAAAGCTTTTCCTTTCTTAGTAAGCTTAGAAGTGTGTGCAAATGCTTTGCATGTTCCTCTTTACTTTTAGAATAGATAAGAATATCATCTATAAAGACAATTATGAATTTATCCAAATATGGTTTACATATTCGGTTCATCATGTCCATAAATGCGGCTGGGGCAATGGTTAAACCAAATGGCATGACAGTAAATTCATAATGGCCATACCTTGTTCTAAATGCGGTTTTAGGAATGTCCTCTTCCTGTACCTTTAATTGATGATATCTTGATCTTAAATCGATTTTAGAGAAGAATCGAGCTCCTTGCAACTGATCGAACATATCATCAATTCTCGGTAATGGGTACCGATTCTTAATCATGACCTTGTTCAATTCACGGTAGTCAATGCACATACGCATTGATCCGTCCTTCTTTTTAACGAATAAAATCGGTGCTCCCCAAGGCGATGAGCTTGGCTGTATGAATCCCTTCTCTAATAATTCATCTAACTGTTTCTTTAGTTCCTGCATTTTGGCTGGTGCCAAACGGTAGGGTGTTTTGGCAATTGGTGCTGTTCCGGGTAGCAGATGGATTCTGAATTCGACTTCTCTGTCTGGTGGTAGCCCTGGCAACTCTTCTGGAAATACATCTGAAAACTGAGACACTACTGGAATGTCTTTTTGTTCTTTTCCTTTGGTGTTAGTGATTATAGAAATCAAATACACTATGGATCCTTTTCTTATACAACTTGTAGTTTTCATTACAGAGATGAATTTCGTGGATCTAGATAGCTTATCTCCTTTAATTGTGATCTTTTTACCCTTTGGTGAATTTACTTGAATTGACTTTTGATCACATAAAATATTAGCTTTATTGTCTATTAACCAATCCATTCCTAATACGATATCAAATCCTGCCAGATTCATTGGGTAAAGATTTGCAATATACTTTTGGTTTAAAAATTCTATTCTTGCTTCCTGCAAGATTTCAGAAATCCTAACCATTTCTCCATTCGCTGTCTCGACTAGACAATCTTGTGAAAGTTTAGTTAATGGTTGATTGAGAAGTTTGCAAAATGAAGTATTAATAAAACTTTGGTTGGCACCAGAGTCAAATAATACTTTAGCAAAAACATCATTAACTAAAAACGTACCGGCTATTACGTCCGGAATCATTTTGGCTTCATCTGCTGTCAGAACAAATGCTCTAGCATTTTTAGTGTTCTTGTTGTTCGCGGCTGGAGCTAGTTTCGGACAGTTCGGCTTGATGTGACCTTTTTCTCCACAGTTGAAGCATAGTCCATTACTGGATTTTCTCCTGCAATCTTCTTCCTTGTGTCCTGGTGCCTTGCAGAAATTGCAGTGAGTGGAGCATTTTCCCGAATTCTTTTTCTTGCAGGCCTTGCAGTATGGTGCAGAGCTAGAACCTGTAATCCTATGGTTGGAATTCCCAGAACGAAATTCTTGGGTAAGCCTTTGAGCTAGGTTTCTCCTCTGGTCTTCTTCTCTAGTACGGATTAACTCATCTGTCAAGGTATTTGCTAGTTCTACAGCTTCTTCTATAGTTTGAGGTCTAGCAGCCTTGACTACAGGTCTAATCTCTCCAATTAATCCCCAAATGTAACGGGAGATTAATACCGGTTCAGGTGATGCAAGGGTTGGTACTATTCTAGCATATTCAAAGAATGTGGTAGTATAACCCTTACTATCTACCCCGGTCATTCTAAGGTTCAGAAACTTATTCCCTATTTATTCCTTTTCATTGGGAGGGCAGAATTTCCTTTCTACCATATTTTTAAATTCCTCCCATTCCATGTTGTAAACCCTATCGCTTCCTCTTGACTAGAGAATAGTGTTCCACCATTCTAAGGTTGAGTTTTTAAACAGATTAGAAGCAAACATTATCTTGTCTTCTTCAGCACACTTGCTTATTTTTAAAACAGCCTCAGTCTTTTCTATCCAGCGTAGAGCTGCAATGGGTCCGTCATTGCCCGAGAATTCTATTGGTTTATAGGACTAGAATTCTTTGTAAGAACAACCATAAGGCATGGTTCTTCTTCTTTTGGGAATGGGCACTTGAAGTACACGTCCATTGTTCACACTGTTTGCAGGTTCAGAGGGTCGCTTACTGCTATGTTTACTTTTATTTTCCGCATCCTTAATAGTTTAAAGAATATATGGCATTGCATCTATAATTCCTTGTGCCACTATGTGTTGGATGGCACTATTATCCACTTGGTTTCCATTGTTATTCTCATTAACCAAGTTAATGTTACTCTGGTTATCGTTATTCAGATTTTCCTGATTCCCTTCGTCGGCCATCTGAATTTTAAACATTTACCACGTATTAATATCACAAAATAATATTTAATATAGCCAATCACATGACACACATTTTGCTCAAAAGCGTCGATCATTGCGACTTTACTCTATTCATATAATATGCATCTACTACAAACCAGTACTGAAATTAAAATTACAATACTGACTGAAATTTAAAGTTACACTACTAATAATAGGCATCCGTAGTTTTTTTTCATACACATACACACATATTTTATTATTATATTATTATTATTATAACCTTATCCACCATCACTTCTACGGGAATGGATTCATCCAGAAATCCATATTGTGCTCGTCGTACTTCCAGACGAGTCGCTCTCCCACCTGTCTCATCCTTTCACTATTTTCTAAAATTTCCTCACCAAATGTCCTAAGTTCTTATACATTTTCTACACTCATTGGGGGTGCAGGTTCTAGGACTGGGTTCAGAAACTATGGTGCGGGTTCCTAGTACGGAGGTGTAGGTGCCTGGTTTGGGTAAGGATTTTCTAGAATCTCCCTAATGAATACATCATTATCGTAATAGGGATCTAGAGGGTCTAACCCTGGGTAGGCTCCTAGGTTCGGCATGGGTATGTCTTCGTGTATCGGGTAACGTTGCACGTAGTCCCTATTGTCATCCCACCATGGGTCATAATTTAGGTTTAAGGGATTTGGTACGGGTACCCTAGGTATCTCCTCCGGGTTAAAATCATGCATTTCTACTTGATTTTCAGGGTTTTCTATCTCCATCGGTTGGTCAGGAATTGGTGGTTGTGGTTGGGGTGCTATCATTTGTTCCAGGTTAGGGTCAGCTGCAGTGGTTGCTAGGATGTGTATGTTGGCTATACCCCTATTAATCATTTCCTGGGCATAGGCACCAGTTTCTCTTTTGGCTGCTGCTAGTGCTCTATGGTCTTGTAACTTTTTCATACGCTTTCTACGCTCATGTGCTCCCCTACTGAACCATCCCCTCTTTTTCTGAGGAAATGGCTCTTTAGATTGAGCCTTAAATACGAATATTCCTTCTTCCGTATCAGCAGAGTACCCCGAAAGGGCAGGCTGAGAAGAGGCACCTTCGCTTCTAAGCGAACCAGACAATTGACGGTACGCGTCAGATGGTCCTTGGTCGCTCATACTGTAAACTAACAAATAGTCAAATAACACATAACAAGAAAACACAATTATGCACGTATTCCCGTAATTTATTTCCTAACAATTTGAATTTTGGTGTCAGCAGAACACCTCTGTGGCTGAATCAGTGGCTTAGCTCTGATACCACCTTCTGTCGCAACCCCCGATCCCTATTTCTTCGGGAACGGGCGGCCGCGAGCCAGTTTCGGTGGTATCTGGTATTGTCTAATTTTGGCAGCGGAAATTTCATCAGGACCGTAGTTAGGAAATATTTTATCAGAGTAAAATACCACACTTTCATAATATTAAACACATGGGATAAAACCCAAGTTTTAAGTACACACATTTTCATAGGAATAAATCCTATTTTTATTTAATAAAAACATCTATTTCTTTTTAGGTAACTTTATTGCCACTTTTCCAAGCCTTCAGTGCTGTCCAGCTGGCTACTATTTGGCTTTCACATTTTGTTACCTGAAACGCGTTTAAAAACATTTTTTCAGTGGGAAATACTAGTGAGTGAATCCCAATTTAATCAAGTTTAAGTAAAATCCATTGTACAGTATTGAGGGCAGTCTCGCAATTACATTTGTTTCCAAGTCATACCAATTACCACCCACGGTACTGTCAGACCTGACTTGTTGAAAAGTTACTCCTCGTAAGGCAGTAACTAATTTTGTATACAAAACCCCAACATACCGACGATAATTGTATCCTTACAAATACTCAATAACTGCTTAATATATAATTAATTATGTGATGTTTTGTAAAAAAAAAGTTAACAAAAAGGAGATTACTCACATTACTGTCTTAGGTTTTCAGTAAGGATTTCCTGGGAATAATCTATAAATTACACAAATGCACATGTGTTAGTATAGTAACCCATTTTAACATTAGTAATACCCTCCCCGAGACGGCATTCCAACGACTACATCGGGCAGAACCACGATAGACGTTACGGAACCCTAGATCAATCGGGCAGAGTATCTAATACGTATCCAAGGGTTATGATACTTACAACAGAGCAGAACTTCGCTATTTAGAGGGATATTATACCCGAGTATAATGCTTATTCTTTAAGAAATTCGAGAGAGAAAGTGTTCGTGAGCGATTTTTGACTGAAGGCCAATGCATGCTACTTATAGGGCTGATTTGGCCTTTCTCGCGGCCCGCGTAAACAGAGACCATGGGCTACGCGGCCCGCGTAGTAGCCTGGGTAGGGTTTAGCTTGTCCGGGTCAGCATATAGGGTCAACGGGTGTTGGGCCACGTGGCAGCACCGGGCTGCGCCACATTTTTTGACCTCTCGTGGCCCGCGTAAGGTCCCTAAGGGGCTACGCGCCCCGCGTCAAACCCAAAAATTTTATTTTTAATTAATTTTAATAATATTAAAGGTATTCGGGATCCGTTTTCACGTATGGGGTGTATTTTAGGACATATTGGGATATTTTAAATATTTTTAGGGTGTCTGAAAATTTATGAGGGTGTCGGTTTTCTTTAGGGTTGTTATAAATTTGGCAGCGGAAATTTCATCAGGACCGTAGTTAGGAAATATTTTATCAGAGTAAAACACCATATTTTTATAATAATAAATATATTGGGATAAACCCAAGTTTCCATTACAAACATGTTTTTAGGGATAAACCCTAATTTATTGAAATAAAACTTCTTCTTTATTTAGGTAACTTTTATAGCCACTTTTCCAAGCCTTCAGTGCTCTCCAGCTAGCTTCTATTTGGCTTTCACAGTTTGTTACCTGAAACGCGTTTAAAAACATTTTATCAGCAAGAAATACTGGCGAGTGAATCCCAGTTTAATTAAAACAGGTTTTATCATTTTACAGCATTGAGGGTAATCCAGCAATTACATTTGTTTACATCAACTTTAATTACCACCCACGGTACTGTCAATCCTGACTTGTGGTGATGTTACTACTCATAGTGTAGTAACAAATTTTGTATACAAAACCCCAACATACCGACGATAATTATAGAATACAAATACTCAATCACTGTTAAATATAATTTAAAATAATTGAGGTTTTGTAAAAACAGTTTACAAAATGTTTACAAAAGGAGAATTACTCACATTGCTATTTTAGGTATTTCCTTGTGACTTACTGGTTATAATCTAGTAAATTAAACAATGCATACGCATTAGTATAATAACCCAAATTTACATTAGTTATACCCTCCCTGAGACAGAACTCCAACGACTGAGTCAGGCAGAGCCTCGACATGCATTACGGAGCACTAGATCAATTGGGCAGCGCATCTAATACGTAACCGAGGGTTATGATACTTACATCAAGGCAGAGCTTTGCTAATTAGGGGGGGGTATTATACCCAATACTATTTCTAATATTCAGAATTGAGAGAGATTCGAAGTTTTTGAACGATTTCCAACTGAATGCCGATCGATCCTATTTATAGTGCTGATTGGGGACTTTCTTGCGCCCCGCGACCAACTAAGGGTCCTCTTTCGTGGCCCGCGAGCTAGGTAGAGCAGGGCCTAGCCTTGGCCAGTCACAAGTTAGCTTCGACGCGAGTGGGGACACGTGGCGGCCAAGGGTGCGGCCTAGTGTCAAGGGGGTCGCGGCCCGCGACACCCCATGCTGTCTTCGTCGCGCCCCGCGAGCGAGTAAGGAAATTTGTTTTTAATTAATTTTTGTTAAAATTAAGGTATTTTGGGCCCATTTCTCGTATACGGGATGTATTTTAGGACATATATGGGTGTTATAAGGGTTTTAGGATAGTTGTTATATCCTCCCCACCTTGTTTTAGAACTCGTCCTCGAGGTCTCCTAGAACAGGTGTGGATATTTCTTCTACGTCTCTGATTCAAGCTCCTAACTGTACTCGGGTCCTCTCTTGGAATCCCATTTCACTTTGACTAGAACTATTCTCTTGTTTTTGAGGTTCTTGATCTTTCTGTCTTCAATCTCTAGGGGTTTCTCTACAAACTTAAGTTTCTCATTTACCTCTATGTCCTTAAGAGGTACCACTAATGATTCATCTGCGAAGCACTTTTTGAGATTACATACATGAAATACATCATGTATTCCTGCCATTTCCTCTGGCAGTTGTAGTTGGTAAGCTAATGGTCCTATCCTTCTAATAATCTCAAAAGGACCAACATACCTGGGGCTTAGCTTTCCCCTCTTGATGAATCTGACTACTCCTTTCCATGGAGAAACTTTTAATAATACCTTATCTCCTACTTGAAATTCCAACGGTTTTCGCCTGTTATCAGCATAACTCTTCTGACGATCGCATGCTGCTTTCAGTCTATCCTTGACTTGAATAATCTTGTCTGTTGTTTCTTGTAATATCTCAGGTCCAGACAGTTGCTTTTCTCCAATTTCTGCCCAACAGACTGGAGTTCGGCACTTTCGTCCATAAAGCGATTCAAATGGTGCAGCATTAATACTGGTATAATAGTTGTTATCGTAAGGGGGTCGCCGCCCGCAATAGCCCTTGTTGTCTTCGTCGCGCCCCACGAGCGAGTAAGGAAATTTGTTTTATTTAATTTTTGTTAAAATAAAGGTATTTCGGGCCCACTTCTCGTATACGGGATGTATTTTAGGATATATATATATAGGGGTGTTATAAGGGTTTTAGGAGAGTTGTTATAGCCAAATAAGCCCAAAGATAAATTTGGATATCTGCGTTTTCCATGGAGTATGGAGATGAACAATTTTTGGGTGAAAACGTATTGTTTATGAAGGTATGGAATACTGTTAGATATTTTAGTGTAATCAGGATTGACTTGGTGATCAAAGTGAATAATAATACACATCAAGCTAGTTAGGAGATGCGGGAGTGTACGCCTGTTTGAGTTATTATAATTCGAAGTGTATGGGCGGAGCCCGTACTCTACAGGGGTTCCAAGGGGGCAACGTCCCCGAGAGCAGGATCCAAGGGGCGGCAAGCCCTGGCGGGGTCCAAGGGGCAGAGCCCCTGGCTGGGGTCGAGCTTCCATTAGGCAGTTAATCACCCCCATCCCCAAATTTTATTGACAGTTTTTTTTTATCACAATCCCTTGGTTCAGACGAATTCTCCACACACATACCCTGGTTCAATTTCTCGAAAATCAGAGTTGTATCCGATTAAATTATTTGGGTGAACCACCAAAATAATTTGATCTGAGAGTGATTACACGCCTCTCTGATCATCCGGTTTTCTGAAAATTTCCCAACAAATACAAGCTTACTCTTTTATTTCCAATAAATAACCGTTTAATTCAATCCTCCAGCGTGTGGAAAATTTGCTTAGATATTCAAGAGGTAATTATTTTTTATAAAGTTATGTTGATTACTGTGATTATCGTATCATATTAAGATAACTGAAAAGTACTAAACATAAACTTTTTTATAAGTCAAACGGTCACGTTTTGATTATGTGAGAAGTATCCTCATTTTGATACACAACCTCCTTATAGGTATGATATGGAGTGTCGTTTTCTAGTTGTAGAACAAAATATATGTTTATTTGTTAACATGGCAGCAATAACACCTTGGAATGATCAAAAAGGTAAAATACATAATAGAAACATTGATCGATATCTTATTGTATAGGGCTAATATGAGTTTACTGATTTTGTGACAATTATGTCTTTAAATAAATATAGTTTGTTATATTAGTAGTGTTTTGATCAGATCTCCAGGATCAAGGTGGATTTGACTACAACAACCTGACTTTTCGGATTGTTATCTGTTTGCTTTTACTTTGATTTGTAACCATCTTGTGTTCCGAGATTCGATATAAATAAAGGGTTATGTTATACTAAATACATTTTCATCACACCACACCGCTACACGTTTAATCGCTTTATATTTTCAAACGCTTACGGAACACGAATTACATAGAATTATGCTATTTAAATTACCGAGTGTGTTTGTTTGTTCGGTAACCACTAACGCCTTCGCAATCGCTTATCACGACTAACACGCTAAATCGCAAACGCTGTTTTTAGTAGTAGTAATGTTATGATGTCTGTTCTTATGTGCTATACTTGTGTGTGCTTATTAAGTTTATGGATTATACTCTTAAACGCTATCGCAACGCAAACTCAACGTTACTCGCACAACTCGTTTTATCACACTAAAACGCAATGCAACCCGAAACTCAGTGCTACGCTAAAATACTTAAAGTACCAATGCTAATCAACGCAACAAAACACATTAAATGAGCATCCTACACGCGAAACGAAGAATTTGATGCACAAAATAGGCCCTTCGAATGAAGCCACACCGCCTCGTACGAAGGAACTGCCTTCGTACAAAGGCAGCAGGTTCGAACCAGGTGCCTTGTGCGATCAGACTTCTCTTATAAATATTAAATACCCAAGCCCCTCCTCATTCATTCTCACATGCTGATTTTCATACCGAAACTCAGCCGAATTGTTGTCCGACCATTTTCAAGTAAGATTTAACAGTTTTATTCAATTATACAACGTTTTCCACTAGAATCACTTCGATTTCATCAAAACATCAAGGTTTTCATCTAGAACTTCATCTTTTTCTTATAAACTTCATCTTTCTCACTTAAACTCTATTTTTTTCATCTTAACTCCTCTGTTTTTGTTGGAACCTGAAGGTTTACACATAGAGTGTCATAATAGTTAAGGAGTTGATTATGTTAATGTTTTTTTGTATATGTTTGGGTCAATCTTTTGTGTAGTAGGTCTCATTGGTTTCGGTTTGGGCTTAAGGGGTTTCGACACATCTAGTTAGTATATAAGCAAACCTCTAGTTATGTTTAGGGGTCGATCAGTTAGTCGCAGATTAGAGGCCAGCCAAAACCCTTTTGGAGTCTTGTAACAGTCTCGTTCAACGTTGAATGCAAGATCTTCCGGTTTTTTTTATTCATATATTGTTTCGGTTTTGTTTATTTGTTCTTGAATCAACTTGTGTTTGATTTCCGCACACTCACAAGTTCTTGTTTGATATCATTGAAAGATCCTAACGGAACTTACAATTGGTATCAGAGCCAAGAAACCAAATCTTGGTTCGGTTCAATATCAAACAGATTCAAGACGACTGTTATTGTTATACTGATCGTGTTTGCTAAGTGTTTTTCAGCGAGTTCTAATTGTTACAAATTTTACTGACTTGGAAGTGTTCTTCGAAGTTCATCAAGATTGCTGATTTTGGTTTCTGTTGATTCAGAAAGCTATTTGCTGATTAATCAGAAAGTTTGTTGGTGGTAAAATTCAAAAGATTTCACAATCTTTGAATTTTAGAAGGTGCTGAAAATCAGGGATTATGAGTCAACAATTTATCTCACAATCTGTTTTGTAGGTCTCGACTCGTAATCACATAGTCTCGACTTGTCCACTTCACAGTTTCGACTTGCAACCACAACAGTCTCAACTCAACAGTGCTTCTGTGGCTTCAAGACTTCAAGGTCTCGACTCGCAACCAACTTGGTCTCGAGTTGTAGCTTTTTGACTCGAAACAAAGGTCTCGAATGTCAGTCTCAAATCGCAATCGTGGTCTCGACTTAGGCTTTTGTTATTAAAGTTGCTAGTCTTGACTTGCAACCTTTGTCTTGACTCCCTGTCTCGACTCAAGGATACACTATTCGAAACCGTGGTCTCGACTCGAAATGACAAATTGCAACGTGAATTTGATTTTGGACTTTGGACCTATTGGACTTAACTAATTAATTAATTAAAAAATGACTTCAAACAATCAGACGGTTGACTTGGCAGCCATGAACAAACATCAAGAATTGGACTCTATCATTGGGACCACCACACGTGTTCCCAGATTGTTAGATGGAAATGACTTTCCTGAGTGGAAGTGGCGTTTTGAACAACACGTGAAGGTCAAGGATGCTAAAATTTGGTGAAGTATTCTAAGAGGTCCAAGAGAAATCACGATGGAATGAGATAGCGAACCTGGTGTGAAAGTGAAGAAGCCTCTTGAACAGTACACTGAAGAAGATTTCGCTATTGTCGAAGAAGATGACAGGGCACTTTCCTACTTGACTATGGCTCTGTGTCCATACATTGCTTTTGGATTTCGTACTTGCAAATCTGCTAAAACATGTGGGCAGCCTTGATAGATGTCTATGAAGGGAATGAAGACATGAAAGAGAGTCGAAGAAATTTGCTAAGCCAGAACTTCAACAACTTCAACCATATCTATGGAGAGACTATTGATAATCAAATTCAGAGATTTGTCAAGCTGGTTACTCAAATGAAAATGGAAGAGCTGCACATGAAAAATGCTTCAACTAATAGACAACTTCTGAATGCTCTACCTAAAAGTTGGGATCATCATGTTGCCATGATCAAGAAAACCAAAGATCTCGCCAGATGCAGTTTGTCTGAGATGATTTCTCATATCAAGGCGTGTGAGCTAGATGACAAACAGAGGGAAACTAATTACAAGAATAGTATGCTGGCTGCCGGATTTTCTGCTACTCCCACTATGTCAAACAACAATGATGCTCTCATGTCTCAAGGTGGTTTTCAAATGTTAAATAGCTCAGCGTCTTCTAAGGCTGCTCCTACTTCTGCTAATGCTTACTACTCAGGCACGCCTGCTCCTTCTGCTGCACCATCTACTGCTTAGATTCCTTTTGTGAAGAACGAGATGATTGCTTTCTTCACTCAATAGTCCAAAGAGAACTTGGATATTGCTGCATTTGTTATAAACTGCTTAAATGCCTTTGTTGCAGGTAAACTAGATCCTCCTAGATTTTCTATGGATGATCTGGATCAAATACATCCCGAGGACGTAGAAGAAATGAATATTACAAGGCAGATGGCTATGGCTGCTTTTAGAGCAAAGAACTTCGTGAGAAAAACTAGAAGAAACAAATGGCAAGGTCTTGTCTTTACTGGACCCGCTAGAATGCCGTTTGAGAAGACGCGCTGCTACAATTGCCATGAGCCAGGTCATTTTTCATGAAATTGTCCTAAGCCGTTGGTCAACAGAGATCAAATTCCAGCGCAACCCGCTCCACCCAACCCTGAGAGAGCTCTTGTTACTACGACTGATACTACAGCAGCTGCTGGTGGAAGTACTCAAAGTTCAGCCCTGGTGGTTCAGCCTAATGCTACTTTTGATTGGAATGCAGAAATTCAACGTCTGAACATTTCAGCTCCAGAGAATCAGACCGCCTCAGATAACATCGCTTTTATGACTTCAGCTCCTGAGGATCAGAATTCTGCACCTGAGGATGAGGCTTCAGCTGAAAACTTGGCACTCATGACTCAGATCCTTTCAGCTCCAGTTCATGGACTCACTAAAGAAGAGGTAATTTCTGTCTTTTGCACTCCTGAATGTAGAGAAAGTGTTGAGGCATATCAAATACACAACGTTGAGCTAATACAAGATTACAAAGATATAAAGAATAAAAATTTTACTTTGGTAAAAAATGAAAAGCTTTATAAAGACAAAATCGAAGCTCAGTGAAAAGACATCATTAAACTTAAGGATGATCTAAGTGTAAAGACTTGCCACTACTTAGAGGTAAAAGAAAAGGTATGCATTTTAACCAAAGAACTGGAAGACATTAGAGAAAAATATCAAATTAACGAAATTAACATTAAAAAATATGAGTCTTCTAGTAAATTGGTCAAAGATCTATGTGACCTCCAACTTGCATACAAGAGAAAGAAAGGGTGTGGGTTACGTTTCAATCAAGTTCCTCATCCATATAATGACAACTACACATATTTACCTGTTACTGAGGAGGAATTGATGAATGAAGGCAAGATGACTTACAGTCCTAAAACTGATAAGTCATCAATCAACAACAAATCTGTTGATAATAAACGACCAACTCTTTCAATAAACTTTATTTCTAAAGGTACTTTTGATCCAAATGGTTCGTCTACATGTGCAGATAAAGTAGTAGAAGTAAAGTTTGGAGATATTCTTGGGGATGAACAAGATTTTAATTCTGATCTTTCTAAAACTTCTTTTAATGAAACTGATTCTGGTTGTGTGTTTGGACAAGCTTTTCTTGATTCGTTTCATAGTTATGTGTCGTCTAGTGGGCCTGATGTTTTGGGCAAAACTATTGATGCTTGTGATGAACTTTTGAACAATGTGTCTGACGATGGGTGTTTTTCAGTTAATGATTGTGATTGTGATGTTTCTAACCCTACAGCTAATATTAGTGTGACAGGTGAGGTCTCTCAGGATGCATTCAGTGAACCCACTGAAACTTCTTCTCAAGAAAATCAAAAATGTCCTGATTCTTCTTCTGAACCGGTCTCAGTGGATGTCCCTAATGTTGAATCTAGTGAGACCCCATTATAAACCGTAGTTGAAAATGAACCACAAGTAAACTCATATTATAGGTGTGTTGATGAAACATGTGTTGATGAAACTTGAACATGTTCTGAAATTAAATCTGAATTAGAGTTTGTAAAAGAAGTGGTCGAAATAAATGAACAGTCACAACAAAATATTTCTGAAAAAGAAGTTAAAACTGAAACAAAACCGTCTATTCAAAATGATCTTGATAAGAGTGTGAAGGATGAAACACATCATCCGTCTACATCTCATGCTTGTGCTAGTTCTAATCGGCAGGTACCTAAATGCTCAGAAAAGGCATAAGCTAAACAAGCAAGGAAAACTAAACATGCTCACTCTTCAAAACCCAACAGATCCGCATCTGCTATGAAGCACCAAAATTTCCACACACTGAAACGACAAACATGTTTCAATTGTGGTATTGCTGGACACATCGCCAGAAACTATGTTCAACTCCCAAGTGTGCAATCAAAGAATAAGAATGCACAAAATTAGAAGGTCAAGCCAAACTGATCATGTTGTTCAAAGTCAGTGATGACTGCAAACTAAGACAGTGAAGAATAACTATCGCAGAGCTAAACCTTCTGATCAAGATTGGAATGCAGCCAAATGAAGAAATCAAAATCGTCAAAATGATTTTCCAAGGAATCAACATAAAGATTTTGGTAACTACAATTATTAATGGTCACATGAACATTGGAAACCCAAAGCTAAGGCTGCCCAATCAAATATATCTCAACAGAAATCTGCCAATAAAAATCCTTCAAATTTTTTGAATAAAGACCATTTAGTTTGGCAGAAAGTGACATACATTGAGGCTCAAGGAAAACCCAGATCCACTATGGGCTGATTTGCTAAAGCTAACTGATCCCGCTAATCGTGCAGGAATAGCTGTGGAGGACTACCGTGCGACTTTGATACATGGATAGTGGCTGTTCCAGGCACATAATAGGAGACTTGTCCCAACTCGTCAATGTAAAAGAATTTAATGGTGGATATGTCTCTTTTGTGGGAGGTGTAACACCCCCAAAATCCACATGCGGAGTATCACTGATTGGAGGTGTGACGGACCAGGATCCAGCCACCAATCATATTGAACTATGCAATCAAGTAAATAATACCAAACCCAATATAATTGGTGTTTAAAAGAAACCAAACATGTTTAAGCAATCAGCGGAAGCATAGTAATGTTTAAATAACCCAAACATAGTTTAAAGTTCAAATGTGATGTACGGGACATAACAATCCATATCCCACAACGACCTCCTCCTCGTGCAAGCTCCATAAGCATCTAACGACCTGCAAGGCATGTAACAACGAGTCAACACAAAGTTGAGTGAGTTCACAGTTGGTTGTTTAGTTGTACCAGTTTGTTTTGAAAACCACAAATTGTTTCGTAGACCACGAGTTGTTTCGTAAACCACGAGTTAACCAGTTCCTTTATTTCCCAAACCATATCCATAATCAGTGGGGGCTTCCCCATGTGAACCACTAGACCGTTACCATATCGACAACTGACGAACAATAGTTGTGCCCTACGTCAATGTCTATCATCATTGACAGTTTGCCATGATCCATTAGTACACGCCCGTCCGAACGGCATGGTGTGAGGTTTGTCGAACCTAATAGCGCTATTAACTAATGACCCGCTCACCATTGGCCTCGGCGATTAAGTTGATATAAAATGAGGGACTTAATGATAGAGTTTTGTCTAGTAGGTTAAGGTTGTTGTCCTACCCAAGGAGGACGAACGTACGTATTCAACCCAAGGAGAATACGCAGGATTAAGATTGGCATCCTACCCATGGAGGATGGCCGTACATATCCTACCCAAGGAGGATATGTAGGTTTTGTTTTTATTCTTTAACCCATTCCCAACCACCGGGAATCCCATGCCTTAGAAAGTGCGTGAACTCACCTCGGTTTGCTCGGTTTGATTAGTTACTTGATCACAATTTATCAGTCAAAGCCTAGAGTATGCACGCGTACACAATCAGTTTACATTCACGAAGTTCACGTATAAATATGTTCATCATGAAGCACATAGCATTCAATCAAGCTCAACACATAATTGTTCCTCAAACTAACATGGTTATTTCATTAACAGACTTAACTGAGCTATTGTGCTTGTTTATCTCTTGACGAAACATCCCTGTTTCGTCATGATTTCCCTTCGGCGAAACCCCCAGGTTTCGTCGTGTTTCTCTCTCGGCGAAACCCCCAGGTTTCATCGTGTTTCTCTCTCGGCAAAACCCCCAGGTTTCGTCGGCATAAGTGTTTCGTCGATATATATGGGTTTTGTCGGAGGAGAGATTTCGTCACATATCTAACAGTTACATATGAACACACACACTGAAACCCTAATCATCTACAGCTGTTTCACCATCGTCATTGATCATACAGTTATTTTATTTCCCAAATACAATGATCTTCAATTGCTATTTAACATCATTCCAATAATATCACAACAATTAACATCTAGCATGAACCCTAGATCACGAGATAGCTATATACAATCCAGGTTACGACGTGTGTGTATCCGATGATCAGATTCACTTAACACAAACGCCACAGATAACACATCATGTCAACACAAACATCATCCCAATGAATCAATAAACATAAGCAAATCGTTGTGATCACAAACATTCATCACTATCTTCTATCATTAAACCCTAGTCTACAGCGATCTATTAACAATCAACATACGAGTCATGCATTCATGAACAGATAAACATTTAGCAATAAACTAACCGAGACGTATAGGAACTAGAACGAAGGACTTGCAAGTTTCCAAGGATGATAGTGATGGTTGCCGTCGGCTAATCAGAGAGGGAGAGAGCTAGGGTTTTCAAAATAACGAGTTACGTAACCCTCATCCTTATATACGTAAGTTATACCGTGATGGGCCCTTACTGGGCTTCAGCGAAACCTGGGCCGGCGAAACTCTAGGTTTCATCGTCCAAAACATGGCGAAACCTCAAGGTTTCATCAAGTGGAAGGTATGGCGAAAGCCCTGGGTTTCGTCGAGCAGGATAGTGGCGAACCCTCTAAGCATTCTGCTATGTAACTATATACAATATCACACTACATATAAATCACAAGATCCACTATTTAATAGTTAGCCAATTAACACAATATAGCAATTTATAAATCAAATAACAAGGTGCACATAATACAACTCAACGGATTATGAAGGTGCAGTTGCGAGGAAAGACCTTGAAAACTCAAGTTGTCACATCATCCCTAACTTGAAAGAAATTTCATCCCAAAATTTAGCACGTGGTTACTGAGGAAGCTAGTTGTGTTGCGTTGTTTCCTGGTTTTTCCTGGGGTGTCACATCATCCCCCCGTTGGTTTGGAATTTCGTCCCGAAATTCTGTAGTAGCTTCAGCCTTAGTAGTGGTTGCACTGTTCCCGAACAACTGGGGATACTTGAGTTTTATTTGGTCTTCTCGTTCCCAGGTGTACTCTGGGCCACGATGGGAGTTCCAACGAACTCGAACAAGAGGTATTCTGGTGCGCTTGAGAATCTTAAGGTCTCGGTCTGTGATCTCTACAGGTTCCTCGACGAATCGCAACTGATCGTCGATAGCGAGCTCCTTCAAAGGAACTATGAGGGTCTCATCTGACAGACACTTCTTCAGATTTAACACGTGGAAAACGTTGTGAACTCCACTGAGTTCTTCAGGTAGATTCAACTTGTAAGCGACTTTACCAATTTTCTCAATGATTTCAAACGGTCCGACATATCGCGGATTTAGTTTGTCTCGTTTACCAAAACGAACAACACCCTTCCAAGGTGAGACTTTGAGTAGCACTCGATCCCCAACCTGGAACTCGAGTGGTTTCCTGCGCTTATCAGCGTAGCTTTTCTAACGGTCACGAGCTGCCGCCATTCGTTGTCGTATCTGAGCAATCTTCTCAGTTGTGGATACCACAAGTTCTGGGCCAGTGATTTGGTTGTCGCCAACCTCTGCCCAACAAAGAGGTGATCGGCATTTACACCCGTACAATGCCTCAAATGGAGCGGCTTGGATGCTGGTGTTGTAACTGTTATTGTACGAAAACTCCACCAAAGGGAGGTGCTTTTCCCAACCATTGCCAAAATCGATTACACATGCTCGAAGCATGTCTTCAAGGGTTTGGATGGTGCGTTCAGACTGCCCATCCGTTTACGGGTGATATACTGTGCTCATGTCTAATCGAGAGCCAAAAGACTTGTGCATTGCTTGCCACAGTTCTGAAGTAAAACATGCATCACGATCGGAAATAATAGAGGTTGGCACTCCGTGCCTCGAAACAACTTCCTTAAGATAAATGTCTGCCAGAGTGGAGAACTTATCCGTTTCCTTGATAGCCAAGAAGTGTGCAGACTTAGTCAATCGATTCACTATCACCCAAATAGTGTCATTTCTGTGTTGAGATCTAGGCAGGCCAGTAACGAAATCCATGGAAATTTGCTCCCATTTCCATGTCGGGATTTCTGGTTGTTGAAGTAGGCCTGATGGTTTCTGATATTCAATCTTGACTCTCACACAAGTCAAACATTTACTGACGTAGGTTGCTATGTTGGCTTTCATGCTAGGCCACCAGTAGGTAGTCTTTAAATCGTGGTGCATCTTATCCGAACCAGGATGTACCGAGTAACGAGACTTATGTGCTTCATCCATCACAAGCTCGCGTAAGTTTCCATAAAGTGGGACCCAAATACGCCCGTTTACATAGTAGGCACCGTCTTCCTTTTGTTCTAACCATTTCCTCGATCCTCGTAAGGACTCAGCCCTGACGTTCTCTGCTTTCAATGCTTCAACCTGAGCGTCTCGTATCTGAGCGGGAAGACTAGATTGGATGGTAAGTTGTAACGCTCGTACACGCTTAGGTGTAGTATCCTTTCGACTGAGGGCGTCGGCCACAACATTGGCTTTGCCCAGATGGTACTTGATTGCGCATTCGTAATCATTCAAGAGTTCGACCCATCGACGTTGTCGGATGTTTAACTCCTTTTGCTTGAAGATATGCTCGAGACTCCTCTGATCGGTATAAATGGTGCACTTGGTACCGTACAGGTAATGTCTCCATATTTTAAGTGCGAAAACAACTGCTCCTAGCTCCAGATCATGAGTAGTGTAATTCTTTTTGTGAACCTTAAGTTGTCGCGATGCATAAGCAATGACCTTGTCACGTTGCATCAACACGCAACCAAGTCCTTGGATAGACGCGTCGCAATAAACTACAAAGTCGTCTGTGCCTTCAGGCAATGAGAGAATTGGTGCGCTAAAAAGTCTATCCTTTAAGTGCTGAAATGCAGATTCTTGTGCATCACCCCAAAAATAGGTGACACCCTTCTGAGTTAGTGAGGTGAGAGGTTGCGCAATCTTGGAGAAATCCTTGATGAACCTTCTGTAGTAGCCCGCCAAACCCAAGAATTGGCGGATTTCTATTGGCGTACGGGGTGCAGGCCAGTTCTTAATCAAGTCGACCTTGGATGGATCAACATGAATCCCATCCTTGTTTACCACATGGCCTAGGAAATGGACTTCACGAAGCCAGAAGTCACATTTTGAAAACTTAGCATACAGCTGCTCCGCTCGAAGAAGTTCCAAAATAAGTCGTAAATGATGCTCGTGCTCCTCCTGACTCTTAGAATAGATCAGGATGTCGTCGATGAAAACAATGACGAACTTATCCAGGTAGGGTTTGCACACTCGGTTCATGAGGTCCATGAAGACTGCAGGTGCGTTTGTTAATCCGAAAGGCATGACCAGAAACTCGTAATGCCCGTAACGAGTTCTGAATGCTGTCTTGGAGATATCCTCGTCTCGGACTCTCAGTTGATGATAGCCTTACCTCAGGTCAATCTTTGAGTAGAAACTCGACCCTTGCAACTGGTCGAATAAGTCATCAATGCGTGGGAGAGGATAACGATTCTTCACAGTCGCCTTATTGAGTTCGCGGTAGTCAATACACATTCTGAAGGTACCGTCTTTCTTCTTCACAAATAATACTGGAGCTCCCCAGGGCGAAAATCTAGGACGTATGAAACCCTTTTCCAAGAGTTCTTGTAGTTGCGTGGATAGTTCTTCAAGTTCTGATGGAGCTAGACGATAGGGTGCACGAGCTATTGGTGCTGCTCCAGGAGCTAGCTCGATTTGAAATTCAACTTGTCGATGAGGCGGAAGACCAGGTAATTCCTCGGGGAATACCTCAGGAAAGTCACGTACGATCGGGATATCTTCTATTTTCTTTTCTCTCTTTGAGGTGTCTGAAACAAGTGCTAAAATAGCAGTGTGGCCCTTTCGCAAACACTTCTGTACCTTAAGGAAAGAAATGATGCCCACAACAGCACCACTCTTGTCGCCATGAATTACCAGAGGTTCTTCACCAGAACGAGGAATACGGACGATTTTCTCCATGCAAATAATCTCCGCTTGATGTTGAGATAGCCAATCCATCCCAATAACAACGTCGAAACTACCAAGTATGATAGGAATAAGGTCGATAGATGTTGGGATTGAACCCTACCAAAGGAACAGATAATTAAAGCCAAAACTGGATCAGAGCAGTGGATCCAGAATAAGCAGATGTTTTGTATACAAGTCTCTCCCCTTGAAAGTGGTTTCAACATCTGCTGACCTCCTATCTACTGATCGTACAAACTGCTGACCTACAAACTGCTGATCAAGTAAAAGACTGATGGAAGACTAAAGCTCTGCTGTTCAATCTACTGCCTTGAGTCAAGCTTTGCTGATCATGACAAGTACTGCTGGGTTCACATCAGTGGAAGGATGCAGCAGTAGTTTAGATGTCTTTATGTAATGAAATGTAATAACAGTAGTTAGCATAGCAGATGTTGTATAGATCAGAGGTTAGAGTTTGTTAGGAGGTTAGATGTCACTTTCATGGTGACGTCAGCTTAGATGCTTCGGTGGTTTGCTCGTGCCTATAAATAGAACAATGCTCTGTACTGTTCTATTAGCTCTTTCACTATCTTCTTCCTGCACGAACAAATACTGTGAGCTCAGGCTGAGGGGGAGTTTGTTGCATACTTGCAAATTGTAATCGTTGTTGAAATTAAATTCAATCATTCGGTTCAATGTTAAACTTGTATGTTAAAAGCAATTCTCCTGTTTGATTGTGAAAAGTTTGCTTCCATCTTAATTCCGCTGCACAACTCACTCATCTTCATCTTAATTCAAACGTAAAACACAATCAAAACCAAACTCAGATCCTAACAATTGGTATCAGAGCTTGGACAGTCAAATTTGATTTAACAATCATTTTGACGTAAATAGTTCAGCTCATAAAAGTTGATACTGATAGTTTGTTCGTTTTGTTGAAAAACAGAGCAAGGTTTAATCACCATCAAAGTTGATTAATCAGTGCCTATAAAACAACCAGGATGACGTCACAATCACAAGATGATAAGAATAACATTGGCTCTCTTTTCAAACCACCCATGCTTAAACGTAATGAATACAACATCTGGGAGAGAAGGATGGGTCACATCCTTGCTCAATAGAACACTGGATGTTGGAGCTCTGTTGTTTTTGGTCCCCATGTTCCTATGGTGCCAAGTGCTGAGGATGCAAAGAAGTTTGTTCCTAAACCAACTGAAAACTAGACTGAAATTGATTTTCAAAAGTTCGAACTCGATGCCAAAGCATTTAGCATCATAGCATCTGCATTACCCAATGAAATCTATGCTAGACTGTTACATTGTAACAGTGCCAAAGAGCTATGGGATGTACTGAAGGAACAGTTTGGGGGGATAGAAGAAGTTATTGAAAACAATAGGGAAATTCTGAATCAGCAGTATGAAACATTTTGTCACATCAAGGGTGAATCATTGACTCAGCAATTTGAGCGATTCAGTTGTCTCATTAGTGAACTAAGGCTTGTTAAAGTAACATTTCCAAATTCAACTCAAAATAGCAGGTTCCTTAGATCACTACCAGAAAAATTGGATACCATAGCTTTTGTTACTAGAAACTCTGCTGAGTTCAAAGATCTGACCCTGACCCAACTTCATGGTAGACTCCTGACCTATGAAAGGGAGTTAAACCAGAAAAAGAAGTTGCAAGAGTCTGGCAATGTTGCTGATGATTATTCATTTGGTAGCATAGCTCTTTTTGGTCAGGAAGAATCTAGTAGCAGTAGTAAGGATCAGGGTTATGATCACTTTATTGATATAACTGCTGGTGGAAATTTTAACAACCCTGATCCTCACTCAGCAAATTATGCTTTCACTGCAAATTGTGAAAACCAGATGTCAGATAACTTGTGCTTTGAACTCAATGATTTGCAACACTTTGATCCCACTGACTTAGAAGAGATGGACATTTTGCATCAATTGGCTTTGCTTAGTGTAAGAACAAGCAAATTCTACAAAAGAACAGGGAGAAAATTCCCAGGGTTACATGGGAATTTAAAAGTGGGGTTGGATAAATCAAAAATTAAGTGCTACAAGTGCAATAGGCTAGGTCATTTTGCTAGGGAATGCAGGAGTCAAACAACTGGTCCTATAATCACTCATCCCAGCTCAAACCCTAGACCACAAAATCAAAGCACTGTTCACTATACCCAATATACCCCTGCAGCCCATGTTAACACTGCTCACTATGCTGCAACCCCTGTGCATGTGCATTATGTTCAAACCACTGTTCCACAAATTCAGTATGTTCAAACCCCTGTCCCTCAGGCACAAGTTCAACCTGTTGCACCTCAACAAGTTTCTCCAACAGTGGTACAACTAGATCAACAAAGCTTTTTCACCCAAGGTTTTGTTGACTGGAGCAGCATGCCTGATGAGCTTGGTGATGAAAATTTTGCACTCTATGCTTTTAATGAACCTTCTAATGATGAATTTTGTTTGATGGCATTAGAGTCAATACCAGAGGGGGTAGAAACTGAAGGTGAACAGCTAAGTGCTGAAACAGTGGATGAGGTAACTGAAGCAGTGGTTACTGCAGTTGCTGGTGAACTACTGCTGGGAGAAAATTCAGAAACCCTGATTGAACCACTGTCAGACCCCTGGTCCAAAGAAGACAAGGAAGAGAAGAAAGCAGGTGAGAAAGAAGTAAGAGCTAATGATGAAGAGGATCATCAATGTGATTGTGCCATGATAGCTGCTTCCAAGGTATCACCTCAAGTTCTTGAAAAATTGTGTTCAGACAAATGCATTATTGCATTTGCTAACATCAAAGAGATAAATGAAAACCTTAGGGATAAAATCTTAACTGATGAAGTCAAATTTGAAAAGTCATTAAAAGAACTCAGAAACAAATTGGCTGAAAAAGATAAAGATATCAGCAGTCTCAAAGAAGAGCAGAGCATAACCAAAACTCAACTCCAAACTATGGTAGAAAAATACCAAGTTTGCAAAAAGGAGTTGGAGTCCACCCACATCACCTGTGAAAGATGGGTGGAATCTTGCAAAGGGTATGAGGTTATGCTTGAGAAACAGCTTGAAAGCAATGTTAAGTTTGGAATAGGATATAGAAAATATGATGATCTTGAAAACACTGCTGGAAAACAAGCTGGTTCATCTGAAATTATACCAACCAACAAGAATGGCCAAGAGGTTAAAATAACCGACAAACTTGGTAACAAAATCACTTTGGAAAGATCTGTGGGATCCTCAACTTTTGAGGAAATTAAGAAATACCAATTTAAACCCACATGGTCTGATGAGTGTGACATTCTTGAAAATTTCAAGCCCATGGACTTTACAACCACTGATGGTGTCACAGCTCCAAAAGCAAAGGTCATTCCTATCAAAGACATCCCAATAGTGGTCCAAAACTTTGTTGCAAAGGAGTCTGAGAAAAGGAAGAAAAGAGAAAAGGTCAAAAACTTGTTTTGTGAAAAGAGAAACCATCTAACAAAAGACTGTTTTCATCTAAAAGCATTTGATCTAAACAAAACAAGTGTCATTGTTCCTGCTGAAAGCTGCACCATCTGTGGTAAAACAAACCACAAAACTCAAGCATGTGTGTATCTCAAAAACTTTGATGTGAAAAAGAATGAGTACACTGCTAAAACATCCTTGAGTCCATCAACATCATCTGTCAAATTCACCAAGAACCAACCATTGTTTGTGCCAGTCCAAACAGCTGTCACAAAACAGCTGAATCAAACATCTACCCAAAGAGATGTTCAAGTGACTGATGCACCCCCTGCCAACCAATTCAGAAAAGGCAAGGGACAATCATCTTACCAAAGGATTCCACACGTTTATGAGACCTACAAAAGGCCCTCTAAACCTAGAGTGAACAGGCATCCTTTTGGGTATCAACAGGTGATTGGTCAAAACCCACAACAGTGGTTAGAAAGAAACAGTCCTAAAACTGTCCAAACCCCTGACCTAACCACTGTCCATCAATCTGCATCCATCCCAGACACTGTTGAGACCCCATCCAAAGCCTTATTGGCTTTGGAAACCCTAATGAACTAATCCTTTTACTTCATGTGCAGGGAGCTTCTGCATGCTTAGATAGCCTTTGGTATGTAGATAGTGGAGGCTCCAGGCACATGACAGGATGTAAAGCCCTACTCAAAGATTTCAAAATCCATGGAGGGGGTGATATATCCGTTGGGAATAATAGTAAAGGGAAAGTTTTGGGATCTGGTACAGTACAGTCTGGAAATGTAAAATTTGAAAATGTTAATCTGATAGACAATCTGAAATTCAACCTCCTGAGTGTTTCACAAATGAGTGATAAGGGGTATGGGTCATTCTTCACAAAGGAGTGTTGTAGGATTGTTGGAACAGAAATGGTTAAAAAGATTGAAGCAATAATTAAAAGTGGAAAAACAAAACTTGTTGCTCAAAGAAGTGGCAATGTTTATGTTGTTGATATGTCAAAAGAGTGTCCCAGAACTGATGCCTGTCTGTTCTCAGCTGCCTCTAACAAAGAGACAGAACTTTGGCACAGAAGAATGGGGCACACAAATCTCAAGACAATCACTGAAATTTCAAAAAATGGCCTTTTAAGAGGCTTACCACAAAAACTGTTTTCATGTCCTGAGCATTGTGTTTCCTGTTTAAAAGGAAAACAGCATAAAAGCTCCTTTAAGTCCATTGAAGAATCCAAAACAACCCAGTGTTTGCAAATGCTGCACATGGATTTGTTTGGCCCAGTTCAAGTCATGAGTCTCAAGAAGAAGAGATATTGTTTGGTTATTGTTGATGACTTCTCTAGGTTTACATGGACTTTCTTTTTACACTCAAAAGATGAGACTGCAGGCATTTTGCAAGACTTTGTGACACAGGTTGAAAAGCAATTTGACCTTCCAGTAAAAGTCTTCAGGAGTGACAATGGCACAGAATTCAAAAATAAGGAGTTAGATGCCTTCTGTGTGAAGAAAGGGATTGTAAGGCAGTACAGCATCCCTAGAACGCCAGAGCAAAATGGGGTAGTTAAAAGAAAGAATAGGACACTGATTGAAGCTGCTAGGACCATGCTTGCTGACTCAGGTTTGCCTTTGACCTTCTGCGCAGAGGCAGTAAACACTGCTTGCTATGTCCAAAACAGAGTTTTAATAAACCCCAGGCACAAAAAGACTGCTTATGAAATTCTGTATAAAATCAAACCACTGATCTCATACTTTAAAGTATTTGGCTGCCCATGCTTTATTTTGAATTTAAAAGATTCCATCTCAAAATTTGCAGCCAAAGTAGATTGTGGCTATCACCTGGGATACTCAACCACTGCCAAGGCCTACAAAGTGTTTAATACACGGACCAAAGCAGTGGAGGAGACCTTGAATGTAAAGTTCAATGAACTTTCATCAATAAAAATCTCAGCAAATCATGCAGATTTGTTTAATCTTGATAAATTCACTTTTGAAAACACTGCTGTCAAGACTAACAGTGCAGGTCCATCAGAGGATTCAACACCAGACTATGGATATGAAATCATCATTCCTCAAAAGTCTATCAGAAAGGGAAGAGCAGCAGATGTTCAAAACAGCTGTCAAAGCTCAACCATTGCTACCTCAACAGTTGTTGACCAAAGTAGCCCCTTAACCACTGCTTCCACATCATCAAACACTGTTGAAAAAAATCCCCAAACAGTGGATAAAAGTCAGCATGTGTCCACACCTTTGCCTCCTATTCCACCACCTTTTGAAGCTACTGCTGGATCATCAAAGTCACCAGCAGTGGTTAGCTCAGATGATACACATCTGCAACCTTCACCAACAAATGCCATCATACCATACCAAGGAGATTTAATCTTCTAGATATCTCATCCACCTGACCAAATCATTGGCAACATCAATGAAGGGGTGCTCACAAGAAGCCAAACCCGAAACATTTTTCTTTTTGCTGGTTTTCTATCACTCCATCAGCCAGTCAAGTACCAAGAGGCACTGAAAGACAACAGCTGGGTAGAAGCCATGCAAGAGGAGCTCCAACAGTTTAAAAGACAACAAGTATGGGAGCCTGTACCACTGCCAAAAGATGTAAGCCCCATCGGCACAAAGTGGGTCTTTAAAAACAAAACTGATGACAGGGGCATTGTTGTCAAGAATAAAGCCAGGCTTGTGGTTCAAGGTTACAGACAGGAAGAGGGGATTGAGTATGATGAAACATTCGCCCCTGTAGCAAGATTGGAAGCTATAAGACTGTTCCTGGCCTTTGCTGTCAACTATAACATGAAGGTGTTCCAAATGGATATCAAAAGTGCTTTCCTCTGTGGTACAACTCAAGAAGAGGTGTATGTTTGTCAACCTCCAGGTTTTGAGGATCCATTTTATCCAGATCATGTCAACAGGCTAAACAAAGCCTTGTATGGCCTGAAATAAGCACCTAGAGCCTGGTATGAAACTCTTTCCACCTTTCTACTCTCAAATGGTTTCAAAAGAGGTACCATTGATAAAACACTGTTTCTAAAATGGAGAGGAAAGGATTTAATGATTGTCCAAATTTATGTGGATGACATTATTTTTGGAAGCACATGTAATAAAATGTGTGAAGAGTTTAGGCAACTCATGACAACTGAGTTTGAAATGAGTGCAATGGGTGAGCTGCAATGCTTTCTTGGTCTCCAAGTTCAGCAAATGCAAAATGGAACTTTCATTCATCAAAGCAAATATGCTAAAGAACTTTTAAATAAATTTGATATGAATGATTGTAAACCATGCAGCACACCCATGGCAACAAATAAGCTTGTCATGTCTGATGAAAAGGATGAGCTGATTGACCAAACACTTTATCGAAGCATGATTGGGTCCTTACTGTACCTAACTGCATCTAGACCAGACATCATGTTTGCAATATGTGTCTGTGCAAGAAGTCAATCAGCTCCCAGAAAATCAAACCTCATTGCTGTAAAAAGGATCTTCAGATACATAAAAGGTGCTCCCACACTTGGTATCTGGTATCCAGCTAATGGGAATATCCAGCTTTCAGGCTTTTCAGAGAGTGACTTTGCCGGATGTAACACCATAAGGAAGTCCACTTCAGGAGGGTGCCAGTTTCTAGGCAATTGCTTGGTTTCTTGGCAAAGCAAAAAATAAGCAGCTGTTTCAACATCCACTGCTGAAGCTGAATACATTGCTGCTGCAAGCTGTACAGCCCAACTCCTGTGGCTTCAAAATCAGTTGCTGGATTTTGGTATCACTGCCTTAAAGACACCACTCATGTTGGATAGCCAGGCAGCAGAAAATATCATCAAAAATCCAGTTTCCCATTCAATCACCAAACACATCGACATCAGACATCACTTTGTGAGGGATTACTATGAAAAAGGTTTGATTTCTCTGCATCATGTTCCAACTAAAGACCAGCTGGTAGATGTGCTCACAAAAGCATTAGATACATCCACCTTTGAAAGCTTGGTCTCTAGGATTGGCATGCTAAACATGGAATAACAAGCAACATCTTGTTTTTCTATGAATAAAAGCATTAAAATGTTTTCAGAAAATCAAAAATTCATCCTTAAAAATAGCTAAAAATGAATTTTTCGTTTAAATCCTTAAAAGTCTGCCATAACCACTGCTTGTTCAAAAGTCTGCTCTACTTCAAAGTCTGTCCACTGCTGAAAGTCATCCTCTGTTCTCTCATTTTCCTGATAAGCACTGATGCTCAAAATCAGTGCTTTATCCACTGATGTGCTATCTGCTGATAGTAAAAATCATCCACTGCTTCCATTTGTTACCGTTGTAACCACTGCCTTTCATCAGTAGTTTTCATAAAAGTATTGTCCTTCATTTTATCAGGGGTTGGCATGAGGGCAGTACATAGTGGTCAGTCCTTTTGTAACCGCTGCCACGTCAGCATTCACTTTTTCTCTATAAAACCTCATTCAAAACCCAAACAGGGTTTTACTGTCGAATTGAATTCTTAAAATTTCTCTTCTCAAAGCAGTTTTTCATCTCATTTCCTCAAATTTCTTCACAACCTTCTTCGATCATCATCTCCAAAATGACAAAATCGAAGTCATCTGCAAAACCCACTTCCAAATCATCTTCAAAAGAGGCCTCTCAAAAGGCCAAACCCACTGAAATTCCACACAAACCGTCTCACAACATTTTGGGTCTTCTTACAAAACCCGGCACCACCGATGTTTTTGATTCCATCATTGATCTCATGTCTGCATCAAAGTACAAAACTTTGCTTACAGCAGATGCTCCCATTTACCTGCAAACCCAGAGAGAGTTTTGGAAAATTTGTACCCTTGACAAACAAGGCGAAGATGTCATAGCCATTAACTCTACTCTACAGGGAAAAGCAGTCCAAATCACACCACAATCCATATCAGAAGTCTTTCAGCTCGATGATCAACAAGGTAAAACTTGCTTTTCTAAAAACGAGTTAAAAACTGACTTTATTGAAAGAGGGTATGCTGATACGATGATGAAGAGGGATACCTTACAAAAAGGATTCTTCCCTCCTGCAACAAGATTTTTATTTCATAACCTGTTACTGTGTGCTTCAAATAAAACCACTTCTTTTAATGAAATGCCATTAAAGATTCAAAACCTGGGGTATGCTATTCTTCAAGAAGAAAATTTCAATAATTCCCAGGAAATCTTTAATGATCTGGTTAAAAATGCTGATAAAAAGACATTCTTACTTTTTCCAAGATTTTTAAGCTATTATTTTGAAAAGAAGTTTAGTAAGGATGATGCTTTTGCAATAAAACAAGGTGAATCTTTTCAAATGAACAGCTTAACTGCTGAAACTTTTACATGGATGTCAACACCTTGCAAAACACAAGCAGAGGTGCCTGAGCAGAATTTAGCAGCTACCACTGCTCCTCGGGTATCTGCTGCTGAGCCCACTGCTCAAGGTGATCAAAGTAGCAAAACAACTTCTTTGAAACCCACACCTACAATCCACAAAAAGCTAAAACAAAAGAAAATCCAAAAACCCCCAAACCCATCAAAAAGGCAACTCTGGAGGATGAGATACCAGAGCAACTGCCAGTGACAGCACAAAAGTCACAAGAAACCACTGCTGCTTCTTCCTCACAGCAGTTGGTACAAATATCTCAACCCATAACCAAAACTCCTCCTGTTTCTTCTCAAAAAAGAACAGGTTGTACATATAGGGACACCACAATATGATGCTCTGGAATCACTTGCTTCCATCATCCACAGCCCAATGCCCGGGGCAAATTCTCTTTCTACACCAAACCTCACATCTACAATTCCCCCACCAACTAAACTTTTGTTGGATGCTATTGATTTAAACCAGGCACAAACCAGTCCTTTTCAATCACCTGTCAATGAGAATATACTTCAACCAATGACTGGGTCTGATGTATCAATCATAGTTAACCCACCAACAATGCCTGAGGAGGTTACACCCCTTGAGTTACAAGTAACTATTGGTGGTAATCCAAGTGAAGCAGCCACTACAAGTGCTGAACCCACTGGTTTGCATTTGGACAGTGGTTACATCAATAAGACTTCCTTGGAGGCAATTCCTTCCATAGCACCCCTGACATCCACCAGTGGATTTGTTTTGACCACTGGCAAGATCAAAAGGTTGTCAAGTGTTGAAGGAAGAAGACCCCAGTACCAAGAAAAAGGGGCATCAGTGGTTAATGTTTGGAGTACACTCCCTACTTCAACCGCTGATAAAACCACTGCTAGTGGGAAATCAGATGATCCCATTAAATTAGGTGATGGTTTAAAGTACCTGGAATTGACGGAACGTGTTGAAAAACTGGATACTTCGGTTGCAGAAATCAAAGAAATGCTGCAACAGTTGTTAACAGTACAAAAGGTGTAATCCACTGCTGTTCCACCTCAAGTACCTGCTCAACTACAAGCATCTACTGTAGATGAGATATGGAACCTCTTCCAACCTTTTCTCCAACAACAAAAACAAATGGCTGATCAGCAACATGTAAAACATGTCCAAGAGCTGAGAAACACAATGGAGTCTAGGTTCAAGAACACACAAGCTGACATCAAGGCTATAAAGGCCCATCTATTGAAAACCACTGGCACTGCTCCTCCAACTGTTCTCTTTATTAATCAACTACCCCCAGATAATGCCAAAAAGGGGGAGAAAATTCAGGAAAGGAAAAAGAAGGGAATAGATGATGGTCTTTACATTGAACCAGAAAGGGATGCTATGACCAGAAAAATTCCTTTGCCATATGGTAGCAAGAAGGTTGATGTTACCCAAAATGCACTTGATGAAGGAGTAGCAAGTGTAAAAAGGGACAGAGCGGCAAAGGATATGTCAAGGTGGAATGAGGAGAAAAGAGCTTACATGGAGCTGAATGCGCAGGGTTGTTCTGGGCTAAAGGATGCTCAAAATCCTATGCCAAAAAGAAATCCCACTAGAAAAGTGAGGGAACCCAAGTCCACACCATCCAGACTCACAAAGCATACTCCAAAACCACCGTCCAAAAGCCCCCAACATCAAACCTCCACCCAAATAGTTGTTGTAACTCCTGCTGTATCAACATCTGATGGTACTCCAGTTGTTTCAACATCTGCTATCACTTCAACACACACCACTTCAACACACACCACAACCACTGCCTTACCACCACCACCACCACCATTACCACCAAAAACAACATCACCACCATCGCCACCTGCCAAAAAGCAGAAGACAGCAGATGTTACAACATCTGTTGTAATGACAACAGTGGTTGAAACACCAGTTGTTTCAACAGCTGTTAGTCAATCACAAATCACTGCCACTCAAACCACCACCACTGATCCACCCAAAACATCATCTGCCTCTCCTATAATAAAAAGGAGAAGGATTTTCATACCAGATGATGATTCTCCATCACCACCACCAACATCTTCAAAATCTCTATCACTTGTTACAATACCCAAGCCTGTTCCTCTCTCATCAGCTCAAATTCAAAAGCCCTTACCTCCTGCAGGTGTTCAATTCCCTCTTGAACTTATAGCAGTCAGAGAAGAAATCAAGTCTTTTTATTATGAGGACGACCCTGCTAAAAGGAGTTTGCCATCAGTTGAAGGATATCCAAGGCCAAACAATAGGCCAAAGAAATGCACAAGGAAAATCTGATAGAGAAATTCAGTAGAATTACCAATTCTTGCTCACACAAGTCAGATCCTTAGAGCAATTTGCAAAAAAATGTTTGTCAACAAATCTCAGAGAGAGCAGATGAAACTCTAAGAAAAGACAACATTGAAAGCATCATGGCAACCAAGAAGTACAAAGGAGAAAAACACATGTACAAAGAGTGGACCATCCCTGAGCTTGAAAGTGAAGCAGCCAGGATTCAAGAAATGATCAAGAATAAGGTCAAGCACACTCCTCCATATTGGGCAAATTTCAAAAAGAATGTACCTGATAAAAAGGTAGAGCTAAGGAGAATGAAAGAGGAATTAGCTGCTGCTGATTATGGGTCTTTGAATCAAGTGTTGAGATGGAAAGAAGATAAAGTCAGGGCTACCTACAAAAGTTTGGAGAAATTAAGAAAGACAGATCCTACTGCTCCACAAAAGCCTAACTATCCTGAAGCAGAGGTTTCAAAAAGACCATCAAAGCTACAAATCAGGAGATCCACTGCTCCAGCTGGTGCAGCCATCTTTAAAAGAAGGCCACAAAAACAGTTGGGTGCTGAAACAATCCAAGAGCTAATAGAAGGTGATGACCTTGTAAAAGAAGGCATAAAGAAAATGATTGTAGAGACTCTTGGTTTGGATCAACCTGCAAGTACTGCTCAGACAGTCATCAATAGGCCAGCATCTCCAAACACCTCATCAAATAAAAATCTCCTAAGAAACCCACTAGACTCAAAGGTACTAAAGTGGAAAACTGACAAACAGACCCATGTACTGACAGTGTTCAAGTCTAGTGGAGAAGTGAAGAAAATAACAAGGGAACAAGCACTTGGCCTAAGTCTTGAAGATTTGCACGATCTCCTTGATCTTCCACTTAGCAGGGATGATGATGACACAGATGCCTTAGCCTTTGAGTTACAACTCAAAGGGCAAATAAAGGAACTGCTGATGAGGCAATAAAGATCTACAAATAATGAAGAGTTTTGGCATTATCTGTTCCAGGGGGAGATTGTTGGGATTGAACCCTACCAAAGGAACAGATAATTAAAGCCAAAACTAGATCAGAGCAGTGGATCCAGAATAAGCATATGTTTTGTATACAAGTCTCTCCCCTTGAAAGTGGTTTCAACATCTGCTGACCTCCTATCTACTGATCGTACAAACTGCTGACCTACAAACTGCTGATGAAGTAAAAGACTGATGGAAGACTAAAGCTCTGCTGTTCAATCTACTGCCTTGAGTCAAGCTCTGTTGATCATGACAAGTACTGCTGGGTTCACATCAGTGGAAGGATGCAGCAGTAGTTTAGATGTCTTTATGTAATGAAATGTAATAACAGTAGTTAGCATAGCAGAGGTTGTATAGATCAGAGGTTAGAGTTTGTTAGGAGGTTAGATGTCACTTTCATGGTGACGTCAGCTTAGATGTTTCAGTGCTTTGCTCGTGCCTATAAATAGAACAGTGCTCTGTACTGTTCTATTAGCTCTTTCACTATCTTCTTCCTGCATGAACAAATACTGTGAGCTCAGGCTGAGGGGGAGTTTATTGCATACTTGCAAATTGCAATCGTTGTTGAAATTAAATTCAATCATTCGGTTCAATGTTAAACTTGTATGTTCTCCTGTTTGATTGTGAAAAGTTTGCTTCCATCTTAATTCCGATGCACAACTCACTCATCTTCATCTTAATTCAAACATAAAACACAATCAAAACCAAACTCAGATCCTAACAATAGAGAAGGTCTGACCAGCTAAGACGAGATTACAACCCTTAACTATGTGTGTGGCCTCGAGACTTTTACCGTTTGCTAGTTCTACCGTGTGTTTGGCGTTCAAAAGTGTTGGAGTGCGCTTAAGCATATGACTAACCTTTAGGGACACATAACTGGTATCGGCACCCGAATCAAATAAAACAGTAACAAAGAAATCATCTAGAAGAAACTTACCCATCACTACGTTGGGATCATTCCTCGCGTCACCCTGACCCAGCATAAAAGTACGTCCCCTGGCACCATTGCCATCATTGTTACCCCCGTTATTATTTCTGTTCCCCTGATTATTGTTGTTGTTCTGATTCTGGTTCAACTGGGGGCAGTTCCCCTTGATGTGACCTTCAGCACCACACTGGTAGCATCCCCTGTTACCCTGATGCTGCTGCGGCTAATTCAGTGGAGCTGGTGGCTGTTGTTGACGATTCTGATTTGCAGGTCGTGCGCCCCTGCAATCCTTTGCTTCATGACCAAACTTGTTACACCTCAGACAACGACCCTTATTGCACTGCCCACTATGATGCTTGTTGCATCGGTTGCACTTGGGGTGGTTTCCCCTGTATCCACCCTGCCCTTGACTACCAGAAGATTGCTGACCAGGACTCTGGTAGTCATCAGTCTTTCACTGCTGAGATTGAGACTGAGCTGATGTTGAACCCTTGCTTGAGACTCCATCCCATTTGCGCTTGTTGTCACTGGGGGCATCAGGAGTAGTAGTAGTAGTAGTAGTACCAATACGCTTGGGCAGCCTGTTCTGTTTGACTGCCTGATCAGTGAGACGATGAGCCAAACGAATAACTTGTTGGATAGTAGCGAGGTTTGCTGCAGTCACATGACTCTGAATCTCTGGCACTAAACCTTTAAGGTACAGCTCAATACGTTTAATAGGAGGATCCACCATAGTAGGGCACAAGATGGCCAACTCGTTCGATCTTTTTGTGTACGCTTCAATTTCCGACCCCGTCATCTTTAAGTTTAAGAACTCCACCCCCAGCTTGTGGATGTCATCATGATTACAGTACTCTTCCTTGATTAATTCCTTGAAATCATTCCATGGGGTGGCATTAGCAGCAACCAACCCCAACATTTGGACCTGAGCGTTCCACCACGTGAGCGCTACACCTTCAAGAGTACCAGTAGCAAAGGATTGCAGGTTGACCTGACGTGCGAGTAAGAAGTGACAAGATTAAGCACAAGTGTTGGTTTACGAGTGTAGGATCTAAAGATCCTAGAGTAAGCTGCTATGGCAGGTTATACCTCCTGCTTGAGCGGCTGCGAGTGCTGCAGTAACTTGTTCATTGATTAAATCCGTCAGCTGGGCTTGAGTTAGGTTCAGTCATCCACTCATGATCTTCATGTCAAAGGAAACATGAGTGAGAAAGGCGTCGCGAAAGTGCGATGACAGAAGAGAGTAAGCACACATGTGTTTCAAATAATAGTTGCTACATTAACCAAAGCATACCATGAACAATGTACTATGTAACTAACAAGTAGGTAATATACATAAACCATATCACCTAGAATGTCGAGTCTTGCACGTGGAGTGAAGCATCATTGTGGATCGTCGAGCACTGTACAGGTTATAGTCTGGTTTTGTCAAAAAGCTTTTCCCTTTTTAAAACCAAGTTCACTATAACCAATGGCTCTGATACCAATCTGTCACACCCCCAAAATCCACATGCGGAGTATCACCGCTTGGAGGCGTGACTGTCCAGGATCCAGCCACCAATCATATTGAACTATGCAATCAAGTAAATAATACCAAACCACATATAATTGGTGTTTAAAAGAAACCAAACATGTTTAAGCAATCAACGGAAGCATAGTAATGTTTAAATAACCCAAACATAGTTTAAAGTTCAAATGTGATGTACGGGACATGACAGTCCATATCCCACAACGACCTCCTCCTCGTGCAAGCTCCATAAGCATCTAATGACCTGCAAGGCATGTAACAACGACTTAACACAAAGTTGAGCGAGTTCACAGTTGGTTGTTTAGTTGTACCAGTTTGTTTTGAAAACCACAAATTGTTTCGTAAACCACGAGTTATTTCGTAAACCACGAGTTAACCAGTTCCTTTATTTCCCAAACCATATCCATAATCAGTGGGGCTTCCCCATGTGAACCACTAGACCATTACCATATCGACAACTGATGAACAATAGTTGTGCCCTACGTCAATGTCTATCATCATTGACAGTTTGCCATGATCCATTAGTACACGCCCGTCCGAACGGCATGGTGTGAGGTTTGTCAAACCTAATAGCGCTATTAACTAATGACCCGCTCGCCATCGGCCTCGGCGATTAAGTTGATATAAAATGAGGGACTTAATGATAGAGTTTTGTCTAGTAGGTTAAGGTTGTTGTCCTACCCAAGGAGGACGAACGTACGTATTCTACCCATGGAGGATGGTCGTACATATCCTACCCAAGGAGGATATGTAGGTTTCGTTTTTATTCTTTAACCCATTCCCAACCACCAGGAATCCCATGCCTTAGAAAGTGTGTGAACTCACCTCGGTTTGCTCGGTTTGATTAGTTACTTGATCACAATTTATCAGTCAAAGCCTAGAGTATGCACGTGTGTGTACAGTTTACATTCACGAAGTTCACGTATAAATATGTTCATCATGAAGCACATAGCATTCAATCAAGCTCAACGCATAACTGTTCCTCAAACTAACATGGTTATTTCATTAACAGACTTAACTGAGCTACTATGCTTGTTTACCTCTTGACGAAACATCCCTGTTTTGTCGTGATTTCCCTTCGGCGAAACCCCCAGGTTTCATCGTGTTTCTCTCTCGGCGAAACCCCCAGGTTTCGTCGTGTTTCTCTCACGGCGAAACCCCCAGGTTTCGTCGACATAAGTGTTTCGTTGATATATATGGGTTTCGTCGGAGGAGAGATTTCGTCACATATCTAACAGTTACATATGAACACACACACTGAAACCCTAATCGTCTACAGCCGTTTCACCATCGTCATCGATCATACAGTTATTTTATTTCCCAAATACAATGATCATCAATTGCTATTTAACATCATTCCAATAATATCACAACAATCAACATATAGCATGAACCCTAGATCACGAGATAGCTATATACAATCCAGGTTACGACGTGTGTGTATCCGATGATCAGATTCACTTAACACAAACACCACAGATAACACATCATGTCAACACAAACATCATCCCAATGAATCAATAAACATAAGCAAATCGTTGTGATCACAAACATTCATCACTATCTTCTATCATTAAACCCTAGTCTACAGCGATCTATTAACAATCAACATACGAGTCATGCATTCATGAACAGATAAACATTTAGCAATAAACTAACCGAGATGTATAGGAACTAGAACGAAGGACTTGCAAGTTTCCAAGGATGATAGTGATGGTTGACGTCGGCTAATCAGAGAGGGAGAGAGCTAGGGTTTTCAAAATAACGAGTTACGTAACCCTCATCCTTATATACGTAAGTTATACCGTGATAGGCCCTTACTGGGCTTCAGCGAAACCTGGGCCGGCGAAACTCTAGGTTTCGTCGTCCAAAACATGGCGAAACCTCAAGGTTTCATCGAGTGGAAGGTATGGCGAAAGCCCTGGGTTTCGTCGAGCAGGATAGTGGCGAACCCTCTAAGCATTCTGCTATGTAACTATATACAATATCACACTACATATATATCACAAGATCCATTGTTTAATAGTTAGCCAATTAACACAATATAGCAATTTATAAATCAAATAACAAGGTGCACATAATACAGCTCAATGGATTATGAAGGTGCAGTTGCGAGGAAAGACCTTGGAAACTCGAGTTGTCACAGGAGGAGAATCAGGCAGAATCACGTTGAAAGGAACAGTGTGAAACGGCATACTTAGCTTCGAAAATGTGAACTACGTCCCAGAACTAAATCACAATCTACTGAGCATTTCACAGATCTGTGATAGAGGAAATTCAATTCATTTTACAAAGAATGGATGTTATGTGCTAAAACCAGGGATCGTGATGCCTGAGGATTGGTTTTCGATGACTGCCGAGAGAAGAGGAAATGCATATGTTATTGACATAAACAAGAAACCGTGTGAAGAAGTTACTTGCCTTTTCTCAAAGATTTCAAAACATGATGGTCTGTTGTGGCATCGTCGCCTTGGGCATGTGAACATGAAGAATCTGAATCGACTTGCTAAACGTCAAATGGTCCGTGATCTACCAATCAAAGACTTCATGCTGGTTGAGAAATATGTTGCTTGTGCAAAAGGAAAAGCACATCGAAAGCCTCATAAATCCAAGTCTACACCTTTGACAAAAACTATGCTTTAGTTACTACACATGGATCTTTTTGGTCCTGTAAATGTGCTGAGCATTGGCAAGAATTCGTATTGTCTTGTGATAGTAGATGATTACTCTCATTATACATGGGTTTATTTTCTGAGTCACAAGAATGAGGTTGCGGGTTTAATTAAATAGTTCATCACTCTGGTTGAGAATCAAGCTAGTACAAGAGTGAAGGCTATTCGATCAGACAATGGGATAGAGTTCAAGAATATCACCTTGGATACATTATGCGCAGAAAAGGGAATCGAACGACAGTATAGTGCTCCACGAACTCCACAACAAAATGAGTGGCTGAGAGACGAAATCGTACTCTTACAGAGGTGGCACGAACCATGTTGGCCGATTCGAAGCTTCCTAGTTTCTTTTGGGCCAAAGCAGTTAGCACGACTTGTTATGTCCAGAATCACGCTTTAGTAAACAGACGTTATATGAAAACACCCTATGAGATTCTGAAAGGATGTAAACCCTCGGTCTCACACTTCCGTAGCTTTGGTTGTCCGTGTGTACTATTACTTATGGACACTAATGGGAAGTTTGAGGCCAAGGGGGACGAGTGTTTCTTTATTGGATACGCTAAAGGATCTTCCTATAGAGTATACAATAAACCAAGAAGGTCTTCGAGTCGTGCAACATTGAATGGCTCGAAGAAAATACTACGGACGCTAGAGTTGGTCCAGATTGGTTATATGATTATGCTGATTTGTTCAAATCTTTTAACATTCTGTCTAGTGTTTCTATAGATGCAGGTGTGTCGACTCCGAAACAACCACTTTCGTTTGGTGATACAGAAGAAGAGGAACAAGACGAAGGGAGCTCGCGAAATCATACTATAGATCTGTGACAACTGCCACTTTCTGGTAAATTACTTACATTTAAAGCAATGAATTACATTATACAAATACGTGATTAGAATATCTGAAATGCATGATTTCATGATATACATCTTAGAATACTTATGGAATATTCATTTATGATGCACATGATTCATTTTTAGTGGTTACATTTGAAACAGTGTAAACAGTGCATCGAAACAACTAGAGTAGTGCCTAGTAAACTAGCGTGCTGACAAAAAAAACTCAGGATCCGCAGAAACTAGTGTAACGATATTTTTAGGACTCATACGAAAGTCCAACATCAATTATATAATAAACCCTAATTGGAAATGCAAGGGTTTGGTCTAATATATTACCAATGTCCGATAGCACAAAAACTGCCCGAAAACTGCCAAAAAGCACCAAAAGTGACCATTTCAATGTTTTTCCGCAAAATTCAGCATTAGTATTTTTACTACAAAGTGCAAAATGGGTTGTTTAAACTCAAATTCCATATGACAATACATAGGGAACATTATATAAATATATAACCGAATGTTTCCCTACAACTTTCATAAGCGAACCTTTCGACTATCTTCTTGCGGAACAAGCGACAAAAGACAATCCAAACTACAATTTGACATATGTAGTGAACTAGTGAACATTATTTTTGGTCATTTTCATCCTATTTGTGATCATTCTAAGTCTTGAAATATCTTGAAACTTGGTAATATATAAAAAGCCTAAACATTTAACCATTTTAACATTTTAACCTTAACAAAAGTTACCATCACATTTTTACCACAAAAGGACCCCCCCCCCCCCCATGTTGAACCGTCAACCCCCATGTGGGCCCCCCCACTCTTTGTTTTTTTTATTATTTTATTACTTGAATGCTTATCTAAAATGAGGTGGAAGATGTGTTGTCATGGTTATAACATTGTTGGATTAAATCACTAACACATTACCCAAGTACTTTCACCTTTACTTACACACACTTAACAAACTCTCTCTTCATCTTCATCATCTCACCAAGAACACCATAAAAACCCACTTCACCTTCTTCATTTTTCTTTTGATCAACATGGAGTTTCATAGAACCTAAGAAGATCTAAAGCACTTGCAAGCTAAATCAAGCATTTTCGTCCATCTAAGAATTTTCTAACAACAAGATCTTCATCTTCTTTGGATCTTAACATCATCTAGATCATCCCTAGCCTAGAGCTAGAAGTGAGCTTCTAAATTTATTTTTTTCTTACTTATTTATGTTATGATTATTATTATAACTAGTAATATACAAAATAATCATACATAATAATATGAAGATACAAAGAAGCAAAAATACAAATCATGATATGTATATGTTTGTTTATGTTGTGATTAAGATTGTTATTTGCATATTTGATCTTGTTGAGATGATTAAGACATGTATAACTTGTTAGATGATGTTCTAAAAATATGATCTAACAAGTACACATGAATATGTTAAAGTTTTTTTTAACTTAAAAGGTAATGGATGATAAAAATTTATGGTGTAAATAAAGTATCTAAGGTTTTTAAGTAAAAACAAGACTTTTTACAAGATTATAAAAAGTAACATATAACATGAGATTTTTATAAAAGTTGTTAAAACTAGAAGTAAACTTGGTTTTTGAACTAGTTAACATATGTTATGATCATGTTCAAAACCCTACATGATTTTGAGATCATCTTGATAAGATTATGTTATAAATCTTATTATAAATCTTATGTATATTGTTTATAAAACTTATGAGTAAATTGTTGATGTTGATTTGAAAAGAAAAAGATATGTTTATTAAACATGGCAAAGTGATTAAAACAAAGGTTATATGGCAAATTTTTCTTAAAAACTTTATGTTATAAAAACTATCATTTTGGTTAAATCTTTACAAGATTTAAAGAAAGGTTTTTATAAAAAGAAAAGATTAGATAAATATATATTTTTGAGAAAATATATATTTGTTCATTTTAACAAGTTATGTGATATGTAATAATTGGTGTATTAGTTATATATATCAAAGATAGGAACTTGATTAAAATGGTAATAATAAACTCAAGAGAGTTTATAATTAAAGTCTTACAAAATTTCATATAAATACGCCTTAAAGACATATTACGGACAATACGAACGATCGGACATAAATTATGGTCAAAACGGACGACGGACGAACTTATGGACATATTACCAATCCGAGGACTTAATACGACATCTAGACGATCTTTCGACACGGACACAAAAATTACCTTACCATTAACAAAATTCGGACATTTTGAGAATTTATAAAAACTATTATGTTTTTATTACCTAAAAAGTATAATTAGTAAGTTTTTATAATTCAAGAAACAAGTATTTCAGGGAATTAGTGGACCTTGTCAAGGATTCTAATTCAAGAAACAAGTATCAAGACTCCGTGCCATCTTTTGAAGGGTTTATCTATTATACTGCCGCTTTGCGGTGTTATAGTGGACAAAGCCTTAATGTTTAAAACTTTCGTTTTGGATGTATGAAATAATAACAACTTATTTTCTTTGAATGGTTTGTAAATTATAAACTTAATGTATGTTGCGCATCTTTTGAACAATTATGGTAATGGCAATGGAGTATGTTTTATTCATTTAGTATGTTTACTTATATCGTTATGCAATGAGAACCAACAGATCACACCTCGCGCTTCCGCTATGAGCAGGGTGTGACAGATTGGTATCAGAGCTTCAGTTGTAGTGAACCAGGATTCTTTCTCGAGTCTAGTCTACAATCACTAGGGAACCTCTCACGAAAACAATTTATACAAAAAACAAGAGTTTTCATTGCATAAACAAATTTTTTTCTCAAGGTCCATCACAACAAAACAAAATTCATATCATACAAATCAAGCAAGGACATTAAGTGCCTTAGTCTCTAAATGGTAGACATGAAACATTAAGTTAATCCGCATAACACAAATAGAATAACTTAAAATGAACTTATGTGATTTCAACATTTTGTGTATATATATATATTTATTGAAAAATTAATTATTAATACATATGTCGAACAAATTCTTTTCCAGGATATCATGTCTTCATCCGAAGGAAGCAACATTTATGATGATGTGGATCCTATGACACCTTCTTCAGATGATGATTACATGCCAGAGGTTCAGGTCATTACATCGGATAGTGAGACGGGATCTGATAGCGATATGGATGATTTTCAGCCATTCGCATTTCTAGGGGATATTATTGACGATGACGTATTAGCTGTACCTCCACTACTCAATGATATAGTTATCATAGGTCACCCGGAGGGTGAACATGTAGTCGAGATTATACCTTTGGATGTACTTCCTCTTGCTATGGTGCCTTTCGTCGACCTCGACGAGGATGATGACGACATTGTCCCGGTGATTCCCGTAGAGCATATAGATGATGACTTGGGAGACGGAGACGTTTACGATGTGGTTATCTTAGACATTGCATCACCAGTGGTCTCGGTGATCGATGTTTCTTCGGATGCAGATACCGACTCAGATGCTTCCTCTTATGCATCCGTTACTTCGTCTGCACTGCAGGCCATTGGCCTACAGCGCAACGCAGACTTTAGGGATGACGTCATGGCAGGAGAGCCAGCCATCCCTGCTCCTGTTCAGGTCCCTGCTGCAGATATATCTCCTGAGCACATTCGCCTCAGGCGCACTGATCATACCGATGAGGCCGAACCATCTGGACATGCCCATATACCACCCAGTGATATGGACCTATATTATCAGCAGTTTCACTCTGTCCCACAGGTTCCTGTCGAGCCTCTTATTGCGCCACACTCTCCACCTCATGTCATGCCCATGACAGATCCATACCACCCATTGCATTACCCATCTGTTACTACCGAGTTACGTGCTCGTGTGCTGACTCTCGAGCATCAGATAGACTTTATTATCCGTCGAGTTCATGAACTCGAGGAGGAGCTTACTCACCTTCAGGGTTTAGTACTTCTGACTCCACCACCACCAGCTCATTCACCACCCCATGCTCCACCACCACCACCAAGGTCATCACCATTACCCCCACTACCACCTCAGATACCACCAGTTGATTTACCTGCTCATGTTTTGACACTCGAACAGCAGATTGTTTTCCTTTACCGTTTGGTTCATGATTTGGAGGATAGGGTTTCTCATGTTTACAGGTCATTGTTCCCGACTCCACCACCAGTTTTTCCTCCACCATAGACTTTGTGTTTGCAGGTACTTCTTTTGGGACATGTAGCTATATCAGCGTTTTGTGTACATAGACTCACACCAAGTTTCAAGACAACTGAAAGGCTAAAGACCGCATGGAATGAAGGAAAATTTTTGCCACCTTGTATATGTACTAGTCTAGTGAGACCGGGGGATGTAGCCCGAGTCTATTTTGATTTCCTTTTCAAAAACAATCATGTAATCGGTTGTCAGTTATATATATAAGAAAACTTGGTGTTATCCTTTATGTGCATCTAAATGTTATATGATACATGTTTTGTTGCTTGTAGTGTTTGGTCTATTCGCATGATACATTGCTTGATTATATTTTTATTAGAGTTATAAATGTGTTTTATATACTTAGTAAAAATATTTATTAACAAACCAACGCCTAAACTTAATCGTATATTCTTTTGGAAGAATAATGGCGCCAAGAAGACATCCTCCACGTACACGAACATCTAATCCACCTCCACCAATGCCTACAAATGAGGCAGAATTGAATGCACTAATAGAAGAAAGGATTTCTCAAGCTATAGCCCTCTATGAGGCCTCACGTGCTGAACACAGCGGTGGCACTGGCGGATCCGGAGGCCCAGGACACGGTGGTACCTCTGGCGGAACTAATACCAATGGTAACACTTAGTTGTTTTCTTACAACTTACCCAATTCCTTTTATAATCTATTTGTGCGTTTCACTGTTTGCTCATTCTTAATCCGTTTATTTGTCTATTTCAGGATGCACATTCAAGCAGTTTCTAGACTGCAAGCCACTCAATTATGATGGCACAGGCGGTGCTGTGGCTTATGTGCGTTGGACGGAGAAAACGGATTCCATCATAAGAATGAGCAGATGCTCTATTGATCAGCAAGTCACCTACGTCACTGGCTTGTTCATCAATGAGGCCCTTACATGGTGGAATTTACAAGTGCAAACTTTGGGTGATAGTGTAGCATATGGATTGACATGGGAAGAGTTGAAAGAAAGGATGAGAGAAAAATATTGTTCCCGTGCTGAACTCCAGAAGTTGGAGAACGAATTTTGGAACCTTACTATGGTCGGATCTGATATTACCGGGTATACCCAAAGGTGTCACGACCTGTCTCGTGTGATACCTTATTTGGTTACACCGGAATACAAGCGTATTGAACGCTATATTTGGGGACTTTCTCCTGAGATCCGAAGTCATGTTACTGCAGCAGAACCCACGACTATCACGCAGGCGGTAACTTTAGCTGTGAGCCTTAATGAAGACGCGATCAGGATGAAGAAATATAATGTGAAAGGAGATGAGAAGAAAGAATCACATGTTGAGTCTTCCAATGATGGAAAAAGGAAGTACTCAAATTTCAAGAAGGGAACGCATAGGAACAACAACTACAACAACAACACCAACCCCAACAACAATACCAACAACAACAACTACAAACACAATAACCACAACAACAATAACAACAACCGCAATCACAACAACCCTAACAATTATAACATAAAGCAAGAGAATACTCAGGCAAGAGATGCAAAGGCGTTTGTAGCCACTAATGACACCGGCCCGAAGAAGTACTCAGGTACTATGCCCAAGTGTGAGCGATGCGCGTATCATCATGTGGGAAATTGTAGGAAATGTGACAAGTGTGGCAATCTTGGCCACCGTACCGAGTCATGCTGGGGATCAGGAAAGAGATCAGGACCGGAGAATAGAAACAACAATAAGAATGGAAATGGGCATGAGCAAGGATGTTTTGGATGCGGAAGCAAAGATCACTTCAAAAGGGATTGCCCTAAAGAAAACCAAGCTCGTGGTCGATCATTTGTGATTGGAGCCAAGGATGCGCGTCAAGACCCTAATGTGGTCACTGGTACGTTCCTCCTCAACAATCATTTTGCATCCATATTATTTGATACTGGTGCCGATTTTAGCTTTATCTCTGTGGAATTTAAAAATACTCTGGGACTAAAATCTAGTAAACTAGATGTCCCATATTCTATAGAATTGGCTAACGGTAAACTAGTAGAATCGGGGGAAGTTGTTACGGAGTGTTCCTTACAACTTGGAGAACAAAAATTCACTATCGATCTCTTACCTCTTGAGTTGGGTAGTTTCGATGTAGTGGTTGGCATGGATTGGCTATCCAATAATCAAGCCGAAGTCATTTGCCATGAAAAGATCATTCGCATACCACTACTGAATGAAGAGATAATGGTGATACATGGAGAGAAACGCAACACCCCATTACGGATCATTAATAGCATGAAAGCCCAGAAGTGCTTACGGAAAGGGTGTATTGCTTTTCTAGCACATGTTGTGGACAAGAAGACTGATGGGCCAAGGTTGACAGATATTCCAATAGTAAAAGAATTTCCTGAAGTCTTTCCTGAAGACTTACCAGGACTACCACCTTATCGACAAGTCAAATTTCACATCGATTTGGTACCAGGAGCCGGACCCGTAGCTAAATCTCCATATCGATTAGCACCTTCTGAAATGCAAGAGTTATCCACACAACTTCAAGAGTTGTTGGATAAAGGATTCATTAGACCGAGCTACTCGCCTTGGGGAGCTCCAGTCTTGTTTGTAAAGAAGAAGGACGGAACTTTCAGGATGTGCATCGATTATCGCGAGTTGAATAAACTTACCATCAAGAATCGGTATCCATTACCGAGGATTGATGATCTATTCGATCAACTACAAGGGTCGAGCTTATACTTAAAGATAGACTTACGATCGGGGTATCATCAATTACGGATTCAAGAGGAAAGCATACCGAAAACGGCTTTTCGGACTCGTTACGGTCATTACGAGTTTCTCGTTATGCCATTTGGCTTAACGAATGCACCAGCGGTCTTCATGGATCTAATGAATCTCGTGTGCAAGCCGTATCTCGACAAATTCGTCATAGTGTTTATTGACGATATTTTGATATACTCTCGATCGACTGAAGAACATGAACAACATTTGAGAACAATTTTGGAATTGCTAAAGACGGAGAAACTATATGCGAAATTTTCCAAATGCGAATTTTGGATTCGCAAAGTACAATTTCTCGGGCATGTAGTGAACGAGAAAGGCATTCAAGTAGACCCATCGAAGATAGAAGCAATTAAGAATTGGGAAGCGCCCAAGACTCCTACTGAAGTGCGACAATTTTTGGGCTTAGCGGGATATTATCGGAGATTTATTGAGAATTTTTCAAAGATTGCTCAACCGCTAACTTCTCTTACACAGAAAGACAAGAAATTCGATTGGGGAGAGAAACAAGAAGCAGCATTTCAACTTCTTAAAGACAAGTTGTGCATTGCACCAATCTTATCATTACCCGATGGTACCGATGATTTTGTTGTATACTGTGATGCTTCGCATCAAGGTTTGGGTTGCGTACTCATGCAACGTGAAAAAGTTATCGCGTACGCGTCTCGCCAACAAAAAGTTCACGAAAAGAACTATACCACTCACGGCCTTAAATTAGGCGCAGTGGTATTTGCTTTGAAAATATGGCGACATTATCTATATGGTACTCAATGTACTATTTTCACGGATCATAAAAGTCTACAACACATATTCAACCAAAAAGAATTAAATATGTGTCAACGACGTTGGCTTGAATTGTTAAACGATTATGATTGTGAAATCAAGTATCATCCGGGCAAGGCGAATGTTGTAGCTGATGCCTTGAGCCGCAAGGAGCGAGTTAAAACACTAAGAGTCCGAGCATTAGAAATGACAATTCACACAGATCTTATCACTCGGATTCATAATGCACAACAAGAAGCGCTCAAGGAAGAGCATATTCAAGCTGAAACACTTCGAGGCATGGAAAAACAATTAGTGCCAAAAGAAGATGGAACTTTATACCTTATGGGTCGAATTTGGGTTCCACTCTTTGGAGGCCTTCAAGATGTTATTTTTGAGGAAGCATATAGGTCTAAATACTCGATTCATCCTGGATCGGATAAAATGTACCAGGATTTGAAAGAGTACTATTGGTGGCCTAAACTCAATGGTGATATCGCGACTTATGTCGGAAAATGCTTAACCTGCGCGAAGATCAAGGCTGAATATCAGAAACCCTCGGGCTTGTTACAACAACCCGAGATTCCCATTTGGAAATGGGAGCAAATATCGATGGACTTCATTACGAAGTTACCCAGGACCTAAAAAGGCCATGACATGATATGGGTAATCATCGATAGATTGACAAAGTTCGCACACTTCTTGCCAATTCGGGAGAAGGATAGTACTGAGAAACTAGCGGAACTCTATGTCAGAGAAATAGTGACTCGTCATGGGGTACCTATTTCAATCATTTCGGACCGAGATGGTCGTTTTGTTTCTAGAATTTGGAAATCATTTCAACAGGCCTTTGGATCGCAATTAAATCTGAGTACGGCCTTTCATCCTCAAACTAACGGCCAGAGCGAACGGACAATCCAAACACTCGAAGATATGCTTCGTGCGTGTGTTATGGATTTAGGCGGAAATTGGGATACTTATCTACCTTTAGTTGAGTTTTCCTACAATAACAGCTATCATACTAGTATACAAGCTGCACCGTTTGAAGCTCCTTATTGTCGAAAGTGTCGCTCTCCGCTATGTTGGGCGGAAACAGGCGATAGTCAGTTAATTGGTCCGGAGCTAGTCCAAGAGACTACGGATAAAATTTTCCAGATCCGAGACCGTATCAAGGCGGCTCACGATCGACAAAAGAGCTACGCAAACAAAAAGCGAAAACAATTATCTTTCGAGGTCGGAGACAAAGTCTTGTTGAAAGTTTCGCCTTGGAAAGGCGTAGCGAGGTTCGGTAGGCGTGGAAAGCTAAACCCACGTTACATTGGACCATTTGAAATCATAGAAAAGATTGGCACTGTTGCTTACAAGTTGAAGTTACCAGATGAACTTAGCAGTGTGCACCACACGTTTCATGTGTCGAATCTTAGAAAGAGTCCAACACAAGATACCGTTATCATCCCTGCGGATGAAATTCACATTGACGACAAACTCCAATTCACCGAAGAACCTGTTGAGGTCACGGACTGGAAGGTTCAGAAAACACGGAGAAGTCGTATCAAGTTAGTAAAAGTTCGTTGGAACTCTCGTCACGGACCTGAGTATACTTGGGAACGTGAAGACCAAATGAAAGCAAAATATCGTCACCTGTTTCCGAAGACTCCTACAAAGAATAACAAAGCTCGAATTTCAGCACGGAATTCTCAATAACAGGGGGAGAATGTGACAACTGCCACTTTCTGGTAAATTACTTACATTTAAAGCAATGAATTACATTATACAAATACGTGATTAGAATATCCAAAATGCATGATTTCATTATATACATCTTAGAATACTTATGGAATATTCATTTATGATGCACATGATTCATTTTTAGTGGTTACATTTGAAACAGTGTAAACAGTGCATCGAAACAACTAGAGTAGTGCCTAGTAAACTAGCGTGCTGACAAAAAAAAAAACCCAGGATCCGCATAAACTAGTGTAACGATATTTTTAGGACTCATACGAAAGTCCAACATCAATTATATAATAAACCCTAATTGGAAATGCAAGGGTTTGGTCTAATATATTACCAATGTCCGATAGCACAAAAACTGCCCGAAAACTGCCAAAAAGCACCAAAAGTGACCATTTCAATGTTTTTCCGCAAAATTCAGCATTAGTATTTTTACTACAAAGTGCAAAATGGGTTTTTTTAAACTCAAATTCCATATGAAAATACATAGGGAACATTATATAAATATATAACCGAATGTTTCCCTACAACTTTCATAAGCGAACCTTTCGACTATCTTCTTGCGGAACAAGCGACAAAAGACTATCCGAACTACAATTTGACATATGTAGTGAACTAGTGAACATTATTTTTGGTCATTTTCATCCTATTTGTGATCATTCTAAGTCTTGAAACATCTTGAAACTTGGTAATATATAAAAAGCCTAAACATTTAACCATTTTAACATTTTAACCTTAACAAAAGTTACCATCACATTTTTACCACAAAAGGACCCCCCCCCCCCCATGTTGAACCGTCAACCACCATGTGGGCCCCCCACTCTTTGTTTTTTATTTTATTTTATTACTTGAATGCTTATCTAAAATGAGGTGGAAGATGTGTTGTCATGGTTATAACATTGTTGGATTAAATCACTAACACATTACCCAAGTACTTTCACCTTTACTTACACACACTTAACAAACTCTCTCTTCATCTTCATCATCTCACCAAGAACACCATAAAAACTCACTTCACCTTCTTCATTTTTCTTATGATCAACATGGAGTTTCATGGAACCTAAGAAGATCTAAAGCACTTGCAAGCTAAATCAAGCATTTTCATCCATCCAAGAATTTTCTAACAACAAGATCTTCATCTTCTTTGGATCTTAACATCATCTAGATCATCCCTAGCCTAGAGCTAGAAGTGAGCTTCTAAATTTATTTTTTTCTTACTTATTTATGTTATGATTATTATTATAACTAGTAATAAACAAAATAATCATACATAATAATAATATGAAGATACAAAGAAGCAAAAATACAAATCATGATATGTATATGTTTGTTTATGTTGTGATTAAGATTGTTATTTGCATATTTGATCTTGTTGAGATGATTAAGACACGTATAACTTGTTAGATGATGTTCTAAAAATATGATCTAACAAGTATACATGAATATGTTAAAGTTTTTTTTAACTTAAAAGGTAATGGATGATAAAAATTTATGGTGTAAATAAAGTATCTAAGGTTTTTAAGTAAAAACAAGACTTTTTACAAGATTATAAAAAGTAACATATAAAATGAGATTTTTATAAAAGTTGTTAAAACTAGAAGTAAACTTGGTTTTTGAACTAGTTAACATATGTTATGATCATGTTCAAAACCCTACATGATTTTGAGATCATCTTGATAAGATTATGTTATAAATCTTATGTATATTGTTTATAAAACTTATGAGTAAATTGTTGATGTTGATTTGAAAAGAAAAAGATATGTTTATTAAACATGGCAAAGTGATTAAAACAAAGGTTATATGGCAAATTTTTCTTAAAAACTTTATGTTATAAAAACTATCATTTTGGTTAAATCTTTACAAGATTTAAAGAAAGGTTTTTATAAAAAGAAAAGATTAGATAAATATATATTTTTGAGAAAATATATATTTGTTCATTTTAACAAGTTATGTGATATGTAATAATTGGTGTATTAGTTATATATATCAAAGATAGGAACTTGATTAAAATGGTAATAATAAACTCAAGAGAGTTTATAATTAAAGTCTTACAAAATTTCATATAAATACGCCTTAAAGACATATTACGAACAATACGAACGATCGGACATAAATTATGGTCAAAACGGACGACGGACGAACTTATGGACATATTACCAATCCGAGGACTTAATACGACATCTAGACGATCTTTCGACACGGACACAAAAATTACGTTACCATTAACAAAATTCGAACATTTTGAAAATTTATAAAAACTATTATGTTTTTATTACCTAAAAAGTATAATTTGTAAGTTTTTATAAAAATGAAAGACTTATATTTTTCAAATGGGCTATAATTTTTATATAAATGGGCTTATACTTTTTAAAGAATTTATATTAATAATGGGCTTAAACTAAATACATGGGCTAAGCCCAATATCAATAACTCAATGGGCAAAGCCCAATACCAAACATATGGGCCAAAGCCCAACACTATTTAAGCCCAACACTATTTGGGCCCAATAGCATAATTTCTTGGGCTAAGTTAAATGGCATAAATTGTAAAGAAATACAAAGTTCAATGAACAATAAAGACATACAAGTCTTACACATATTTAAGACATAAGACTTGTACTCAAGTTATTTACAAAGACCGAAGTGTCTAACAAATATAACAACGATTGTAGGTCGCAACACTGTTCAGGACTACCGCACGTGAAATCATATTTACTTCTACTCACTGACGCGATACTGTGAGTTCATGTCCCCTTTTCGTCTTAAATACTTTTCAAGCTTTACAACTATCGGGGAAAATACATGTACAATAGTATGATAAGTCAAGGAATGAAACACCTTAGATCATGTGAGAAATTAGGGCCATAACTAAAGCACCATTAATCCAAGTTTGGACCAAGGAACAAAAGGGTTAGATCTAATGGGTTTTGGCGGGCCCCACTCATGGCCATTCATTTGCCTAGGAGTGCGTTTGTTGCCCTACAACATGGTGTCGATACAATTAAAATCGTCTAGGGTTGGATTGTTTCGTATTTCGTCACACATATTAATGTCCTTGCAAAACATTAATGATCACGATTTCATTGACGCTTTTCATACTATATTTGATTCAAATACAAATACATTCTACATTTTTCGGGTGTATCATACACAACTAAACTGCATGAACTCGCTCAACCTTTGTTGATTTTTCTACTTAAACATGTATTTCAGGGAATTAGTGGACCTTGTCAGGGATTCTAATTCAAGAAACAAGTATCAAGACTCCGTGCCATCTTTTGAAGGGTTTATCTATTATACTGCCGCTTTGCGGTGTTATAGTGGACAAAGCCTTAATGTTTAAAACTTTCGTTTTGGATGTATGAAATAATAACAACTTATTTTCTTTGAATGGTTTGTAAATTATAAACTTAATGTATGTTGCGCATCTTTTGAACAATTATGGTAATGGCAATGGAGTATGTTTTATTCATTTAGTATGTTTACTTATATCGTTATGCAATGAGAACCAACAGATCACACCTCGCGCTTCCGCTATGAGCAGGGTGTGACAAGATCCACCTGGAATGAGATTTACTGAGCATCCTACATCACAACAGGCGTCCCATCAATCTCCTGAAGGTGTATCACCAGGAGGTGTTAACTCAAATGATTCTGGATCTACATTGTTTCCTGACCCCATTCCTGAAGATTGTACTGTTACTACTCTTGTGGTTCACAGTACTGTAGCAACTAATGAGGGGGAGTCGAGCAACATCAACACAACTCAAGACGAGATCATTCCTGAATTTTCCATCCCAACAAGTGTTCAAAGAAATCATCCTATTGAGAACATGATTGGTCCTGTAGATGCAGGAGTTCAAACCAGGAGCCAATCAGGAACCATTAATACTTGCTTATACTCTTGCTACATTTCTCAAATAGAACCTAAAACCATTGATGTAGCTTTGCAGGAACTAGGCTGGGTAGACGCTATGCATGAAGAGCTGAACCAGTTTGAGAAGCTCGGAGTATGGAAGCTTTTGGAGTTTCCGAAAGGGAAACGCAAACTCGGAACTCGATGGGTGTTCAGAAACAAGCAGGATTCTGCAGGGGTTATTGTTCGAAATAAAGCAAGATTGGTGGTCCAGGGATTCAGACAGATAGAGGGACTGGATTACGATGAAGTTTACGCCCCCAGTTGCTCTACTTGAGGCCATCCGGATCTTCTTACCCTACGCGTCCTACATGGGGTTCACTGTTTATCAGATGGACGTCAAGACCGCGTTTTTATATGGAGACGTTAAGGAAGAAATTTTTGTTGAGCAACCACCGGGTTTTGTCCATCCAGATCATCCAGAATATGCTTACAAGCTTGACAAGGCATTGTATGGATTGCACCAAGCACCAAGAGCTTGGTACGTAACTCTGACTGAACATCTTCTGGCTCATGGGTATACGCGTGGCACAATAGATCAGACTCTGTTTATCAAGAGAGTGGGCAAGGATCTGATCTTGGTTCAAATTTATGTCGATGATATTATCTTCGGATCAATAAGTGAGGAACTTTGCAAGGAATTTGAGAGAGTTATGAAAAAGAAATTCGAGATGAGTGCACTCGAAGAGATGACTATGTTCTTGGGTTTACAAGTTAAACAGGATTCTCGAGGCATTCTTATTTATCAAGGAAAGTATGTGGATGATGTGCTGGCAAAATTCAAGTTCACTGACGCAAAACCGGCTGAGACTCCAATGGCAGAAAGACCATTACTGACTGAAGATGCAGAAGGATCCCTTGTTGATCAACGCCTTTATAGGTCTATGATCGGGTCATTGAAGTATCTGACAGCGAGCCGTCCAAACATCATGTTTGTTGTCTACAACTGTGTGCGATATCAGGCTAATCCTAAAAACTCTCATCTTACTACTGTTAAAAGAATCTTTCGGTACCTTAAAGGCCGACCTCGGTTTGGTCTATGGTATCCGAGGGATTCTAATTTTGACATGTTTGCGTTTTCTGATAGTAATTTTGGAGGCACTGACAAGGACAGGAAATCCACATAAGCCGGATGTCAATTTTTGGGTGACATACTCATTTCTTGGCAATGCAAGAAACAGCAAACGGTGGTGATCTCCATGGCTGAAATAGAATATGTTGTGGCTTCTGCGTCTTATTCCCAGGTGGTGTGGATGCAACATCAATTGCAGGATTGCGGTTCGACTTATCTTAATGCTACCATTTACTGCGATAATGTTGCTGCTATTCAAGTTGTGAAAAATCCTGTCTTCCACTCAAAAACCAAGCACATTGATATTAAAGTTCATTTTATACGAGACTGTTTTGACAGAGGTCTTATCAAACTGGAACAAATCGACACAGATGCAAATGCTGCCTATTTGTTCACAAAACCTGTCAGCAGCTCAAAGTTTCAAGTGCTTGTGGATTTTCTGAAAATGATCCGTTACACCGACTTAGCATGTTTTTGTTTTTCGTAGGTAAATTTGTTCATAAAGTTTTCTTTTCTTAGGTAGTTTTTATTTATGTACAAATTTAGGGGGAGAAAATTTGAAAAATACAAAACATTGAATTTTTTTGAAAAATACAAAAAGAAGCATTGCATAACATGGGAAATGAAATGAATTTTCACATTGTGGTAAAGGGCTGACTCATGTAAAACTAGTATCGAAATAGTTTGACTCTAGAATGATATGTTGGTAGGCTTTATCCTTAAGGCTGGAAACATTGGTTGTTTCTGTTCAGAATGTAAATTAGTCTATGACCTCAGGAAAGAACATCCTTAAGGCTGAAAACATAGGATGTTTCTGTTCAGAACCTAAATTAGTCTATGACCTCAGGAAAGAACATCAGTTGGAATTAGCTCACTTCTATTGAATGCATGTGTGATGTCCCGATACACACAATTTTGGTCTAGTTCTGAAATCTTTTCTGAAAAAATCGTGTATCTCCTTTGTTTTGCGTGAGCAAAGACCTCGAGGTGCTAGGCAGAGTTTAGCTTCTGTTTTGCGTGAGCAAAGACCTAGCTGTACGTCTGTCGTCTAATAGATCAATTTACACCCGAAAGAGGCCCTTAAGTGCCCAAAAGAAACCCAAAAACCTATATCAAATTGAGAAAAACTCATTTGATCTGTACATTATATCATCTCTTCTTATGATCTATTTTGTTCTCTTCTCAATCTAGTCCCGGTCAAGGTTTCAGAAATCTAGAACGGACTTGTGGAAATATGTGGTAGGGAAACTGCTTGCATGATAGAGTGTGCTGACTAAAATTCCAAGATTTGATTAGTATTTTTTTGAGTGTTCATTGTTAAGAAATCAAAACATGATAAAAATTAGTTACAGGCAGTCACATGGAAAAGGTCTAGGGAGATGAGTTTAGGTGGACAAATATACTGGCAGTCGTTTAGATCATTCAGTAGTAGATCAGTGTTGATAAGTGAAGTCAAGCCCGAAACCTCGTGATTTGATCCCTGAGCAATTACGTTATTTCCTATTTTAGTTTTGTAAATAATTGTTCGTATTATTTATTTTTGTTTTTAGGTTTTGATCTCGTAAAACGTGCTCGGGAGGGTAAAAGGGGTTATTTAAAAAATATTCTTTGAAGGGATTTTTGAAATAATTAAAAATGTTAAATAAAATCCTGAAACTGAGTTTATTGATGGTCTCGACTCAATAAGTATGGTCTCGGCCCAGTACTATGGCCCGACCTATGTGAGTGTTGGGGTATATGAGACAGGTCTCGAGTCGAAACCTCACTTGCACTCGAGACCTTTCATTGTTACTCTCATAGATTCTCTCATTTTTCGGCAAGCCTTTTTAATTCTAACGAACATCTCCGGTCTCGACTCGAAATCTTCAGTCATTTGAAGGTATTATGAACTAAATGATTGTTTTAGTTGAAGATTTGCAGAGTTTTTGAAGAACAGATGAGGATCATATGAAGATTTGAAGGAATACATGAACCCTAATCATGATATATGGTGGTCTTCAAAGGAATCAAAGAGTGTTTTTGGATTTTGATCCAAATTATGCTGATCAAAACATGTTAGAGTGGTCTCGACTCATATTTCAACTGAAAAACATGAGGACACGAGACCTCAGGTTGCGAGTCGCAACCTCGATGGTCTCGACTGAGATCTCGACTCAGAACATCTTCGGTCACGACTCGAAACCTCATGGTATCGACTCAAAAGCTTGTGTTTGACTTTAAAAATTTATTATTTTCACTTGTAGTCTGAGTTGTTTCCTAGTGCTGACTGTGACTTGTGTTGACTTGTTGACTAGTATGAATTTACACAGTTTTGTGAAATTTAACAGGAAACTTTTCAAACAAGATTCTATACTAAATTTATAAATTTTGTGTAGGTCATGGATTTGAAATTCATCTTAACGCATAACCAAGCGGGGTACTTAGCACCACCTCCAGAGAAACATAAGAAGATGTATGCTTCATTAATCAAGGGATTGAACAGTTACCGAATTGTTCACGCTTTACGAGATAATCTTGTCGTTTATTAAAGCCTTGTTCTGGAATTCTTGAAGATAGCAAGATTCAATGCACTAGGAGCAGATGGTAAAGGATCGATTGAAGCAGAGATTCAAAAGAAGAGCGTTACTGTAACCGAACAGATTATCAGGGAGGCTTTTTACAGTTCAACGATCAAGAGACTGATCCCATTAATCTTCTGGGTGGAACCGTTGAAGCTATTTTGCCTTGACTAAGTTATGAAGAAACGTATCCCTCTCTGATGAAGAAGTTTGTGCATCCATACTGGCGTCTATTGATGCACATGTTCATGTTGTGTATGACAGAAAACAGAGGGGGAACTGATCAGCTGAGTATTACACAGTCTGCAGCATTCATTTGTCTGATAACGAACCAACCGTACAATTACTCGAAATACGTGTTTGAAGGCATGAAGAGGAATGTAATTGGTGTGTGAAAGGATAAGTTCATTATGTATCCCAGGTTCTTACAAATGATCTTCAATGCTTGTTACTCAGAATTGGAGAGAACTGGAAACACTTTGGATCTGAAGCCAATGGGTCCTTCGTGTTTTGGTGCTCTCACTTCTAAGAAGGGTACTGAGAAGAAGTTTGAAGGAAGTATTCCATTAGATAAGTTCGGTCAGTTTGCTGAGACAGAGGATGTGGAAGCTGAACCAGTGATAGCACAACCTGAACCCGTTAATGTTGCACCAGTAAATGTTCCAGTTAATGCTATGATTGCCGAAGAACACGTTGTTCAAGGTGCTGTTGAGGAAGAGCCTGAGACAGAGATTCTGACGATAAACTCTAACGTGAAGGAGTTGAAATTAGTTGTGATGATGATGATGATGATGAAGTTGAGCTTCCTCGTGAAGCTGAAGTTAGTTCTGTTGTTTCTACTGTTCAACCAGTGATTTCGTCTGAGAGTTTGGCTCTGTTGTTAAAGTCTATAACTGAAAAGATGGGAAATCCTCCTTCTGATCCTTCAGTTCCAAATGAAGAGCAAATAAATGAAGACCCAAAGGATCCTAATACTCAATAAGTGAAGCGAAAAAGAAGGGATCCTCGACCTGGTGTGTATATTGAACAAAACAAAGATCAACCTACAACTAATGCTGATGATGAAGATGGTTTGTATGATTTTGATTTTAAGAAAGACATGACTGCTACTGCCACTGCTACAGAAACAGGTTTTGATTTTGATGTTGATACAACAAGAATGGATGTGGATGTTACTTCTACAGAGATTCCTGTTGCTGCAACTATTTCTGCTCCAATCACCGAGTCAACACTACCTGTTACTGCTGCTATTGCAAGTTCATCTGGTACAGTTCGTGATGAACCATGCAGTTCAAGTGGAAAATGACATGAAGAACCAGTGAGAATGCCGTCCGTTGACGATTCAAGTGATGATGATGAGTTTATTAGTATGAGGGAGATGAAGAAAAGAATTATTGTGCTTGAATAAGACTCGATCAACAAAGATGCTAAGATTATCCAGCTTGAAGATACCATTGTGCAAAAGAACCAACAGATTGATCAGCTTCAAGGTGATGTCAGTTTGTTGTTTAACATGGTGTATGATCTTCGTGGAAAGCTAGAGAAGAAGTTTGGTAATAAATTTTCTGATCCGACTGACACGGAGAATAGAAGAAAAGCTGAGGAAGATCAAGCAAGAGCTTTTGCAAAGGATGATGCTAACAGAGCTGCTGCTATGGATCAGTACTTTAAAAGAGTAACTGATAAAGATGCTGACAAAGCAAAGGCTGAGAAGTTGAAGAAGAAAAGAGAATATGTGATATTGAAGAACAAAAACCTTAATCGTGCTGATGAAGATGTTCAAGTTACTCATCATCTGATGGATGTTGGTGAAAGTTATTATGAACAGTTGGGAACCGCTCAGGTATTATAAGCTGGGGTTTTGATCATGACCGTCGTAGATGGTGGATCAAAAGAAAGGTTGGACCAGTCGAATGGTATAAGAACCCTGCTCAATTTCAAACATTCACTAAAGTGGATTTATCCATACTTGCGAATTCGCCTTATGTGGATGATAAACCTAACGGACGTGGGTATTTGTTCTTTGAAAGATTGCAGAGAGAGGTTGCACGTGGATTTCCTTCCATGCATACTGCTGAATCCATCGTCACTCCTACTAAAGGTGTTAGAGATCCATGTACAAACAAAAGGATGAAGATCGTGTCATGGCCACCGACTGACAAAGGGAAGACAATTCCTTTGCTTAAGAAGATTCCCAACAGAGCTCTAAAGGCTATGCATTTCTGGGCATATGATGAAACGTTACGTCAAGCTGTGATTGTGTGTGATGATGATGAATCCTTTCGTTTGACTGATCTGATAGATTTGCTGAACTTGGATCGAGAGAATCTGGAGGTACTTGCTCGGAATCAGATAAGAGTTACTGAGAAGTTTGAAGCTGTTGCGAAAGATTGGACGTCAGCTGTTGCTGGTGTTTTACAAATCAGTAAGAAGGGATTTCGAGGTTATAAAGACAAGTTGGAGCGCGGTGGAGGTGATGAAGGCAATTAAAGGCAGAAGAACCTCTATGCATAAACCTATGGGGAGATTGTTGGAACCTGAAGGTTTACGCATAGAGAGTCATAATAGTTAAGGGGTTGATTATGTTAATGTTTTGTTTTGTATATGTTTGGGTCGATCTTTTGTGTAGTGGGTCTCATTGGTTTCATTTTGGGCCTAAGGAGTTTCGACCCATCTAGTTAGTATATAAGCAAACCTCTAGTTATGTTTAGGGGTCGATCAGTTAGTCGCAGATTAGAGGCTAGCCGAAACCTTTTTGGAGTCTTGTATCAGTCTCGTTCAACGTTGAATGCAAGATCTTCCGGTTTGTTTTATTCATATATTGTTTCGGTTTTGTTTATTTATTCTTGAATCAACTTGTGTTTGATTTCTGCACACTCACAAGTTCTTGTTTGATATCATTGAAAGATCCTAACGGAACTTACAGTTTTCATAACGATCTTCATCTTTTTCATCAAACCTTCTTCTTTTACAATAGATTTACACTTAATCGAGTGTATTGGGACTAGCTACGGCTTCCCAAGTTAGAAATCTGTTGGTTTCACACTCACCAAGTGTTAGATCTAAGTAAAAACCTTTTAAAACTTTCTTAAAACTTGATTTTCACACTAAAATGGACCTAAAACGACATGTATTTCGTTCACTAAATAGTGAAACGAGGTAATGTAGAAACCAGCTTGAAAAGGACTTGAAAATACATCTGATTCAGGCGAAAACACAGCACCGAATGCCAAAAATAGCCACGTTTTTTAACTGGACTGTCCTGTACGAAGGCACATGGCCTCGTACGAAGGCACTGGTTTTACACCTAACAGCCCGATTCCCACTCATGACGTAATCAAAGACCTCTCCGACTCTAAGTTAATCAATAGCTTAAGGTTGAAGGGATGAGCACTCGATTTTGCCGAAGACAGATGCGAAGTCACTTGATTTTGGACAACAGAAGCCCCACGTGTGTGAAGACCCACCTTCGTACAAAGGCACCCACTTCGTACGAAGCTTCTGTTTCCCACCGACACTCCGATTTTCGACCGTTTCAGCACTTTGGAGGACTTACGCTTCTGTTCCTGTACACAGGCTGATCCAGCGCTCCCTTCAATCCATTGAGGATCATGTTTCTTGATTAGTACACGCTCTGTGAGTATACTCGAACCCTTTTTTCGCTTAAAGCACTTTTGGGTGTTACATACATTCTCTATCAAAACACAACACACAACGCAAACACTTTATAAACGCTAACCGTTCTCGCATGCTATACGTGATTAGTTGAATACTTGTTACTATGTTAGACAGTGATGACTTGCCTTTCGCCTTTAGCAACGATAGTACTATAGTTTGGACTCAGCACCTGATGTGTCAGGGGTTTCTAAGGATCACATTACTTACTTCACTAATTCACTTCGGTGAACCTGTGTCGTGCATACTCTACAATGCAGTCACGTGGATAGCTAGTATCATTGTGATAGTTACTTGTTTTCACCCATTACGTGTTACATGCTGGTTAGGTGTAAACGCTTTTTATACTATATATATGCAAACTTGTGTACTCACCTTTACTTTATGTATTGACTTTATTTTAACGTATGTGACAGGCTGATGGTCTGTTTGCTGCAATGGATTAGGAAGTCTAGAAACCCGCAAATAAAATCTAGGTTGTCGGACTCGTTTTGTTTAAGAGACATGATATCTGTTTTGACTGTTTGTTGGAATGTTTGTTTAACAGTATGGGATATTAAACGTGATAAATATTGGTAATGAATAGTTGTTATAGATTCTCTTGAGCAATCTGGTTCGCCTAGTGCCACGCCCCAGTGATTCCGCCATTGGTTGGGGTGTGACATTGACATAGAAGAATAAATTAGGACATGTCAGATTAGTTTTTTTTTGTGTTCAGTTATATTGTGTGGATTAGGGCTTATATACGTGCGCTATATGATATTGTAGGTGGATTGTTGATAGGAGCTGGGTTAGAGAGAGAATCTAGAGAGAGAGGGGCCCAAAACCAACTACCCGATTGGTTAGCTGGTAACTAACATATAACGACCTTTCAAACTCATTACAACACTTGACACTTTCGACCCATGGACTATTATTCTTTACAATAAACCCCCCTCAACTTCTAACTATCACATACTAACATATCAATACCCCCCCCCCTTTAACATTCCTTGACCTCAAGGAAGTACAAACAACACAAAAATTATTACTACACATTATTACAACATAAAATCTGGAAATCTCAATTGAAACTCATGCTTGATTTCCCAAGTTGCTTGAGAAAGAGGAAGTCCTTCCCATTGAACTAACACTTGTGAAACTGCCTTTTGACCCATTTTTACCACCCTTTGGTCCAATACTTTAGCTGGTTGCAATGAAAACCTGGGAACTTTGGGAATAGGAGTGATTTTAGTTGGTGGTCCATGAGCTGCCTTCAGTAATGATACATGAAAGACTAGATGTAACTGAGAATCAAGAGGCAAATCCAACTTATAGGCCATCTCTCCCACCTTCTTGACAATTAGGAAAGGACCATAATACGTTGGGGATAATTTATTATAACTAGTCATTCTTAGAGAAGATTGAATGTAGGGTCTAAGCTTCAAATAAACCCAACTGCCTTCTGCAAAAACTCTGTCACTTCTGTGTTTATTAGCTTGTTGTTTCAATTTGTTCTAGGCCATGTGTAAAGTATTCCTTAAGATAGTGATAGCTTCTTCTCTTGCACACATTTCTTCATCCAAAGTAGCCATTTTTGTGTCTATATGAACATAGGGAACATGGATTAGTCGAGGGAACCCATAAAGAGCCTGAAAAGGTGTAGTCTTGATGGAAGTGTGATAATTGGTGTTGTACCACCATTCAGCAAGTGATAACCATGAAGCCCATGACTCAGCATAATGAAGAACCATGCACCTGATATAAGTTTCTAGACATCTATTCACAACTTTTGTCTGACCATCTGTTTGAGGATGGTAGGCAGTTGACATAGTGACAGAAATGCCCTGTAACCTTGTAAATTCCTGCCAAAATTTGCTAAGAAAGATGGAGTCCCTATCTGATACAATGGTAGTTGGCCAGCTGTCACACCCTCAAAATCCACAAGCGGAGTATTACCGCGAGCCGTGTGACTGACCAGGATCATACCACCAATCATAATAAACATTTAAACAAAGTGAAGAAAAGCCAATGCAGCTAAACGTTTTAAAGTTCACCGAAACAAAGTCCAAAACCAAATTTTAAAAAAAGTCAGCGGAAGCATAAGTTCAAAACCCAAAATTATAAATTTAAAGTTCATAAGTTTATCATGAACACGCAACGGTCCATGTTCCACAACGACTCCTTCCCTATGCAAGCTCCAGCTAAGTACCTAACGACCTGCAAAGCACGTAGTAACGAAACAACAAAAAATGTTGAGCGAGTTCACAGTTGGTTGTCTGTTTTAAAGTTGTTCCAAAAACCATAAGATGTTTCGAAAACCATAAGTTACCCAGTTCCTTGTTTCCCAAATCATATACTGTGGGGGCTACCCCATGTTGTAAACCACTAGACCCGTTACCATATCGACTACTGACTGGAGTCATGTTTATATGCACTGCGTCAATGTCTATCATCATTGACTAAGTGCCCAAGTACATTAGTCCACTCCCGTCCTCTGCGGCACGGTGTGAGGCTTATCAGACCTAATAGCGCTATTTAACTAATGACCCGTTCGCCAATGGCCCGGTGATTAAGTTTATATAAAAATGAGGGACTTCTTGATAGAGTTTTATCTAGTAAGTTCTATGTTGTCATCCATCCCAATGAGGATGGAGGTACGAATTCTACCCAAGGAGAATACGCAGGTTTCAATGTTGTCATCCTTCCCAAGGAGGATGGAGGAACGTATCCTACCCAAAGAGGACACGCAGGTTTCAATATTATTCCATAACCAATTCCCAAACCACCAGGAATCCCATGCTTTGTAGAAAGTGTGAACTCACCTTAGATTAGCTTGGCAGATTAAGTTATGGAAAGAAATATGTGAGGTGGAACTGGTCAATCACGTCCTAACATGATTACCGTTTAAGGGTTAGTGGGTGTGCTCACGCGGAAACACGAATCCTACACGTATCTAGCACGTAGCACATTATATCATACAATACTAAATATCATGCATGCATTTATCATGACATAGCTTAGCGACAACACAAGTGTCACGAAAGACTTAAAATACTTTTCAATAAAAATTTCAGCAATATAGTGCATTTTCGGCAGTTTTCAGATTGTTATCCGGAATACTTCGTTTACAAAAAATTCCCAAAAAATTACAGAATGTTTTAAATGATCCAAATATTATTGTATCAAAATCTCGGGATCCAATTCATCACCAATTATTTTATAAAAATCATTTACCTGGCTGCAATCAGATTTGTCACTTACTGACTGCAGTCCACGGAAAAATTCATTTAAAATCTATCGTAAGTCCGATTGACGAAATTCTAGTTGGAAAATTACAATGAAATCAGTGGCCATCAACTATACAAATTTCGTGACCTAACTCTATCCAGATTTCAAGTTATGACGAAAAACATAAGACACATTTTCTGCAGGAAAAACGCAGCTTTTGCTGCTCTACAAAATGGACCTTTAAAAATAGTAAACGACCTCAAAAAAATATGATTTCAGTGCCATTTGAAGCGTATTTCGAAATATCACATTTTAGACTCAAGAAAACCCAGTTTTCGTTAAATTATGACCCGGTTACAGCCGATTAAAGTCAGCTGAAACTGTCGGACAGCTTGCTGTTTTTCGCATATACATTACTAAAACGAGTTCCTGGGTTTCTTTACCGTGTTTTACCATCACATAACACCTTCACAATATTGGCAGGTCAAATGTTGTTTTATATCAGATTCATCATACTTAACATCAAGATCATCGAGAACATCAAAACCAAATCCGTATCTAATGTCTACACACGCATAATCAAGAACACTAAGCATCAACCTTGACTAATATGATTCCTATACCACAAGATCCAGCAATTACACCCAAAACGCAGCCATGCTTCAAGAGTATCAACTACCGAAAATATGAATAAACATTTAGAATTATAAATAAACGAAATCAAGAGGCGATACCTAGCGATTTATGGAGATTAGATCTAATTTTGAAGTCGAATCTTGACGTCCCTAGAACTCTTATTGTCGTCAACAGTGGAGTAGGGTAGGAGAAGTCGCACTTTGTATTTTTTTTTTGTTAGGGTTTGAGAAGTTATCAAAAACAATACATGCGAGTTACGTAATATAACAATAGTGGGCGGTTGGGCTTGGAGGGAGTTGAGCTTTGGGCCGATTGGAACAACTAAGGGAACATGATGTTCCAACATTACGAACAGGGGCATGGACATCATAATGACTTCTATTATTTTTTTTACTAACTCAATATATATATACACATGCATACGTAGGCCGAGATCAAAGGAATTGTTATCACAATAATTATTATTATTATTATAATCAACTAATTATATACAATTCTACTAATTTGATTCAGACCATGATATTTTTTTATTATATTTGGTAGAACTATTGTATACAAACAAATTAATGGCATAGATGGCTATTTTTTTAAAGCACATAATCAACTAATAAAAAGAAAATACAATTAACCAACTAATATAGATGTATACAATTAATATACATGCTATGGTTCGGGTCTCGTAAGTTTCAAGTTACGCGAGTGGGTTGAATCGACACGCGATACAAGTATTTTGGTTCAAACAGTTCGGGTCGGTTCAACACAATATGGATTTGGTTTCTATAAATTAAATAAGTATAAAATAAATTCGTCGAATAAGATAAGTATATATTTATTTTGTAAAAACGAAACGAACGGTTTTTACCTTGAAGTTACGGGTTGTCACATCATCCCCAAGTTGAAAGAAATTTCGTCCTGAAATTTAGCAAACAGTCACTGAGGAAGCTAGTTTTGTTGAGCGTTTTCGCGGGGTGTCACATCATCCCCCCTGATGAAACAATGGTTAACCGGGTGGGGTTAACTCACTGATCTCGTCAAGAGGGTTAATCCCTTCTTTCCGAGGATCGCTGGCTGGATCGTCTGGTGGGGGGTTTCCTGCAAAAGGAAACAAACCGTGACTCGTAACAAGGAGGATGGGGTAGGGGGTGCTCCTTGTTACCACTCTCCGGCGTGAGAATCAGTAATTTGCTTGGGAAGCAAAGTATGATAGTAGTAGTATTGAGGGAGTTGAGAAGTGATACCTCAAACCTGGTTTGGGGTGAGTATTTATAGCCGAGGAGTGAAGGAGGGTAGTTGAGTAGCTAGTCTGACATCGCACAGCTATTTGCAGGTGTGTCAGACCTGTCGGATGCTGTGGTGATGCCACATCCTGCTGTGGTGTCAGACTGTTGTTCGTACGTGGGCAGGTAGGCGACTGTTCCCAGTGCCACTTGCACTGTGGTGTCAGACCCACTTGTCTTGTAGGCAGGATGCGGTGCCAAGCCGCATCGCTGCTTGCGGTCATTGATGTTGTTCCCGCAATGGTTGTTCCATCCATGATTTGCGTGGGATGCGGTGTTGTGCCGCATCGCCTGTCAAGTGACTGTTACTGTTGTCCAGATCCCTTGTCGTGACGAAAATGTTCATAGGATGCGGTGCGAGGTCGCATCTCTATGCGTAACATTAGTTTCCGTCCTTAAGGTAAGTCTTCTCATCAATGGACAGATTGGACCGCAGTGTTCCGCATGTGTCCATGCAGACACTGAAGAGTTCAATTGCTGTTGGAGGTTCTTCATGAGGGTAATGGTCATTCGCGGTCATGCTGACGCGATATTTGGGACCATACCCCTTCAAGTCCCCCCAGTCTAGTGTTCCTTCCGTATGCGAGTCGCATGTGGGAGGGATACTGGACTATGTTGTCTAGAAGGTTAAGATTGTGCCATGCAGATGGCATCCTCTTTAAGTAGTAGGCCCTTTCTAGTGGATTGTTTCTTCCTTTGAGAAGGGTGCGTGGTGAGCAAGTTCCGTCTGATGCGGAATTCTCAGCCAAGGTCTTGACTCTTGGTCTACCTTTTTCTGATGTCATCAGCCACCTGTTGGTGTTTCGGACCAACCTTTGAGATGGTGACTGAAGGTATTAGCAGGGTTCGAACCAACCTTTGAGATCGTGACTGAAGATGTCTTCTTCAGTATAGTTGGAACCTCTGCGTCAGCTGGTGCAAAGTTGTAAGGACTTTGCTCAAGCTCTATGTTCAGCAACTGGACATCTAACGATGATCCCTGTTTTGTGGGGTGTTCGTGTTCTCCAGTTAAGCTTTCTAGTAACCGCATGTCTTCTGCGGTTTATCTCTCAAGTAACCGCACGTCCTTAGATGTGTAGCTCTCTAGTAACCGCACGTTCTTTGCGGTTACCTCGTTGCCAAACCTCGTTTGCCATGTTTCTTTGAGGATCGTGGGGCGGTTGCGTCATTGTTGGCCGTGTTTGGTCGAACAATTTGAATCTGGACTATGGGCATATAAACATGGTCATAGGCAAGGTTGTGCCCACCATTGTTTATTCTATGCGGTCCATAGGTGGGTAACTAGTCATAGGCAGACTTGTTACCGCTGTTCTGGAGCCACTTTCCTTCACGCTCTGATGGAAAGTAGTTTCCCTGTAAGTAGCGTTGGTGGAAGAGATCGTCTTAGATACTTGGGAAGTTGGTTGAAACTCTTCCGCATTCGTCTTGTAACCACCTTCCTTTATCCTTAGTTGGAAGGCAGTTTTCGTTGAAGTGGCTTTGCTCTTCCGCGTTGTGGCGTAGTTGTGGCTCTTCCGTAGCTACCGTTCGCATAGTTGCGGTTTGCAGTAACTACGCAAGGATGGTTGCGGTTTGCAGCAAAGGACTCGCTTCTAGAAGTCTTGTAGCCTGAATGTGGCTCTTGAAGGTTCAGGGGACAGGGTTGTTGATGTGCGGTTGCTCAGCATACTTGTCCTTTTCCTTAAGGAGAAGCTGTTTGCGTTCCCTCCGTGGTTGTGAACCGGAAACGAGGGTTTTGAGGCTTGAAGAAGCTTGCATATGGTGCGGTTTACCGCATCCTGAGAGGCGGTTTTCGTAGTCCAAAGAACCGTGCTGGTTCTGAGTATCTGACACACCTGTGCGGGTTGGTGTGCGTCATCTCCGCATATTCCGCGTGTGCTCGTGGATATGTGCGGTTTATGACTTATACCCCTTTATATAATATAAAGATATATATTTTTGCCTTTTTTGAGGGGTATGTAAAAAACGACATGCGGTATGGGTTATGGTGCGGTAAACCAGAGAAACCGCATGCCGCTTGTGTTTGGATAAGGTTGTCGCTTTCTGTTGCTTACGTCACGATTGCACGTGTGGGTTGTTGAAGTTGGTAGGATTCTGACATGTGCTGATTTGAAAAGACGTTTGTACTGACCGAGGTCATAACTGCACTGTAGCAGGGAGTAAAAAGTCTTCTCTGTCAGGCGCGTGGGCGGCCACGCGCGCGTGATAACCGTCAGCGAAAAGGTCGCTCAACACGTGTCGTCTTGTAATTCGCCTATTTTGAACTTGTTTAAGGCGGTTACTGTATCGCATTTATTGCGATGAGTATATAAAGTGGGAAACGTTTGGTTTCTCCTCACTGTTCAAATTTTTCGAAAAATTTCTGGTGAGAGAGGGAGCATTCCTTTCATCTTCTCCGATCAATCTGTCTTTTATTCCGGTGATCTTCTGAGTTTTTTGAGTTTTTGTTTAACTCAACTTCTGTTCTACATATTTCTGATGGCTGATCCATCGAACCCACATAGTGTGGAGGGTGAAAACCCTGAAGCATCTTCTTCGGTGGCCGGAGAAGAAGAAGATGATGGCGGCAGTGTTCCTGGTGGTGGCCTACCACCGTTGAAGTGGTCGAAAGTTTTATTTGACCAACTGATGGAGAAGATTGAGATGCCTCACGAGTTTGGGGCTGAATATCCCCAACCTGGTGATACTGGTGCCAGTGCTCCGGCGGGTTACATCACCATGTGGGCCGAGTGTTTTACTGATGGTAACCTTCGTTTACCATTAACAGTTTTTGTTGCTCAGGTCTTGGAATACTACAAGATCCATATCTCCCAGATGAGTCCTTTTGGGATGATCCGTATTAGACATTTTGAATCAATTTTTCGAGCTTTTGGTCTGCCGGTTACCGTTGAAAACTTCCGGGGCTTTTACCAGTTGACGGTGAACACCGGTTTCTTTTCCTTTAGAGAAAGGTATGGAAGCCTCAAGTTGATGACCCCTCCGAAGGGTATTACGAAGTGGAAGTGTAAGTTCTTCTATGTTAAAGCTGCCGCAGTTGTTGTGGAGATGAATATGCGGAACGTCAATGAGCCTATCCCTTCGGAGAATATTGTTATGCCTACCGCGGAGACTGCGGAGTGGTTCTCAAAGCTGAAACCCATTGAGCATAGGCAGCTGACCAACAATGAGTTATGGGTGCTGCGGATGATGTTGACCCGGCCTAAGAGGAATTTCACGCCTGTGGTGCGGGAGAAAACTGGTGGTAAGTGTTACCACTCTTTTGTAGTTTCGTTATTCCCGTGTTTGTTATTAATTTGGACATGTATTATCAGAAATTGTGGAAGTGTGGAAGATATTTGATCCAACTTTTACCGGCAAAGTTGATCTTATTCCGACTGCGGAGGGCAAAGGTTTTAACTTGACGATTGTCCCTCTCTTCCGCATTGCTTCACGCGCGGTGATGACCGCACCCCTGCCGCAGGGTAAAGGTAATAACTCATAACCTTTAGTGCTTTACCAGGTTTGTTGCTGATATTCTATACGCAGGTACACTTGGGGACCTTGGTAAATTTGAGCCAAAGGGCGCCCCTAAAAAACATGCGGAGAAAAAGCCTGTAGATAAACCTGGTCGGGGTCGCGGTGTGAAGAAATCAGCAGGTATCTCTCGTTCTCATTTCCGCAGATATACCAATTACGTGGTAGTATCTGACACCCTAGAGGGCCTGGGTGTTCCAGGTGTTGGTGCGGCCACCGGTGGAACCACTGCGGGTTCAAAACCGGGTGATGAAAGGAAGAGAAAAACGGAGGATGCTGGTGATGCTGGTAGGGGAAAGAAACCGAAGATTCAGACCAGGCGCAAGCCTTTTGTTGTACCAACAAAACCTGCGGTTGTTTCTGGTATGTGATGCATGATTTTAACAAGTATTGTGTTTATACTTGTATTTTAAAGTATTTCTGTGTTGGTTTCAAAACCGCAAGATGAAGGGTTCTTCGACTTTGATGCTACTCCTCCCCCTCCTCCGCCCGACGCTGCTGCGGGTGCGGGGGTTCATAAGGTTGTTACCCCTGAAGCCTCTGTACGGGGGGTGGACACTGGGAAGCGTCCCGCGGCTCAAATCCATGACACAGTTGATTCGAGTGGTAATGTTATCACCCCAGAGGATACTGTTGATCTGAATTTGAAGTTTGGTGAGGCCGGAAAGCCAAAGTCTCCAGCTGCCGAGAAGGCTTCCGGTTCTGTTTCTGGTGATGCGGGTTTTGTAGAGACTCCCATTCAGCCTGATGAAACTGAATTGGAGTATTATTACCGCTCCTACACAGAAGGCCGGGCTACGTCCTATCACCGCCCCCCGTGGACTGTATTGCAAGGGGACGATATTACCATTGACCCCTCCGCTTGCAGGGAGGTTTTGAGTGGTGTGGGCACTCCTTTTAAGGTAAACCGGGCCCGTTCGTTACCGACTGAGGTCCAAATGAACCAACTCTCCTCCATGCTTGTGGGGAGCTCCATAATGGCGAATGCGCTTATGGAGAAGTGCAAGGTGCTGGGGCGCGAGGGGGAGGAGAATGCGCGTTTACGGGCCGAGGCCGAGGAGTTGGTGAAGGCTGCACGTGAGGGTGCAGCGCAGCTTGAGCGGGATAGAGAGCAGCTTGAGAGGGATAGAGCTGCGTTTGAGAAGCATAAGCAGACTGAAGAATGGGCTGCAACTGCTGAGCTTAAACAGGTTCGTACCCTTTCAAAACTGCTGTCTGATGAGCGTAAGCGTTGGAAAGAAACCCTTTCTGATGAGCGCAAGACGCTATCTCATGAGCGCAAGACTTGGAAAGAATCTTGGGGTAAACAGAATGAAACTCTCTTTAATGTTCGCCAGGAGCTTATCAATGCCAAGGCAACAATTTCTGCGTTGGCTAAAGAGAAAACTGAGGCCGTTGCGGCTGCCCAAGGGGCCAAAGAAGCAGAGGTTCGTCTTGCCAAGGCTCTGGAAGAGGCCAAGGAGGCGGAGGCTCGTGCTGCAAAAGCTCTTGAAGGGGCAAATGTTGACCGCACCAGGTTAAGCAAAACTATCTTGGACCTTCAGGTATAAGTTTTTCCTAACTTTGAAATTGTGTCTCACAAGTTTGTTGATTCTTTTTTGTAAACTTCTGATTTCTTGTTAAAAGGCTGAAGTGCGGACCCGGGGGTCCGCTGTTGGGGAAGCCTCTGCCCGTGCTGCTGAAGCTGAAGTGCGGGCAAGAGAGGCTGAAGAGGCTAGAGATAGCCACGCTTCTTCAGTTGAGTTGCTCAAGGCTGATCATGAATGGATGCGTTTCCGCGGGATCGGGCATGTAAGTATCCGTGGCCTTGTTATTTTTGTTGTAGGTTTGCCTTTTATAACCATGTATTCATGTTCCGCAGATTGTTACTGCCATTCTTGACGCACCCGAGACCCGCGCGGGTGTTATTGAGATCAGGGATCGCGCTCGGGATGCTGGTTTTAAAGCTGGCTACAATCGTTGCATTGCTCATATGAATCTTGTATCCGAGGGCGGATATACTGATGAGCGATCCGGTTTCAGGGATGTGGATACTGAAGCGCTTCTTACTGCTGCGATTCAGGATTTTAATGATACAACCCTCACAGGTCTTGAAGAACTTGAAAAGTGTCTGGAAGCGGAGGATTATGTGGACCGCTTGCGGGTCTTATATGCTGATGAAGAGGATGAGGAAAAACCGAACGTTGAGGGCACGGATGGTGCGGGCCCCAGTGGTACGAAGGAAGATTAAATTGGCCAGCGTGCCTCTTTTGTTTCGTTACGTAAATGTTACAAAACTTGATGTAAATTCCTTGTGCACCGCGCAGGTGTAGGAATTTTTTAAATATAAAGAATTGTTGTTTCAATTTTTACAAGTGTTTTTACTACTTGCATGTTTGAATTTGTACGCGTTTAGTGTTACTGTGAGTAAAACTAAATTTGTAATTTTGCCTTTTGCACGTCTAGGTGATATGCAAGTATGAATATTTGTCTCTTGTTGACAAACATTGTTTCCATTGCTGGCCTATTACAATAGTTGTGTGTGGTTACCATTCTGTGTGGGTATCACGAATGAAGATTTTGCTAATCTGTTTTTGTGTATACCTCAGAGTGGAAACACGCATTTGTAATAGAAATAAATAAACAATATTGCATTGGATCGTTTATTTATTCGCAAATGGCCTGCGGCCCGATAGATTACATGCAGAAAACATGGCTTACATATAACAGCGTCGAAGTTGCTGTGCGTTCCATGTGCGTGCGATAGTTTCGCCTTCTAATGTTTGTAGTTTATACGCGCCTTTGCCCAGGACCTCTTGGATGAGGTACGGTCCTTCCCACTTGGGGGCAAGTTTCCCTGGGCGTTCTGCATTGGAAGCTTCGTTGTCACGAAGGACGTAGTCTCCGGGGTTGAAAGTACAAATGCGCACGCGTGCATTGTAGTATTTTTCCAACTTGGTTTTGTACTTGGCCTCGTTGATGGCAGCGTTTTCGCGCCTTTCTTCCAGGAGGTCTAGGTCAATCCTGCGTTCCTGATTGTTGTCCATTTTGTTGATGGCCAACATTCTAGGTGAGGGGAGGCCTACTTCCGCAGGGATCACCGCTTCAGTACCGTAGACCAGGCTGAAGGGGGTCTCGCCGTTGCTTGTTTTTGGGCTTGTCCTGTGAGCCCACAAAATACTTGGGAGTTCATCAACCCAGCCGCGTCTGGCTGTCCCCAACCGTGCTTTGATGCCTTCGACTAAGCTTTTATTGATACTCTCGACTTGGCCGTTCCCTTGCGGATGTGCCACTGAGGAGAATATGTGTTCAATGTTTAGCTCTTTTAGCCATTTTTGAAAGTCGTCGGCAGCGAAGTTAGTACCGTTGTCGGTGACTATGCACATTGGTAGACCGAAACGGCAGATGATATGTTCCCACATGAATTTCCTTGTTATCATAGCGGTGGTTGATGCAAGTGGCTTTGCTTCTACCCATTTTGTAAAGTAATCAACAGCTACTATGATAAATTTTACTGCTCCTGGTGCGTCTGGAAATGGTCCCACCACATCGATTGCCCATTTTTGGAATGGCCATGCGGTGGTGACGGGGATTAAGTTGTTCTTGGGGCGCAAGGTTTTGGGAGCATGTCGCTGACAATTGAAGCACTTGCGCAAGACTTTGACTGCATCCAGGTGCATGCCCGGCCAATAGTAACCGGCGTTCATGATTTTGGCCACCACTATGCGTGGTCCTGCGTGTATGCCACATATCCCCTCGTGGATTTCTTTGATAAGGTATGTGGCATCTTGGGGGTTGACGCAGCGTAGGAGTGGCCCCAGGTATGATTTACGGTATAAGATACCGTCAACCATTTGGTAATGGCACACTTTGTATTGCAACCTGCGTGCCTCCGCTTTGCTTTCGGGAGTAACCCCTGATTGTAGGTATGCAATAAGCGGTGTCATCCAAGATGTTGTACCGTATTGGATGACATTGACTTGGCGCAGGGGTACTGAAGGATTTTGCAGGACTTCGATGCGTACCTCTTTTGCCAGGTGTTGGAAGCTGGTGGACGCAAGTTTTGATAGTGCGTCCGCGGGTTTATTTTCACTCCTGTTGATATGGCGAATATTGAAGGAGGTGAACTTTGACTTCAGTTGCAGGGCTTGTTCGAGATAGAGGATCATGGTATCCCCCTTTGCGGCATAGTCACCGCGTATATGTCCTGCAACTAATAGTGAATCGACGTGCGCTTCCAAATGTTTGACGTCGAGTTTAATAGCTAAACGCAACCCTGCCAGTAGAGCCTCATATTCTGCTTCGTTATTTGTACTTTCGAAATCGAGGCGTATTGCGTAGGTTAGCTCTTGGCCATCGGGACTGAGAAGTCGCAAACCTGCGCCAGAACCATCTTCATTGGATGCACCATCTGTAAATAGTGCCCAAGTTTCTGTGGATGACGGTTGTGATACAGGGTTTTGTTCTTCTTCGCATTCTTGGATGCGGTTTGCTGGTATTTCAGCGACGAAGTCGGCCAAGACTTGGCCTTTAATTGTGGGGCGCGGCTTATAGTTTAGTGAGAGCGCGCCCAGTTCGATTGCCCACTTTGCTAACCTCCCAGAGATGTCGGGCTTGGATAGGATCGGGCCGATCCTGTAGTTGGTTAACACTGTGATGACGTGGTTTGCAAAGTAACGTCGTAAGCGTCTCGATGCGTGCACTAGTGCCAGTACCAATTTTTCCATGATGGAGTACCTTGTCTCTGGGTCGAGCATTTTGCTGATGTAGTAGATGGGTGTTTGGACTCCTTCCCGCTCCACTATAAGTACCGCGCCTACTGCGTTGTCCGCGGCAGACAGGTATAAGATAAGTGGCTCATCTTTTAGTGGTGCGGTTAATGTTGGGAGTTGGATCAAACACTCTTTCATTTCCCGGAAAGCTTTTTCGGCTTCTGCGGTCCATTGGAATTGTTCCTTTTTTAGACAGCTCCGCAGGGTCTTGATGAAAGGGTAAGACTTAGCTGCATGGTTGGCTAAGAATCTATTGAGTGCGGCTAACCTGCAGGCTAGTCGTTGCATTTCCTTCATCGTAGAAGGCGATGGCATGCGCTCAATCGCCTGAACCTTTTCCGGGTTGACCTTGAATCCGTCTTTGGTTACGATGAATCCAAGGAATTTGCCTTCTTCCATTCCAAACGAGCATTTCCCTGGGTTTAGCTTCATGTTAACGCTTCGCAGAGTTTGGAATGTTCTTTCGATATCTTCGAGCATGGTGTTCTCCTCCATGCTCATGACGACTAGGTCGTCCATATAGATTTCGACACTTTTGCTGATTTGACCGCGAAAGGTGTCGTTCATCAACTTTTGATAGGTTGAGCCCGCGTTGCGCAACCCGAACGGCATTTTAGTGTAGCAGTAATTTCCGGTAGGAGTGCGGAATGCCGTTTTGTCCTCATCGTCGATTGCCATCTGTACTTGGTGATAGCCTTTGTAGCAATCGAGGAAGCACTTCCATCGAAATGGTGCGAGGTTATCGACTTTTTCGTCGATCTCTGGAAGTATGTAACAATCTTTGGGGCAGGCTTTATTGAGGTCTTTGTAATCGACACACATGCGCCATCCCCCGCTTGGTTTTTCTACCATGACTGGGTTGGACAGCCAAGTCTGGTATTTCACTTCTTGCAGGATGCCTGCGGAGAGCAGTTCTTGTACCTGCTCTTCCATCACCGCGTTTTTTGCTGATCCAAGGTGGCGTTGGCCTTGGATCACGGGCTTGATACCTGGCATGGTATTCAAGAAGTGTTGCGCAATTTCGCGTGGTACCCCTGTCATATCTGCGGGTTTCCACGCGAAAATATCTTGGTTTCTGAAGAGGAGTTGCTTCAGGCGCGCTCTGATGTTAGGTGTCAAGGCATGGCCCAACGTGACTGTTTGTTCTGGGTATCTTGCATTAAGAACCCATTTTTCTGGTTGGTTGTTGGGGGTAGGCCTTGCTACCTTTGTCGGACGCAGTTCGTCCGTAGACATGACTTCTCTTTGGGCGTATATTATCGAGATCCCCGTTTCGGTTGGAAACCCGATGGCAGAGTGGGGGACGGATGTTATCATGTTGAAGTCGCCTTGGGACTCCCTCCCGAGAATCACGTCATACTTTGAGGTGTGAGGTAAAACCATGAAGTTTACCTCCTCAGTCCTTGTGTGCCTTCCGTTGGTGAGGCGCACAGGGAAGGTAATTTGTCCCAGGGGGAACACGGTTTCCCCTGAAAATCCAGCCAACGGGTAATCCGCTGGCTGCAGTCGATCTTTGTCTTCTTGATCGAACTGATTGAAGCACTGCTCGTATATAATATCGGACGTACTGCCCGGGTCGATGAATAATCGCTCGGTGCAGTAGTGAGCTAGGTGCCCAGTGATAACCACGGCGCGCCTATCGCGCGGTCCGCCTCGGACTTTTGGAAAGACGACTTGCTCGTCCTTAAAGTCATTGTCCGGTCTTCTCGCCGCCTTACGCGGTCTTCCTTTCCCTCCATTGATCATGTGGGTAGAGGCCACGTACAAGGCCTTTTTACCCGTGGAGGTGCCCTCGTTGTGGGGAGTGATGCGCTTTGTAGGTTTTTGCGCGCCTGTCAACAGGTGTTGCAGTTTCCCCTCTTTTAGGGCTCGCTCAATCTCCAGTCGGAGACTGATGCAGTTGTTTGTGGTGTGGCCCGAGTCCTTGTGATACTCGCAGTAGAGTGCGGGATCTTGATTCTTTTTGGACTTCATGGGTTGGGCCGGTCTCAGGAATTGTGAATCCGTGAGAAGAACGTCGCGTGGCGACTGGTTGATCTCGGTCCAACTGCGGTCCCGAGACTCTTTCTTTGACGCCCGGTTTTCTCGTTGGGCGTTGATTGTAGCCCTCGCGTCGGGCTGGTTGGTTCGGGGGACATACGGCTTGGAATCACTGCCGCGATTCCATGTGTCACTGTTGCGCTTATTACTGCGCTTGGGCTCTTGGTGGGAAGACTGGCCTTCCCCTATGGGTTGTCCCTTTGACATGTGCGGTTTGAGAGACCGCTGAGTCTGGGCATAAGTTTTGACCATAGCCATGACATCTTCCCACTTCTTAGGCAAGCCGTTGCCGCCAGAAATATTCATAACCATTTGTTCGTCTTTGACTGCAACAATGAAATGGTTACGTGCCATCTGGTTGTCAACGTCGCCTATCTCTAGGATCTCTTTATTGTAACGGACAACGAAAGCGTCAAGCGATTCGTTGTCTCTGCGCCAGATGTTCATGACGTCCATTGAATCACGTTCATGGCGTCGTTGCTGGCTAAAATGTGCGAGGAACTTTTCTTGTAAGTCCTCGAATGAGGTCAGCGACCCTGGTGGTAGGGAATCGAACCATGCCCTGGCCAGACCTGTTAGGGTCTGTGGGAAAAAATGGCACCAGGTAGGTTCGTCCCACTTGCCGTTGCACCCTGCACCGACGAAGATGTTGTTGTGATCATCTGGGTCGGTCGAGCCGTTGTATTTCCCAATGTTCAATGGGAATTTTGTGGTGGTGACATCGGCGTTGGCGATCTCCGGGACAAACTTCGAGTTTTCGGCCGCAGATTTCGGCCTATAAGGTTTGCCCTGGTTGCGCTTTGCAGCACGGAGGTATGTGTTGCGGGGTTGAGTGGGAGGAACATAGTTGCGTCCGCCCGGTCTACTGTTGGTGGAATGGGACTCCCCGCGGTATGTACTGTCATCTGGATCAGTATGGCCATACCCTTCATGGTGGGACTGTGGTCCCAAACGACTATGAATGTTCGTGTTGCGGCGGGTTGTAGACTGCCGCCTTCTTTCATCTTGTGAGCCTAAACGGCTATGTACGGAGTCCCTGCGGCGGGATCCGTAAGAGGAATCGTCCTCATTGATTGTGCGGACATCACAATAGGAGGAGCCGCGGTCTTCTTGCCTGCTTCTGGAGGCTGGATGTGTGGGGGCCCTGTCGTCGTATCGTAAAATACGACCGGCAGGTGTACGCGGTATCGGGGTAGGTCCGACACCTCCTTGCTCGTCGGCGCAAGCTCTGTTGTACGTTGCGGCCAGAAGGGCTGCTTGTTGGTCATACCAGGTATGGGGGCTCATGCCTGGAGGTATGACGGCAGTGTATTGTGACAGATCATGTCCAAACGTAAGGGATGCGCCCCCTTGCGTTGACGTGCCAATGTGTTGGGCGTTTAGGGCTGGGGGAATGTTTCCCGCAGGCCCCTGGTTTGAGGGGTTTAGGTTATCCCCGGTAGTGTTGTTTTGACGATCAGACATCTTTGGAAAGAAAAGGATGATTGGAAAAAAGTGCTAAGAGTAGCGGTGGGCGCCAATGATGAAACAACGGTTAACCGGGTGGGGTTAACTCACTGATCTCGTCAAGAGGGTTAATCCCTTCTTTCCGAGGATCGCTGGCTGGATCGTCTGGTGGGGGGTTTCCTGCAAAAGGAAACAAACCGTGACTCGTAACAAGGAGGATGGGGTGGGGGTGCTCCTTGTTACCACTCTCCGGCGTGAGAATCAGTAATTTGCTTGGGAAGCAAAGTATGATAGTAGTAGTATTGAGGGAGTTGAGAAGTGATACCTCAAACCTGGTTTGGGGTGAGTATTTATAGCCGAGGAGTGAAGGAGGGTAGTTGAGTAGCTAGTCTGACATCGCACAGCTATTTGCAGGTGTGTCAGACCTGTCGGATGCTGTGGTGATGCCACATCCTGCTGTGGTGTCAGACTGTTGTTCGTACGTGGGCAGGTAGGCGACTGTTCCCAGTGCCACTTGCACTGTGGTGTCAGACCCACTTGTCTTGTAGGCAGGATGCGGTGCCAAGCCGCATCGCTGCTTGCGGTCATTGATGTTGTTCCCGCAATGGTTGTTCCATCCATGATTTGCGTGGGATGCGGTGTTGTGCCGCATCGCCTGTCAAGTGACTGTTACTGTTGTCCAGATCCCTTGTCGTGACGAAAATGTTCATAGGATGCGGTGCGAGGTCGCATCTCTATGCGTAACATTAGTTTCCGTCCTTAAGGTAAGTCTTCTCATCAATGGACAGATTGGACCGCAGTGTTCCGCATGTGTCCATGCAGACACTGAAGAGTTCAATTGCTGTTGGAGGTTCTTCATGAGGGTAATGGTCATTCGCGGTCATGCTGACGCGATATTTGGGACCATACCCCTTCACCCCCGTTGGTTTGGAATTTCGTCCCGAAATTCCGCAGTAGCTTTAGTAGTGGACTCACTTTTCTTAAACAACTGGGGGTATTTGCGTATTATTTGGTCTTCTCGTTCCCAGGTGAACTCTGGGCCACGACAGGAGTTCCAATGAACTCGAACAATGGGTATCTTGGTACGTTTGAGGGTCTTGATTTCCCGGTACATAATTTCCACTGGTTCCTCAACGAAGCGTCTAGTCGTCGATAGTGAGTTCCTTGAAGGGAACTATGAGGGTCTCATCTGACAAACACTTCTTCAGATTTGACACATGGGAAAACGTTGTGAACACCACTGAGCTCTTCGGGCAGATTCAATCTGTATGCCACCTTGCCGATCTTCTCAGTGATTTCGAAAGGTCCAACATAACGCGGATTAAGCTTGCCCCGTTTTCCAAAGCGAACCACACCTTTCCAAGGTGAGACTTTAAGTAGCACACGATCCCCAACCTGGAACTCGAGCGGTTTCCTACGCTTCCAGCGTAGCCTTTCTGTCGGTCTCGAGCTGCCGTCGCTCGTTGTCGGATTTGGGCAATCTTTTCCGTTGTGTCGATAAAAAGTTCTGGGCTAGTGATTTAGCTGTCGCCCACTTCTGCCCGCATAGATATGATCGGCATTTCCGCCCGTACAAAGTCTCGAACGGAGCAGCCTTGATGCTGGTGTGGTAACTATCGTTGTATGAAAACTCCACTAAGGATAGGTTTTTTTCCAGCCGTTACTACAGTCAATGGCACATGCTTGAAACATGTCTTTTAGAGTCTGGATGGTGCGTTCAGTCTGCCCATCCGTCTGAGGGTGATATGCCATGCTCGTGTCTGGGTGTGAGCCGAAAGATTTGTGCATCGCCTGCCACGCTCAGAAGCAAAGCGCGGGTCTCGATCAGATATGATGGAAATTGGCACTCCATGCCTAGCGACAGTCCCTTCAAGTAGATGTCTGCGAGTGTAGAAAACTTATCCGTTTCCTTGATTTACCAGAAAGTGTGCAGACTTAGTTAGTCGTTCCATGACCACCCAGATGATATCGTTTCCTCGCTGAGATCTAGGTAAGCCGGTGACGAAATCCATGGAAATTTGCTCCCATTTCCATGTCGGGATCTCGGGTTGTTAGAGTAATCCTGATGGCTTCTGGTATTCCACCTTAACCCTAGCACTAATCAAGCATTTACTAACATAGGTTGCTATGTCAGCTTTTATGTGGGGCCACCAATACAAAGTTTTGAGATCCTGGTACATCTTGTCAGAATCAGGATGCACTGAGTAACGAGACTTGTACGCCTTGCCCATCACAAGCTCTCGTTGGTTTCCATAGGATGGAAACCAGATATGTTCCAAGAAATAGTAAGTGTCGTCTTACTAGCGTACAAGTTTCCTTCCCATGCCCCGCAGGGACTAAGCTTTAAGGTTCTCTTCCTTCGGTGCTTCAACCTGAGCATTACAGATTTGGGTAGGAAGACTAGAGTGGGTAGTAAGTTGTAACGCATGGACACGCTTAGGTTTGGTTTCCTTATGACTGAGGGCATCGACCACAACGTTGGCCTTGCCGGGATGATACTTGATCGCGCACTCATAATCATTAAGAAGTTCGACCCACCGACGCTGTCGCATGTTCAACTCCTTCTGGTCAAAGATATGCTGGAGACTCCTGTGATCGGTGTAAATGGTGCATTTGGTACCGTACAGGTAATGTCTCCATATCTTGAGTGCAAACACTACTGCTCCCAGCTCCAAATCGTGGGTAGTGTAGTTCTTTACATGAACCTTGAGTTGGCATGATGCGTAAGCAATGTATTTCTCACATTGCTTCAACACACAACTAACTCCTTGGATGGACGCGTCACAATAACAAAGAATTCATCTGTGCCTTTAGGTAACGAACGAATGGGGGTACTACAGAGTTTTACCTTCAACCGTTGAAACGCGGATCCCTGAGCAATATTTCGAGTTAGAGTTGCGAGGGTTTGTGCATACGATCAAGAGAAGCGGGCTTCGTAACGTCAAAAGTCGCACGTTAGAAACTTAACATAAGGTTGTTTGTGTTGTAGGAGCTCCATGGTAAGGCGTAGGTATCGTTCTACTAGTTCTTGGAGTAGATTCGAATGTCGCCGAAGAAATCAAGTGACATATCCGTCAAGGTAGGCTAAATTCCAATGTCATGACTGGGAACCTATCTTGGTCTATCGAGTTCTAAGGACAGTTCCCATGATACCTCCATATCTGTGATATTCATAACCCATTGCTCCTCGAGTAACGTTCGTAGAGAGTAACTCTACCAAGCGAGAGTTCGCAAAGAATGTTGTTAGGATAAGGATCATTGGATTGGAGAAGTTTATCACGACTGGATGTGGAAACAGGCAAAAAGGGTAGTCGCAATCGATACGTAGGCGTTTAAGAATCCGTAGTAGGGGTTTGCCTGCTGTCGAGGGTATAGTTGGTCGTACACAAGTTGCATAAGGTTAAAATGATGAACGCCGTTTGCCGAATAGAGGTGCCACGTTGGTATATTATGCATAACAAGGATTACCATAGAAGAATGGTTGTTGCACGAGTTTGTTGTGTTATGGTTCACCGAGCCTCCGTCTAAGTTGTCGGGCTCGCCCACACGCGAGGGAGGAGTAATTTACCTTGATCCATAATCTTAGATGAGTTTGCGATTTATCGAGTCGGCAAGCAACCAAATTTGGAGAAGTTTCCTTAGGTCGTGTGAATGAATCTGAAATATGCCTATATAGTCAATGGGTTTCAAAAAAAGGACGCGAAACATGTTTAAGAGGGTATGATCGTATCAACAACACATCACCATTCTCAGGTTTTCTAGAAGTGATTACCAATGATCGAACGTCGAGTCTTCCAAATTCTCTAAACTATAGTGAGTTTGTATTAGTGTCTCTGCATGAAGAAGTGGGGACATAGTGTCACTGTGGTAAGGGATTGATGGTCATGTTTAAGTCAATAGTAAAAAAAATTTGGGCATGGCATTAATTAACATGTATAGGTTGGTACAAAGGCTAGCGAAAAGGTTTCACACAATTAAGATAAACTTTCATAGGATCAAAATGCGACTCTGATAGTATAAGGGGGAAAGGGGTAAGGTGAATGTGTAGTTCATCGTGTCTGTCTGTAGGTTGAGCAATCCCTATCACTGTCCTCGAATGTCCCGAAGACTATCCCATCATTAGGAGGCATCCACTTGCTAAGTTGGGTATACAAAGGTGTAAATCAAATTAGAATAAGAATTAACCACCCAACAGGGTAATGGGAGGGGGTAATCGTGTGATCGGTGGAAATCGTGGTATAGTTGTTAGCGTTTCGTTATATCGGTTGCGGATCAAAGAAACAGGAGGTTGGTGATGTTCATACGAAGAATTGAGTGAAAACAAAAATCCAACAAATAACCAAAGAATTTCGCCAACTATTCCGTTCTCCGGAGACAGTTCCAGTAATGGTAGATGGCAGCACGACACGAAAGGAAGGTTCGTTGCATCATGATCACGTGAGTATATCATTGGTCCAAAACAGAGTTTGGATGCCAAACACGTGTAACTGTGACTGCTACGCTTCTGGTGACGACGACTAGTGGAGGTGATGGGGTTTGTCAACATGGACGCGTGGATATATTATTCTCCAAAATCCGAGTTCGTTTGGGCCGGTTCTGGTCTACGTGAATGTCGACGTTCAAACCGAACGTATGGAGGGTCCGATCTGAATTCTAGCTGTAATGGCGACGTCATGTCGAGGCAGTCGTATGGATAAATAGAATGCATAAAATAGTTATCGTAGTGGGGTGAGGACAAAACAGGAAAAGAATTTGATCACCAAGTGTCAAATCTCAAGTAAATAGTTGGGTGTCATAAAGAGCGCATTCGGGCTAATAGGTAACATGCCACTACTCTAACTGGGCATACCATGTGTAACACACAATGTAAATGTAAACTAGCAAGTAGGCAATACAAACATAAATCATACCACCTAGAGTGTTGAGTCTTGCATGTGGAGCGAAGCGTCGTTGTGGATCATTGAGCACTGAACAGGTTATAGTCTGGTTTTTGTCAAAAAGAATTTTCCCATTTAAAACCAAGTTCACTATAACCAATGGCTCTGATACCAATCTGTCACACCCTCAAAATCCACAAGCGGAGTATTACCGCGAGACGTGTAACTGACCAGGATCATACCACCAATCATAATAAACATTTAAACAAAGTAAAGAAAAGCCAATGAAGCTAAACATTTTAAAGTTCACCGAACCAAAGTCCAAAACCAAATTTTAAAAAAAGTCAGCGGAAGCATAAGTTCAAAACCCAAAATTATAAATTTAAAGTTCATAAGTTTATCATGAACACGCAACGGTCCATGTTCCACAACGACTCCTTCCCTATGCAAGCTCCAGCTAAGTACCTAACGACCTGCAAAGCATGTAGTAACGAATCAACAAAAAAATGTTGAGCGAGTTCACAGTTGGTTGTCTGTTTTAAAGTTGTTCCAAAAACCATAAGATGTTTCAAACACCATAAGTTACCCAGTTCCTTGTTTCCAAAACCATATACCGTGGGGGCTACCCCATGTTGTAAACCACTAGACCCGTTACCATATCGACTACTGACTGGAGTCATGTTTATGTGCCCTGCGTCAATGTCTATCATCATTGACTAAGTGCCCAAGTACATTAGTCCACTCCCGTCCTCTGTGGCACGGTGTGAGGCTTGTCAGACCTAATAGCGCTATTTAACTAATGACCCGTTCGCCAATGGCACAGTGATTAAGTCGATATAAAAATGAGGGACTTCTTGATAGATTTTTGTCTAGTAAGTTCTATGTTGTCATCCTTCCCAATGAGGATGGAGTTACGAATTCTACCCAAGGAGAATACGCAGGTTTCAATGTTGTCATCCTTCCCAAGGAGGATGGAGGTACGTATCCTACCCAGGGAGGACACGCAGGTTTCAATATTATTCCTTAACCCATTCCCAAACCACCGGGAATCCCATGCTTTGTAGAAAGTGTGAACTCACCTTAGATTAGCTCGGCAGATTAAGTTATGGAAAGAAATATGTGAGGTGGAACTGGTCAATCACGTCCTAACATGATTACCGTTTAAGGGTTAGTGGGTGTGCTCACGCGGAAACACGAATCCTACACGTATCTAGCACGTAGTACATTATATCATACAATACTAAATATCATGCATGCATTTATCATGACATAGCTTAGCGACAACACAAGTGTCACGAAAGACTTAAAATACTTTTCAATAAAAATTTCAGCAATATAGTGCATTTTCGGCAGTTTTCGGATTGTTATCCGGAATAGTTCGTGTACAACAAAATTCCCAAAAAAATACAGAATGTTTTAAATGATCCAAATATTATTGTATCAAAATCTCGGGATCCAATTCATCACCAATTATTTTATAAAAATCATTTACCTGGCTGCAATCAGATTCGTCACTTTCTGACTGCAGTCCACGGAAAAATTCATTTAAAATTCATCGTAAGTCCGACTGGCGAAATTCCAGTTGGAGAGCTACAATGAAATCAGTGGCCATCTACAGTACAAATTTCGTGACCAAACTCTATCAAGATTTCAAGTTATGACGAAAAACATAAGACCCATTTTCTGCAGGAAAAACGCAGCTTTTGCTGCCCTACAAAACGGACCTTTAAAAATAGTAAACGACCTCGAAAAAATATGATTTCAGTGCCATTTGAAGCGTATTTCGAAATATCACATTATAGACTCAAGAAAACCCAGTTTTCATTAAATTATGACCCTGTTACAGCTGATTAAAATCGGCTGAAACTGTCAGACAGCTTGCTGTTTTTCGCATATACATTACTAAAACGAGTTCCCGGGTTTCTTTACCGTGTTTTACCATCACATAACACCTTCACAATATTCATGGCAGGTCATATGTTGTTTTATATCAGATTCATCATACTTAACATCAAGATCATCGAGAACATCAAACCCGAATCCGTATCTAATGTCTACACACGCATAATCAAGAACACTAAGCATCAACCTTGCCTAATATGATTCCTATACCACAAGATCTAGCAATTACACCCAAAACGCAGCCATGTTTCAAGAGTATCAACTACCGAAAATATGAATAAACGTTTATATTTATAAATAAACGAAATCAAGAGGCGATACCTAGCGATTTATGGAGATTAGATCTAGTTTTGAAGTCGAATCTTGACGTCCCTAGAACTCTTATTGTCGTCAACAGTGGAGTAGGGTAGGAGAAGTCACACTTTGTGATTTTTTTTTTGTTAGGGTTTGAGAAGTTATCAAAAACAATACATGCAAGTTACGTGATATAACAATAGTGGGCGGTTGGGCTTGGAGGGAGTTGAGCTTTGGGCCGATTGGAACAACTAAGGGAACATGATGTTCCAACATTACGAACAGGGGCATGGACATCATAATGACTTCTATTATTTTTTTCCTAACTCAATATATATATACACATGCATACGTAGGCCGAGATCAAAGGAATTGTTATCACAATAATTATTATTATTATAATCAACTAATTATTTACAATTCTACTAATTTGATTCAGACCATGATATTTTTTTTTATTATATTTGGTAGAACTATTGTATACAAACAAATTAATGGCATAGATGGCTATTTTTTAAAGCACATAATCAACTAATAAAAAGAAAATACATTTAACCAACTAATATAGATGTATACAATTAATATACATGCTATGGTTCGGGTCTCGTAAGTTTCAAGTTACGCGAGTGGGTTGAATCGACACGCTATATAAGTATTTTGGTTCAAACGGTTCGGGTCGGTTCAACACAATATGGATTTGGTTTCAATAAATTAAATAAGTATAAAATAAATTCGTCGAATAAGATAAGTATATATTTATTTTATAAAAACGAAACGAACGGTTTTTACCTCGAAGTTACGGGTTGTCACACCAGCCATGTAACTTATACATTGTCCACAAAGGCTTTAGCTACAGAACTTGCTGATGGGTTGGGTCATTCCCATAAAATGGGCATATTTTATCAATCCATCCACCACTACAAAAATGACCTTTTTACCCTTGGACTTGGGCAATCCCACTATGAAATCCATGCTGATATCAGAAAACACACATGTAGGGATTGGTAAAGGTTGAATCAAACTTGGGGAAGCAACTGTTTCATACTTGGATTGTTGTCAAATTGTGCATTTCCTGACCCATTCTCTTACCATCTTGGATTGGCCCTTCCAGTAAAAGAAGCCTTTGACTCTCTGTAGTGTAGTATGATACCCAGAGTGGCCTCCCATTGGGGAATCATGACACTACTGCAAAATGTGCTCCCTTAATGGTAAATCATTAGCTACAACCAATTTACCCTTCCTTTTCAATAACCCATCAGTCAACTCAAAATGACCCACAATTTCATTTCTTTGTAACTTTTGGATAATATCCTGAAGATCAGGATCAATGTTCCAAGTGGACTTAATCTTTTCCAACAATAGTGGTTCAAAAGATGAAATAGACAAAGCATATAAAGAAGAGCTTTGTAACCTGGAAAGGGCATCAGCAACCTAGTTGTCCACCCCTTTTTTGTATTGAATTTCAAAATCACAATGCATCAATTTTACCATCCATGAATGTTACGGGGGAGTAGTTATCTTCTGGTCCAATAAATACTTCAAGCTTTTCTAATCAGTTTTGATGATGAAGTGGTTAGAAATCAAGTAGTAATGCCACTGCTTGACTACAATTAATATTGCCAACAATTCTTTGTCATATACAGACATTGTCTGATGCTTTGGTGATAGAGCTTTACTAATGTAGGCTAATGGATGTTTATCTTGCATCAAAACTGCCCCAATCCCTTTAGAGGATGCATTGGTTTCCACCACAAATACTTGATTCAAGTCTGGTAAAAGCCAAAACAGGAGTTGAACTCAGGGAATACTTTAGTTGCTGAAATAAATTTTGTGCTAAATCAGACCACTTGAACCCATCTTTTTTAATAAATCAGTCAGTGGTTTGGCCGAAATACCATAAGATCTAATGAATCTTCTATAGTACCCAGAAAGTCCCAAAACACCCCTCAGTTGTTTGACATTTACAGGTGTAGGCCATTGTATAACAACTTCTATTTTAGTTGGGTTAGTTGACACCCCTGTAGCAGTAATCACATGGCCTAAGTACTCCACTTTTTATCCCCCAAAACTACACTTGGTTTTCTTTGCAAACAACTGATGTCACCTCAAAGTGTCCAGAACTTGTTGTAAATGGCCCACATGTTGCTACATATCTGGACTGTATACCATAATATCATCAAAAAACACCAATACATACTTCCTTAAAAATAATTTGAAAGTTGATTCATCAATGCTTGAAATGTAGCAGGGGCATTAGTCAGCCCAAATGGCATGACTAGGAACTCAAACAGCCCCTGATGAGTTCTAAAAGCTATCTTGTGAATGTCTGATTCATACATCCTTACTTGATGGTATCCAGACCTTAAATCAAATTTGGAAAAAAACAGTTGCCCCTCCTAGTTCTTCCGACAATTCATCTATCAAAGGAATTGGAAATCTATTCTTAATGGTGGCCTCATTCAACTGTCTATAGTCAATGCACATTCTCCATGTGCCATCCTTCTTTTTGACTAATACAACAGGTGCAGCAAAAGCACTCTTACTTTCCCTTATTACCCCATAATCAAGTAATTCTTGGGTCATCTTTTCAATTACATCCTTCTGTAAGGCTTGGTATCTGTAAGATCTTAGGTTGATTGGTTTGTTCTCATTGACAAGGGTGATTTGGTGATCATAGGACCTCTTAAGTGGTAACGCATTTGGGACTTGAAAAACATCATCATATTCTTCTATTACTGCTTGCAACCTTTCATCAATCATTGGTTCAAAACAGTTGAACTAAATGATTCTTGTCCCTCCAACTGTAATAACTGCAGTCTAAAAATCTGTGACTGAACTACCCCTGCCATGTTGCTCAACATACTGACCATCTTATCATTTGAACACATTTTCATTTTGTTATTCTCAGTGCCCTTCAACACATACTCTTTCTCATTCACCTTAAACTTCATAGTCAAATCAGAGAAATTCCAAACTATATCACCCAAAGTAGCCAACCATTGGAGCCCTAACACCATGTCATAGTTTTCTAAGGGTAAAACTAAGACATCAGCCATAAACCACACCCCTTGCATCATCCATTTAAAGTTCTTACATCTAAGGCCACATTCTAGTTGATTCCTGTCGCAACCCCCGACCCCTACCCCGGGAGTGGGTGCCGCGAGCTCAGATGGGTGGTATCGGTGTTTATTAATTTGGCAGCGGAATACATCAGGACCGTAGTTAGGAAATATATTTGTATCAAAGAAAACACCAAAATTTTTATAATAACTCTTTGGGATAAAACCTAAGTTCATTTGACAGTACATTTGTAGGGATAAACCCTAATTATTGAAAACAAAAACTCCATTTTATTTAGGTAACTTTTATAGCCACTTTTTCAAGCCTTCAGTGCTCTCCAGCTGGCTTCTATTTGGCTTTCACATTGTGTTACCTGAAATGCATTTTAAAAACATTTTATCAACAAGAAATACTGGCAAGTACATCCCATTTTGGTAAAGCACCAGTTGTTTACACATTACAGTATTAAGGGCGATTACAATGTTTATATCTACACAATTACTCGGTCAGTACGTGTCACTCGACGGATCTGTGACTATGGTCATATCACACATTGGATACCCCGTGCCCAATTATGAAGGTTATCAAGTACTGTATACAAACCCCATAATACTGGCAGCAATTGTAGAATTACAAACACTTAATCACTGTAATTGTATTTGAAAATATTTGAGGTTTTGGTAAAACATTTTAACTCACAAAAATGTACTCTCAAATATTGAGAAAAAGTGAATGTACTTACATTGTTGACATAGGTAATGTTACTATAGCTTCCTGGTAATTCTCCTGGTTATTATCTATTAAAATTAAACAACGCACACGTGTTAGTAAAATAACCCAAATCACATTAACCGTACAACTCGAGACAGAATTCCAATGACTGAGTCAGGCAGAGCCTTGACATGCATTACCGAATCCTAAATCAATCGGGTGTACACACGAGACAGAATTCCAATGACTGAGTCGGGCAGAGCCGACATGCGTTACGGAATCCAAAATCGATCGTGTATGGTAATAGCAGGGTTATAGTACTTACAACGAGGCAGAGCTTCGCTTTAGAGTGGGTATTATGCCCGAGTAGAATTTCAACTATATAGAAATTGAGAGAGTTTACAGAATTTTGAATGAGGAACAATTGAACGTCGACCTCCAATTTATAGGGCTGGACTAGGGCGGCTCGCACCCCGCGAAGAAGGCAAAGAAGTCCTTCGCAGCCCGCGAGGACATGCGTGTCAGTTATAGCTTAGTCGAGTCAAAGGTGTAGCCTCGGTGAGTCATGTGCCACGTGGCACTATGCCTTATCCGACAAACAAGGGCAGTCGCGGCCCGCGACAGATGAAGGTGTGGTGGTCGCTCCCCGCGAGCGACTGCCAAACCTTGTTTTACTTGTTTTTCACAAGTATAGAGGTATACCGGGTCCGTTTCTCGCGTACGGGGTATATTTTAGGACATTTAGGGGTGTCCAAAAATATTTTAGGAGGGTTGTTATAATTCCCATTTGCTACAGTTACTTTCATAGGCCTAACTTTCTGTAATTCACATTGTAGCTTCTTGATCAACTTAATATCAATGAAGTTATGGGTTGATCCAGAATCTATTAAAATAAACAGTTTCCTGGTCCCCATTGATCTAGTGATCTTCATTGTTGAGAAAGAGGTAATACCTATGATTGCATGTAATGAAATGTGAGGATTCTCTTCTACACATTCTTCTTCCACAACAGTTTCCTCCTCTTCTTGGTCATCAGTCAATTCCAAGTTGAATAACTGTTTATTTCTTCAGTTATGGCTTGGTGTAAATCTTTCATTACACCAAAAACACTCCCCTTTTTCCCTTTTCTCAGCCATTTCTTTGGTGGTAAGTCTTCTCGTGGTTTTGACAGGAACAGAATTAATAGGTTTTGGAGTAGGTAGTAATGGTAAGGTATTTGCATTCATGGTAGGTGGTGGTTTCAGTTGGTTGTTATAAGTTTTTTGGTTATAGGTTGAACTGGTAGTAGTGCATTTCTTGTTGTGTATGTTTCCAAATAGGGTATTGTGTAAGTTTTCTTGCTGTTTAGCAATGGCAGAGGCTTCTCTTAAGTTTCTTGGTTTAAAAGCTTTTACTAGACATCTCAGTTCCATCTTTAATCCTCCTACAAACATACTCACAGCATAATCTTGTGATATGTTTACCTTGTTCAACAACGCATCAAAGGCATCATAGTATTCTTCCAAACTTCATGTTTGATGCAGATTCTTCAATTCTTCCATGGCATCTTCCAAAAGATCCATTGAAAACCTCGCAATAGCAGATCTACTATAGTCTTCCAGCTTATAGTATCAAGAGTCAAATTGTTACTCTTAAGATACCCTTGATGCCACTGCAGTGCCTTCCCTTTAAGATTAACAACTGCATATCCCATTTTTAGGTTTTCAGGGGTTTTATCCACCTCAAAGAAATGGTTACTCTTGTATATCCACCCTTCCACATCATCTCCATTGAATTTAGGGAAATCTAACCTTCCCAACCTTGCTAATCTTGTTTCTTGCTTGCCCCCATTGACAACCATTCCTCTCTTGTTTTCCATTACCATCATTTGTCTAAGCAAGATTGTATCTGCAACTGAATTTGTGCTATTGCTGCCTTGTTTTCTTTATCATTCTGTGTAACCGTCTGCATGTTGTTATTAATCAGTTGAGAATTGGCTTGAAGATCTTGCACGATGATCTCCATCTTCCCTAGTGTTAATTGGTTGTCTTTAACTTGTTTTCCCATTTCTTGTTGTCGTGTACCAGTAGTCATGGTTGTTAATGGTGAACGAAAGAAAGAACAGAAAATACGAACAAAATCAAGGATTATGAATGAATCAGGATGATCTGATCATGAATTGATCAAACCAGGAATGAATTGATCATGATTGATCAATTCAGGCTACAAAGAAAAGGTCAAATGAAAGAATTAAGATGAATTGAAACGAATTGAAAATTTTGAGTTGATCGGAATTGCAACAGAATCTGGTACGATGGATTATGGTGGCGAGTTGTGGTGGTGGTATGGTGGTGACCGGAGCTCCAACGAGGGTCGGTGGCTCTGATACCAATGATAGGAGCTGGGTTAGCGAGAGAATCTAGAGAGAGGGACCCAAAACAAGCTACCTGATTGGTTAGTTGGTAACTAACATATAACGACCTTTCAAACTCATTACAACACTTGACACTTTCAACCCCTGGACTATTATTCTTTACAATAAACCCCCCTCAACTTCTAACTATCACATACTAACATATCAATTGTCTTAGTTTAATTTCCTATAATTTTTGGGGTATGAAGTAGAAGAAACTGCTAGTGGATTGCAGAGCAAGTTACCTAATAAGAGGATCATCAAATCCAATTTAGACGACGAAGGTATTGCGTTTGTTTTATTCTACATTAGCTTATGTTGCGAAGTACCATTATTCAATGCTAAGTCATGTTATTTTTACCCATAATATCTAAATGTTCCTTATTATAACAACCCTCGAAAACACCCCGTAATCACAAAACCAAATCCGTATAACCTAATGTTTATAAAAAACAAATAAAACAACAGATTTTTTCCGTCGCGGGCCGGGACCGACCAGAGGGAGACCTCTCGCGTGGTACGAGAGGCTCGTTTCTTTCCAGACACGTATCACGCCACGTGCATCCACGTGTTAAAGCTACCCTATGACTGGTCAACCCAAGCCGTAGCTAGGGTGCCCTCGCGGGGCAAGACAGGAGCAGGTGGGACGGGTCGTGGGGCGCGAAAGACCCCCGACACACCTATAAAATAAGCTTCAGTCTGCATTCTCAAACCGTTCAACATTTATTTCTCTCTCTGTCTCTATAATCCGAAAATATAGCCAAAATACCCCCCTAAAACATGAAGCTCTGCCCCGTTGTAAGTATTTTAACCCCGGATCACTAATTCGTTACCCTACCCGATTGATCTAGGACCCAGCAACGCATGTCAAGGCTCTGCCTGACTAAGTCCGTTGGGGTTCTGTCTCGTGATCTATGGCTAATGTGATTTGGGTTATTTTACTAACATGCGTGCATTGTATGTTTTTAATAGAAACTCAAGAAAATAATCAGGAAATATCACCAGGAAGCCCGTAGAAAAACATAAGTTTACAATGTGAGTCATTCTCCTTTTCTCACAGTTTGTGAGCCATTATATTTAAAATGCTTCGCAAAACCCTAAATGTTATCAATTATACTTACAGTGATTAAGTCTTTGTATTCTACAATTACTGCCGGTATGTGGGGTTTTGTATACACTACTAATCAAGCGTTACTATTGGATAAAGGGTTAGCCAATAGCAATATGACCACGGTCATTGTAACTGCCAACATGACAAATACTGAATGAGTAATTGGATAGATATAAACATTGTAATCACTCTTAATACTGTAAAGTTATAAAAGCTTATTTTTATAAACTGGAATGTACTTGCCAGTATTTCTTGCTGATAAAATATTTTTAAAACGTGTTTCAGTTAACTTGATGTGAAAGCTATTAGAAGCCAGCTATGGAGCACTGAAGGCTTAAAGAAAGTGGCTATAAAGTTACCTAAATAAAAAAGTTTACGTTTTTCAGCAACTAGGGTTTATCCCTATAAAGATATTATAAATGAAATATGGGTTTCATCCCATTTGTTTAATATAAAAGTTTGATGTTTTAAAACTCTGAAATTATTTCCTAACTACGATCATGATGTCTCATTTCCGCTGCCAAATTAATAAACACCGATACCACTTGACTGGTTCGCGCCCCCGCTCCCGAAGTGGGGTCGTGGGTTGCGACAGAAGGTGGTATCAGAGCCACTGGTTTAATCCATTTAGATGTTCTTTTAAATACCTAAATTTTAACCAATTGTGTTAGGAAATAACTTATGTGTTGTTCTGTGTAAATATGTATATTATTATTTTATGTCATTTTGACAATTTTCTTAGTTTTCAGTATGAGTTATCAGGATACGTCTGACGCTTATCATCACATACCTCATTCTCCAATGGATAAAGGAACATCCTAGCCAACCTCCGGATATGCAGCTGATTCCGAGGGAATCTTTGTTTTTAAAGCCAAATCCGAAGAACCTTTTCCCCCTAAGAAAAAAAGGGTGGTTTAGTAGAGCCAAAGTAGAAAGGAGAAAAATGATGAGAAAAGCCTAATAATAAGCAATAGTGAATAGAGCTGAGAGAAATACCCAAAATCCAGAAGCTAGACCTGTATGGGAAGAAGAATTGGATAGGCAACTAGCCAGCTTCATATGTTTAGAAATGCAGATGCAGAACTCGATCTCAACCAAATAGCAGTACCAGAACCACAATTACTACCATTATACCCTGACCTACCCATGAATCTAGAACAAAACCAGGAAAACCCACTTCCATTCCCAGCCTCTGATCCAAATGAGATACCTAGGATTCCAGCACCGAACCCTTTAGAACAGTGGTGGGCCAACGACTGGGCAATTCAGGAATTACTTAATAACCCATATCCCTACGGAGAACCAGTACCAGCTTACCCTGAACCTATACCAGCCCCAATGCCACCAATGAGTCAGGAGAACGTGGAAGAACTTCGCCAGTATGGTGAAGAGTTGGTTGAGGAAGGAAACTGGATTTGCCAAATCGAAGAAAAGCTCGTCTGGAAATATGACTAGAGGGAAATGCAGTACTAAGAAAAACAGTCGCCTAATATATATATATATGTGTGTGTGTGTGTGTGTGTGTGTGTGTGTGTGTGTGTGTGTGTGTGTGTGTATTTTCTGTTACATTGATAAAAGAAGAGAAAATATAACCACTAAAATATATATTATATATATCACCTATATATATATATATATATATTGATGCATAATTACTAATGTTTAAGTATCAGTCATAGTTTATAATAGATGCATATATATATATGAAAAGAGTAAAAGTCGCAATGATCGATGATTTTGGTTCAATGTGCTTGAGTGTTTGTTTGTTTAACTTATTCTGTGATATTAATACATGGTAATGTTTACAATTCAGATGTCAAACGAAGTAAATCAGGAAATCTAGAATAACAATAATAACGGGAACCAAGTGGATAAAAGTGCTATCGAACATATAGTAGCTCAAGGAATCATAGATGCCATGCCCTATATTATCGATACAATTAATAAAAAGGCTTAAAATAATAATTCCATAATAGGCAGTAAACGTACGCCTAATGAGCCAAGTCACAGCATAAATAGAAATCACGGATTATTTATCCAAGCTCCAATACCAAAAAGAAGAAGTACTATCTCATATTGTTGTTCTTATAAGGAATTCTTATCATGCAAACCGACAGAAGTCTCAGGCAATGAAGGAGTCATTTCAGCCTTGCGCTGGATAGAAAAGACAGAAGCAGTTTTAAAAATAAGTAAGTGTACGGATGAAGATAAAATCATGTATGCTTCTAATCTCTTTAAGAATGCAGCCTTAGAGTTGTGGAATACCATTCTCCAGTCAAGAGGAAGTGACTGGGTTTATAACATGGAATGGACCAACTTTGAAAGGAAATTATGTCATCCTCATGAAAATGAGCAGATTGCTAACAAATTCCTAAATCATAGAATGAGTGGGGTAGATTGTAGGGAATATACTACCACATTCTTTGAATATGCAAGGGTAGCACCAACACTAGCTTCACTAGAACCAGTATTAATCTCCCGTTACATCTGGGGATTAATCAGTGAGATCAGACATGTAGTCAAGACAGCTAGAGCACAAACCATAGAAGAAGCAGTAGAACTTGCTAACACCTTGACAGATGAATTGGTACGCACACAAGAGGAAAACCAGAAAAAGAATTTAGCTCAAAAGATTTCCCAAGAGCTACGTTATGGTAATTCCTATCGCGGGAAAGGAACATGTTCTTCCTCTTCACCCTACTGCAAGTACTGTAAAAGGAAACACTCAAGGAAATGGTCGATATACTGCAACTTCTGCAAAATATTAGGACATAATGAAGAAGACTGCATGAAGAAAGCTAACATTAGAATATGCTACAATTGTGGAGAAGCTGGTCATATTAAGCCGAACTGTCCGAAACTAGCTCTAGCGACAAACAACAAAGCAAAGGCGGTAGAAGGACCCAAAAAGAATGCCAGAGCATTTGTTCTGACAGGCGAAGAAGCCAAGATGATCCCTGATGTGATTGCCGGTACCGTTTTAGTTAATGATGTTTATGCTAAAGTATTATCTAACTCTAGTGCAAACCAAAGTTTCATAAATACTTCTTTCTGTAAATTTCTCAATCAACCACTAACTAAACTTCACCAAGACTGTCTGGTGGAGACGGCAAATGGAACTTCTATCAAAATAAGCGAAATCCTCCAGGAAGGAAAGATAGAAATTTTAAACCATAACTTTACCACTAATCTGTTACCTATGGATCTAGCTGGATTCGATGTCGTATTAGGAATGGATTGGTTGGTAGCCAATCAAGCACGTATTTTATGTGATCAAAAGTATGTACAAGTAAGTACGCCAATTGGTGAACATATCACAATTAAGGGAGACAAGCCGACAAGGTCAACAAAATTCATCTCTGTAATGAAAGTTGCGAGTTATGCACAGAAAGGAGGAATGGTGTATTTGATTTCCGTAATCATTAACACTAAAGAAAAAGAATTAAAAGATATTCCCGTAATATCTGAATTCTCAGATGTTTTTTCAGAAGAGTTACTTGGATTACCGCCAGATCATGAGGTTGAATTTAGAATTCACCTAATGCCAGGAACGGCACCGATTGCCAAAACACCTTATTGACTAGCGCCAACGGAGATGCAAGAATTAAAGAAACAGTTAGACGAATTGCTAGAAAAAGGTTTCATACAACCTAGTTCATCACCATGGGGAGCACCGGTGTTATTTGTCAAGAAGAAAGATGGATCGATGCGTATGTGCATTGATTACCGAGAATTGAATAAGGTTACGATTAAAAATCGGTACCCATTACCAAGAATTGATGATCTATTCGATCAACTTCAATGAGCCCGATTCTTTTCTAAGATTGACTTATGCACAGGATATCATCAACTGAAAGTACAGGAAGAGGACATTCATAAAACTGCTTTCAGAACCAGATACGGTCATTATGAATTTACAGTCATTCCATTTGGTTTAACCAATGCCCCAGTCGTATTCATGGACATGATGAACAGGATATGTAAACCATACCTGGATAAATTCATAATTGTCTTTATAGATGATATTCTAATTTACTCTAAGAGTAAGGAGGAACATGCAGAGCATTTGCATATACTCCTAACATTGTTGAGTAAGGATAAGTTGTATGCTAAATTCTCAAAATGTGAATTCTGGTTACAAGAAGTACAATTCCTTGGACATCTGGTTAATCATGAAGGAATTTATGTGGATCCCACAAAGATCGAAGCAATTACCAAATGGAAAGTTCCTGAGTCACCTACAGAAGTGAGAAGTTTTCTTGGACTAGCAGGATATTATAGACCTTTTATTCAAGATTTTTCTGGAATTGCCATTCCATTAACCAAACTAACTTGCAAGTCAGTTAAGTTTGAATGGGGACCAAAACAAGAAGAAGCATTCAAGATTTTGAAGCAAAGGTTAACCCACGCACCAATACTCGCTTTGCCAGAAGGAACTGAAGACTTTGTAGTCTATTGTGACACCTCCAAATTAGGATTTGGATGTGTGTTGATGCAACATCAAAAGGTAATTGCTTATGCCTCTAGACAGCTTAAGAAACATGAAGAGAGTTATAGAACACATGATCTAGAGTTAGGAGCAATAATCTTCGCCCTTAAGATTTTGAGACACTATCTTTATGGTAGTAAGTTTAATGTTTTCACGGATCATACGAGTTTAAGATATGTATTCGGACAAAAGGAAATAAACATGAGGCAAAGACGTTGGATGGAAATTCTTAGTGACTATGATTTTGATATACAGTATCATGCAGGAAAAGCTAACGTAGTAGCTGATGCTTTAAGTAGGAAATACCATGAAAAGCCAAAAAGAGTGCGTGCTCTCAGACTAAACCAGTAGGTTGATTTAAATGAGCAAATTAAAAAGATACAGGAAACAGCAATCAAGGATGATGCTGAAGGTTTGAAAGGAATGATTAAGGAACTAGAAAAGGGAACAAATGGAATTTGGAGATTCCATAAGAAAAGAGTCTGGATACCTATCCAAAGGAACCTACGCAATCAAATATTAGAAGAAGCCCACAAGTCCAAATATACGATGCATCCTGGAAGTGACAAGATGTATCAAGACTTAAGGAAAAAATTTTGGTGGATAGGAATGAAGTAGGATTTAGCAAATTATGTTGCTAAATGTTTAACTTGCTCACAAGTAAAAACTAAATATCAGAAACCTTTAGGATTATTGCAGCAATTAGCAATACCAATCTGGAAATGGGAACTGATAACAATGGACTTTGTTACCAAATTACCCAATACACGAAAAGGTAATGATACAATCTGGGTGATTGTAGACTGATTGACTAAATCTGCTCATTTCTTACCAATGAAGGAAAGTTTCAGCATGGAACAATTAGCCAAGCTATATGTAAATGAAAAAGTTTCATTACATGGAATTCCTTTATCTATTGTGTCTGATAGAGACAACCGTTTCACTTCTCATTTTTGGACAAGTTTTCAAAAAGCAATGGGAAACCGATTAAATCTAAGTACAGCTTATCATCCTCAAACGGACGGACAAAGTGAAAGGACAGTCCAAACAATGGAAGGCATGCTTAGAGCTTGGGTAATTGATTTTGGAGGAAATTGGGATGATCACTTACCTTTAATAGAATTTTCTTCCAACAATAGCTATCATACCAGCATCAATGTTGTACCATTTGAAGCACTCTATGGACGAAAATGCTGAACATCAGTCTGTTGGGCAGAGATTGGAGAAAAGCAACTATCAGGTCCTGAAATTGTGCAAGAAACAAAGGACAAAATTATTCAAGTCAAGGAAACACTGAAAGCAGCAAGAGATCTTCAAAAGAGTTATGCAGATAACAGACACAAACCACTAGAATTTCATATTGGAAACAAGGTATTATTAAAAGTTTCTCCATGGAAAGGAGTTGTCAGATTCGGTAAAAGAGGAAAGCTAAGCCCAAGGTATGTTGGACCTTTTGAAATTATCAAACGAATAGGGCCAGTAGCTTACCCGCTACAACTACCAGAAGAAATGACAGGCATACATGATGTATTTCATGTGTGTAACCTCAAGAAATGTCTCGCAGATGAATCATTGGTGATACCTCTTCAAGATATAGAGGTAAATGAAAAACTTAAGTTCGTAGAGAAGACAATTCAGATTAAAGATAGAAAGATCAAATATTTCAAGCACAAGAGATTAATTCTGGTCAAAGTAAAGTGGGAATCAAAGAGAGGACCAGAGTACACCTGGGAGCTCGAGTCAGAAATGCAAAAGAAGTATCCACACCTATTCCACTAAATCTCGAGGACGAGATTTAAAACAAGGTGGGGAGGATATAACAACCCTAGAAAACACCCCGTAATCACAAAACCAAACCCGTATAACCTAATGTTTATAAAAAAACAAATAAAATAATAATTTTTTTCGTCGCGGGCCACGATTGACCAGAGGGAGACCTCTCGCGTGGCGCGAGAGGCGCGTTTCTTTCCGGACACGTATCACGCCACGTGTCATCCACGTGTTAAAGCTACCCCATGACTGGTCAACCCTAGCCGTAGCTAGGGTGCCCTCGCGGGGTGCGACAGGAGCAGGTGGGATGGGTCACGGGGCACGAGAGACCCCTGACACACCTATAAAATGAGCTTCAGTCTGCATTCTCAAATCGTTCAACATTTCTTTCTCTTTTTGTCTCTATAATCCGAAAATATAGCCAAAATACCCCCTAAAACACGAAGCTCTGTCCCATTGTAAGTATTTTAACCCCGATCACTAATTCGTTACCCTACCTGATTGATCTAGGACCCAGCAACGCATGTCAAGGCTCTGCCTGACTAAGTCCGTTGAGGTTCTGTCTCGTGGTGTATGGCTAATGTGATTTGGGTTATTTACTAACACGCGTGCATTGTATGTTTTTAATAGAAACTCAAGAAAATAATCAGGAAATATCACCAGGAAGCCCGTAGAAAAACATAAGTTTACAATGTGAGTCATTCTCCTTTTTCTCACAGTTTGTGAGCCATTATATTTAAAATGCTTTGCAAAACCCTATATGTTATCAATTATACTTACAGTGATTAAGTCTTTGTATTTATTTTAGTTTTTATTTCTTATTTATTTTAATCTTTTGAGTCAGTTTCCATCCTACATTGAGGGCAATGTAGAGTTTAAGTGTGGGGATGGGAAACTATCATTTAGTGTCTAGTTAGTTTTGAGTCTTGAGTCATAAAATTTGAAAAACACATAAAAAAATAAAAAAAATGATTGAAAAAATTAGAAAATGTCTCTTGTTTTAGACGTTTGCAAAATAAAAACGGAAAATGATAGAAAAATCGGATTTGTTCGGGTTTCAAATAATAATAATATGAGAATAAAAGGTTAAGCTTGTGTCTAATTTGGGATATGTGAGGTGGCCCGATCCGGTTTTAGGTTCCTTTGATCTTAATATAACTAATTGTTAGTTTGCTAGTGGGTTCTCATCTAGGAAAAGTAGGGAAGCCGAAACCGCCAATAATAGTATAAGGAATGCCATTATAAGCTAAAATTTTTAGAATTTTTTATCAAAAAAGTTAATAATAATAAAAGAGCTAGACCGAAAAAATGACAAGGCCTATCTAATCTTTATTGGGGATGGTGACTCTGACTTAGAATGCCTCTGGGATTGTTAATAAAAATGCAAAAATACTGACGCCTACGTTGTAGCTATCGGGGATGGTGACTCTAGTTGAGACAGCCTTTGGGATAATGTATGCATGGTCAAGAGCTCAAAAGAAAAGAAAAAAAAAAAGAAAAAAATTTTGATGTTAAATTCTTTTGATTTTGGTATAAAACGGTTAGGAAATAGTACAGTGACTGTTCCTTTTGTTTCATGAGCTTGAGGCGGGATTAGGTGTAACGATAGATTCTAGTGTGAGACCCTAAGTAAATTGGCCGAACTTGAACTTAAATTACATGATAAGGGCTTGGAACCGGGTTTAGGTTTAAGTAGACACATATACTTGCAATCGCGGTTAACACAAGTTTTAAATTTTAATAAGTAATCTAGATTTTTGAACCCGAATATTTCTGATTCTGATTCCGTTTGCATAAGTCTTTTTCAGGGACGAAAAAAGTTTAAGTGTGGGGATATTTGATGTGGTCTGAAATGTACATATTTATATATAATATTTCCTACACTTTTGAGAAGATTTAGGGTTGTTTTTATTATATTATTCCCGAAACTGATTCTTATTTGGAGTTTGATAATTTTAAGAGAAAACGAGCTAAAACAGTGTATTTCGTTTCAAAAGAAAACTATAGCAAAAGTAATAAATATGTTATTAGTTAATGTTTATGGTTCACAAAAATTAGAATTAAATGAGACAATAAATAAGTCACTGATTGTTTTTTTTTTTTTTTTTCCGTAGGTGACTTATACAAAAAGAAATGTGGGCTACTACAATAATAGTTGAGGTCAGTATGACTAAAGAGTATGGAGAGGATGGGCTTGGAGGGGATGAGCCGCTACGTAGGCGCCACGTAGGAATGGCTTGGAGGGGATGAACCTAAGGGGTGGAGAGGGGTGGAGGATGAGGCCCGGCTTTAGAGAGAGATAGAGAGAGAGGAGAGACAAAGATGAGAGAGAGAGAAGAAAGGAGGTCCGGCTGTGGCGGCTGTGGGGAGCCGTTTGGGCCGAAGAGGGGCGGTGTGGGGGACCGGCGCCGGTCCTAGCCGGCCCCCATACCCTTTAGTCTAAGATAATCAAATGGCATATTATTTTGAAGTGCAACAATTAAAAGAAGGGAGTTATGATTTGGCTGAGAGGAGTTCGCCTAGGGTATTGAACCAAGTTAATTGAGAATAGAGGAGGGGTGCATAAGTAATAAATAGGAGGTCACGACAAGTTTATCAAAAAATCTTACATTTACGTTGACCGAACCTATGCTTTATAGACTATGATATATTACGAGACCTACTATTAATTTGAGAGAAGGGGAAAAACGAAAAAAAAAGGGGAGAACGAAAGAGCGGACGGCTGGACATCAGCCTGAACGCACATCAAGGAAGAGAGCCATCAGTTGGACGATTTTTAGACTTTTGCAAGGAATAAAAGGTCAAGAATCACTAGGTTGAAGATCAAGAAGCTTGAAAGTCAAGGAATTACAGGGTTTTGTTATTCGATTTCTTTTATTTTCTAGTTTCTTTATTTTATATGTCAATGAATTCAGATTATAAAACTTGTTTGATTGTTTTTTAGATTATGATTCTTGGCTAAACTTTTCATGCTTGAACTATGATTTAGTGCTTTGATTATTTGGTTTTGACTAATAATTAAATTGAGATGATTTACATATTCCCGTTTTGTGATTGTTTATGAATTTGTGTGCTTGTCTTGGCTGTGATTGGTTGTTTGATTAGGTGATCTTGTTAGTCTGGTCTAGAACTATTTAGATTATTCTAGGTTCGTTAATCTATTAGGTTTTCGGTCTAGAGCTTGAGATTAGAGATAATTCAAGTTTAACTAAATTAATTAAAATCAACTGAGTATAGTGTGCATCCTTTTCTGGCAACTCTAGCGACGAGTCAGGATTCCTAGGTTATTAGCTAGGCGTTGTTTGGTAGTTTGGGTGGCCGATAGCTCGGATCCGGCTACTTATTCGCGTTTAGGGTTAACTAGGTTTTCAGTTATTTTGCAGGTTAGTTTCATGACCGGATGATTTTAGCACCATAGTTGTTTTTAATCTGACAGTCGTGGGATTCGGTGTCGATAGCTCGAGTCGTTTCCAATTTAGCACTTCATCACTTTGTTCCATCTTCTATTTTGGTTGGTCATCCTTAGCGAGAGGTTTTCTGGGTAAATTCGGAGCTTTAGCCATTGGTCAGGACTAGAGGTCATGGGCTGGTCATAGGGATTCGAATCCTGGGTAGTTCTTTTTCATCATTGTCTGCTTCCCGTCACTTCACCTTCTTTCTTTCTTGCTCTGTTCTTTTGTTTACTCGCTTTAGTAGAATTAGAAAAAATCCCAAAAACAAAAATTAAACCAATTAAGTAATTAGTTGAGTCAGAGTCTAGTTAGCGTCGCTAGTGTCTCGTGGGTTCGATACTCGGACTTCATTAGGCTTTACTACGTACGATAGGTACACTTGCCTGTCAGTGGTCTAGCATTTAGAGAGTCTTAGTTTATAAATTTAAAACTAGGGTGTCTAGATTAGGTTAGTTTTTATTAGACCGCATTTAGAACATCACTTAATAAGCTTGTACAATAAGCTGTGAAGTTGTTAAGTGAGTTCTTTCGTAGATTACTTGTTCCTTCTGCATAGACTACTTATACACATAAGAGTATAACGCTTACTTTGGTTATATTTAACTTCTTTGATGGTACTAGAGCTATATTTTGTATTTATTTACTTTAATCTCTAAATTTTAGTGTTTAAAGTTAACTAGTTAAAAGACTATCTATAAAAAAATTAAATAACAAACGCCTCGCATACGTGATGCGCGCTGTCACAACCCCATACAGCAGTGGTATCGGTGTTTATTAAATTTGCAGCGGAAAAGTTTATCAAGACCGTAGTTAGGAAAATTTCAGAGTTGTAAAACAACAAAGTTCTAATATTAAACAGATGGGATAAAACCCATATTACAACAAAAGGTTTTTATAAGGATAACCCTGATTTTACAAAATACATTTATTTTTCTTTATTTTGATGGCATAGCCACTTTATTTAAGTATTCAGTGCTTCATAGCATGTTCTTTTACTTTCACAGTAAGTCACTTGAAACGCGTTTAAAAACATTTTATCAGCGAAAAATACTGATAAGATTATTTGTTTGTATAAAAAGACACAGTATTGTAATCACAGCATTAAGAGTTTATACATTTGTTTATATCTTTCAATTACCCGCAGCACATGTCACTAGCCCATTTCGATGATTGTGGTCATATCACCATTGGCTAACCTTTTTGTCCAATAATAAAGATTATCAAGTAATGTATATAATACCCCACATACCGGCTGTAATTTCAGAATACAAAGACTTAATCACTATAAATACAACTTGGAAAAACATTTAGGGTTTTGAAAGCATTTGATAAAAGAGAATGACTCACATTGCAGAATTAGGCTTTTTAGTTATTGCCTCCTGGTTTAAGTCTTGGGTTCCTAAATAAACACACAATGAAACACGTATTAGTATATTAACCCAATTCAAACTTTAACGATAATCACGATATCAAAACCTCAACATAGTTAACAAAGTATAACCTTATTCAGGCAACACTTTGGCATCCATTGATTAGTTTCAGATCAATCGGACAGGGTATCGTACCAATGATTAGGGTTAGCACACTTTCTACAGAGCAGAGTTTCGAGGTTTAGGGGTTCGGGTATTAGAACGGTAGTGAGAGAGAGAGAGAGAGAGAGAGTTGTTGATTTACAATCTAATAGGTGCACTGAGACTCGTCCCACCCCTACCCTTAAATAGCCCACCTGGTTTTCCCCCGGGCATCGCAAGGGGATCGGGTGTATCCCCCGCGTGGCGCGGGAGCTGCCTATTAGGGCTAGGTCAGCCTTGTCACTTGTGTAGCCTTGCCTCTTGTCGCGCGGCCGTGCCACGTATCTTGGTCTCCTCCAGCGCGTCGTGAAAGAATCAGGGATATCCCCTGCAACGCTCCTGAGCATCATGTTTCCGTTTTCTTCGTTTGTAACGCCCCAAAACTTGAATAGTTACATTTGCTAGTATGTGTCCATGTTTCATAGTATGAAATAAAATAACTAGGTTATTTAACCTAGCTAAATGCTTAAATAAACTAGTGAGAAAAGAAGGTTGTGTCATTAGTGACCAAGTAGCTAACTAAAGGGACTAAAGGTGAAGGTTTTAGGTGAAGTTATAATTAAATAGAAAGTGCAGGAGTTTAGTGTGTGTATTCTTGTGTGTGTGTGTGTGTCGACATACATGAAAGAGAGTAAGAGAACCCTCAAACAACTACAAGAAATTGATGATGAAATTGGAACCCAACCTCTTGCATGAATGAAGAAATAACATCATCTAGCCCTAACAATCACTTGGTAAGTTGTATAATTTTATTTGGTAAATTTTGTATGAAGTGGGTTATGATGAAGTCATGAATACATGTTAAAATCACCATATGGAACATGAATTATACAACATTTTGATGTTTTGGGTGAAACCCACTTGTGGTAGTAAGGATAATGTCATGGGTGAATCATCCATGTTCAATATTTGTGTAATTTTTGATGTAGTATGTTTCATGTGATGAATTATTATTAGACAAGTTGATTATGATATGAAATTAATGAATGTTTAGTTATATTTGATGAATGAAAGCAAGAAATAGGAATATAAGCATGAAATACTTGTACAACATGCTTAAAAAGTAGTACGCCCACCAAGTGTTTGATGAAATGTCTAAATGACATTAATATGTGAAAGTGTACATAAGTAGTGGATAGATATGGATAGAAAGTGATAATAGTGTATTTGGTAGTAAACTAACATGAAGAATGTAATATTAGATGAAGTTCATGAGGAAATTGAGATTTATTAGTATGACACACTAAGAACTTGTACCTTGTGTTGGAATGGTATGATGCTCACCATATGTTTGAGTGATTGCCTAATTTTGATTAAGAAGAGAATGCGAAGCACATAAGATTCTAGAAAGAAATGATGTTGCGATAGCTAAATATGGTCATTTGATAATTGAAGAATCATGGAAAATGCTAGTGTGAATGAAAATGATTATTCATGTGTATATGTGTAACTAAGTGACCATGTAGTCATATGTGTGTTACTACATGCGTATGAAATGTGTGTGATGTTCGTAGTATAATCTACTATAATGTTGAGGATGTATGACTTAAGTGATAATTCATAAAATGGGCAGTTGACTTTCTAAAAAGTCAATTGTGCATAAATAGCATAGTAAGACATTTGGCCACGAATGTAATGTTAGGGAAATCTTAAGGTACATGCTATATCAATAAGTGTTATATGTGATGACATAAAGAATTATGTGGAATGAAAAGACGTGAATTGTTAACTTTTGCATTGAGTTGTTGGTATTTGACTAGTAAGGTCAATATAGAACATGAATGTGAAATGAATATAATTTAGAACATGTGTGTATGCTAATAATGTGGTAACCATAATGACGTGAAAGAATAGGATCGTATCAAGGAGGTTAGAAGCATGGATGATTAACGGGGAGGATGCGAGGAAGCATGTACGAAACGGACGCTTAATATAAGTGAATTTTGAAACTCACTTCTTAGTATATAAATGAAGTTTGTTGTATGAATGTTAGGAGTCTTGTACTAATGGGTATGAAATGTAAGTAAATGGGGTAAGAAAGGTTGTAGTGGGTTGTTTGTGAAAGTTAAAAGGAAAGGGAAATGGAATTGAAGAACTCGCCGTAAGTTACAGTGGTTTGGCCGTAACTTACTGCCAAGCAAACTGAAGAAAACAGCATGTGCCAGCCGTAACTTACGGTTGAGAGCCGTAGGTTATGGCGGGGTCTGGGACTGAACCTGATTTTTTCTGTTTCTTCGTTTCGCATATCCGGTTGATCCCAGTTTCGACTCGATGATCCTTAAGGTTCTCGCAGAGCTTCTTAAGCTTCATTAGACATGTGAAACATCAGTTTTCGATCATGCATCAAGGTGCGAGTAAGGAATAGAATTAGTATGCAAGTACGATTAGGAAAAGAATAATGAATGTGAGCATGTATGTGCGGAATATATATATATATACACACACACAAACACACACACAAGTGTGATTTGAACCTTGTTGATCAATGCGTTAGTATGTAGTACACACATGAAGGGATAGAACTTGTCCATAGGAATGTTATAGGTGGGTAGATGTATGTATGAATAAGTATGATAATCGAATGTAAATAAGACAATTGGGACTTGTACATGTATCATAGATATGTAATCATAGTGGACGTAAGTAACGTAAGCTTATTTGTGTGATATATGAATGGGACCGGTTTACATGCAATTGTTTTAGGAAATTGTATATACGTGCTGTAGTTGAATGAATGTACACCAATGATACGTGTTTACGCAAAGATGTGAATTTTCATTATATAGAGATATTGTGTTACTAATCGTGTTCCATTGAGAAAGATATGCAATGTAGGTATGAGAACGTTGGGCTTTTGAGGAATTGATGTCGAATTTGGAGCAAGTGAATTCGAGAGGATAATCGAATGAAATAGAATTATGTAGTTAGAATGCTATACGATCTTTAAATATATGTATATAATTTGTTATGATGTTATCAATTACTAATAGGTTAGTTCTATATGGTGACCGCAGGAATTGCTCGGATTTCTCTATCAGCATTAAGGATAAGCGGGTGTAGATCGAGTCAAACAACAAGGATTGTACGGGAAGGGCGATCACGTAGTTTGTATTTATATATTACATTTGATACGTTAATTTAGAATGAATGTTGTAATCAATTACAATGAAGCGTTCGACATTTTATAAATGAACCTTCAAGTATTTCAAATAGTTAATAAAGAGAGAATTTTTGGGTCTGTATTTTCCGTTGCGTCTCTTTTGGTTAAAACATGTTAGGGTCTTCTATAACAACCCTCCTGAATTTTTCTGACGCCCTAATATATATATTCCTATATGTCCTAAAATACACCCCGTATGTGAAAACCGAGCCCAAAATACGATATAGCATTAAAAATAAAATAAAAATTAGAAAATACAGTCGCTCACGGGCCGCGTAGCCTTTGGCTACATCTTACGCGGGCCGCGACAGCTTGAAGTCAGGGCTGCACCCGGTGCCGCCACGTGTCGCCACACGTGTCGGCCCTATAACGCTGACCAGGCCAAGCTAGGCCCTACAGACCTACTACGCGGGCCGCGTAGGCCTTAGCCTCATCTTACGCGGGCAGCGAGGAAACCAAAATCAGGCCCTGTATAAGGAGGGCATCGGGCCTTCAGTCAGTTCGTTCATTTCTCGACTTTCTCTCTCGAATTTCTTATAGTAGGCACTATACTCGGGTATAATATCCCCCTAAATAACGAAGTTTTGCTCCGTTGTAAGTATTATAACCCCTGGATACGTATTAGATACTCTGCCCGATTGATCTAGGGTTCCATAACGGTTGTCGTGGTTCGGCCCGACGTAGTCGTTGGAATGCCGTCTCGGGGAGGGTATTACTAATGTTAAAATGGGTTATTATACTAACGCGTGTGCATTTGTGTAATTTATAGATTATTTCCAGGAAACCTTTACAGAAAACCTAAAACAGCAATGTGAGTAATCTCCTTTTTGTAAACAGTTTTTACAAAACCTTAAATATTTTACAATGCAATTTAGCAGTGATTGAGTCTTTGTAATTCTACAATTACTGCCGGTATGTTGGGGTTTTGTATACAAAATGTGAGACACGTTACCATTGGACAAAGAGTTAGCCAATGTGTAATATGACCCACCAGTCAGGATTGACCGTACTGAATGAGTAATTGGGTAGATGTAAACATTGTAATTGCTCTCAATACTGTTTAAATTAATAAAACTTTTCTTGATTAAACTGGGATTCACTCACCAGTAATTCCCGCTGACAAAATGTTTTTAAACGCGTTTCAGGTAACACAATATGAAAGCCAATTAGAAGCCAGCTGGACAGCACTGAAGGCTTGGAAAAGTGGCTATAAAAGTTACCTAAATAAAGAAGGCGTTTTATTTCAATAAAATGGGATTTATCCCTATAAATCAGTTTGTAATGAAAACTTGGGTTTTATCCCAATATATTTATTTATATAAAATGTGTTTTACTCTGATAAAATATTTCCTAACTACGGTCCTGATGTAAATTCCGCTTCCAAATAAATAAACACCGATACGACCAACACCGAGTATCGCGGCCGCCCGTTCCCGGGATAGATAAGGGGGCGGGGGTTGCGACATCTTCCATCGTTTAACGCGATGGGTCTTGTCGTGCATGTCCGTGGTTTTGATTATGGTACTTCATAGGGCCTTTTGGGAGTTGTTACACGCGCGTATCATGTATCGCGCATCGAACATCGGCTTTTGGGATCAAAGCGCTTTGGAGCGAATCACGCATTTTAAAACCAAGTTCTGAATGATGGCGAACCATAATGTAGGTGTTATGGAATATTTTGGTAGTAAAGCTAGAGTAACCAAAGAAAGGGTAGATAATGAAAGTGTGTTGATAAATATAGTTCCTAATCAAGTGTGTTTTGGGTCTCTGCAGTTTTCATCCAATAGGGTATGTGTGTGTGTGTTGGTGACCTGAAGAGCAAGAAGAAAACTTGAAATCCTATTTGGTAAGCTTTAATACTTCAGATTCAACACCATTTACTTATTTTGCGTGAACATTTTTTCAGTTGGTTTTTATGTTGGATGTTGCAGTGTTGTTTCAGGCCTCCCATCTTCTTCGCGGAGTTTCGCCGGCCATTGATTGCGCTTCTTTTGTCTTTTAATGCAGCTCAACTAGGCGAGTCTTCAGTCTCATATTTCACTGTTGTTGGGCTATCAAGAAAACACAGGTACACAAAATGGAGGTAGCAGAGACGAGGATGTTGAGATGGATGTGTGGGTATATAAGGTTGGCCTTAATAAGAAATGTAGTTTTTAGGGAAAAGTTAAAAGTGGCTAGTATGGCGGAAAAGATAAGGGAATGGCGATTGAGATGGTTTGGGCATGTGAAGTGGTGACAAATGACAACACCAGTAAGAGTATTGGAAACTGTAACTGTAGAAGGGAGGAGGAGTAGAGACAGATCTAAATTGACTTGGGAGAAGCGAATTAGACTAGATTTGCTAGAGTTGTACCTCTCTGCGGACATGGTTCAAGATAGAGTTTGTGAAGGCGTAGAATTAAGGTTAATGACTTTTAGTGGAGAGTACATAGGTGTGTTAGCTTTGTTGTTAGAGGCTAAGGTTTTTCATACTTTCATGGATGCAAGATAGTATATTGTTTGTCTGTTCTACCTTTTCACCACTTGAGTCGTTTGGTAGATGTCTATTTATATATGTTTAGTCTACGTGGTTTTGAGCCGGGGGTTTCGTTGGAAGCAGCTTCTCTATCCCTAGGGATAGAGGTAAGGTGTGCCTACATCTCACTCTCCCAAGACCCTACAAAAGGGTTTGATATTTATGGAATTTACTTGATACGGTTGTTGTTGTTGTTTATATATATATATGGCGAGGTTTTTAGCTACGTTAGTCGTTTTTTCTTGCAAAACAGGTTAGCATCGCCCGCAACGGACGGGTGAGAACAACCTAGTTTAACTCAATTCAAATCTCTACAGTTTCATATATATTTCAAAATTATTTATTAGTGAAATAAATTTTGATAAACACACACTTAGGATTAGTAATTATTTACTATAATTTATTATTTAAGTCCGTATATATTTGTCAACTTTACATGTTTCTTTAATTGCCTAAATTACGTCAACTATATATAAAATTATCTTAAACTCAAATATTAATATAAATTAATAATTAAATAAAATTGGATTATTATAGGCATCGACTGCCTGCCATCCTCAAGATGCTTTTCCATCGAAATATAATGACGGCCTAATCATCAAAACGCATCGTCATCCAAAGGCGTTAATCATCAAGACACATCGTCAAGACACGTCTCTATGCGAAGACAGCGACTCCCTACATCACTAAGTCATCGCCATTACGAGAACAACTACCAGCTCACAAGAGTCCAAACACTTTGCATAAAATACATATACGCCTGACATCATTTAAGCACGTGTGTCAGCCAAAAAACGTTAAACATAAAAGTGGACAATATAACTCACCTTAACTCGTAGTGAATCTACGCAATTATAACTTTAACTGGACGAGAACCCTCGACCAAACTCAAGAACCTGAACATGCACACGTACCGGCTATTAAAACCCGAAAATTCCCACATCAGGTTCACGCGTGAATTCCACTAGATTATCAGGTTCACTCGTGAATTCCACTAGATTACGTCGGGTCGTTTGGAGGTTATTACCGGATGTGAATGGATTAATGCTATTTACTTTACGCAATCATCGTTATGACCAAACAAATATGAAATATTCCATAGCCACTTAGTTGAAATATTAGAGGTTGCCAAAATTAATAGAGTTCGTTTTTTTTAATAGCTAAATTTGCATACCATAGGCATTGAACTCATAACCTCCACCTATCCTACACCTTATCTAACTCACCAACATCATTGGGCTATTCCCAATAGATTATAATAGAATTCCTCTTGTCGTTCTTAGGCCAATGATTTATATTAATGTTTTACATTTTACAAAAACTGCCATATGTTATAGTTTGTTTTGTTTTGTCTCCACTATCTCAAACATTTAATTCTGGAAATCAGACTAGACTTATGATGCAGTTCATCTTAATACTATTTTTTGTTTAAACACTAACAACGAATGAGACCCGTTGTGTTAGAAAGAAAATAAGAAGATACACTTCAACAATGGTGTTACACATTTTGACACCTTTAGATAAATTACATGATAATCAAATTAATGATAGACTAATGGAGTTTCATTAGTGATTATCTTAAAATACACATTACATGACTCGGTTACTTAGACTACCTTTGGCAAACATCAAAAGTGTTTATATGGTAATTGAACCTGAATCTAATAGCTAAACCCGGATTTCAAGACATTTGGGACGGTAATTGGCCACTTATATGAGTATGGAACCTAGTATGCCATTATTTTTCTTTTAAATGTGCGGGTATAAGACGAGTATAGGATTAGATGATACTCGGCACGGTTACCCAAAAACATATATCCAATGGGTAATTGTGGGCATGTCCATCCGATATACAAGTATGGGACTGAAATTAGTAATCGCCGTCCCAAACCTGTTCCCTGTGTTTATTTCAAGAAATTGATATGAAAAGGTAAAAATGGAAACACGTTGTATTTTCTCTATAAACCTTAAAAAAACATGTAAATCAATCATACATCTAAACTTTTCTTTAATTGCTTCTGATTTTGAACGTATATAAACTTTTTTATTAGTATTTTATTTTGTTTGACTCTTATATTTAAATCAAATAGATTGATGTTTATCACCACTCGTATTAATATAAACAATTAGTACCATTAAGATGCGCTACTTAACCATTTGATCTCAAGGTATTCCCCTGTTAGGGACCACGTATTATCTCCATTCAAATGTCTAAAATATAGCCAAAGAAAGGTTGCTGTCTACATTCACTCATTCAAAGTGAATAGAATTGTTCAAGTTTCAAGCCAATGTATACCTGCTTGTTTATTTATTTATGTATCAAAGTCTAATAAGCTGTAAAGAGTAATCAGTAGCGACCCCTTTGGCCTCGGCCACCGCCCCAGCGGCCTCGGCCCGCCTCTCGTCCTCCCCTTCCCCTTTGGCCTCGGCCTCTGCCCTCGACCTCTTGTCCTCCCCATTGGCTTCGGCCACCGCCACAGCCTCCACCCCGAACCCTGGTGGCCCGGTCCTCCTCCAATGCCGCATCCCTCCTCATTTTCCTTTGTCTTTTTTCTCTAAGGTTGATCATATCTTGTAACCTGCAACAATACAAAATTTGTAAGCTAATAATATACAACACCTACTATACAGTCATACAGATCCTGAAATCACTTACCCGATGTATGAAAACTGCAGGGCTATTATTTAGCTTCTTGCGGAGGCTCTGAGAAAGAAATAACACGTATTCCTGTAACAGATCGATAAAAACTTGGTTATATCAGATCAAAAAACGTGTTTTAAATCGGTCGGCCTTCTTCGGTTTGGATGTTTGGTTCGGTTTGCATATTCCTAATTTGTTCCGGTTTTTCATTTGGAGTATAAAGTTTTGAAAACCGAACCAAATAAACCGTAAACTAAACCGATAAACACCCTACGCCTACTTACAAGAACTCTTGGGAGAGAGTTCTTAAGCCTAAGAAGTTAGGCGGATTAGGAGTTGGGATTATAAAGGAGCTTAACCTAGCTTTGTTGTCAAAATGGTGGTGGCATCTTAAGAACTCTTGGGATCAACTTTGGGCCAAAGTGGTGGAAGCTATATATGGGGGAGTACAAAACAACACTTTTATCCCATGTAAAAAGTCGATATTGGGTGTGTGGAAAGTTATAGCTCAAGTGGATAAGGAATTCTTAAAGTACGACGTGCGGCTTTAGGAGTGTTTTGAGTGTTCGGTTGGTATTGGGAATCTGTGCATTATTGGAATGACTTCTGGGTTGATGGAGGCAGGTTACATGACCAATTCCCAGCAGTTTTTAGCTGTACCAGGCAGAAGTTGGGTTTGGTGAGCGAACATTATAAAATGCTTAGGGGAGCAGTGATATGGGATTGGGGATGGAGGCGACTTCCAACATATCCGGTTGAAAAATTACAACATAAAAGGCTCCTTGAGGTTTTGAGGAATTTAACTTTTTCAGAAGATAAGGATGTATGGTGGTGGAAATCAGACGTGGGCGAAAACATTTCTCCGTAAAACAAGCTAAAGAAGACTGCTTCAGGAGTAGTGATGCAGCTAACCCTATGGGTGGCTTCTCATGGAACAATTAGCGACCCCGAAAGTTAATTTCTTTATAGGAGGGTCGTGAATAATAGGATTCCTACGGCTGGGAATCTTGCAGTTAGAGGGGTACAGTTTGGTGACGGCAGTTGTGTAGGATGTGGCGCAAGTCTGGAAAAAGTTGACCACTTATTCGCTTTAAGTATGGTGGCGAGATCATTGTCGTGGCAGATTTGTTTGTGGCTCAAGCTTCAAATTCCCGCTCGATTCAACTCGCTACAACAGATTTTAGAAATTGGTCTTAATCAAAACAGGTCAAAAGTAAAAAAAAAATTGATTCAAACAATTTTTTCATGACGATTTGGAGGTTATGGCAACGAAGGAACGACAAGGTGTTTAAGGGGTTAAACACTTCACAATCCAGAATGCTCCGAGATGCCAAGGAAAACACTCTGTGGTGGGTAATGAAGAGGTCTAAAATTAGGGGCACGGACATTGCAAGCTGGTCCGCTTTTGCTAGGTTAGATTTTGGTTAGGGAAGGGGCGTTTTTGTCTTGGTTCTTGGGATGGGGATTCATCTGTTTCTTTGTTTTTTGACCTTTTGGGTTGTATCTGTATGTTCTTATTAGAGGTTCGTCTCTGTGTAACTCCTTGCTATTTGAAGGCTGTGTGGGTGGTAATATATGGTTTATTTTGGTTGTTCAAAAAAAATAAAAACAAAAAAATTAAGGAGAGGTGGGCCCATTAAGGCATAACTAATTTGATGTTGATATCTCTATTTTGATTGGTGGTCATATTACCATGCATTCCGTGTGATCTTCCATGTTAGCGTGATTTATAATGTACCCATTAAGAGTTTGTTACCCGTCAGAGATTAAAGTACATGGTCTAGAAAATTTATAACTTTGCGTTGTTGAAACGAGTTCGTAACTTTTATATTTGATGAATTGAACGATTTTAGTGTTTTGAGACATTTTTTTCAAGAAGTATGAATTCAAAGAGTGAGAACTCATAGTTTGATATTTTATTTGTTGGGTGATCCATCTTCAGTGGCTTAATAAACGTAAACTAAAAAACCAAAATGACTTATTTTTCAAGAAATGGTTGATTTTGGTTAAAAAAACAAGCACCACCCACAACACAACCATTGTGTATCGCCACCAACACCATATGCCAAATAAATCCCTTCCTACAAAAGACTTGCTGGAAATTAATTAAGTTTGGCTAATTTACAGTTTTAACCCTTATAGTTTGGTAATTTCCACTTTTGACCCAAATTTCGTTTTTCTTGCAATTTAACTAGTGTAGTTCTTTTTTTTAACTTACATGATGAGTTTGCCTTCATATCTACTCGGATTTATAACCAAATGGTTTAAATTATATAGATAGCCCTTGTAGTTTGATTTTTGACACCCCAAACCCAAACTTCAACTTTTATTTTAAAAGCACATCTAGTTTTCCAATTCAAACCAAAAAGGGTATTTCTACTGAATTAACGATGTTACTTCCAACATTACTTTAAATGTTCCTTGAGCTTTACTCCATTCAATTAAATGCTTAATATTTAAGTTAACATAAGTCCCATATTTTAGGATCCTTGTAGTTTGGTTTTTGACATCTCGTACCCAAGCTATAACTTCCATTTTTCCGTCTCACGGAAATCCTAAAATGGGATGTTACACATACTTTATAGCATTTCAAGTGCAACTTCGGTTAATATATTGTATAATATATTAACCTACATAATTATGCAGGTTTATAACCTAACTTTGTTAATTTACATAAACAGTCCTTCTAGTTTGGTATTCTTTGCCTTTTTGCCCAAACTTTCACTTCCTTACAACTTTTCTAGTATTGTCAATGCTACTAACTAGGGATGAGCAAATCAGACCCGGTACCAATTCAGTATCGACTTTTGACATTTTCGGTACCGGTTCGGTACAGGTCCGGTACGGTACCGGTTCGGTACCGGTATTTACCTGTTTTTACCCTCAAATACCGGTACCGAACCGGGTATATTCGGTACCGGTACCGGTTCGGTACCAAACGGTACCGAGCTCATCCCTACTACTAACTTATTTATTTTCATTATTAGGTAACTTTATAGGCAAAATAGGGTAAAATGCATACTTATCCCTTATTGTTTGATTTTTGACATCTTATACATAAACTCTCATTTCACCCCATTGACATTTTAATGTTTCAAACTACCTTTAAAGGTTTTCCGACCAATATAAATATTCTTTCACACCATATTAGATGCCCATTGGACCTTACCAATTAAAAACCTTTTTTTTAACATCTTAAGTTAAGGCAACTTCAAATTTTGGGGTGTTACATCGTTTGAGGTATTCAATGCGACTGAGAAGTCAGGGCCGGCCCATAGGCCATTGTAGTCAAGCTAGGGCTTTAGGCCACAATTTTTATAGGGCCACCACAAAAAAAAAAAAAAAAAAAAAAAAAAAAAAAAAAACTTATATAGGGTATTTCGATTTGGGCTTTTAATATACTGGGCTTAGGAGAGTTGGAGGGCCACCTGGTGATACTGATTAGAAGCATGCTTGAGATAATTATTTAGGGTAAATCTAGTGGAACAATCAAAAAGCAAGGGGAGCCAATAAGAAAACGCGAATCACGGTGGAAACGAAGCGGCGATGGAAACATGAATGATTGATGCTAGTTTTACGCGGCGATAATGGAAATAAGCGAATTTTCATCACTGATTGTAGGTATGAAACTTCTAATTTCTAACGTCTATTTCCTTAACGTCTTTTTCTTGATTCTTGAATCATGAGTTTACTCTCTAATCTCTAATCTCTCTATATACAATATAACAGTAAATGTCAGTAATCTTTGATATGTTTTTCTGTAGTGATAGTCAACCGATTGCCAATTTCGAAATCTAAAACTACAATCGGTTGTGGGGGTTGTTGTTGGCTGTTGTTCCGAAGTTTGCCGATTACAAAGCAGCAAAGTTTGATTCAGGTTCTAGGTCGGCTCAATCTGATTTCTGACTTGCGGTTCTAACTTCTAAGGTACTCAAAGCTTGGAAATATTTGAATGAGTAAACTGCCATTTTGGTCCCTGTGGTTTGGCCAGTTTTGCCACTTTAGTCCAAATCTCAAACTTATTACATCTGGGTCCCTGTGGTTTGCATTTTGTTGCCATTTTAGTCCAAAATCCAAAAAACCCCTTTTTTGACTGTTGAAAGCTGTCTATTTTGTCCTTTAGTGCAGGGGCATTTTTGTCCATCTCAATTTATTATGACATATTAATAATTAAATTAATTATATTTAATTCCCTAATAAATTGGTCAGCAGATTATCTTCAATTTATCCAGATCAATCCTTGTTGTTCAGGGGAGAAACATTCAAAATCGAAGCAAATGCCAAGATCTGTGTGACTGAACAAAAATCCTTGCTGTTTCAGATGAAGAAGTGAACAGGAAGGAGAAACATTCAAAAACACGAGAAACATATTCTAATTCCACACAATCGAACATCTATTCCAATCAATTCATATACAAATCCAATCAAAATCACTTCAATTATCCAGATCAATCCACAAACACAACAAGCAATCACTCCAGCAATCATACCTTGGCACAAGCAGAATCGATCGAATTGGAGAGGCGAAGAAAAGCAAGTTCAGATCCAATCAATCCATCATCATTCTTCTTCTTCTTCAGCACGAGACACCACCCCCACTGCCTGTCACCATCGTTCTTCTTCTTCTTCAGCACATGACAAAACTTTTTCTCTCTCTCTAACACCCCTCTGCCTCTCTCTCTTCTCTCTCTCTATCTCTTCTCTGAACTACAACCACCACACCCCCACCCCCACCACCGCATCATCCCCACCACCACCATCCCACTGCCGCCAATACCACCATCCCACTGCCATCATCTCTCTCTTCTCTCTCTACTCTCTCTCGAACACCACCGCCACCGAACTCCACCACCGCCGTCGTCCCTGAGTTTCAAGATCTAAAAGATTTTTCAAGATCTGAATCGACTTGGGTTGATCTGAATCGATCGAAAGAATTTTCAAGATCTCTCGAACACCACCGCCACCGAAAGAATTTTCAAGATCTGTAATCGGATTGATGTTGTTGTTAATCGGCTTATTGTATTTATCAAATATCCCGTAAAAGTGATCAAGATAGTTGTTTGTTTCAGCTTTATTAGTTCTTGAAATGAAGAAGGTGAGATGTAGAGAGAGATGAGGATTGAAAGAATTTTCAAGATCTGTCTGTAATCGGATTGATGAAAGAGAGAGAGAGAGAGAGAGATAAATGATATTATGTTTAATTATAAATAGAAAAAGATTTAATCAATATTTAGTTATAATAATTCTAAAATGACCAAAATGCCCCTGAGGGTAAAGACAAAACAGAGGGTTTTAATTTGGGGATTCTGGTCAAATTTCACTTTTGGACTAAAATGGCAACAAAATGCAAACCATAGGGACCCAGATGTAATAAGTTTGAGATTTGGACTAAAGTGGCAAAACTGGCCAAACCACAGGGACCAAAATGGCAGTTTACTCAAATCTATTTGAATTTGATAACTTTGACTTTTTATTAGGAATAATTATTTGGTATGATGTTTTGAGTGCTATTAATCCTGTTAGTAAGATTTTATAATCAAAAGATATGTGTGTTGATGATGTTATAATAAATTACATGGACTTATGTGTTACTTTGAAAATTATAGAGAAAATGGATTTGAAAATGCTATGACCGAGACAAAAAAGTTGGCTTTAGAGTTAAATGTAGAACTTAAGTTTCGTGAAAAGCGTATGATTCATAGAAATAGACGATTTGACGAAAATGTTGATAATGAAACTATTAAACTCCAATTGAAATATTTAAAACTCATTACTTTTTATATAATAGATTTTGAATGGTATCATAGCTGTGTGACTCCTTATGGTTTTGACTATGATGTAATGGTTAGAATTATGAATACAACAGGTATGTTTTTCATTCTTAACTTGTAAACTAAAATCAAATTTTCAGCCAGCTTTTTTAAGGCATCAATTTTGTACTTCGCTTTGGGTCACAAAAATGATTGAGCCGACCCTGTGAGAAGTCACATTGTTTAACCCTCTGCCGGAACAGTGACTCCGGCACGTTGGACGTGGGCAGAATGATCGACATCTTTGACTAAGGCGCTGTTTGTTTTTGAAGAGGTAAAAAGTCTGCAGTCTGCGGACCACATCTGCAGGCATCTGCAGGAGAAGAGGTGGACCAAAGGTCTGCAGTCTGCAAGGAGAAGAGTGTTTGTTTAATTCTACAAAAGCCTCTTCTCTTCTCATTTATCACACAAACACAGACCACTCATCTCTCTATCTGCCTTCATCTACCACCACCACCACCACAACCATCCGTCACCACCTCATCTACCACCGTCCACCTGCCACCACCACAACCAACAACCACCGTCAAGCACCACCGCCACCTGTCTCCTGCCGCGAAGCCAAGCACCACCGCCATCAAAACCCACTACCGCCGTCGTCTAGAAGCCACCGCCATCGTTCCTGCCGCTCCCTCTCTCTCTCTCTCCGCTCCGTCTAGAAGCCACCGCCGTCGTCTAGAACCCACCAGATCTGTCTCTCTCACCGATCTCTCTCTCTCTTCTTTCTCTCTCTCTCTCTCTACGGTCTTTCCCCCTCTCTCTCTCCACCGATGATGATGGTGGTGGATGGTGTAGCTCCGATGATGATGGTGGTGGTGATGTGTCAGGTGACGGTGATGTGGTGGATTTGGGTGGTGGAGGATGAAGAGGAGAGGAGAGAAGAGAAGAGGTTTGAAGAGGTTAGAAGACATGGGCTGATGTCTGCATCAAGAAGAGGTCTCGCAGACCTTTTTTAATGAAAGGGCTGCGAGAAAACAAACAAGTTGCACGACCCAAAGGTCTGCGCGCGTTTGCGCGACGCAGACATAAGTGCTCAGAAGAGCTTTTGCCCAAAAAACAAACACCACCTAAGTCTTTGCTTTGTGAGGAGAGAACTACCTTGGGCTTAGGCCCAATACTTCTAGTAAAAGGCAATGGGCCCAGACGAGGGAGCCCGTTAGGTGACCCTCGTCGTCGTCACACGGGGTTCTAACATAGTATGTCTAATATAGAGATCGAGATTAATGAATGTATTGTTTATGAAGTGGGGGTTTCTAAGATAAAGATTAAAACACTTGAGACACGGTTATGAGGGTTTCTAAGATAAAGATTAAAACACTTGAAACACGATATAACTAACAATCGAATGGTTTTTTTACTATTCATATCAGCTAAGGATTGTTACATGTAGCACTTCTACATATCACCTAAAATTTACATTGAAATACATACACAGAATTTCAAATAAAACTATGCATAAAAAACGAATTTGACCTTTTTCTTTTGAACCCCTATATTTTGAACAACAATGACCCCAATTTTACAAGACCACCAATAAAAATCATGTTTTCAACAACTTAAATGAAATTTTACAAAAGGATGAATGTGCCTCAATATACTTAAACCTCCCCTTAGAAGAAAGCTTTTAATTGAATCTTGTTTTACTAATTTTATTTAGCCTCAAATGATTGCCTAGCTAATAAACACTTGCTTCGGTTCATTTAAAGCTCGAAGAGGTAACTAGATCGGCAGGGCACCATCGGATTATACCAATGGTTACCTACAGATAAAAAAACGGTCAAACTATATGCACACCTTGGTTGGCTATCTGGACACTTAGGGTTTACCTACGCTGCGTATAGGTCTATACGCAGTGTATTGGGTGCCTATACGCAGCGTATAGGGTTAACCCTATGCGCTGCGTATAGAGCTATACTCAGCGTAGATAAACCATGGATTTCAGAGCCTTATCATCAATCATTGCACAAAAAACAAGGGTTTATATACGCTGCGTATAGAGCTATACGCAGCGTGTATAACCCATCAGATTTTTTTTTGCTATTTTGATGTATTTGTGGTATAAATTATCACCCGGCTCCAACATTAAATCGCTTAAAATATATAACCGTTAAGAATTTTTTTTTCGCTTAAATTTTTTTTGCAATACGCAGCGTAAATAAAGCTTCATTTTTGTATTTTTTTTATTGTGTATTCCTTTGTTTATTTATAAAAAAAAAAAAGAAAATTATTTATAAAAAAAAAACAATATTATTGCTAAGTAATACAAATATAAATTATAAAAATTAAAAATAATACAAATATTATGAATTATAAAAATTTAAAAAGCAAATTATTTATAAAAAACAATATTATTGGTAAATAATACAAATATATTATTTTGTTATCGTATAAATTAAATTATCATATTCCTTTGTTTATTTATAAAAAAAAAAGAAAATTATTTATAGAAAAACAATATTATTGGTAAATAATACAAATATATTATAAGTCTCGTATAGAGGCCTATACGGGTGTTATTGTATAGTATAATATCGTATCGTATAGTGTAGTATAACTCTCGTATAGGTTTCCTATAGGTCTTGTGTATGCATATAGGATTATACGGGACCTAAACCACACCTATACGATACGATATCACACTTATAGGCTTATACGAGGTCAATACGGGACCTAAACCACACCTATACGATACGATATCACACTTATAGGCTTATACGAGTTCAATACGGGACCTATACTACGTTATATGATACGATATCACACTTATAGGCTTATACGAGGTCAATACGTGACCTATACTACACCTATACGATATATATAACACTTATAGGCTTATACGAGGTCAATACGTGACCTATACCACACCTATACAATACGATATCACACTTATAGGCTTATACGAGGTCAATACGTGACCTATACTACGCTATACGATACGATATCACACTTATAGGCTTATACGAAGTCAATACGTGACCTATACTACGTTATACGATACGATATCACACTTATAGGCTTATACGACGTCAATACGTGACCTATACTACACCTATACGATACGATATCTCACTTATAGGCTTATACGAGGTCAATACGGGACCTAAACCACACCTATACGATACGATATCACACTTATAGGCTTATACGAGGTCAATACGGGACCTAATATTTGTATTATTTTTTATTTTTATAATTAATAATATTTGTATTATTTTTAATAATATTGTTTTTTTATAAATAAACATGGAAATACCCCAAAATACACACAATTAATTTTCTTTTTTTTTATAAATAAAAAAAGGAATACAGATCTACACGCATTTCTTCATAATTTTCACCTTTGAATCTTCACTTTTAACCGGAAAATCAGCGGGTTTGAGGTGTTCTAGGATGATGTCATCATGAGGTTCTTATGAACTTCAAGTTTTGGCATTATTCCACCAAGAACAACTCAGATCTACATAATTTCCACATGAGTCAACACTATTTGCATCTAGATCTAAGCATTTTCGAGCTGTGAAGGATTGAACATTGGTTTCTAACTTTCTTTCAACTCTTTTACACTCAATGCTCTCAAAACCGATAGAAACAGGGCTCATTCAGGTCTTCTACTCAATTCTTAGTGAAGTGTCGGTCTGAGATCTGATTTCTATCAAAGGGACGAACTATTTCGGATTAAGCATGAACAACCGTCGAGAACAGTTAACTGATTGGATTTGGGTGGTACCTGTTCGGTCAGACGACTTGGGGCTCGACGAGGTTCCGTTGTTTAGTACGTTGTCATACTGTCTCAAGCAAACCGTAAAACTTCACAAAATTTCATGTTTGCAAAACGGTCAGATTATGGACGGATTGTCGTCCGATCGGATTGCCGTCCGATCGAACCGCAATCCGATCGAATTGCATTTGAACTTCAACACTTAAACTTTTATGATTTTCAAAGATCATTAGTTCTAACGGATCGCCATTCGATCGGTAGACCATCTGATCGAGTGACAATCCTGCTGTGAACTTGTTCTTTGGGAAATACCTTGCCTGACGGATCGCCATCCGATCGAACTACCGTTCGATCGAACGACCTGAAAGGTAGAGATACTTCTCTATTTTCAAAATGCTACAACGAAAACTTCAAAGCCATCATACACAAACGCATCCATCCTAAACAGGTGTCACTCCGACCGAATGGCCATCCGTTCGGATTGCCATTCGACCGGATGACCACTCGTTACTCTGCTTCACTTGCATCGTTTTACGCACCGTACTTCGCTTATGCTATCGTTAACTGTTTAGGCTGATCTCACTCTAGCGCTCCCTTCAATCCATTAACTTCCATCGCTGTGAGTATACTCGACCCTTTTTTTGCTTTGTGCACTTTTGGGTGTTACATACGTTACTTATTCTAAATCACATCGACACACAACGCAAACACTATTAATACGCTGACCGTTATTGCATGTTACTTGTTACTCGATGAATGCTTGTATGTTATGTTAACACAGTGATTGTTGCCTGACGCCTTAGCAACGATAGTACTATTTGTTTGGACTCAGCACCTGTCGTGGACAGGGGTTGTTAAGGTTACTTCTTCACGTGTCACAGTGGTGATATGTGTTGCGTATTCTACAACTCGCAGTCTAGTCTGTGCATATTTCATTGTCGATAACCTACTAGCTTCACATTATACATGTTACATGTGACCCCCATCGGTGATTCCACCCCAATCTGAGTCAGTGAAGGCAGTGAGGGTGATGGGAGAGGCACGGTTCAGAAACAAGCCGTGATGAATTGTACCTTTGAGGTAACGAAGGACACGCTTTAAGGCTTGCCAATGGAGTTGAGTGGGATTGTGCATGTACTGGGAGAGTTTATTGATAGCAAAGGAGATATCGGGACGAGTAAAGGCAAGATATTGTAGGGAACCCACTAATTGGCGATATGGTGTAGGGTCAACATGATGAGAGCCATCTAAAGGAGATAGAGGTTCGGTGGAGCTAAGGGGTGTGGCAACCGGTTTGGCACCATCCATTTTGAACCTGGTTAGAAGATTTTGGATGTGAGCATGTTGAGATAGAAATAAACCATTGGTGGTGGAAATAACTTCTATACCGAGAAAGTGATGTAACATGCCAAGATCTTTAATGGAAAACTTTTTGGATAGCGCATGAATAATATGTTGGACAAACGACATTTTCGGACCTTTATATACGCTGCGTATAGGTCTATACGCAGCGTATATATAATGTAAGGGTTAAAAAGATAATTTAACCACATGTTTGGGGTTAAAAATAAAAAAAAACTACTCTTTATATACGCTGCGTATAGACCTATACGCAGCGCATATAAAGGTCTGAAAATGTCTTTTATACCCTTGTGTTGAGGCTATACGAAGCCAAATACAAGGGTAGTTGTGTCATTTTAGTCTCATACGCTGCGTATGGATCTATACGCAGCGTATGTAAAGCTTCATTTTTGTATTTTTTTATTGCGTATTCCTTTGTTTATTTATATGAAAAAAAGAAAATTATTTATAAAAAAAAATATTATTGGTAAATAATATAAATATAAATTATAAAAATTAAAAATAATACAAATATTATGAATTACAAAAAATAAAATAGAAAATTATTTATAAAAAAGACAATATTACTGGTAAATAATACAAATATATTATTTTGTTATTGTTTAAATTAAATTATCGTATTCCTTTGTTTATTTATAAAAAAAGAAAATTATTTATAAAAAAAAAATATTATTGGTAAATAATACAAATATATTATATTGTTATTGCTTAAATTAAATTATCGTATCGTATTGCATCGTATCGTATTGCATCATATCGTATCGTATAGTGTATAGTATAAGTCTCGTATAGAGGCCTATACGGGTGTTATTGTATAGTATAGTATCGTATCGTATCGTATAGTGTAGTATAACTCTCGTATAGGTTTCCTATAGGTCTTGTATATGCATATAGGATTATACGAAGTCAATACGTGACCTATACTAGACCTATACGATATGATATCACACTTATAGGCTTATACGAGGTCAATACGGGACCTATACGCCGCTATACGATACGATATCACACTTATATGCTTATACGAGGTCAATACGGGACCTATACGCCGCTATACGATATGATATCACACTTATAGGCTTATACGAGGTCACGTGATATCACACTTATAGGCTTATACGAGGTCAACACGTGACCTATACTACGTTATACGACACGATATCACACTTATAGGCTTATACGAGCTCAATACGTGACCTATACTACACCTATACGATACGATATCACACTTATAGGCTTATACGAGGTCGATACGTGACCTATACTACGCTATACGATACGATATCACACTTATAGGCTTATACGACGTCAATACGTGACCTATACTACACCTATACGATACGATATCACACATATAGGCTTATACGAGGTCAATAGGCTTATACGAGGTCAATACGTGACCTATACTACGCTATACGATACGATATCACACTTATAGGCTTATACGAAGTCAATACGTGACCTATACTACGTTATACGATACGATATCACACTTATAGGCTTATACGATGTCAATACGTGACCTATACTACACCTATACGATACGATATCTCACTTATAGGCTTATACGAGTTCAATACGGGACCTAAACCACACCTATACGATACGATATCACACTTATAGGCTTATATGAGGTCAATACGAGACCTAATATTTGTATTATTTTGTATTTTTATAATTAATAATATTTGTATTATTTTTAATAATATTGTTTTTTTATAAATAAACATGGAAATACCCCAAAATACACACAATTAATTTTCTTTTTTTATAAATAAAAAAAAGGAATACACAAAAAAAACAAAAATGGAGCTTTATATACGCTGCGTATAGGTCCCTACTCAGCGTATGAGACAAAAATGACAGAACTACCCTTGTATTTGGCTTCGTATAGCCTCAACACAAGGGTATAAAAGACATTTTCAGACCTTTATATACGCTGTGTATAGGTCTATACGCAGCGTATATATACTATAAGGGTTAAAAATATAATTTAACCACATGTTTGGGGTTTAAAATAAAAAAACTACCCTTTATATACGCTGCGTATAGACCTATACGCAGCGTATATAAAGGTCTGAAAAATGTCTTTTATACCCTTGTGTTGAGGCTATACGAAGCCAAATACAAGGGTAGTTGTGTCATTTTAGTCTCATACGCTGCGTATGGATCTTTACGCAGTGTATGTAAAGCTTCATTTTTGTATTTTTTTTATTGTGTATTCCTTTGTTTATTTATAAGAAAAAAGAAAATTATTTATAAAAAACAATATTATTGGTAAATAATACAAATATAAATTATAAAAATAAAAAATAATACAAATATTATGAATTATAAAAATTAAAATAGAAAATTATTTATAAAAAAACAATATTATTGGTAAATAATACAAATATATTATTTTGTTATCGTTTAAATTTAATTATCGTATTCCTTTGTTTATTTATAAAAAAAAAAGAAAATTATTTATAAAAAAACAATATTATTGGTAAATAATACAAATATATTATATTGTTATTGTTTAAATTAAATTACCGTATCGTATTACATCGTATCGTATCGTATTGTGTATAGTATAAGTCTCGTATAGAGGCCTATACGGGTGTTATTGTATAGTATAGTATCGTATCGTATAGTATCGTATAGTGTAGTATAACTCTCGTATAGGTTTCCTATAGGTCTTGTATATGCATATAGGATTATACGAAGTCAATACGTGACCTATACTAGACCTATACGATATGATATCACACTTATAGGCTTATACGAGGTCAATACGGGACCTATACGCCGCTATACGATACGATATCACACTTATTTGCTTATACGAGGTCAATACGTGACCTATACGACGCTATACGATACGATATCACACTTATAGGCTTATACGAGGTCAACACGTGACCTATACTACGTTATACGACACGATATTACACTTATAGGCTTATACGAGGTCAATACGTGACCTATACTACACCTATACGATACGATATCACACTTATAGGCTTATACAAGATCGATAGGTGACCTATACTACGCTATACGATACGATATCACACTTATAGGCTTATACGAAGTCAATACGTGACCTATACTACGTTATACGATACGATATCACACTTATAGGCTTATACGACGTCAATACGTGACCTATACTACACCTATACGATACGATATCACACTTATAGGCTTATACAAGGTCAATATGTGACCTATACTACGCTATACGATACAATATCACACTTATAGGCTTATACGAGGTCAATACGTGACCTATACTACGTTATACGGTACGATATCGCACTTATAGGCTTATACGACGTCAATACGTGACCTATACTACACCTATACGATACGATATCTCACTTATAGGCTTATACGAGGTCAATACGGGACCTAAACCACACATATACGATACGATATCACACTTATAGGCTTATATGAGGTCAATACGGGACCTAATATTTGTATTATTTTTTATTTTTATAATTAATAATATTTGTATTATTTTTAATAATATTGTTTTTTATAAATAAACATGGAAATACCCCAAAATACACACAATTAATTTTCTTTTTTTATAAATAAAAAAAAGGAATACACAAAAAAAATACAAAAATGGAGCTTTATATACGCTGCGTATAGGTCTCTACTCAGCGTATGAGACAAAATTGACAGAACTACCCTTGTATTTGGCTTCGTATAGCCTCAACACAAGGGTATAAAAGACATTTTCAGACCTTTATATACGCTGCGTATAGGTCTATACGCAGCGTATATATACTATAAGGGTTAAAATGATAATTTAACCACATGTTTGGGGTTAAAAATAAAAAAACTACCCTTTATATACGCTGCGTATAGACCTATACGCAGCATATATAAAGGTCTGAAAATGTCTTTTATACCCTTGTGTTGAGGCTATACGAAGCCAAATACAATGGTAGTTGTGTCATTTTAGTCTCATACGCTGCGTATGGATCTATACGCAGCGTATGTAAAGCTTCATTTTTGTATTTTTTTATTGTGTATTCCTTTGTTTATTTATAAGAAAAAAAGAAAATTATTTATAAAAAACAATATTATTGGTAAATAATACAAATATAAGTTATAAAAATTAAAAATAATACAAATATTATGAATTATAAAAATTAAAATAGAAAATTATTTATAAAAAAAACAATATTATTGGTAAATAATACAAATATATTTTTTTGTTATCGTTTAAATTAAATTATCGTATTCATTTGTTTATTTATAAAAAAAGAAAATTATTTATAAAAAAACAATATTCTTGGTAAATAATACAAATATATTATAGTTATGGTTTTTTTTTTAAAATCAAAACACAAGATGACGGATTTGAGAATTTGTGGCAAAGCCAAAACCGTATCTCTAATGAAGCATGAACTTATTCATCTTAAGATGTTTCGCGAGTATATAAGAGTATAAGACAATGAGACTATCTCCAATACATCCTTAATACACTTGTCCTTACAAGCCCTTACCGTTGGAGCAAGGGTGCCCTTTGAGGCCCTTACTAATTACTAATGGAGCCCTTAATTATGGATGGGTGTTTGTATTGGTTTTGGTGATAAGGTGGGCCCAAACTATAAAAAAAAACTTTAATTTAAATATTGTGTGTAGTTGATAGGTGATGAGGTGGAAATTTAGAAGAGTAACGATATTTGTAGGGTTGGAAATAAAATGAAGATTTTAAGGATTTGTAAGGATATGATGTGGCAGACGACGTGGCAGCTAAGGATACTTAAGGGCGTCCGTAGCATTGGAGATTAAAGTAATTTCAACAACACCTTTAGCTAGCTAGCATTAGGGTCTGTTTGGTATACGGTAATGGAATGGATGAGAGAATGAAATGGACAACGGAATGAAATGAATCATTTCATTCCATTGTGATGTCTGTTTACTTATATGTGAATAGAATGAATCATTACTTTATACAATTTTATAAACAAAAAAAACACGAAGTAACAAAACACAATTGTATTAAAAAATACAAAAATATAATTGCCTCAATAATAATAATAATAATAATAATAATAATAATAATAATATTGGTAAGAAATAAATAAATAATAATTTTTTTGATATATATTAATATTAGTAATAATATTATAAATATAAATATAAATATAAATATAAATATAATAGTAAGACCATGCGTAGTGGGGCGTTTTTTTTTTAAATTGCCCAATCACGCCCAATAACGCCCCTTCACCGCCCCTGGGCGTTATTGGGCGTTATCTTGAAAAAAATGCTCCTTGGCGTGGTTTGAAAAACGCCGAATGGGGAAAAGGTTGGCCAATCACATTAGAGATTCCATTTGCTTGGCCAATAAGATTTTTAGGTGTTTTTTTAATTTTATTTTACTACAAAACATATTGCCCAATAATGCCCCATCCCCACTACACCCATTTTAGAAAACGCCCAATAATGCCCCATTGCTGACTGGGCTGCCACATGGCGCAAAATGCCCAATGGTGAATATTGCCCACTACGCATGGTCTAATAATAATAATAATAATATATTTTTTTTCATTCCTTGAAGGAATGAAAATAAAAAAAAAACGCTCTTTACCTAGGAATGAAAAGTATTATATTTGTAAGGAGTTACATTCCTTTGGAATCCTCCATTCCATTAACACATGATAACCAAACATGTTTATTTCATTCCATTAGAATGATTCATTCTTTTCCATCTTCTATTCCTTTATACTAATAAGAACACACAACAACTTGAAACTCCTACTAATAAGAATACTAGATTTCCTTTGGTTTCCTTTGGTTTTCGAATAGGCATAAAGATTTTGTAAAGGATTGGAAATGTTGGTCTAATGTGACCGCTTGGAGAGTCGGAGGTTTTCGCGCGTGGTAATGAAATTCACCTTTCAAAAAAAATAATAAATAAAAATAAGAATACTAGATTATAGTCAACATAACCACATTTTAAAAACCATGCCTTCAACACAAAGCACATTGATTAATGAATTCCTGGTAAATGATATGTGAAGAATAGATTTAACCTTTGATGCACATTTAGTTAGCTTCCCAATCGGGAAAATTCATTAAACAATCGTCACACATCCAAAAATATGGGATGAATGACTCACCTAAAATGTGAAAAACAGATCGAAGTTACTGAGAAAAGTAATGAAATTGCCTAATTTGATCAGTGGGCCCAAGAATTATGTGGGAATTATATGGTCAAATTAACATAGGAGCTATGGGACATGGACTAAAATATAGAGCCGTGATATGCACAAAATAAAAATAATATTGATACGTGTTTTGCACAGAAATCATAACGTGTACCGTTCTGATAATACCAATGTTGGCAGCAGCTCCGCATGTCATGGCACTATTTGAATCACAACTCCGCTTTCAATGAAATTTGTGTCAGAACGTTGAGAAAAAAAACTATTAAACATACACACAAGTATTTAGTATTTCCAATATATATAGTAATAATAAAAAATATTAAATAACTGTTATAGTTATTACGAAGTTATATAAATAATTAAAGTGTGTGTATATAAAAGTTAATAGGTTCTGGAACCGTGTATTACACGTAGTTTTACATTAAAACGATATAATCTGTAAACAAAAACTTCATGTAACACTGACATTTTTATTACTATATGACAGTTCATTTATACAATTAACAGACTCATTTTTAAAGCATTTAATAATCAAGAGATGAGTATCTTAATTTACTAGAATTACACTTTGTTACATGTTTGAGTCAGGATTAATGCTAGATCTACTAATTTTACACATCACGCCTCAACCTTTTTTTTTTTTTTTTTGGAAAGTAACTTTCATTAACCAAACAGCCGACCCAATCCGGGCCGACAAAAACAACTACAAAACACAAAAACACGCAATTACATATTTACAAAAGAGCACCACTCCCCCCAATCTAACCCTTTGTGCTTCGATCTATTAAAGAACCACAAAAAACACAAAGCTTTAACCTCACTAATAATGTTCTCAATCGTAGCCGGGACCCCAACCGTTGATGTATGCCTTCACTCGTGTTTGTGACCATTATAATAATGTGTATGACAAGGTACTAGCATACGTGAAATAATTAATTAGCTCAAAATGTTTTGTTGCAAGCCCACTAAATATATTGAATTATCACATGGCTGAATATTATAAAACACACTACTTAAATTGTGATACAATAACCAAGACGTACTATACTAGCATCTCAAATTTTCAAAACAATTTATGTATTTAGTTGTTATAAACCAAGGTCTAACAACCGAATCAAAGTAGTATTGGCACAAGGTGCGGATTCCAAGTTGGTTCTATAGTCACAGGAATCAAAGTAGTATTGGCTGATAAGGTGCGGACTCCAAGTTGGTTCTATAGTCACAGAGTGAACGAGGCATATATCCACGAGAATGGTTACTGGCCGTCAACATGATTTAAGACTTGATCGATAATAACTGGGGTTTGGAAAACGCATCTTGTAACATTTCCAATTTTCACGCTTAGTTGATCTTGTAATCACTTGAAATTTCATTGTCCGGGCATGTGCCTAAGCTTTTCATAAACGTATTAGACTTGTAACAATATAATCATAACAATAGGGTGACTAATTTTATTGGAGTTCATAGTTAAATCTTTGTAAAACATCAATTAATCACCACATTCGATATGTAAAACAAACAAGCTGAGAAACCAAAGAAAACATAATTGAGTAACATATATGATACACATATAAACTTCGACCTAATTTTTCAAGAAATGGTTGATTTTGGCATTAAAAAAGACAGCACTACTCACAATCATCTTGTCACCACCAAATAAAGTTTGAAGGCTCACTTCAAATTGTTTCGATTGTTAAGGAAGATTTAGCAAACTTAGGTAAACAATGTTTTATAGAATTTAAAATTAAGGAAGATCTAGCAAACTTAGTTAAACAATGTTTTATAGAATTAAAAATATAAAATTTATTGTCCTACACTCGGTTAAGAACTGAGATATGGACTATGGCTGGTTTGCCCCATGAAGGCCAACCCTTCAAGACAAGGGTTTCTTTGTTATAATTTTTTTAACATATCACTTGTTTTTTTAACTGAACAAGTTTCTTTTAATCCATTTTGGCTATTTATTAAGTAATCCATGTTTTTAGATACGTAAATTTCAGATTTTAGTTATAACACTAGATAACAAATAAATTTTCGAAAGTTATCCTTTATTTATTATTATCATATTTTAATTCTAGCACTTAAAAGTGCTTTAAACCCTTCATATATGATAGATTCTAAAGGTTATACCGAAACCTTTCTGTTTCATTATGTGGGACTTTTGCCGGATTTATCACAAGATAACCTGCTCAAGATAACCCTACTTTTATGTGTTGGCTATAAAATTCTGTTGCAATCCAATTCGACACACCTAACTGGGTAGTCAAATGTTGTTATCCTTTAAAACGCTACTAGAAAACACACAAGGGCCAGTGTTATTTGGAACGATCAATGGGAACGTCATTTTGAGATATTTAGACATTTACATCCTATACAGTCTGTTTACACGTGTGTCCAAGAAACTTTCTAGTCCACTGGCTCTTTGTGACCGAGGTGGATATGGATTTCGCTGTGGTGCGAACTGGGATGACCTAAAGGTTGTTAGGTTTAGACAACATTCTAAAAATATGTCATGTCTACAAATTTAAAGAGAGTTCATGGAGCACTTCAGAATACAACATTTTCATTAAGTTTAAAAATGACATAGGTACATTTAGAAATGGAATTTTGTATAAGATTGCATATGTAGGAATGTGTTGATCGTCCTCGATGTTAAAGATATGGGACTTTCATAGAGAAATCTACCATGTACCTTTCAATTGTATATCACTGAATAACAAAAAATAATATTACACAATCCTTTACATATCATAAAGACAAAATAGTTGTAATGTTAGGTACAAGGAGAACGTTGTAGAAACTTAATTATACAATGTTAATAAACAATTTTATAGGTCTAATATAGAGATTGAGAATAATGAATGCACTGTTTATGAAATGAGAGTTTTTGAGATAAAGATTCAAATACTGAAACACGAACATCGAATGGCTTTTTCACTTTTCATATCAGCCAAGGATTGTTACATGTAGCACTCGTACATCACCTAAAATTTATATTGAAATTCATATAAAAAATATCAAATAAAACTAAGCATTATAACATCTTTCAATCTTAATTATTCTATACCACCAAGGAAAAACTAAAATATAAGTTAAAAATTAAATTGAACTTGGTGTCAAATAACAAATTCAACCCTTTTCATTTTCAACCATTAGGGGGGGGGGGGGGGGGGGGGGGGGTTGGTTAGTACCCAAATCGGGTACACCGCCCCTACCTATCCGGGTACCTCAAAGGTAGTGTGTTGGGGTTGTAGTTATCAATCTAAAAAAATCTAAAAGGTGTGTGAATAGGAGAGAGATAGAGAGAATAGTGTGTATGAAGAGAAAAACAATTAAGACCTCAGTTTAAAAGACCAACCATAAAAAAAGATTGTTTTCCAACAACATATGTTAAAGATCACATTTCACCAAAAAAATACGTAAATAATAAATAAAAAAAAGTATAAAAATCCCCCCTTAATTGTAAATTACAAATGGACGAACCCATGATTATATACCCAGTGGTGCACCCATGAAGAATCTCAAACTCGAGCTGGTTCGAGTCACATGGAGAATCTCCTCACTGTAGTGAAGCTAACGGTGTTTCTCTTGCAGCAACATTCATTCTTGTGCTCTGTCTAACACACTTTTATTCTTGTCTGGTGTCTAACATTCTTTCCGTCTTGTTCTTTGTACAATATACATTTCAGCCATGTGAAGTTGTGAGTAAAAATATATGCCACATAATGTAGCTATTTTTTCAATGGTAAACTTAGTGCCATGCATAATATTAGTTACAATCTTTTTCTATTCAAAATGCATGATGACAGACTTGAGAATTTGTGCCAAAACCATACCTCTAATGAGGTATGAATCGATCGATCTTAGTAATTTTTTTTTTTTTTTTGCACAAGTCATCAAAGTCTCAAGTAACTTGTCCACATAAGGGGGAGGGGGCGGTCCGTTATGGACTCCCCATAACGAGTGATAGTATCACTAACACCGCCGCCTCTATGTTGGTAACGAGTGATATATATAACGCTTTGAATAATTATTGAGGGATGTGTATGACTTGTACATTGTGTATTAATACTTGTACATTGGAATCCCATCACTAGTGATGACCACCCCCACTACATTTCTATCACTGGTGATAAAATATTGGGTGATGACATGGCATGATTTGATTGGATAGTGGGAGTGATAGAATTCTATCACTAGTGACCACCCCCTCCACTAAGTGAAATTAGTCGCAGCAATCAGATCAAGAAAAAGAACAGCAAAACTGGATGCCATAATCGGAAAAGAAGCGAGAGCAGTAAGCATATATATAACTTGATGTACGTGTAAATATCATGCATTTATACTACAAACAAGATACACGATGATCATGCATTAATTAAAAATGAGAATGAGTTTAGTGAAAAAATCATTAATGCATTATAAAAGGGGACTTAGATGCAGACTTTCAGTTAATGGGTATGGTCATCAAGGTAAGAACGGGACCAACGACGACTATAATTTCGTTCTACGCATCTGATTTTGAAAAAAAGTTTTATACTTAGGGTATCCGGGGCACTCCCCTAAGAGGGGAGTCCCCTCTCTTACGCATAACCAATCCTCGTGTGCCACGTCAACTCCCCTCTTAAACTCCCCTAACACCCCAATTTGATGGAGGCACTCCCCTATTAGGTGACTTGTTTTTTTATTAAAAAAAAAAAAAAAAAAATCTCTTATTGGTTGAAAATGAGGCTGGCCCCACCAACAACCCTCCCCTTCTTCGGTGAACTCCCCCCGATTTGGCTCCCCGATTAGGGTCCCCGCCTGGATGGCGGAGGTGTTCCCGCTCGGCAAAAATGGTCCCCGCACGGGGTCACCGAGGGTGCCCCGCTCGGGGTCACCGAGGGTGCCCCGCTCACCCTTATATAAAAAAGCATGTCACGACCTAATATTCAGAATTTTATAAAGCATTAAGCTATATTATTATAATAACAACAAGAGTAAACCATGTCGGTTTAAAAAAAAAAACTAAATGTTGGGTTGCTTTGATAATATATACATTTGTATTTGGATCGATTACTTATATATGTTAATATACAACTCACAACTCAGTTTTAATTTTTTTACTAATTAAGATCTAGATAAATATACACGTCGCAATGATATACTCGAAATTGTTTAAAACATCGGATCTTAAAAGTTATAATAGAAAAAAATATGTATAAAATTAACTTATATAATAACAAATAAATATTTTTACTATTCATCATCTCTCAATTTTAATATATATATATATATATAGGAGGCCGCTAAAATGAAAACCACCTCTAGTTGTAAGAACCGTGAGAACTACACCGTACGGGGCGAGGTAGACCAAATTTTTTTTTTCATAAACGTAGATGCGTGTATTATAAACACATTTGTAAAAAAAAATTCAAAAAAAAAATGTCGTGTGTGTAGTTTTGTTTTTATTTACGGGTACCGTAAATTTTAGGGGAATTGGCCCCCAATAATCCCACCTAGACCTTATTGGCCATTAATAATCCCACCTCAGAATATTCCCCCCACTAGTCCCACCTTTCACTTATTTTTCCTACAGTGGTCCGCCGTTAAAAAAACTTAACGGAGTTAAGCTTTTTTCCAAATTGCAAACAAATTTTTTAGGGCTTTTGATCAGAACGATGATACGAGTTCATTAATATAAAACTTACTTCGAAATGGTGCTCAAAGTGACTTGATTTTGGTTAATTGGAAATTTAAACACCCGAATTGAAGTGTCGTTTTCATCGTTGAACCACCGTTTCGATACAAGTTTTACATCAATGGACTCGTATCGTCGTTCTAATCAAAAGCCCTAAAAATCTGTTTGTAATTTGGAAAAAAGCTTAACTCCGTTAAGGTTTTTAACGGGGGACTATTGTAGGAAAAATAGGTGAAAGGTGGGACCAGTGGGGGAAATATTCTGAGGTGGGATTATTAATGGCCAATAAGGTCTAGGTGGGATTATTACAGGACAATTTCCCTAAATTTTAAACAAATTTTACGGTACCCGTAAACGCAAACTTGTGGTGCTCAAAACTACACACACGACTTTTTTTTTTTTTTTTTTGAATTTTTTTTTTTACAAATGTGTTTATAATACACGCATCTACGTTTATGAAAAAAAATTTGGTCCACCTCGCCCCGTACGGTGTAGTTCTCAAGATTCTTACAACTAGATGTGGTTTTCATTTTAGCGGTCCCCTATATATAGGGGATGGTTCAAATGAAAACCACTTTTATTGTGAAAACTCAAAAACTAAGTAAAAAAAGCCTAAAAACACACACACAAAAAAAATTTTCAATTTTTTTTATAAAAATCGTAGGTTATTATATATAAACAAAATTTCAAAAAAAAAATTTGTAGTACACATGTGTAATAATACACATGTGCACCACAAAAAAAAAAAATTTTTTTTTTTGAAAATTTTTTTATATACATAAACCTGCGAAAATTGGTATGCAAAAAAAAATTTGGTATGTTTTTTTTGGCTTTTTTAATTAGTTTTCGAGTTTTCACAATAACTAATGGTTTTCATTTGAACATTCCCCTATGTATATATGTATATATATATATATATATAAACGGGATCAGGAGAAAACGCTCAAAAGTATGAGAACGGTGAGAACGCGTCCTGGCCTAACACGTGTCACGCCGCTTAGAGAAAGGCGGAGGGGCTTTTTTGTCCTTTCATATTTCTTTTTTATTAACGCGTGTCTCTTCATTTTTCCATTTTTTTGCGTTTATTAAATACGCGGCGTTTTTATTGTTTTTAGATCAGAACTATAGTAAATATTTTGGCGTTTTAAGTATTGTTTTGGCGTTTTTATTGATTTTTAGATCAGGATGCAGGCTTTTAATGTAAAAAAACATCAGTAATTTTCTTGATTTTATTATATCAAGTGTTTTGCCATTTAGGATACAGGTCTATAATGTGACAGGCAATTATGGCGTTTTGAAAAGATAAATAATTTTCAATTTTCCATGTAGTGGCATTAATATAACTATAATGTTTTTGGCAATAAATTATACCGTCTCTTTATTTTACTGTTTCTTTCAATTTTCATCTGTCAATTAGTATTGATTTTTCCAGTAATACTTTGTTTGCGTTTTTGGCGTTTTATATACAACCTCGTACTTTGCTAGCATTCGTTCTCACAGTTTTCAAACTATCAGGCGTTTTGGTGTTTGTAGTTTTTGGCGTTTTATACTCAATTTTTTTTAAAATAGCAGAGAATTAGATGATAAACAACAAAGAATTACATAACAAACAATAGAAAATGAAAAAAAAATAAAAATTATAATCTAATTTCTCATTCAAATCTTTACTGTCATCAGCCTCTTCTACTTTAACCTTTTTGGCGTTTTGAACCTGTTTTTGAATGCCTTATGTAGATCCTTATTTTCCTACATAACGGCCGTCTTTAGAAGATGCTTATTTTTTGTGGCATCCTTTATGGTGGGTGGATATATACTTGTTTGATGACATGTTGAAGACCAACGTCTGCTCTAATGTATTGATCCCTTCATGCCATCTATATATCCATCAAGAACAAAGTGACAAGATGTCATATCAGTGTCATCAATCTCTTTGTCTTGAATATTTGTCCATCTCATTCAGCAAAAGATTATAGAGATACCCAACTCAGAGAAGAATCCATTCAGTGAAACTTCATTCAGATCAATACTCAATATAGCAGAATCGAGGTTCTGCATTTGTGGCTTTTTTAAGTATTTTTTTTTTTTTTTTTGTTTTTAAAGTGAATGGTTTCTAGGGAATATGGCGTTTGTTTCTGGTTTTGTGATAAGTTGTTTGTGCAGAGAAGTCTCTCTTTATAGGATGTTTTTGACGCGTAGTTTAGGCGGGATTTTATTTATAATAAATGATATTAATAAAGTAGCCGTCTTTTCAGTTTTACTGTGTATTTTTACTGTTTTTTTTGTTCAGCTTTTCAGGTTTGGCGTTTTTGAATGGGTTTAAGTAGTTTTTTGCGTTTTTTTTTTTTCATTTTTAGCTTTTTTTTAATTAATACTTCTGCAAATTACTTTCATTATAATTTGGGAGTTTTTGGCTTTTTACTCCATTTATGGCGTTTTCATATGCATTATGACTGTTTGGCGTTTAATTAAGATAATGTATTTTTTTATTCTAAGTTGAAAAATACATAGCAAACAACAGAAAAATAAAATTAAAAAAATAAAAATAAAAACAATTCATCTTCCAAATCTTCACTGTCATCAGTCTCTTTCTTCTTTGAATCATGTTCGCTGGTGGTTTGGCTTTGCCATGCTTGTGTTTTTGTGGCCGTTTGGAAAGACAAAATGACATGAGTTTTTTTTTTTTTTTTGAATATGTATCTTCAAACAACTCAGTAGTGTCATTCGTCTTTTCATGCCATTAAAATATTCATCAAGAACAAAACACAGAAAATGACATAAGTCTGACCCCAGCATCTTTTTGTTTATGATTTGTCCATCTCATGCAGCAAAATGTTATTTGAGTCACAGCACCTCATGGAAGAATGCATTATCCGACACTTTGGCGTAGAACAATATTTTGAATATACAAGAAACGATATTTGGCATTTTTGGCGTTTTACTGAGAAAATAGTGTATCTGAAGAACCGTTGATCTTTTGGTGATGTTTGAGTGTTTTGGCGTTTTCTAAGATGAATGGTATATAGTAGAAAATATGGCGTTTTTAGTAGTTGTGTTTGATGTTTTGGGGATTTTGGCGTTTGTAAGTTGAATGGTATATAGTAGAAAATATGGTGTTTCAGGTTCTGGGGGATGTGTTTTTATGTCTTGGATGTTTTTTATTTATATAGCGATGTGATTTGGTCCGTATTGGCGTTTTATTCATCATTATAGCGTTTTGGTATAGAGGTGTAAAGACGATTTTACCCTTAATTAGGCGCGTCCATGTAATAAATTGATGTTATTTACGAAAACGCCACCGCGCCAATCTAGTCCATAGATTGTTTTAACCGGACTATCCATAAGCGTTCTCACCGTTCCCACACTTTCTACCGTTTTCTCCAAATCCCGACCCTATATATATATATATAGGTACGGGATCAGGAGAAAACGCCCAAAAGTGTGAGAATGGTAAGAAAGCATCCTGGCCCAACACGTGCCGCGAGATATGATCAGGGCGTGAGGGTTTTTTTGTCTTTTCAATCTTCTTTTTATTTTCCCAATTTGTGCTGCTTCATTTTTGCCGTCTAAGATTATTTTGGCGTTAATTGTATTCATTAACTAATTGGCATTGAATTAATTGTTTTTGTGTCACATAGATATTTTTTTGGCGTTATAGCGTTTCTCTGGTCAATTTTTTGGCATTTTGTGGCGTTGTATAATAATTCACTACGAGTCATTAATATTTTCATAAGATTACAATAAGACCAAATGTTTTTTATTGCGTTTAGTCAATTTTTTTGGTGTTTAATACACTGACAAGGTGCTTTGCCAGCACCCGTTCTCACAGTTTTCATGCTACTAGCGTTTTAGTGTTTGTAGTTTTTGGCGTTTTATATTATAATGTATTTTATTTGTAGAGAATTAGATAACAAACAAAAGATAATTTGATAACAAAACAATATAAAATGAAAAAGAAAAAAATAAAAATGGTAATCTAATTTCTCATCCGAATCTTCGGTGTCATCAGCCTCTTCTTCTTGAATTTGTTTTGGCGTTTTGAACCTATGAATACCTTAGCTAGATGCCAACTTTCCTACATAAACCACGTCTTTTTTAGACGAAGCTTGTTAGTGGTATCCTGTTTTTTGGTGTGATATTCTTGTTTGGTGGCATGTCATTAAAGATCAACTCTTGCTTGAATGTTATTTATAATAATGGAGTCCAAAATAGCATTTTACATTTGTGTTGATCCCTTCATGCCATGCATATATTTATCAAGAACAAAGCTCACATGATGACATATCACTGTCATCAGTCTCTTTTTCTTGAATATTTGTCCATCTCATTCAGCAAAAGATTATAGAGATAACCCCCCTCAGAGAAGAATCCATTCAGTGAAAGCTTTGCCATCTGTGGTTATTTTAACTAACTTTTTGGTGTTTTAAAGTGAGTGGTTTCTAGAGAACATGGTGTTTGTTTTTCTGGGTGTGATCAATTCATTGTGTATAGACCCCTCTTTTATAGGAGTTTTTTGGCGCGTAGTTTAGGCGGGATTTTTTATTATAACAAATGATAGTAATAAAGTAACCGTCTTTTCAGTTACTGTGTGTATTTACTGTTTTGTTCAGCTTTATCAGTTTCTAGGGTGATAAACGTCCCATCTTCCGAGTTTGGCGTTTTTTTAAATGGCGTTATGCAGATCAAGATGACAAAATACAATAACGGAGAAAATATTAAGCAGGAAAAATATTTTTTGTTATTTTTGGCGTTTTGTAAGCAATAATTTTTTGTAGTATTTTTTTGGCGTTTTGCAAATAAATAGAGAAATATATCATTTAATTATCTTTAAGAAAAGAATATTACACAGAAGAAAACTAACAAAAAAAAATAAAACTCTTCGTCAGAAGGTACTTTATCCGAGAAGTATCCATCACTTGCATCATATTCTTCCTCGGAGTCTTCATCTAGACCTTCATCCATGTCATCACCTTCACTTTCATCGGCTTCTTTTTTCCTGAAGATTCTGAAGCCTCCATTTGAACATGTCTTGCATTAACGCCATTTTTTAGTCCATTCCTGTGTTCAAACAAGTGGACTTGATCGTCCTAACATACACCCTCCTTTTGTTGTCAAAACGCAGGACGAATCGTATGATTGCCAGAGTGTATCTCCACCAAACGATGGTTGCCATTTTTGGCATTTTGGTTAAATTGGCGTTTTTGGTTAAAGATGTTTTTGCAGAAATGATAGATTGAAGTGATTATGGAACTGATGTTTTACGTCGTTTATATAATGATGTTTTTGGTGCATAATTTAGGAGGGAATTTCTTCTAATAAATGTAAATAACTGAATCTCCAACGCGTTTTATCACTATTTTTTGGCGTTTTATATTTAATGGCGTTTTATTTTTTTGAATGGCGTGTTATCATTTTTGTTGGCGTTTTGAATTTGAGCGGTAAGAGACCCTTTTACCCTTAATGAAGCGTGTCCCACATAATAAATTGATGTTATTTACGAAAACGCCACCGCGCAATCTAGTCCATGGATTGTTTTGATCTGACGATCCATATCCGTTCTCACACTTTCCCCCATTTTCTCTAAATTCTGACCCTATATATATATAGTAGGATTTCTAGCGCTATCGCGGCGAGTTTTGGTTATCGGTTCGATTTGTTACATACTGGCACGATACAGACACTCGGTATAACAATTTTCATGTGTTTTACATCGATCCAAAATCATAAAAATAAACACTAGTAGTGGTATCGATGTAGTTCAGATGATATCACGCTATCGGTATCGGTTTTATCATCTCAAGCAAAGTTGTATAGATAAAATATTATCGAAATCAGATAAATTAAAAAATGAATATGAGTATCAGTACTGATGTTGTTCGGTTCGGTTTGGTATGATACAATATGCTGTTAGTTTATCAAAACGAAAACCATAAAAAACGAATACGGTTCGACTGGGGACACGTTAAGGATTAAATATGTGTAGATAAGAGAAATAAATGAGTGAATGTTAGTCCCTATTGAGACCATACAATGGAGACTTATTTTTAGTTATTTAGGCCACTATTTAGAACTAGAATAAGGGACTAGTTGGTGGATTTAAAAAAAATAGTCCTTTGTAACCATTAGTACTAATATGAAAGTATCACTGGTACGGTATGTACATTCACCTACATAAATAAATAAAAAATGTTAATTTAGTTTTTAAAAAGCGGTGATATGAAATTGTGGCATATATATCAACTAATCAAATAGACCACAAGCGCATCTTAAATTACATGATCTAAGTAAGTGTACCTTTTACATATTGATTAATCGGAAATGAAACAAAACTAACTACAATTGTAGAAGTTTAATGAATTGTTGGGATTGAACCCTACCAGAGGAACAGATAATGAAAGCCAAAACTGGTTCACAACAGTGGATTCACAATAAACAGCTGTTTACACTAAGTCTTCTCCCTTGAAAGTGATTATAACATCTGATGGTCCTATATCCCCTGTCCGCATACAACAGCTGTTGTTCTTCTAACTACTGATGAAGCCTAGAAGACTGCTGAGAAGTAAACACTGCTGGTACAATCTACTGATGACAAAGCACTGCCCAACCAAGGACTGATCAACCTTAAGGAAAGCACAGATGTAAAGAGAGAGCAGTAGTTTAGTGTGTCATCTGTCTTATACATAGTCAGTGGTTAAGATTAGCAGTGTTTGTATAAGCACAGTAGATACAGGTTGTTAGGTTGTTAGACGTCGCTTTCATGGTGACGTCAGCTGAGATGCCTCAGTGGTTTGGCTTGTCTATAAATGGAGCAGTACTCTGTACTGTTACATTTTGATCGTCTTGAGTGAGTTCTTCTCCTCAATTCAATCCTTTCATCTTGTGCAACCAATCATGGAGTATCAGGCTGAGGGGGAGTTTAGTTTGTAAGCATGCTTGTAATCCTTTTGATTTGTATTGTAAATCTTTCGACTTATGGTGAAGCATGTGTTCATCTTAACTAATTCTCTTTTTTATTGTGTTTACAAAGTTTGTTATTCATTTCCGCTGCACTTTACATTGTTTCATATTCATTCATAGTTCAAATCATACAAACTAACACAATCATGAGAGCCTTCGATCCTAACAATTGGTATCAGAGCTTGGACAGTCAAATTCGATCTGACAGTCAATTTGACATAACAGTTCAGCTCAAAATTCATTGATAAGGTTGGCTGTATTTTGTTGAAAAACAGAGTAATGATTGATCACGCTTAACGTTGTTATTCAAATACTCTGTAAAACAACCAAGATGTCATAAGACACACAAATTTCACACAACAAGTGATGTCATGCACAAGTTACTCATAGTTTTCAGATCTGAAAACATGTTGTTAAACTATGGTATTATTTCTTATTTTCAAAATTGATTTCAACTGTTGTTTATGAAATTTGTGATGTTTTCATTATATTAGATGCTAAAGTATGAACCTCAGATTAACAAAACCTATGTTCATAAAAACATTGGTGTTTTGCTAACATAAAAAGTGGGAAATTAAAACTTTAGTCATTAGATCTTATGTGTTGAAAAACAGGTTGGGAATCCTGTTAAAAAGGACCAAATCAACTCTGTTAATAACATATTAAGAAAATCAGGTGTTGAAATAGTCCAATTCATATGGAATGTGATATTTGACATATGCATGAACAAAATATGCCCAGATCTCTCAAAAACATTACTGCAAAATGATTCTGGACTAAGTATTTCTTCAATAAAGACCTCCCAGTAAGTATTTCATTACTTATGAATGGGAAGGGTTAAAAGGGAAGAAAGTAAATCACAAATACTCAAAAGTGTGTTTATCTCAAAAATCTTGAAGACAAAAGTAAAGAGTATAAACTCAGAACACTTAAGAGTTAAAATGGGTAAAGATGGTCATTAAGCAATTGTATGCATTCATTGAGTCAGGAAAGTTCAGGTAACAATAGTACCTCCAGTGGATGAACATACAAGAGTTTTCAAAGTCTATAACAGAGTTTTCAAAAAGTCATGTAAACATGTGTCCTCATTTTTGTGGTTAATCAATCAACAAGAAAATGGTACCAAACAGTGGTCAAAATGTATTTACAATTTCATACCACTGTTGTCAAACCACTGACTATTTTCATAAACTTGAGACTGATATGATTAGGAGTTCTTGTGGAAATTATACCAGATCCTTTTGGTGCTGTTTTCAGAAAATCCTTTATTTATTTTTCTGAAAAAAAAGGGTTTTTCTCAAATAAAGCAGGATATGTTATTCTTTATTTTTTTTAAGAATGATATATTTTGAATTTTTTTACTGGTTTTTGATGGTAAAAGTCTCAATCTCCTGTCAGGATATATAACCTTTATTTTTGTTGGTAATATTATCCTCAAAATGGATCAAAAGGAAATGGTATATATGTCAAAGTCGTGTCAAACTCAAGTTTGTTTTTACACTGAGCAAAAGATTGATTGTTAACAGATCTTAGAATACTTGGGTACTCATGTTTTAATTTAAACAAAAATGAGTTGATCTGAGCAAAAGATTGATTGTTAACAGATCTTAGAATACTTGGGTACTCATGTTTTAATTTAAACAAAAATGAATTGCCTTAGTAAAAAGTGTACATCATCTGGGGTACTAAACCACTGTCAGGAATTCGTATGAACTTCAAAATGTGAAATTGACATGCGGCAAAACCTTGAATGAAAATTCTCAAAGCAGTTGCTGATATACTAGTCTTTCAAATCTTTACCATTACCCCTAACCACTGTATTTGTTCAAACATATGTTTCCTAAATATTGTCTACTGCTGAAAGTCAACCTCCGACCTTTCATTTTCTTGGCAAGCACTGATGCTCAAAATCAGTGTCTTATCCACTGATATGCTATCCACTGATAGTGAAAATCATCCACTGCTCACAAAATTATTACCGTTGTCACCACTGATATTTGTTTCATCAGTGGTTCTCCAAAACAACTGTCCTCCATTATTCATCTTATCACCAGAGGTTGGCACGTGGTCAGTTTTTAGCCATCGGATCTTTGTAACCGTTGCCACATCAGCACTTACTTTTTCCCTAAATAAAACCCTGATCAAAACCCCAAACAGGGTTTTACACTGTCGAATTGAATTCCAAAAATTATCTTCTCAAAGCAGTTTCTAACCTTTCTTCCCAAATCACTCTCCGATCCTTCTTCATCAAAATGACGAAATCAAAGTCAAAATTAAAATCATCTTCATCTCCCAAAGAAACCACACAAATGACCGCTGAGCATATTGAAATCCCATACAAATCCCCGCACAACTACTTGGGTCTACTCACAAAACCCACCAACAATCACACCTTCGATTCCATCATCGACATTATGTCTGCGTCAAAGTACAAAACTTTGCTTACAGCAGATGCTCCAATTTATCAACAAACCCAGAGAGAGTTTTGGAAAAAGGCTACGCTTGAAAAACAAGACGATAAAGTCATTGCCATCAACTCCTCGATACAGGGTAAATCGGTTCAAATTACTCCACAATCAATCTCAAAAGTCTTTAAACTCGATGATCAGAAAGGTAAAACTTCTTTTGATAAAACCGAGTTGAAAACTGATTTCTTAAAAAGGGGATATGCAGAAGAACCTAAAAAGGATACCTTACAAAAAGGTTTCTTTCCTTCTGAAACTAGGTTTTTATTCCACACACTTTTGATGTCTGTCTCAAATAAAACAACTGCTTTTAATGAAATATCTTCAAAGATACAATGCCTGGGTTATGCTATTTTAAAAAATAAAAATTTTAACTATTCCCAGGAGATCTTTGATGATTTGGTGAAAATGTGGATAGCAAAGCATTTCTACTTTTTCCAAGGTTTCTAAGCTACTATTTTAAACAAAAATTTGGAAAAGAAGATGAAAATTTGCTCAAACAAGGTGCTTATTTTCAAATAAAAGGTTTAACAACTGAAACATTCTCAAGAATGATGGCACCTATAAAAACAAAAGCAGAGGTGCCTGAGCAGAATTTAGCAGCTACCACTGCTCCTCAGGCATCTACTGTTGAGCCCACTGCTCCAGGTGATCATAGCAGCACAACCACTGCTTTGAAACCCACACCTGACATCACCAAAAAGACCAAAAAGAAGTCTTACAAAAAGCCCACCAAACCCAAGAAAAAGGCAACTCTGGAATATGAGATCCCAGAGCAACTGCCAGTGACAACACAAATGTCACCAAAAACCACGGCTGCTACTTCCTCACAGCAGTTGGTAGAAAGATCTCCACCCTTACCTCAAACTCCTCCTGCATCCTCACAAAAGGATCAGGTTGTAAACATAGGGTCCCCACAATATGAAGCTCTGGACCCAATCGGATCCATCTTCCTCAGTCCTGATCCCAAGGACATATCTCTTTCAACACCCATACCCTCACCAATCACATTACCACGATCAATAATACCCTTGTTGCATGCAGTTGCTATAGCTCAGACACAAACCAGTTCCTCTCTATCACCTGTCACTGAGAGTATACTCCCACAAGTGACTGGGTCTGATGCTACTACACTTGCTATCCCAGCAACAATTGAGGAGGTTACACTGCAGGAGTTACAAGTAATTCCTGACAGTAGTTCAAGTGGAGCAGCAACTACAAGTGTTGGATCAACAGATCTACATTTGGCCAGTTGTTTCATTAATAAGACTCCCTTGAAGGCAATTTCTTCCATAGCACCACTGATAACCACTAGTGAGGCTGTTTTGTCCACTGGTACCATCAAAGGATTATCAAGTGCTAAAGAAAGAAGACCCCAGAACCAAGAACAAGGGGCATCAATGGGTGATTTTTAGGACTCAGTTCCTAAGTCATACGTTGGTACAACCACTACTGGTGGGAAATCAGATGATCCCAGTAACATGGGTGATGATTTAAAATATCAGGAATTGACTGCAGAGTTGAAAAACTTGAAAGTTCAGTTGTTGAAATAAAGGATATGGTGCAACAGCTGTTAAAAGCTCAAAAAGTACAATCCACTGCTGTTCCAGCTCAAGCACCTGCACAGCCTGCACCTGCTGCAAATGAGTTGTGGAACCTATTCCAACCCCTGCTCCAACAACAGAGAGAAATGGCAGATCATCAGCATGCTATACATATTCAAGAGATGAGAAACATGATGGAGTCCAGGTTCAAAGACACCCAGACAGACATCAAGGCTATAAATGCCCACATCCTGAACACCACTGGCAAAGCTCCTCCCACTACACTCTTCATTGATAACCTCCCTCCAGATAATGCCAAAAAGGGGGAGAAAATCAGGCAGTGGAGGAAGAAGGGAATAGAAGATGGGCTCTATATTGAACCGGAAAAAGAAAACATGACCAAAAATATTCCTTTGCCAGATGGTAGCAAGAAAGTTGATGAGACCACCAATGCACTTGCAGAAGCAATAGCAAGTGTTAAAAAGGATAGAGAGGCTAAAAATAAAGCCAGGTTGGATCAATCAGCACAGGGTACTTCTGGGTCAAAGGATGCTGAAAATCCTGAAGATGAAAAGAAGAAGCCTACTAGAAAAGTAAGGCAACCCAAATCCATTCCATTCAGACCTACAAAGGCTGCCTCTAAACCACCTTAAAAAAGGCTCCAAACCTCAAACCACCACAAAATCTCAAAAATATGATCCTGTTGCTGCTAAATATCCACTGGAACTAGAAGCTGTGAAAAAAGAGATGAAACAATTTTACACCGAGGATGATCCTTCAAAAAGAAGATTTCCTTCTCTCATAGGCTTCATAGTCCCAGAAGACATGGATGAATATCTCGAGATGAAAGCAAGGCAAGCAAATATTAGAGCTAAACTTGAATGCAAAGATCAAGGTGATGAAGCCATTTCTGAAAAATTGGAATTTTTGCTCACAAAAGTCAAGATGATGGAAAACTATGCACAAGATCTGAGCAAAGAAAAAGCAGATCAACGAAAAGAAATGAGAAAAAGTTATCTTGCATACATCATGAAAGAAAAATTTTATCAAGCTGAAGAAAACCAATTTGAAGAATGGCCAATGGTTACCTTAAAGCATGAAGCAAACATAATTGAAAGGATTAAAAATGATCCAAGAAAGAAAAAGACAGCTCCAAATTGGAACAAATATAAAAAGCTCATTGCTGATCTTACATCCGAGTACAAAAAGAAAAAATAGGAACTGATAGATGCTAAGGTGGATACTGCTGAAGCCATAGCAAAATGGACAAAGCAGTATACCGACGAGGCTTATGAAAGGCTGAAGAAAAGAAGGATAACAGTCTCAGACACTTCTAACAAGCCAGACTATAACAAGATAGAACAACAGCTGAATGCTCTTAAATCACTGATCACATCAGCAGATAACCCTATCCTTGTGGAAAACCAAGAAAAAGGAAGACTGCTGACCAGTGAAGAAGAAAAAGTAAAGGAAGCTGAGTACTTCACAGAAGCCATCAAGAAAATGGATCTAAAAGAAGAGAGCTCATTGAGCCTTCAAAACCTTGTCAAAAAGGTATTAACCAAACCTGCAGTAGATATCTCAGACACTGAACTTGAACAAAGAAAAAGGCAAGAGCTGATTGAACAAGAAGCTGCAGAAGACATAGCTGCAGCAAATGAAGTCATAGAAGAGGCTTTTAAACGAATGTCTGAAGTACAGGATACTGCTTTACATTTTTTCTCAAGGCCAAAATCTCCAAGCTCGTCAGAAAATAAATCTCTCCCGAGAAACCCATTGGGTTCAAAAGTACTAAAGTGGCTCTCTGATCAAAAGACCCATGTGTTGACCCTGGTCAGATCCAATGGTGAAATGAAGTACATATCAAGGAAAGAAGCACTAGGCCTTAGTGTTGAAGATTTGCAGGATCTCCTTGAACTTTCATTGTGCAGGGATGAGGATGACATAAGTTCCAAAGTTTTTTGAAGAAGAATTTAAAAGACAAGCTAGTGAACTTCTGATGAGGAATAAAGATCCAAAATAATGAAGTGTTTTGGCATTATCTGTTCCAGGGGGAGATTATTGGGATTGAACCCTACCAGAGGAACAGATAATGAAAGCCAAAACTGGTTCACAACAGTGGATTCACAATAAACAGCTGTTTACACTAAGTCTTCTCCCTTGAAAGTGATTATAACATCTGATGGTCCTATATCCCCTGTCCGCATACAACAGTTGTTGTTCTTCTAACTACTGATGAAGCCCAGAAGACTGCTGAGAAGTAAACACTACTGGTACAATCTACTGATGACAAAGCACTGCCCAACCAAGGACTGATCAACCTTGAGGAAAGCACTGATGTAAAGAGAGAGCAGTAGTTTAGTGTGTCATCTGCCTTATACATAGTCAGTGGTTAAGATTAGCAGTGTTTGTATAAGCACAGTAGATACAGGTTGTTAGGCTGTTAGACGTCGCTTTCATGGTGACGTCAGCTGAGATGCCTCAGTGGTTTGGCTTGTCTATAAATGGAGCAGTACTCTGTACTGTTACATTTTAATCGTCTTGAGTGAGTTCTTCTACTCAATTCAATCCTTTCATCTTGTGCAACCAATCATGGAGTATCAGGCTGAGAGGGAGTTTAGTTTGTAAGCATGCTTGTAATCCTTTTGATTTGTATTGTAAATCTTTCGACTTATGGTGAAGCATGTGTTCATCTTAACTAATTCTCTTTTTGATTGTGTTTACAAAGTTTGTTATTCATTTCCGCTGCACTTTACATTGTTTCATATTCATTCATAGTTCAAATCATACAAACTAACACAATCATGAGAGCCTCCGATCCTAACATGAATCAAATACTTACAATCGTCGAAGATATACACACGATTATTACTAAAACTACAAATGAATCGTGTAAGAAGGTTAGATAGAACCAAACTGCAATCAAACGGATGCACATTGAAAGTGAGAAAATGCGATTAGTAGAGAATAATTTAACAGGGTAATTATTCTTGAAACTCATGTGACACCATAAGAAGTATAGATACAATCATATTGATATAGAATAAAAGTAATAAACGCAAATGAGAGAAAATAATTTAAGTGTCTAATTGTTTTTATACAAGCTCACATTCGAACTTACGCATTTTTTAAAGAAACAATGAGAAAAGTCTATATATTCAAATTGCAATCATGCACGATTAAGAAAGAAGAAATTAACCGTGTGATAATTATTAAAAGCTTATTTGTTATTCCTGCTAATCATTGTTTGTAAAACAGAGAATATAGTGAAAACCTATACATACCCTCCATCTTTCTTTTCTTTGTTCATTATTTTGAACGGCAAATTTGGATCACTGACGGACCACTGGAGTATCATCGTGCTATCAGCGGAACCACCTGATCATCTCTATCTCCACTAGGCAATAATGTCTATACACCAATTCAGGAGGAAACCCAATAAATCTGGGAAAAACCCCCCTTGTGGGAATCGAACCCATGACCTAATTGTCATAAGCCTTATCCCACCTCTATGATGCTAATAGGCTATAATGCAATGGGCTTCTCTTTGTTCATAATATGCACACATAGTCACATAGAGATGCACATTACTTTGAATAAACATAATCAAATATGCAAACTCGGTAGTTACTAAATACACATTAGCTCCAACCAAATAAATAAACCGTAAATGCCAAATGAGCTAAAATAATCTGATGATAGCTTGTAACGACTTTTTCCCGAGCTCTCTAGAGTCACTAAGATAATCTAGAAACTTTGCGTGGCTTCCCACATGCAGTGGTTTGTCAACAAGGAATTTATACTAGCTACTTCTTTTGTAGATCTTATGTGTGCATTCACCCATCATCTCGTATGAGTTTTAAATGAAATTAATGGGGAACTAATATTCTATTAGAAAACATGACACAACAAACATGATATATATATATATATATATATAATTACACGTCTGGCACACCCTTTAGTCCATCAGCGCGCCTTTCGAAAGTTTTTTACCCACCGTTCTAAAATAAGATATGATTACAAAAACACTCATATTCATGTGTTTTGTGTTATATCATAGTAATTACATGTAAATAGTTATTGCTTATTTTACACTTACTAAAACATCTCTTAAAAATGGTTTATTTGTCTCAGCACTAATGATACTAGATTTAATGCATATTTTACTCTTACTCAAGCATGGTTGATTTGGACAGATAAAATTGCATATGAGATTTATCTGGTTCTAGTGAAACGATATAATTGGAAAGTGTGGACAATTTAATTTTTGGTTCTGGTTCCAAAAATCTTTCTGAAATTAGTTTTCAACACCGGTTACGGATAAGATTGTGTAACTTATGATTTTTGTATTATTATCAAACGAAAAAAAAAAAAGATATACGTTGACACACGTATTCCCACGACTATATGAAGTCACATATGTCATTGTTAGTATATTGAAAATACTCATTCCCTTGTGTTTTGTGAAAATCAATTTATCTTGCATGTAACTAAATTAGATATAATCTTAGTACTAGATGTAATGCATATTTTACTCTTACTCAAGCATGGTTGATTTGGATATATAAAATTGCTTATGAGATTTATTTGTGTCACACCCCGACCGCGTAAAACAACAAATCGCGGCGGAAACATCGGGGCGTGTTGCAACAGAATTAATGTTTCATAACCATGGATACCAAAAAGTGTTTCGTTTTATTAAACATTGAATAATTACATTGTCTGGAAATCTAAATACACAAATTAAACATAGTCTATCATTGTTATTTAGTCACTAAGGCCTTGTCCAATCCTATGTGAGCATGCATCTTATCAATCGATATTATTCAACAATACCTGAAACATATGTGAAAACGAGGTCAGCAAAGAAATGCTGGCGAGTACATAGGTTTTGTAGGAGTGTCAAAATCATGGCTAGTTTAGATGTTGCAATACTTTATTTAAAAACCTTGTTTTGAAAAGAGTATAATATTGCAACTTAAGTAACCAACTCAAATCAAGCGGGTTATAATTTGTAAAACCTCGTAGCCATGACTCTTAACCCAAAAACATTTGTTTTAGTAAATTATTTGAAAAACAATGATAAGTTCAGGTGATATGTATAAATAAGTGAATAATGTATGGTTAAATGAATAACCATGAAAAATGTGTTTGCATAAGATAAGTTGTTTGTAAATCAATGTCTTGTGAAAAGTATGTTATTAGTATAAAATGTTCTATGTCTCAAATTGAAATGATTCAAATAACGCTACAATATGTAATACCATACAAACATTTATATATAGGAAGTACCAGCGGCGTATCCACCATGCTTGTATCATATTACACACGCATCGTTACTTAATCACTTACTCAAACCAAACCAACAAATGTAAACCATGTAATGTGTAACCAAAATGATATGTATGGCTAGTGAAATGCATCAACTAAACCATAAGTGAAACGCACAAAACAAAGTATTGAAGTAAAACTTGGTTTAAATCAATACTATGTTTCGTGAAAATGCATGATCAAATGTAAATCATGTATAAATGTTTACCCAATCGTTAAACCCAATCGTTAAAAACATCGTGTGAAAACCAATCGTAAATCGTTAAATTCGTTTTAGGTCGTGAAACTACTTAAATGATCGTCTCGCTAATAACATTCAAACCTTTTTGACTCGCATTAATAAACCCTTACCAAAGGATAGATTAATAATTCGCATTAATAAATCCTTACCAAAGGATAGATTAACATCTCGCATTAATAAACCCTTACCAAAGGATAGATTAACATCTCGCATTAATAAACCCTTACCAAAGAGTAAATTAACATTTACAGATTCAGTCGCTACCCACAACACCCACACATAACTACGGGTGTAGTAACTAACGGGATTTGTCAGATCCTATGGTACCATAACCTAATACTGGTCGGCTTGATCATTGCTAATGAATGTCATTTGTTATGTACTACAACCAACAAGTTTGTTCACTTTTTGAAATCGTTATTAGTTTTGTATAAATCGTTTTAATCGTTTTTTATACCATCGTTATAACATCGAAAACATTTAGCACATATGAGTCACCCCAAAACAGTTGAAAACAATAAAAGAGGGGAATAATGTACTCGCCTGAGAATGCTTGGAGGTCTTGTACAACAACCAAACAAAGCTAGAGGGAGCACGGAATCAGTCGGCAATCTAAAACTATATAAATAAACCGGACTTAAATCGGGAGATCGGATAGGATGAGGCTTGGTAAACCAAATGAGTATTGGAACTCATATGATATGGTTTAACAAGGCCTACATACTACATGAAACCTAACCTAAGTGCTTTCGACCCATCGCGACCCATTAAGGTAGCTTATGCTACTTTAACGCGTCGTGCGCGTGAAACGCGTTCAGACCGTCTAACTAGTCCTATGACAAGTGTTATATGCCTAAACATGTTACATAATCAGTTATGTGACAAAAGTTTAGGTTACATATGCTTAATTACCAATTATACATGAAAAGGGTATTCTGGTAATTTAACTAAGGCATATAAACTACCTATCATACAACTACTTAAACGATGTGACCATAGGGTATAACCTCGGAAGGTTATTCCCTAAACTATGGTCACCTAATGTATTTGGTCGGATCCTAATGATCGACCAAACTGGGTCGGGTTCGAAGGTATAGGCGATTTATTAGATCGCCTACCCTACGACCCTAGACAACGTGGTAATCAGTGGGCATAGTCCCAAGGGACTATGACCAACGTGATTACACTCACGTTGCGAAGTTCAAACGAACTTCGCATTGACCATTACTGGTCAACGCTGAAAGTCAAACAAAGTTTGACTTTCGGACTCGAAAAGCAGTAAAATAAGGAAAAGAACGAAAGAATACTAACCCAGGGTCCCCGAATGCTAATCCCGATCCAAGAACTCAGGTATGAAACAATGGTTTCAACTTAGAGCTCTCAAATCAGAATTCTTGTAAGTTTTAAAGCATATGGGGGTGGGGTATTTATAGTATTCGGGTAACCGTTGAGATCGTTTCTTGGAAAAGGGGAAACGATCAAGGCCGTACACTTGTCGGAACCTTATGGAAGCTTAAAATGGTTCTTATCAACATGACTAGGCAATTGGGAACATGTGGTGGAGGATCAAACAGCTGCAGCCTGCTGTTTAAAAACTCTGAATCTGGTCAGCAGACCCCTAGCGCACCGCTACGCTAAAAGTGTAGCGCACCGCTAGGCTTAAGTTTGGCAGATTTACACTTTTGGTCCCTGTCATGCATTCAGCCCATTTTCGACACGTTTAAGGCCCGTTAACCCCATTTCAAAGCTCTAAAATGAAGTTAAAGTATAGGGAACTTAAAATGTGTTCAAAAATATCTCGGAGGTCGGTTCGTTTAGCCGTACGAACGCGATGTTCGCTTAATTACGACGGAATGCGCATAAGCGCGAAAAACGAACCAAATGACGCGACGAATGGATTTTTCTTATGGAGAACACTAAAATAAAATATTTTAGTGCTTACATAAATTTTTGGAAGTCCGGATGTATTCAGAACGTAAGTTATGCGTAAAAATGCAAACTTGTGCACTTTTTGACACTTTTAGTCCCTGAATGAGCCAAAAGTTTATTTTAGCACACCAAACCCCTCAAAGCCTATTTCTAAGCTATGTAAAGGATATTTAAGGTGTGTTTAACTTATGGTCATGTTCCGGAATGTCTGTTACAGTTCAAATTGGTATACTTTCGCAGTTTGTCAAGTTTAGTCCCTGTAAACGAATTAGCTTGTTTTTGTCATACCAAAGCCTTCAAAACTTATTTCTAAGTTATGTAAAGGTTATTTAAGGTATTTTAAGCCTATGTCACTATTCCGGAGTGTTTGTTGCATTAAACTGGTTATATCTACGCATCGGTGCGCGTATAACCTTCCAGAAAGTGATTTAGAGTTTGGAATTTAACAAAAATTGATATGTGCAAATGATACACATATTAATACAAATCCAAAGTATGAAATATAATATTTCATTGGTTCGGTATTTGTTTGATGGCCGTGGAGGCACAGGTGTTACAGTCTCCCCTACTTTAGGAAATTTCGTCCCGAAATTTATTTAGAGGAAACTTGTGAGAGCTTGAAAACATGAAGTTGAAAAGATCAAACAACATTGGTTAGGGTTCTTGAACTTCTAGTAACCTTAATAACATTATGCTCGCAATGTAAGAGGGACACTTATATACAAGTATATGAAGCGTCATTAGTGCGTCCACCATACCTCCATTACATCGTTCTTATTTTGTTATTGTTGTCACTATCAGTTCTTACACATGCTAAATCTTACTGTGGTTTCTGCGTATGGAATTTCATAGTTATGTATGCATCCACAATTACGTACTTCCTTGCATAGTCCACACAGCGCGTTTGATAATGTGTAGGGGAAAACCTAATGAATGATCCTGTGATGAGTGTGACTGGACCGCCATAGGGTCCTTTCAGCTGTATCATCACATGCCATTCTTAACCAGATTGTGCATCAATCTTTTTGACTAGATCACTAAAAGGATCTCTTATGAATCATGGAATGGTACTATATAATCCCAAGGGTCTTTAACTACAACGTAGAAGCCCATTAAGGATTTAAGGTAGTACCTTTTGAATATCCTACTATGAATCCCTCATATGAAGATATGAAAGATTCTATGAGGATTTGAAAATCGGATCACACAAAAACATAGAGGAGAACACATAAACACATAATCGTATATTCGCATAATCGTTTCATCGTATAATCGTATAATCGTTTAATTTGTTATCTTTGGACTCGGGTATTTAAAGCATACTAGGAATCCAATCCGTGGATTTCATTTGGTACTTTAAACGTTATCAAGAATCCAACTATAAAGATAGAAAGATTCAAAAAAGAAAATTCGATTTCGATTACTAGGAACCGAAGTGTTCGAATTAAGGTACATAAGGAATCCAATTAAGGACTCTGATTTGAATGATAATCATCCACAAGGATCTAATTGTAAGGATAAAAAGATCCCATATGAATTTTAGAAGTTGAAGATGTTTTGAAACCTTGCACTGGATGTGCTTAGGTCAAAACATGATGTAAAATGCTTATGAAGTTGAGATGCTTGATATGTCAAGGCGACATATGAAGCAGAATTTTGAAGGTTAAGTCAATGTATGAGGAAAATATTTTTGAAAACTATGCATGGGGTTCTTTTAGGAAAAATGTGTTTAACGTTTTCGAAACCTTATATATAATACTTTTTGAAATCATAAAGTAGGTGTATTAGGTAGATATATTTAAAAAAAAATGTTTTAAAATCATGCGAGATGAATTTTGAAATTATGTATAAGGTTTTTGAAAGACATGAATGATGCTTTTCGAAATCATGCACTTGATCAGAAAATGTATTGTGTTAATATTGTCTTCAGACAATATGAAATATTTTGAAATTAGAAAGGTTGGTTTTGATAACATGGCCAATGTTTTTGAAATAACATAGACAATGCATCTAGAAAAATTGTTTTCAAACTATATGAAATGTTTTGAGATCATGAAGATTGTTTTAAAATACTGGTACTGTGTATGTTGAAAAATCAAAACATAATGAGTATGAGATTTGAAAATACCCTTAGTTATCTAACCAAGGATTTAAAGGCACAGATGTGCGAAAAGCACGATTACTCATAATGTCACTTAATTTTCTGTACTTTGTTTCTCAGAGTGAAACGAGTACTTAAAATTTTCGAGGGAATCATGAGCAATCATTTGAAAGAGAGAAATCACAAGAGTAGTTTGTAAGGTACATAGTTCCTTGATGTAGGTATCATAGGAAAAGCCATACACACTTAGCAGGGGGTTGAGCTGGTTGGTTGGGGACCGTTTTACCATTGTGAGCGACCTTGGCGAAGTTCTGAGAAGCCTTTCGCTTCTTTGACTTCTTAGGGGATCGTTCATCCATGGTCTTTGATTCCTCGATTGGTTTATTGGCTGATGGTGTTGTCGCCTGACTAGGTCCCGCCTGTCTTGGTGACTTTTGAGTGGCTTCATCCTGGAGATGATACATGGCCGTAGCTAATTCAACAGTCTTCAGGACTACTTCGCCTATTCGCTGAGCTAATTTGGCTGCTTGCTCAGATATCTGGGCGTCATCGTGATGAAGAGACATTCTTGAAGAAAAAGAAAGGCATAGGGAGAAACAGGTGAAAGATTATTGGACAATCAAAACAGAAAGATAACGCATGGAAATTGCGATCATTTGTTTGTTACCTAAGGCAAACAAATGGGACGGTGACTGATCAAAGTAAATGGGTCAAAAATAATGTATCGCGAAGACATGCTCGCCTATAAGTGAACACTCACCCCAAGAATTCCCAGGTAAGCACAACTGGTCTCGCATCTGATGAGATGTATACGAAGTGCTTGCCTAGACAGAAAACCCAGAATACAGGCATTCACCCTTCCAGTTTGCACGTGTTCACATTATTTAGACTCAAACTTTGACGAAATTTTGAAAACTTAAAGGGGTTCAAAACCATATAACAGAGAGTTCAAAACCTTACAATAGAGGGTTCAAAACCTAGTAATCAATCATCCTAGAACAGATGATTAGTTTTCAAAGCGGTTCTGAAATTTATGTTCTTGTTGTGGTCGTCGCCTAAGGATAGGTGACGGTATTGTTTTATGACTAAACGCAAGTAAACTCGCGTTAGGGTCCTAAGAAGGTTATAGACTAGGTCAAAGCATTACTAATTACTAATAACCTAATTCCCTATAACCATTGGCTCTGATACCATCTTTTCTGTCACACCCCGACCGCGTAAAACAACAAATCGCGGCGGAAACATCGGGGCGTGTTGCAACAGAATTAATGTTTCATAACCATGGATACCAAAAAGTGTTTCGTTTTATTAAACATTGAATAATTACATTGTCTGGAAATCTAAATACACAAATTAAACATAGTCTATCATTGTTATTTAGTCACTAAGGCCTTGTCCAATCCTATGTGAGCATGCATCTTATCAATCGATATTATTCAACAATACCTGAAACATATGTGAAAACGAGGTCAGCAAAGAAATGCTGGCGAGTACATAGGTTTTGTAGGAGTGTCAAAATCATGGCTAGTTTAGATGTTGCAATACTTTATTTAAAAACCTTGTTTTGAAAAGAGTATAATATTGCAACTTAAGTAACCAACTCAAATCAAGCGGGTTATAATTTGTAAAACCTCGTAGCCATGACTCTTAACCCAAAAACATTTGTTTTAGTAAATTATTTGAAAAACAATGATAAGTTCAGGTGATATGTATAAATAAGTGAATAATGTATGGTTAAATGAATAACCATGAAAAATGTGTTTGCATAAGATAAGTTGTTTGTAAATCAATGTCTTGTGAAAAGTATGTTATTAGTATAAAATGTTCTATGTCTCAAATTGAAATGATTCAAATAACGCTACAATATGTAATACCATACAAACATTTATATATAGGAAGTACCAGCGGCGTATCCACCATGCTTGTATCATATTACACACGCATCGTTACTTAATCACTTACTCAAACCAAACCAACAAATGTAAACCATGTAATGTGTAACCAAAATGATATGTATGGCTAGTGAAATGCATCAACTAAACCATAAGTGAAACGCACAAAACAAAGTATTGAAGTAAAACTTGGTTTAAATCAATACTATGTTTCGTGAAAATGCATGATCAAATGTAAATCATGTATAAATGTTTACCCAATCGTTAAACCCAATCGTTAAAAACATCGTGTGAAAACCAATCGTAAATCGTTAAATTCGTTTTAGGTCGTGAAACTACTTAAATGATCGTCTCGCTAATAACATTCAAACCTTTTTGACTCGCATTAATAAACCCTTACCAAAGGATAGATTAATAATTCGCATTAATAAATCCTTACCAAAGGATAGATTAACATCTCGCATTAATAAACCCTTACCAAAGGATAGATTAACATCTCGCATTAATAAACCCTTACCAAAGAGTAAATTAACATTTACAGATTCAGTCGCTACCCACAACACCCACACATAACTACGGGTGTAGTAACTAACGGGATTTGTCAGATCCTATGGTACCATAACCTAATACTGGTCGGCTTGATCATTGCTAATGAATGTCATTTGTTATGTACTACAACCAACAAGTTTGTTCACTTTTTGAAATCGTTATTAGTTTTGTATAAATCGTTTTAATCGTTTTTTATACCATCGTTATAACATCGAAAACATTTAGCACATATGAGTCACCCCAAAACAGTTGAAAACAATAAAAGAGGGGAATAATGTACTCGCCTGAGAATGCTTGGAGGTCTTGTACAACAACCAAACAAAGCTAGAGGGAGCACGGAATCAGTCGGCAATCTAAAACTATATAAATAAACCGGACTTAAATCGGGAGATCGGATAGGATGAGGCTTGGTAAACCAAATGAGTATTGGAACTCATATGATATGGTTTAACAAGGCCTACATACTACATGAAACCTAACCTAAGTGCTTTCGACCCATCGCGACCCATTAAGGTAGCTTATGCTACTTTAACGCGTCGTGCGCGTGAAACGCGTTCAGACCGTCTAACTAGTCCTATGACAAGTGTTATATGCCTAAACATGTTACATAATCAGTTATGTGACAAAAGTTTAGGTTACATATGCTTAATTACCAATTATACATGAAAAGGGTATTCTGGTAATTTAACTAAGGCATATAAACTACCTATCATACAACTACTTAAACGATGTGACCATAGGGTATAACCTCGGAAGGTTATTCCCTAAACTATGGTCACCTAATGTATTTGGTCGGATCCTAATGATCGACCAAACTGGGTCGGGTTCGAAGGTATAGGCGATTTATTAGATCGCCTACCCTACGACCCTAGACAACGTGGTAATCAGTGGGCATAGTCCCAAGGGACTATGACCAACGTGATTACACTCACGTTGCGAAGTTCAAACGAACTTCGCATTGACCATTACTGGTCAACGCTGAAAGTCAAACAAAGTTTGACTTTCGGACTCGAAAAGCAGTAAAATAAGGAAAAGAACGAAAGAATACTAACCCAGGGTCCCCGAATGCTAATCCCGATCCAAGAACTCAGGTATGAAACAATGGTTTCAACTTAGAGCTCTCAAATCAGAATTCTTGTAAGTTTTAAAGCATATGGGGGTGGGGTATTTATAGTATTCGGGTAACTGTTGAGATCGTTTCTTGGAAAAGGGGAAACGATCAAGGCCGTACACTTGTCGGAACCTTATGGAAGCTTAAAATGGTTCTTATCAACATGACTAGGCAATTGGGAACATGTGGTGGAGGATCAAACAGCTGCAGCCTGCTGTTTAAAAACTCTGAATCTGGTCAGCAGACCCCTAGCGCACCGCTACGCTAAAAGTGTAGCGCACCGCTAGGCTTAAGTTTGGCAGATTTACACTTTTGGTCCCTGTCATGCATTCAGCCCATTTTCGACACGTTTAAGGCCCGTTAACCCCATTTCAAAGCTCTAAAATGAAGTTAAAGTATAGGGAACTTAAAATGTGTTCAAAAATATCTCGGAGGTCGGTTCGTTTAGCCGTACGAACGCGATGTTCGCTTAATTACGACGGAATGCGCATAAGCGCGAAAAACGAACCAAATGACGCGACGAATTGATTTTTCTTATGGAGAACACTAAAATAAAATATTTTAGTGCTTACATAAATTTTTGGAAGTCCGGATGTATTCAGAACGTAAGTTATGCGTAAAAATGCAAACTTGTGCACTTTTTGACACTTTTAGTCCCTGAATGAGCCAAAAGTTTATTTTAGCACACCAAACCCCTCAAAGCCTATTTCTAAGCTATGTAAAGGATATTTAAGGTGTGTTTAACTTATGGTCATGTTCCGGAATGTCTGTTACAGTTCAAATTGGCATACTTTCGCAGTTTGTCAAGTTTAGTCCCTGTAAACGAATTAGCTTGTTTTTGTCATACCAAAGCCTTCAAAACTTATTTCTAAGTTATGTAAAGGTTATTTAAGGTATTTTAAGCCTATGTCACTATTCCGGAGTGTTTGTTGCATTAAACTGGTTATATCTACGCATCGGTGCGCGTATAACCTTCCAGAAAGTGATTTAGAGTTTGGAATTTAACAAAAATTGATATGTGCAAATGATACACATATTAATACAAATCCAAAGTATGAAATATAATATTTCATTGGTTCGGTATTTGTTTGATGGCCGTGGAGGCACAGGTGTTACAATTTGGTTCTACTTAAATAATATAATTGGAAAGTGTAGACAATTTGATTTTCCGTTCCGGTTTCAAAACCGTTTCTGAAATTGGTTTTCCACACCAGTTTTTTGTCTACGGATAGGATTGTGTAACTCATGGTTTTTGTACTATTATCACACAAAAAGATATAGGCGGACACAAGTATCCTCACAACTATATAAAGTCACGTATGTCATTGTTATTATATTAAAAATACTCATTCCCTTGTGTAAAGTCACGTATTTCATTGTTATCATATTGAAAATACTCATTCCCCTTGTGTTTTGTGAAAATCAATTTAGCTTCCATGTATTGAAAATAGATATAATTAAAAAGGTAAAAAAAATACCATCAATTTGTTCACTTAAACTCTTATAAGAAAGATACATGGGTCTGCCGTTAAGCCATTCAACTATCCTTGAAGGGCTTCCGTTCGTAGGAATTCTTAACCTATTCACAAATCTCTATCAAAAAAGAATCACTAGATAAGAAAGTATGCAATTCTTTTCCAATTTCTTCTAAAGTAGCATCCTCTTTTAAGGTAGCATCTTCGGTACCGGTTAAAATACACAAACTCTTAGCACATAAAAATCTAACTTATCTCAAGACACGAGGATTCAACTTCCGTATATAAGCATCTACCTCTCCCTTCGTACTAGTTGGAATATGAACTAAAACACAAATTCTTGGCACATAAAATCTAATTTATTTCAAGACATAAGGATTCAACTTAGAGTCGGGGGTTCAACCTGCATATGTAAATGTGAATCTTCCTCTTCATGGCTGAACCATAATCTTTGGTTTCATTAAGAAACTTGTTTATCCTATAACAAGGTACAACAAGGGTTTCTTGAATAAAAAACTAATGTAACAAGATAACAATGATAAGATATTGTGACATAAGTATTAGAGATTTGTAAGGCGCAAGTTTGTGATGTCCAATTTAGGTCAAAGTCAGTTAAATGTTTTTTGTTTTGTGAGTTTGATTGAAGTTTTGTTGAGATTTTGTAGGCGTCCGGTGAATATAGAGAAACAAATGTGAGCTATCGTGTTTTTTTAATAAAAAGCTTCAACATTTCCCATACCATCTCCTTTGGACGAGTCCGGAAATCCGGACACATGCATCTTGGACGCCTACTCCAATGCAGGAACCCGTCTAGTTTGTCGGTTCAGACATCCGAACACCTCCATGACAACAGCGTTGGAGGTGCTTCTAGCATGGGTGTTGACAAGAAAAATGTTTATCCTGTAAAAAGGAACAGGTAATTAGTTGGTTGGTAAAAGTCAAATGACAATAGTGATTAAGAAGCAAGGTTTGAATTTTATAAGACTTTTATTGAAGCCAAAGCAAATAATGTTTTTGATACATAAAATAATCAAACTAGGTTAGAAAGCATGTATTACATGGGATTGAATAAATAAATCTATCAAAACCATTAGTTTATATGGGTAACTATGAGTCGAATACAAACACTTGCCACAATAAAGGGTAGTTGATTTAGTTTATAATCAAACTGGGTTAGAAACCCATTTATTACATGTGTTGAATAAATAAACATGTTACATGGGTTAACTAGAAACAACAAGTGTAACTTGTTGTTTAGTGGGTTGGTAGGTGGTAGTGTCGTGAACACCACTGATGTTCATTTCAAGCCCCATTTCAAAACCACCAAATGCCGACAACTGACATGCCTCGTTTCTCTCCATCCAGCTTAAGTTCATGATTTTAGGGTTAGGGCTTGTTTATCTGCAATTGGGTGGGTGTTTGGGGAGAAGGTTTTTCCTATATTTAGCAAAGATTTTGTGACAAATGTAGATGTTGCATTCATGGTACCTATATATTTAAATTTAAAAGAAATTTACTAGAGACTATGAAGGAGTGGCCAATGGTGGGCATGACGAATGGAAGGTGAAGATGGTTGAGGTAGGGGTGGAGAGGAAGTACATGTGTTGGAAATGTTCCGAGGAGATCATACGGAAAGAACTTATTATTAGATCACCTCAACAACTCGTCCAAAACACTCGTCTAATCCGGAACACCCCCCCCCCCCCAACCCATTGTAGCCTATGACATGGGCTTGTCCGGTTTTGCCCTGATGGGTCCGAACGATGACATGTGGGTCCCCCAATTTTTTCAATCGACTATTTGATTTAAATGTCATTTTTAATCCCTCTTACCCAACGGTTGTTTAAAAAAAATCAATACTAAATTTAAAAAATATTAACTCACTTCGCTTTAATTTAAACCTTCACAAAATTCACACCAACCTCAAACTTTTAAACTTCCACTCTCAACCAATTTTCCTTTTCACACCAATAAAACTCCTTCCATGGATGACCAAAGAAGTTTTCAAGAATCGTTAGGCTCCGGCTGAAACCCAAACCAATATAACAACATCCCACTTTTCCAAACCTATGGGTTTCTGACTTAACACGGTTCCATGTCTTGCCATTCCAACAATTCGGGTTCATGACTCAACCTGGTTCCATGCATCCACAACTCTACAACTATGGTTCCATGCCTCTGCCTGGTGCCATGCGTCTACCACGTTACCAGTTCTATGGGTTACCTCCCCAAACCGAGTCAGGTTTCAACCCCAATCTCCAACTGGGTGTCGGGTTCTAATCATCCGGTACTTCTACTTCATCTTTGTCTTCTAGCTGAAGAAACAAAAGCAAAAAAGTTATCGGTTTAAGTCCGAGAGTTGTAATACATAAATGGTCCGTAGAAGAAGTTCATACACGAGCTTCCCTTCATGTGTCAACTTGCAACATGGTAAAAACCAAAACACTATTGGGAGCACATCCACCACTATTTTTGTGAAGAAATCAATAATATGTATAACCGAACATAGAAAAACGTGAAGTCTCATTGGCATTATATGAGCACTCCCACAAATATTTTTTGTGGAATTTACAACCGACAAAAAATAGCCATAACAATTACTCTGATGACCTATACATCAATCGGCACAAAGTAGAGTATAAAGCTTAATACATAGTTTGTTTCAACTACAAGCATATTTTTCACATCGTGAAAAACAACCGAAATAATATGAACCGGTGCCAGTGATGTCAAAAAGGTCAAATACATCGGAGTCGGAAGCGTAGAAAAGAATGAAATCTCGATCGTGATTTGGAGTTTCAGTGTCATTCTTGGGGATGATAATGATACCCCTAATGAGTTTGAAGAGTTGCCTCGTCCAATGGGGAAAAATAAGGAAAAAGAGGCTGAAGCAAAACCGAGGAGGGAAACAAAACAAAAAGAGGCAGCGAATCGTGAAGAAGACGACGTAGTCAAGCATCAAATGCATCAATGCTTCGGAAAAAAGAGGAGTTGATGGATGGCAAAAGATTCGACTCAATCAACTTATTACGAATCAAGACTACACCATCCCCTTCATGGACCGTTCGAATATGGACCCGGTTCAATGTCAAATTCACGAAAGGATTTGTGAGGATATTAGGAAAAAAAACATGGACTTTAATATGTTATATGTTTTATTTTTAGATTTAAGTGTGTTATTTTTTAATTGTTGTATTTTTAAATTTTAGGTTTATGTTTGTTTTTTGTTTTTTTATAATTTTTTTTTATTTTAAGGTTTTAAGTGTGTATGTGTTTTTTTTTTTTAATTGTTGTAAGGTGTGTTTTTTAATTTAATGGATTATCTTGTTATTAATTTTTTTATATTTTTTAAGATTTTAATAAAAAGAAAATAATATTATTAATTAAATAAATTATAAATAGATGATATAAATTATTAATAGGTTAAATAAATGGAAAATTAGATGATGAGATGGATAATGAGGTGGAGATTCGGAATCAATGTTCTTAGACCCGGACCGGACCGGTCGGTCTAACCAGGACCTGATAGCTAAAAGGGTCCAATTCGTATGGTTGATTCGGATTTCCACGTGATCGGTCGGTCAAGCCGGCGGCCGGACCGGATAAGCGGAGAAAAAAGGATCGGACAGTCGTTCATTCACATCCTCGACACACGAAAACTAAAATCAAAGTTGTTATAATTAAAATGAAAATTAGATCTACAATCTGTGTGTTCGTGTAATATTAGAGATGCAAATTAACCAATTATGGCTGGAAACTGCAATCAAAGTCTAGTAATAGAAGTTATATGGTGTGTGCGTGACTACACATAATATTGCAATGAAATTACACACGATTTGGTTTTAAATTTATAAAAGTGATTATTACTTTTACATCAAAACACACACGAAAGAGGCAAGTGTACCCCGTCATACATGTAATAAAGTATCGGTAAGAACCAAGTATCGATCCAAGGAAATGGGCGGAGAAATAATACTAGACCTTTGTCACTAAACTACCGGTAAAAACATAAGTTTTGTGATTTTAATTAAGCTAAAGTAAGCGTAAACAAATACATATAAAAACATAATAAATAATAGATAAATAGCCTTGCTTAATACACAACCAAAGCATGTCAACTAAGTCGGTTTTGGCACTAGAAGCATTCCGTCAATTTTCCAATTTAAGACAATTAGTATCCCTTTCGGGAATCCTAACATGACAATCATTCGGAAAGCTAAAACGATAAACACACTTTAACCACCTAAAATTGTTCATTAACGTGCAATTGATAAATGTCTATGAAAATCTCTTAAAAATAAGTTAGTCATCCGTTAGGAGTTTTCTAACCGCACTTAATCAATGAAAGAGACACCGATAAACACAATGCAACCACCGAGACAAGCATAAACTAGATTAAATCACAACCGAGTTCATTTTACAAACCTTACACATAAATTCACCTAGATAGCAATTTTGGCCTAAACTACTAACTAAGCTAACAAATCATGGCAAGAATTTATAACGACACCATTTGACCCGTTAGAGTTCTTACGTGACGGCAAGCTTTCTTGATTAACAATAATTACATTTTATTAAATCACTAACCATTTCTAGTATCATGATGCATACATTTAAACCAAGCTAAACTAGTTAACCGAGTTCAAAGTTTACTAATACAAGATTAATTAAGCTTCATTTTTCAACTATCTTAACTAACCAAATACCAATCATCCAACACAATTACTTATAATCAAGAAATCAATATCAATAACAAGGTTGCAAACTAATCATCAAAGATAATCATAGAAAATACTTCAAAATGTCATTACAAACAAAGATTAACACACTAATGGCTATAATCAAGCAAGGGATTGTTGTGTTTTTGCCCAAAGGCTACAATAATACATAAATATTAATCTAAATGCTTGAAAGATTAACAAAATTATGGAAAGATTAGAAAACCAAACCATAAACAAGCATAAGATTAAGAATCTGGAAGACAACGAAGCTAATCGGCACAATGTGGCTTGAATCCGGGTGAAAGCTAACGCCTCCGGAGCCTGAAAATCGCCAGAATCGCTCCCAAAAATGTCCAGAGTTCCAGAATTCCCAGAGTATCAAACAGAATGTTTCAGCTCTGTTTTTATATTTTTCCGCTGTGGCACGGTCGTTCTTCCTATAGCACGACCGTGCACTTTAAGCAATTATTGGGTATGGCACACCATACTGCATGACGTCATCAGATCGTTGACCAAATTCGAAATCGCACGACCGTTCTTCCTGTGGCACGGTCATTCTTCGCCAGGTTCTTGTTGCACGCCGAGTCGCACTGGCCGTTCAGTTCCGGGGTTATCGGTGATCATCGGATCTGCACGGTCGTTCTTCGTATGGCACGTCCGTGCTTCACCGAGCTGCCTTGTTTTCCTGGAACGCCCAGTCGCACCCCTCGTTCATCACCGAGCTGATCAACACTTGTCGGAGATGCACGACCGTGCATCAGATAGAACGATCGTTCCATACGCCCAGGTCCGTTTTCTAACAGAATGTACGCAGCTTTGTCGTTTTGTCCGGAAAGTCCTCGTTTTTGCTATCATCTTGTCTGGAATGCAGTTTTAGGCCTGTAAACAAAAGTGTAGATAATTAAGTATCCGAATGACAGTTTTATGGCCAAAACGCATAAAATAGGGGTAAAACGGGGGACTAAAATATGTGTAAATTAGTGAATATCATTATACCACTACAAGAAATTTGGTTCTTTAACAACACAAAGTATATGCGGGAAAAAAACATATAATGGGTTGTTAGTTTTCTTTACATACACATAAAATAAGTGCAATGATGTGTAGGCTCATGACTGTGGATATAGGTCATTATCCACACATAAGTTATATGTAGGCATATAGCAAGCTATACCTACACATATATGTGTGGCTAAAAGCCATTTATATGTGTGGTTAAAAGTACAACAATTTGTTTAGAAGACATCTGACGTAGCAGCTGACATGGCATATGACATGACATCCGACGTGGCATCCGACATGGCAGTTGACGTGGCATGAATATATGTGTGGGTAAATGTAATCTTATGTGTAGGTAAAAGTAATACTATGTGTAGGTAAATGCTGAAGATGTATAGGTATTGATCTTAATTTGTGTTGAAAAAAAACGTTGATGTGTTGGTAAATATATTTTAAAGTGTAGACATTAACCACACTATATGTAGATAAAAATGTTCAATATGTACAAACAGATACCAAAGCATTATGGAAACATACGTGAACAAATTAATATTCTTAATTAAACTAATAAACATTAATCTTACAAACAACCAAATAAAAGTACTAGTTATAGAAATTTAAATACTAAAAAAAACAAAAAAAAACTAGAAGAGAGGTTAAAACATAATCAGGGTATAACTTATGTCATTATACCATTAATATGCCCGTCCACCGGACGGGTACAGAACTAGAAAAGCGAGATTGTTAGCAATTCCAACTAAATACTTGATTTTATCATATAAAGGATGACTTCCGTCCTTTAATTGAATCTTCTTAACATCATATTGTCTTCCATCCAACTTATTCTTGCATAAAACGACATCTCCAAGTCCACCATGGCCAACAAAAGGCATCAAAACAGAGTAATGCTTTTATATGGTATATGGTGTTAAACTCATAAGTATATAAGCAAAATATGTATTTCAGTATATTGCATATATAGCATAATAAGCACTCACCAATAGGTTGAAGCTTGTGGTAGCCACACATGTTTAGTTGATATGTAATTATATATCTTCCTCCTACGGAGTTGACATATAGTAACATACTATTTAAACAATAATATATGAAATATCATATGATTGCAATTTCTATAGCAGTCAAAAGAGAGAAATAACACGGATATATAATGACCATGAAATCATGCTCAAGTGAAACATGATGGATGAACAAAATGCAGAGTAAAAATAAACCCAACACGTGCATAGGAATCTATTCCAGCCACCAGCAAAAGGAAATATGAAAAGAAGTTTAAGCTCAAAAAACAACTTATCCATAAGATCAAACAACTTATCCATAAGATCACTGATTCAAGTCACTTTTAATTCACAGAAGATAAAAAACTAAGGATTCATTTGTGAAGAAAATACATTATACGAAAAAAAAACTCCAAACTTTATTAATATGTTCCCATGGATCAAATTTATCAGTTATGTCCCAAAACAATACTTAAAGAATGTTAATTAAGCCAAAAAATCACAATTTAGTGCACCCGTAGTGGTTTCAAAACCGGAATGACTGGTTTATAGTGATAATGAAAACCTCTTTTCCCCGTCCCTCTGGGAAAAAAAACAGGTTAATATAAGTTTGGTTGATTTGTTTAGGCGGGCTTGATCCGACCCGTGTCACACGTTATCTATAAAACTAATATAAAGGTAAAAAATAACTAAATATCTCGGGTTATCGTTTATACCTTCAGCACTCTACAATTCGTAGATTTGCAGCATAACCAACTCCTCAATTAGCGTGCTGACTGGTGTCATCGAGTATTCGTACCCATCAAAGACGTGCCCTCCATAGTATGGCCCGCCCCACTGGTTCCCAAACTCGTTTCTCTGCAACATTTTAATGTAATACGTGAGCTATCCCAAGATTGCAATTTATTGATAGATGCACAACACTAAGTAGTTAATGCGGTCAAAAATCGGATATCGGTCAAGGACCGATATTTGAGACATCGGTAATAGCGGTCACACCAGGGGACCGGCGGCCATATTACCTACATAGGAGCAACAAGAAAGTTACCTTTTTATTTGTTGGGGTACGTCCCCAATAAAGCCGCACAATCTGCGTGCCAATCGTTGTGCCATTTAATTTCTGCAGTGCCAATTCAGCACTATTTCTTCCAATATATGTTAGAAGGGCAACAAAACAGGTGGTTAACGATATGATTTTTTAATGAACTAAGGAAATTTCATAACAAAAGGTGTACCTGTTGGCAAATTGTACAAAGCCGCATCCTTTACCGATGGGTATTTTAACTGAAACTATTTCACCGTACCGAGAGAAAGGCTGCTTAAGGTCCTCGTCACTAACCGTTGGGTTAAGCCCTCCCACGAAGATCTACAACCAATCAAATGTTAGCCACAAATGCAACAAAATTATTAGAAAAAGATATATTCATTAACAGGAAGTGAACAACTGCTCTGAGGTTTCTTCATACTCGTTGCACAACCTGCACATGTCACACCCCGAATTCCACGTGTCACCGGTGGGCCCGGTGGGGGAGTATCGTGACGTAATTGATATCATCATAGTCAAACAACACAATATATAAATGCACAGCGGAAGCAAAAGATAAATATATTACAATCCGAATATAAAGTAATATCAAAGTATTACAACGGAAAGTAAAGGATCCACAGGCGGATCAGATAATCATAATCATTGTTCAGCAGACTTTAGACGCCTAGGACTTGTAAGATTCCTTATAATCGCCCTGAGCTTCCAGCCAATTACGTTCAGTACCTGTCACTTAACCTTTTGGAAAAATACGTCAGTTTTCACTGGTAAATACAATTTAACTGACTCATTTTGAAAAGAGTTTGAAAATTGATTTGAGTGCAAACGGCACAAAATATCTTGACACAGTGATTAAAATGCACAGAGGCAAAATTAATCTTTTATAACTTGGGACAATTTTATTAATAAAAATCTTGTATCCGATTTACATGTTTGTCCAACATTTAGGGCCGGTGATTATACAATACAATACAATACAAGCCGGACAAGATTAATCGACACACCACAAATATAATCTCACAAGAAGTTATCCTCACGAGTGAGTATACGTTTTACATATGCAACAGGAGGTGTTTTGTCTACACCTTGTGCTTACGTCGTGGCCATTCACTTTTTAAAATGAGCCAAGGATATCCAGGACACGGTCATTAACCCCCAATGTTATTTGTTATCAAGCAATACGAATTAAAACGGGATTATGCAATTCAATCATCTCCGATCAAAAGGTTTCTACACCCGACCAAGCGGTATCTTTATAATACCGTACCCCAAGCCCGTATAAGGGAAAATAAGTTAAAAGTATTTACCTGAGCTAGCTCCTGTCTTAATTAATAAGAATTTAATAACTCAGCCGTGTTCGCTTAAGTAAGCGTAGGTACCATTTACCGGAAGGCTCTAGTCTGGAATAATGACATAAATAATCAATTAGAATGCTAACGGGTCTTTAATTAAGCCAAAGCTTAGACCGTTTAGTCTTAAGGAAATATACGGTTCAACTCACGATTAAGCGAAGACCGGATAGAATGTGATTTAGACCCGACAAGTTTGAAGACTTGTATAATATGGGTATACTAAACACATTCTGGATTTGGAGGCAAAAATGATAAGGTTTGACTCGCTTCGGCTAATATAAATGAACTAGTCACCTAAGCTGATCCGAACGCGACAAGTGCGTAACGAGTAACCAAAGGAGTCATACACAGGTTTCCTAAGTTAATATGCCTTTAATATGTTGTGATATCAATAAGATATCTTCTATTATGCCCGAAACGAGTTACATCTCAAAATAAGCCCCGTAGGGGCATTTTGGTCATTTTAACGATTATAAAAGAGTTTAAATATCATTCTGAATTACAGGTCTGATTAAATCAGTAATTACACTTAATTTAATAAGTCATAACAGTAGGGTATGACCTATACGTAAAATTTATCATTTAAAACCAAACTATGCACCTTAGGGGCATTTTGGTAATTTCACAAGGGCTAAAAATGTCAAAACTGGAACCCTGGGTTTATAAACTTGTACTCACTGTTATTTTATAAAAATATGTTAAGAACATCAGTAGGTACCAACCTTACATGTTTAATATGGTTATGGTACATACTATGCGATGAAAACGCTTAAAAAGGCGATTTGGAGCCGTTTCCGGGTTTGTAAAAGAAAGCTGGGATTTTTATAATTCCAGAAAGCTCAACATACTTTTTTTAACAAATAAAATCAGTAGAAAAAGGTTTGGGGTCAAAAGGATTTGTAGAACTCGTTTTATAGCCCAAAAGGGCAAAACCGACAATAACCGATTTAAGGCTAAAACTCTATGATTCAATCAGTTTAAAAATTATTAAAATCCTTATAATTCCCAAAATATTTTATAACAACAGTAGGTATACACTTTGATGTCAAAAATTAGGTTTTGATAGGTGTTATGCTCATAACGCCGTTTAATTAATAAAAACCGTTCTATTTGCGATATTGAGCATAACTCACAATCCAGACCTCGGATTGATGTCAAATTTTCGGTGCAAGTTTATAAATCAGCAACAAAGGTCTCTACCCTTTCACTTTTTCAAAAATCGCGTTTTATGGTAAAAAGGGGCAAAATAGTCATATTTAAGCATAACCGGTAACATGCATATGAATCGGATAAGTATTGATCCAAGTTGTAAAATCTCAGAGAGTTAAACTTATATGAAAGTTGGTCCAAAATAAGCTCTAATTCAGATCTCAAACATGCATGTACGGATCAGAACTGATAGTCAAAGAAAAAGTCAATTTATGTGACTTTCGGTTCCGATTCGAGTTTAAACTGAAAATTGTCGAATTGATTATGTTAAAACATGTTCTTACATTGATTATAAAGTTATTTTGATGATCAAACAGGTTGCATGTAGCCTACATTTTCTGATCATGCTTAATCTTACAAAACGCATTATGTTGACTTTTTAAGAAAAGCTTTGACTCGACAATTAACATGTTTAGAGTGTGAATCTGAAAATACCCTTTTAGGGGTTTGTTATGCTCATAATTACCATCATGTGGGTGCTTTCAATTTGAGAAAACACTGAGCACATTTTGTTTAATCATAAAGTCAAGTTTTATTTACGATAGTTTGACTTTCGGTGAATGCACTAAGCTAGAACGAAATAGAGGATGATATAAATACTTACAATGGTCCTAACAAGCTTAGTGAGCACATATGAGGTTGCCTTGTCGTCCAGAATGCCTCAGAAAAGTTCTTGTGAATTTTTGAAAGTATGAGTGTTCTAAGTTTACTACTTCAAGACCCTTCTATGCAGATTTTTGATCTGATTTGGTGCTTCCTAAGGTGTTTTCAGAAGTTATAAGAAGTGTTCAAGGGTCCCCCAACTGCATGTAAGTTGATTGGTGAGTTCAGGAGTCGAAAACAGCTGGAAACAACTCGATCAGAACAGCAACTGGCAGCTGGTCGCAACTTTCTGCGCTGGCAAGGTGCTCGCGTGGCGCGAGACCCCCCTCGCGTGGCGCGAGGGTGCGGTGACCTGGTTTACAAGTTTCCTATTATTTACAAATCAGTCCCTGAACTTTGTTACGTGTTTTAGGCTGTTTATCTGGCATTCTAAACCCTCAAATCTGGTTTTTAAGAACCTTGGGAGTTTTATAAACATGGCAAAGTCCTCGGTTCACTTTACGCTTACCCGAAAAGTCACGAAATTCACGATAACGCAATTAACCTTTCTTGTACGGTTTTGGCCATAACTTTCTCATACGATAACGAAACTTCATGAAATTTTTACCACATATTCTAGTGAGTATATTTTATCATTACAAAGCTTCGGGTTTGCCAAAAGATCACTCAGAGGTATAATTTCAACATGTTGACACTTTTAGTCCCTGTAGTTTGTAATTCCTCACTTTCTTTCATTTCTCGCTTCGTATGATCCATGACTTATCCGTTTAAGGTTATAAACACCATGTAGGGTTATTTTAGGGCCTATTTATCAATTGTTGATACTTTGGACTCTTATATCCACACAGTTTCACTGTTTGTCAACTTTAGTCCCTCTAAAGTATGTTTTCATATATTCACAGTCCATGACACGTGTCAATACATTATTGGACGTAAATTTTCGAGGTGTTACATCCTCACCCCCTTAAAAGAAATCTCGACCTCGAGATTTGCTTAAAATAAAAGGAGTACTTTCTGTCCTATATTGAACTTAACCTTTCTCAGTACATTTGGGCCTCTATGGCACTCCAGCTGACCTCTATAATAGGTCATGCATCCTTTTGGAGTTTCTTAACCTGCCGATCCTAAATCGATACGGTTTGCTCAACATATTATACATACGCATCTCATTATGCGATAATGCTTCTCAACTTATTGGTGAAACACATCCTTAAATCATTAGTGTGTTATTATTTTGCGAGCTCCGCCAAGCTCCTTAAACAGGTTTTAGCTTATAAGCTATTTGATCTCGCTACATACGATTTTCCTTCGAATGATTCTACATATTCAGAGCTTAACTAGCCTGATAATTTAACAAATTTGCACACCCTTCCTGGTGATCACTTTTGTTAAACCTTATTCCTTAACAAGAACTTAGGAGAGTTGCTGCTTTTATTAATTCTTGATTTTCTGCTGAATACTGGCATATTATAGATGACTAGGGATTTGTATGATCTTATTCGTTGTTTCCAATATAACTTCCAGATCCTGTTAAGTGGACTTCCCAAAGCCTCGTCCATCAAGCGGATGTTTTGATATTTCATCTATACAAGGTCTCCAAAAGAGCCACCTTGATACTTATATAATGACTATTATAGAAAACTTATCTTAAGGTGAAATGGTTATTCCAACCACTGCTTAGAACTAATCCCAAGGAATAGTTAATCCTTGCGCTAGTCGATCAAATCGACGATCCTGGGCAGCTAATGATAATTCTTAATTGTTGTCCAATTAGGGTTGCGGTAATCAATGCATAAGCAAAATGAACCGTCTTTCACACTTAACTATTCCGAATTCTTCGGATATTGAGTCAGGCTATATGAATCTATATCTTAAGATTTACTTAATCCGGGTTTCGATCATTCCATGATCAACACGGAGTTCCTACCACTCTCTAACCTTAAGCGGGATGTTAATCTTAACTCTATTTGCTTCTCAGAAGGTAAACAGGATAGTCTTAGGAGAAGATAATTATGACACACAGAGATGTCAGAGGTATCTGTGTTTTCAGGCTTGGGTTTATCTATCGATGTCGGTGTCAGATAAATGACACATTCTCTTTATAATGCAAGGATGTCCTAAGTAGAGATACTTATAGGACATTTTTATATTGGATATCTTCCTTGAATACTACTAGTCGACTTTAGTACAATATGACCATCGGGATATCTCAGGGGTTCCATGTATTAAACCTCCATGCTGATCAGACATGGAAATAATCTATGGGACACACTAGGATACGCCAATCCTCATATAACACTTTTATCAAACATAGTTTGGCATTCGCAGGCGATAGAAAAACAATGAGAAAAAAAAATAAATTAAAATAACATATGTTGTCGTACTCTACGCAAAGAAAGAGTGCTCTTAGATTTTCGGAAGGATTCCTTGCCGATTTATAAGAATCGGTTACTATGGTTTCCTTGGTAGTTATACCTTGTGGATGATAAAAAAAATTTTTTTTTTTTTGCTAAGTTTATGGTTCATGAAGATTTATTATTGCCTGTATTAAAAACAGGACACTTAGCAGAAGTTATCATCGATAAATGATAAGGAAGTTTATTGTACAAGTGCTTATATTTAATTAATAATGGAAGTTTCACAAACTAGGCACCTAGCTCAGTTGGCTAGGCGCGCGAAAGGGTGCGGCCTAGACCCAGGTTCGATTCTGGGGACGGCCGATTCCACCATTTTTTTTTGCGACTTATCGATTTCTTACAGGAACAGAAAATAGTTCTGGTAAATTTTCTACTTGTAAGTATTTACCTTACACTTAATATATATATTGTCCTTATGAAGAGTTTTTAAAAACTTGTTATACTTATAGTTTATGAAGGATTTACTGGTATCCGAACCAAAATAAAACTCTTAGCATTTAAATTACTGATAAAATGCCAAGGAATGTACCTGATGTCATTATTTATGAACTAGTCTAGGCAATTTAGGCGCTTTCAATCTTAGGCTTTACTTCCCTAGCCGCCTTTCCTTTGACAGATTCAGGGCACGTGGTCCTGATGTGGCCTTTCTCATAACAGCCGAAACAGACTGCATCCTTCATGTACTTGCAGTTCAACGTCTTATGTTCCCTTGACTTGCAGATCCCACAAGCCCTCGGCCGCGATCGGGATTTTGGTTCGAACCTGCACTTCCCATAATGGCGCTTCTTGCAAATCTCGCATACAGGTTTCTGGTTGGACTTTTGTTTGTTCTTTTTCTTAGAACTCTGGGAGTTATCTTCCTCCCTTTTCCTCTTTTGTTCATCCCTTGCCTTAGAGGTATGGACGAGATCCTTCTCGTGAGTAAGGTCGTGTGGTCTTGGATGAGACTTTGAGCAATTAGCATTGGGCTCCTTGAACTTTTTCACGGCCTTCTTCACAGCTTTTCCAACAGCTGCGTCTATCATAGTTTGAAGGACATCATTGGAAATTCTAAGGTTCACAATTGTAGTATTATTGGCATGCGTCGCATCATCCATAGCAAGATCAACGGTTGTCTTATCTGAGTTCGCCATACTTGATATTGGTTCCTAATATTGATAAAACAATTGCTTAATTGCAATCCGACAACCGCTATTCATCATCCTGGCAACTCATCATATACTATCCATGGTGCCATTAAACCATATAGGACACTATAACATAAACATTCTTAATGAACATTGTTTAGATATGTATTCTTATTAATTTTACTTAGCCTAGGCCATAAAAGACCATTGAGGGCATTTAGGGTCTGGACCTAGTCCATCACCTTTTTGACAGGGGATCGAAATATCACAACTGTCTTTATTATATTGATGAATTTGGATAGCTTGTAAGCTTGCCATGAGGATATCAGAAGAGAGTGGTTCCTATTAGATATAAAATATCTTTCTAAGGTTCGTCGGAGCATTCTCCAAGGTATCATCGGCCAATTTCTACCTCACGTCAAATGGCCGGAGTTTAAATCAGGCGAAGACAACAGTTCTTAACATTTATAGTTCATTAAAGAATCATATGTGCCAGCATAAAGAAAAATAATTTATGCATAAACTTCCGGATAAGGAAAAGTACCTGCTATATGGTTAGCATTCTGTACCACCTCGTGGGCGTTCCTCTGGAAGACTCATGCTTTTATTTTTCCTGGCCTTTCTCGGCTTCTTTAAAGTCTTTGGGCAGTTAGTCTTGATATGCCCTTCCTCGTTACAATTGTAACAGGTCGCGTTCTTCAACTCCTTGCAATCTAAAGTCTTGTGACCCTTGGTTTTGCAAATTCCACACAGTTTGGCACCTGGGTCAATTGTACACTTCCCAGTATGTTGCTTTTTGCAGTTACTGCACTTGGGTCTGTCATTAGACTGACTCGAGTTTTTCCTAAACTCGGAATCTTTCTTGTTCCTTAAACTTCCCTTTTTCTTCTTGTCAGATCGATGAGAGTTCTCCTCCTCTCTTTCTCTTTTTCCCTCACCAGAAGCCTTAACAGACTTATTTCTGATTGCATCTAAGGTGAGAGATAAGGATAAGTCCACTGCGGACCTATAAGTGGTTGGCCTAGATGCTTTAACATTTCCCTTTATCTCTGGTGCTAGGCCTCCAATAAAACGCGCTATGCGTTTAGGTTCAGGGGTGACTAAATAAGGAACTAGGTGGGACATAGTATTAAAACTTGTCACGTATTCCTGGCAATCTAAATCCTTCATGACTAGAGTCAAGAAGTCTGATTCTATCTCTTCTACCTCATGCTGCGGGCAAAAATTTCCCTTGACTAATGCAACAAATTGATTCCAAGATAAGTTGTAGAGTAGAACCTTTCCCGTGGCTTGGAGCAATGATCTCCACCATGCCAACGCTTCTCCTTTGAATGATTGTGAAACAAATTTCACAACATCTTGCTCCGTACAACCGCTGATGTCAACAACAGCGTCCATCTCATCGAGCCATGTCATGCAATCGATGGCCCCTTCTTCTCCTGTAAAGTCTCTGGGCTTGCAGGAGACAAAATATTTATATGTGCAGGTCTTAACTGGTGCCTCTTGGTGAAACATGACCTGAATAGGCGGAACACTCCTTCGATGTGATGAGTTACGAACATCGTCTTCCTCTAACTTATTTGATTTAGGAGGGGGCTTAATACTAGCCACAGATAGAGTCGTAGAGTGGGTATCATTTGATTCATTATACTGACTGTCAAGAGCTTGAGTAATAGCACTATTTATTAGTGCCTGCAGTTCCGCTTCAGTCATGCTAATTCTGGTAATATCATTGTTCTTCTTCGGGTGGCTGTTGGCCTCCTCTGATCCAGCCATGTAGCTTGATTGCTACATAAACAATGGTAATGATTTATTCAGAGGTTATTATGATATCCCCATTTTTGATGATTCATCAACCATGGTAATATAAACCATATCGGTTAATTTGTTAGTTATTTTAAATTAGTATCTTCCATTATAATTTATCCTAGTTATAAAACATTAAGGATATTAAAGTGGCACAGAAGGCCTAGTCACAAGGACAGTTTTAAATTTATAAGCCATGATCGTTTGGGATCGAGGCATTTAAGGGTTGAGCATAGTCGGTTACTTTTCTTAACAGGGAGTCGAAGACTACAACTGCCTTTTGTCTTTTAGGACAATAGATATAGCCCGTGGGCATTCCCTTCTAAGGGATGTTTATGATATGATCATCTTTCAGATGCTATTAGTCAAGATCATTTGGATCATACCGACCATTATGCTTGGACATGGTCCAACATTTTTAGACAGGAGGTCAAAGACCACCACTGTCGTTGTCTTATCGGACAACCAATTTAGCCCGTAGGTACTTCATCACTTACGGATGTTTATAATATGATCATCTTATAAGATGATATAAGCCATGATTTCTAGAATCATAAGGTAAATTAGAAATTTAAAAAAAAATCCAATATAGGGATGACTGTTGTGATTTTGTCGAATCACATTTGTCAGGAGTGCTAACACGTTCTCAGGTGTTAACAGGGATCTGAATCCCGAGAGTAGGTTTCACCATCTTGGCCGCGTAGGCTAGGTTTCACCTTTAAGATTTTTTTTTTATGCATACTGACAGGGAAGGAAGGATATTTATTTCATTCAGGATTTTCCTCATAAATCCTAATTTACAGGTTAATATTAGCACAAATGGCCTAGTCGCGTAGACAAGTTTTTAAGCCATGACTTCAGAGAATCGAGGCATTCAAGTTTTCAATAATGGCACAAATGGCCTAGTCACGTAGACAAGTTTTTAAGCCATGACTTCAGAGAATCGAGGCATTAAAGTTTCAATAATGGCACAAATGGCCTAGTCACGTAGACAAGTTTATAAGCCATGATTTCAGAGAGTCGAGGCATTAAAGTTTTAATAATGGCACAAGTGGCCTAGTCACGTAGACAAGTTTATATGCCATGATCGTTTGGGATCGCGGCAATTAGGTGTGAATCAACGTTCATTACCTTTTCTTGACAGGGAGTTGTAGGCTACTACTGTCTTTAGTCTCAGAAGACGTTAATTATAGCCCGTAGGCGCTCCCCTTCTAAGGGATGTTATTTTCCATTTATTTCATGTTTCATGTTTAGAATGAAAACTTTGTTTAATCAATCCATTATATGGAGATAAAAGTACAGAGTTGCCCTAAGCGGGTCTTCGAAAGGAATAATGTGTCCTCGAGGGGACTGAAAGAAAAATATATATATAATAAATACGTCCTTAGAAGGACTATTAAGGAAACGATCTTCAGTGAGAGGAGTTTCTTCTTCATTCTTATTTCTGAATGCTTTCTCCTTGTAGGCTCGTTTCATCCTGGCCGCGGTACGAAGCTCAGCATTTCAAGGCTCCAGGTGTGGAGGATTCCTATTACAGCTTCTTCGCTTGGCGACGTATTCAATTAGAATTGGAAGCAAAAATTTCCAGATTAGGATTGAGATTATTCCTATGTTAAGTCTAGACTCGGAAGGTCAAAGAATGTGCTATTGTGTCATTGAGATTAACCACCAAAAAGGATAGTGTTTAATTCCCTCAATGTTGGCTCTGATACCAACCTGTCACACCCCGAATTCCACGTGTCACCGGTGGGCCCGGTGGGGGAGTATCGTGACGTAATTGATATCATCATAGTCAAACAACACAATATATAAATGCACAGCGGAAGCAAAAGATAAATATATTACAATCCGAATATAAAGTAATATCAAAGTATTACAACGGAAAGTAAAGGATCCACAGGCGGATCAGATAATCATAATCATTGTTCAGCAGACTTTAGACGCCTAGGACTTGTAAGATTCCTTATAATCGCCCTGAGCTTCCAGCCAATTACGTTCAGTACCTGTCACTTAACCTTTTGGAAAAATACGTCAGTTTTCACTGGTAAATACAATTTAACTGACTCATTTTGAAAAGAGTTTGAAAATTGATTTGAGTGCAAACGGCACAAAATATCTTGACACAGTGATTAAAATGCACAGAGGCAAAATTAATCTTTTATAACTTGGGACAATTTTATTAATAAAAATCTTGTATCCGATTTACATGTTTGTCCAACATTTAGGGCCGGTGATTATACAATACAATACAATACAAGCCGGACAAGATTAATCGACACACCACAAATATAATCTCACAAGAAGTTATCCTCACGAGTGAGTATACGTTTTACATATTCAACAGGAGGTGTTTTGTCTACACCTTGTGCTTACGTCGTGGCCATTCACTTTTTAAAATGAGCCAAGGATATCCAGGACACGGTCATTAACCCCCAATGTTATTTGTTATCAAGCAATACGAATTAAAACGGGATTATGCAATTCAATCATCTCCGATCAAAAGGTTTCTACACCCGACCAAGCGGTATCTTTATAATACCGTACCCCAAGCCCGTATAAGGGAAAATAAGTTAAAAGTATTTACCTGAGCTAGCTCCTGTCTTAATTAATAAGAATTTAATAACTCAGCCGTGTTCGCTTAAGTAAGCGTAGGTACCATTTACCGGAAGGCTCTAGTCTGGAATAATGACATAAATAATCAATTAGAATGCTAACGGGTCTTTAATTAAGCCAAAGCTTAGACCGTTTAGTCTTAAGGAAATATACGGTTCAACTCACGATTAAGCGAAGACCGGATAGAATGTGATTTAGACCCGACAAGTTTGAAGACTTGTATAATATGGGTATACTAAACACATTCTGGATTTGGAGGCAAAAATGATAAGGTTTGACTCGCTTCGGCTAATATAAATGAACTAGTCACCTAAGCTGATCCGAACGCGACAAGTGCGTAACGAGTAACCAAAGGAGTCATACACAGGTTTCCTAAGTTAATATGCCTTTAATATGTTGTGATATCAATAAGATATCTTCTATTATGCCCGAAACGAGTTACATCTCAAAATAAGCCCCGTAGGGGCATTTTGGTCATTTTAACGATTATAAAAGAGTTTAAATATCATTCTGAATTACAGGTCTGATTAAATCAGTAATTACACTTAATTTAATAAGTCATAACAGTAGGGTATGACCTATACGTAAAATTTATCATTTAAAACCAAACTATGCACCTTAGGGGCATTTTGGTAATTTCACAAGGGCTAAAAATGTCAAAACTGGAACCCTGGGTTTATAAACTTGTACTCACTGTTATTTTATAAAAATATGTTAAGAACATCAGTAGGTACCAACCTTACATGTTTAATATGGTTATGGTACATACTATGCGATGAAAACGCTTAAAAAGGCGATTTGGAGCCGTTTCCGGGTTTGTAAAAGAAAGCTGGGATTTTTATAATTCCAGAAAGCTCAACATACTTTTTTTAACAAATAAAATCAGTAGAAAAAGGTTTGGGGTCAAAAGGATTTGTAGAACTCGTTTTATAGCCCAAAAAGGCAAAACCGACAATAACCGATTTAAGGCTAAAACTCTATGATTCAATCAGTTTAAAAATTATTAAAATCCTTATAATTCCCAAAATATTTTATAACAACAGTAGGTATACACTTTGATGTCAAAAATTAGGTTTTGATAGGTGTTATGCTCATAACGCCGTTTAATTAATAAAAACCGTTCTATTTGCGATATTGAGCATAACTCACAATCCAGACCTCGGATTGATGTCAAATTTTCGGTGCAAGTTTATAAATCAGCAACAAAGGTCTCTACCCTTTCACTTTTTCAAAAATCGCGTTTTATGGTAAAAAAGGGCAAAATAGTCATATTTAAGCATAACCGGTAACATGCATATGAATCGGATAAGTATTGATCCAAGTTGTAAAATCTCAGAGAGTTAAACTTATATGAAAGTTGGTCCAAAATAAGCTCTAATTCAGATCTCAAACATGCATGTACGGATCAGAACTGATAGTCAAAGAAAAAGTCAATTTATGTGACTTTCGGTTCCGATTCGAGTTTAAACTGAAAATTGTCGAATTGATTATGTTAAAACATGTTCTTACATTGATTATAAAGTTATTTTGATGATCAAACAGGTTGCATGTAGCCTACATTTTCTGATCATGCTTAATCTTACAAAACGCATTATGTTGACTTTTTAAGAAAAGCTTTGACTCGACAATTAACATGTTTAGAGTGTGAATCTGAAAATACCCTTTTAGGGGTTTGTTATGCTCATAATTACCATCATGTGGGTGCTTTCAATTTGAGAAAACACTGAGCACATTTTGTTTAATCATAAAGTCAAGTTTTATTTACGATAGTTTGACTTTCGGTGAATGCACTAAGCTAGAACGAAATAGAGGATGATATAAATACTTACAATGGTCCTAACAAGCTTAGTGAGCACATATGAGGTTGCCTTGTCGTCCAGAATGCCTCAGAAAAGTTCTTGTGAATTTTTGAAAGTATGAGTGTTCTAAGTTTACTACTTCAAGACCCTTCTATGCAGATTTTTGATCTGATTTGGTGCTTCCTAAGGTGTTTTCAGAAGTTATAAGAAGTGTTCAAGGGTCCCCCAACTGCATGTAAGTTGATTGGTGAGTTCAGGAGTCGAAAACAGCTGGAAACAACTCGATCAGAACAGCAACTGGCAGCTGGTCGCAACTTTCTGCGCTGGCAAGGTGCTCGCGTGGCGCAAGACCCCCCTCGCGTGGCGCGAGGGTGCGGTGACCTGGTTTACAAGTTTCCTATTATTTACAAATCAGTCCCTGAACTTTGTTACGTGTTTTAGGCTGTTTATCTGGCATTCTAAACCCTCAAATCTGGTTTTTAAGAACCTTGGGAGTTTTATAAACATGGCAAAGTCCTCGGTTCACTTTACGCTTACCCGAAAAGTCACGAAATTCACGATAACGCAATTAACCTTTCTTGTACGGTTTTGGCCATAACTTTCTCATACGATAACGAAACTTCATGAAATTTTTACCACATATTCTAGTGAGTATATTTTATCATTACAAAGCTTCGGGTTTGCCAAAAGATCACTCAGAGGTATAATTTCAACATGTTGACACTTTTAGTCCCTGTAGTTTGTAATTCCTCACTTTCTTTCATTTCTCGCTTCGTATGATCCATGACTTATCCGTTTAAGGTTATAAACACCATGTAGGGTTATTTTAGGGCCTATTTATAAATTGTTGATACTTTGGACTCTTATATCCACACAGTTTCACTGTTTGTCAACTTTAGTCCCTCTAAAGTATGTTTTCATATATTCACAGTCCATGACACGTGTCAATACATTATTGGACGTAAATTTTCGAGGTGTTACAGCACATAATAGAACCCCGGTATATGTTTCTTTTCTGCAGTTCCGCTAGCCTAGGCAACCGGTTTTGCTCCGCTCGCCACCCAAATATATTTATCTTTTTAGGGACCCATTTCACCCACTCAAAAGGATAATAGGGGACCCCTCCAACGCACAACAATTTCCTGCATAAGCTGACTGAAAATGACCCAGATGCTTCAGGTTCCCAATCCCACTTATCCCTATTTCCATTTAACTGCAGACCCACCATCATTTCACTTAGAAAACCCAACTCTTGAATCTCTACATCATGTAGTGAACAACCTGGTCAATAGAAAAACATATTAATACGGACCATTTCAGACATGTAAACATCAAAATATGTATCTAAAATATTTGACCAGCCTTAACTTTATCTCATGGACAAAACCTGGTAGGAAAATCTTCTACGGGATAAATGGGATGTGACGTTTCACGATGGTGTTGCCTTATCCCCCATCCCTTGGTCTTGTGCTTCTGAACATATACATGAAAAAAAAAATCAATATAAAACAATTTATCCACATAACCCAATAGATTTGTTACCTTTTGGTTCGTACGATAAATTACATTCACATCAGCATCTCGTTTCTCACCTTTTAGAATTCTTCATTGAACAGGTCCGTAACTGGGTGACTCATAAACTGCATGAACAAGTACAAATCAGACTCCAAACATAGAAGAACATGTTTCTTTGAAGACTTCTCATAATCGAATCAAGAGCATAAAAGAAAACCCTAAAAATCAAGCAGGTGGTTTATAAATTACAAGCCCTAATAGGCAGGTGAGAGTGAAAAAGGCATCAAAAACCTGATATTGATTAGCTGATGCAGAGGAACGATGGCGTGGAGGCAACGCTGGGGAGGAGGAGCAGCGGTCGAACTTTTGAAGGCTTATCTCAATCAATCATCGTTCTTGGAGCAGAGAAAACAAGCGGCGTCTGAGGCAAACGAATTAGGGTTTGAAAAATAAGGAGGAGATCTGAATGTACAGTATGAAGGCTTTTTGATTTTGAGTTTTTCAAGTGCCCGCCCCAGCTTTGAAATCCCGCCCAAGGAATTCCAGGGAGTTTGAAAGATGTAAAAATTCATTTATGCTTTAGAAAATTGTACCAGATGCTTTCAAGACTTGTACATGTTGAAAAAGTGGCAAATGACCAAAACTGCCACTTGGATATGCATTATATATATATATATATATATAGTATAGATAGTATAGATTAAGGAGGGGATATATGTAATATATATAGGTTAGTGCAATGTTTTAAAATCCGGTTTTTTAATCATACCGGATTAGGCACAAAACTAGTTTAACCGGTTGAAACAGGTTGTGTCGGGCGGTTCAACCGGGTTGACTAGTAATTGTATTATTTAATAAATTACAACATTAACTTAAAAAATAATCCAAAATTTGATTAAAATGGAAATCTGGAACGAACGATGGGGCGATGGAAGTCTGGAACAAGTCACGAATGATGTAGTGATGAAGCAAGTTTTGAATTTTGATCGATGGAGATAAAATATTAAAAGTTGTTTGTTAAAGCTAAAAGTAAATATGGAGATGGGACGATAAAAAGTAAAATCCTAACCCAAAAACAGACTTGAGATGATACCGGTATAACGGTTCAAACCGGTATACCGGATTTTACCGGCGGTACAAAGTCTATGCCGTTTCTTCTACTTACCGGGGTGTTTCGGACCGGATTTATATCCAAAAACGGTAATACCGGTATAACCGGCCGGTATTTAACAGTTTTTAAAACATTGGGTTACGAAGGGAAAATATGTAATTGATTTTAAGGGTTGGGTAAATATATAATAAGTGACTGTAATAAGGGGATATATGTAAATGACCCTATTTTTTATGTGTCAAATATCTACACATATTGTACATTTCTAAATATGTATAGGTATTTTTTGCGACGTCATCTTAAAAAAGATTTAATTATTTATTTTATACGTATTCAATATCTACACATATTGTATATTTTTAAATATGTGTAGATATTTGTTTTGTCACATCATCTAAAAATATATATTTACTTACTTTATAAGTATGTAATATCTACATATATTGTACAATTTTACTCATGTGTAGGTATTTAATTTGCCATGTCATTTTCAAAAATAAAAAAAGTATATATTAACTTAGTTTATCTACATTTTTTTTTAAATTCTTATGTGTTGGTAAACATAATCATTTACCTACATATATATTAGTTTTTTTACATATGTGTAGATAATTTAGCTACACATGACAAAAATTTGCTACATGTGTAGCCAATTTTGGGGGGAAATTTTCCCACCAATACCAAGTGTGGCTAAAATGTATTACTAACACATATTAAGTGTTAATTATTATGAAAATATATCATCAACTATTACACACACATATACAAACATGTGTAGGTAAATACGCACACATTTACATGTGTAGGTAAATTATGTGTGGATAAGCACCCCAATTTCTTATAGTGTACCTCTTTAAAGTTTTAGCACATAATAATAAGATAACTCTCGTAACTTTCTAAATTCCTACTCCTAGCCTTCTAACCTTTTTTGTCATGTGGGTATGGTGAAGGGGTGCAACTGAGCTCGACTGGCTCGAGCTCGTTTAACTTTAGAAATTTCAAGTTCGAGCTTGGCTCGATTCGAGTTTTGTTTCTAAAGCTCTAGCTCGGCTCATAGGTAGTTTTTCAAGCTCGAGCTCGGCTTGTAGATAGTTTTTCAAGCTAGAGCTCGGCTTGTTTATTATTAATTAATTAGTTTTTATTAGTTATAATTGTTATTTTGTGTATAATTAAGTTATTTTTTCATTATTTATAAACAATAATTATTATTGTTTAAATCTATATTTAACTAGTATTCGGAATCGCCCGTAATAGGGCGCAACATCCGAATAAGTCATGTATTCGCTGTTTACAAAGATGTACCATAAGGTAAAAGACATCTTTGCAATTACGTATGATGAAATGACATACTAAAAACCACAAGACTTAAAGTCAACATTAAGTTCCATGTAACCATTGCCCTTGATTCGATGTCGGTTGAAATATATGTGTTTTTGTGATTGAATTTTTACAACGTAACAACATACAAAGTAATCTAAAACTTCAAAATTGTTGTTATATAGTAATAAGATTTGAAATTTACAACCTAAAAACATACAAACTAATATATTAAGTCTAAAAACTAAAGCATTGAGTGTACATTACATACAAAATCTACAATCAACTATACTTATGCGCTACAAAGTAATGCTAAAGCTAGACTTTAACAACTTTTTGGCCTTCGTAACACGTATAAAGTGTTGGAAATTTGATGAATGGATATTTAGTGAATTATAATTTAATGAAATTATAATTATTAATAAACTCTTCATATGGTGAATTAAAGACTAAACTCTTGAATAGAGTTTTTATGTCTTTTAATTTGAGTCTTTATGTCTCAAATTAAGTCTATAATTAAGTGGCTAATTAAATGAGACTTTTCACTCATCCTCAACTCTTGTAAAAATAGTAGGCTATGTGCCTCTTTTCGAGATAGAGAAAATGCTAGAAAAATATAAGAGAAGGGATACAAGAAAAATACATGAATATATGGAGAGTTCTTGGAAAGAAGAAATACTTCAAGACCCATGTGTTGGGTACTTAGAGAGATATGTTTTCTCTATTCGATTTCATCACCTTCATATCATTATTTTCCATAAGTTCAAACACTACAATTATCCGGTGTAACCTCGGGCGCGTGAGCCATCTTCGGCGGTACATACTGCTTCGGCTGTTGTACCCTGGGCAAAAGGCCAATACAAAACAGAATCCCCGACCCAAACGGGCAAAGGATAGAATTACAACATATACATAGGAAATTTACACCACTCCTTCCAACATATATATTTACATGATGATATATTTTTTAGCCACCCAAAACCTCTCGTTTTAATATCTATCAAAATCTCTTGTGTACTACTCCTGATCTGATTGAATACCATATCATTTCTAGCCTTCCATATACAGCAACACGAGATAATAACCAATCCCCATATAATCTTCTTCATTTTTTTTCTTTCTTGATTAGAATTATGAATATCCATCAAATCTTTGAAATCGAAAGCGAATATCCGGGGAATGTTGCACCATGCGCTGATAGCCGCCCATACTCGAATAGCCACCGAACATGCCGTAAATAAATGATCCACCGATTCCTCATACTCGTCACAGAAAGCACACATAACCGTTGTTATATCCACATTCCTTCTCCTTAGGTTGACTCTTGTAGCAAGACGATCCAGGTTACTTCTCCAAGCCATAATATTGCATTTGATAGGCACCCATTTGCTCCATTCGAAATTAGGGAGATGACTATTTCCCCTATCAAAAATTAATGCCTTTTTCACCGAGTTTACCGAAAATCCGTCCTTTCTGTCAATGTCCCGAATCCAAGAATCCTTATCATTTGAAAATCTCACCATGTTAATAGCATCTTGACATTCCTGCCATTCCTTGCGCTCAATATCAGACTCGGGCACTCTAACCGAACTCCAATAATATCCGCCGTTTCCTTGTCCCGATCCTATTCTCTCCGAGATCCTGCAAGATTTATTTGAATCCAAAACAAATAGATGTGGCCATCTTTCCATGAAAGGAAAATCGTCCATCCAAGTGTCTAACCAAAAACGAATATCCTCCCCGTTCCCCACTTTGCCCAGAATCACCCGATTTATTCCATTCCCATTTAGTTTCAATTTGGAAATCATTTTTGCAATATTATTCCAGCACCCTGTATACTTTCCGTTTAAAGGCAGATCTTATGACAAGCATCCATCACTTTCTTCCAAAGATTTTGATTTTCGACTCTATATCTCCAACCCCACTTAAAAAGGAGCGCTTCATTTACTTCGTTTAATCTGTTTATCCCACCCCCCCCCCCCCTTTTTTTTCTTTGGCCACGTAATCCCATCCCAAGCCACCCAGTTCATTTTGTTTTTTTTTTTCAATAGAACCCGCCCAAAGAAACTTTCTCATCTTAGTTTCAAGACTCTTAATTATACCGATAGGTGCTTTACATAAAGAAAAGTAATAAATAGGCAGACTCTCTAAAACAGAGTTAATCAAAGTCAGTCTCCCCCCTATAGACATAGTTTTCGCTTTTCAAACCGATAGTCTTTTATCAAAAATTTCAATAATCGGATCCCAATTTCTTATTCTATTCATATTGGCCCCCACTTTAATACCCAAATAAGACAACAGGATGTTATCAACGTTACATCTAATCATATAAGCCATATCCTTTATGTCATCATTATCCACCCCTAACCCACATAAGTTAGATTTGTGAAGGTTTATTTTCAGACCCGAGCATAAGTAAAAAATGCTAAGACATCTAGCCACATTCTTCACATTCCCCTTATCCTAGTCCCCCAATATAAGAGCGTCGTCCGCACAAAAAAGGTGAGAAATAACCGGTCCGTTATTAGGAGTTTGAATGCTTTTGAAAATTCCTTCAAGCCATGCTTTGCAAAAAATGCTAGACAAGGCTTCTATTACCAAAAGGAACAAAAACGGAGATAACGGGTCTCCCTGTCTGATCCCTTTGGAACAACAAAATTCGAAAGTCGGAAATCCGTTCACTAACATCGCGGATCTAGCCGAATTTAAAACCCCTTCCACCCATTTACACCAAAGATCGGGAAATCCCATCTGTCCCATGATATCCAGTAAAAATCCCTAACAAACATTATCATAAGCCTTTTCAAAATCGATTTTTAATAAGAAAGCCTTTTTTTTAACTCTTTTAATCCAAGATATTATTTCATTAACCATTAATGGACTGTCTAGGATGTACAATCCCTTTAAGAAACGCCGTTTGTTTATCTGATATGATAGAACCTATGACCTTTTTTAGGCGATTGGCGAGAACCATAGAAATAGTTTTATTAATCAACCCAATAAGATTGATCGGGCGATAAATCTTTCCTCCCCACCGGATACATAATCCACTCAGATATATATAAGGAAAGGGATGTTATCTTAACATTTTATCAGGTGTAATAAATTACTCTTTTTAATTAACTTTGACCGTTGCCGTTCGAAAAAAATAACTTTTACCATAGACGTATACTTTTCTTTCTTTATTTCTATTTTAGAAGACTTAGTGCATTAGCGCAAATATATCTTAACATTTTATATTCTATATGACATCTTCACAATCTATTATATCTCATATTGATATAGTATAATACTATTTGGTTAAGTTCATAAAAATCTCATAAAGCAGTAGCAAAACACGTGCTCATAACAAATAACCATTGTTTTTTAATGTTTGTTTTTCGTTTAGAAATATTTATTTAAGTTCATAAAATTCTTGATTTTTACGAGTATCTCTACTATAAATATGGATATACATCGCATATGTTTACCATTCCGATATACAAATAAAAAAATTGAGTGATCTTCATCCACATGGCTAAAGTTTTCATCACATTTTACATCATCTTTATTCTTCTCGGTAGTGTTTCAGGTATAATTTGCATTTCATATTCTTACTTTTATAAGTTTTAAGAAATTTGATACACGGTAAAAATTGTTTCAATCAATTATCATCACTCACAAAATTAATTGTTATCATGGGCGGATCTTAGTGGAGCCGTGCCAGGGCCACGGCCCTGGCAAGTTTTTCGGCCGTAGTGCTAATTTTCCGCATTTCGATCGAAATTTTGTATATATACTATGTTCGGCCCTGACAAGTTTTTCGGCCGTAGTGCTAATTTTAGTGCCCGTGTCTTTCGGCCCTGGCAGGTTCAACGGGCAAGATCCGCCACTGATTGTTATATTTAAAGTAATAATGTTTAACACAGTTCTTTAGTAATAAACATTTCTTATGATCTTATCACACCATCCAAAAGTTTGAAATATCTTTATTTTCATAAACTAAAAGAATGTAACCTCTCTTGTTTCAAATTTTCTGGTTACAACAGTTAAAACATTCTATAACTATATATTTATTAAAATTAAATATAAAAAAATAACTATTTATGCATTTAGGGTGTGTTTTGTAAATCAAAATAAAGAACATTGTTTGCTAAGCTTTTGGCATTACATATGCACTAAACGAAACAAAAATTATGAGTTGTGTTAAACCCATCAATGTGTGTTTAAGAGAAATAGGGATGACATTTTTCATCATCATCATGTATTATATTTCCTTTTTCTTTATGATGATAGTTAATCTCCTTTATTTTTTTTTTAAATTTACATCAACTTATAAAAAATATACGTTTTAAATCAATCATATATTTTCTATTTAATTATATTTGTTTCAAAGTGGTAATCATTTCAATCTCATATCCAACAATTAGATCATGTGTAGTGGTAACTTGTTATAATGCCCCTACCATGGGGCATTATCCGACACGTGGCAACCCAGTCAGCATGGGGCATTATAGCATAAAGTGGTGTAGTGGGGATAATGCCCAAATAATGCCCCTTCCAATCATTAAAAAAAAAAAACAAAAAAAAAACAAAGATAGTGCTCATTGGTTAGTCAAACAGTTGACCACTCCCCATTGGCCACCCTTTGATCTCTTAAGCGTTATAATTAAAACGCTTGTATGCAAATTTTCAAAAAATAACGCCATATAACGCCTAGTGTAGTGGGGGAGGGGGCGTTTTGGGGCGTTTTTTTTCAATTTTTTTTAAAAATAACGCCCCACTACACATGGTCTTATTGTTCACTTACGATAAAATATGACGTTAACAAATGCAGACATAACGTTAGTAACTGCAACAGTGGCGGACCCAGGAAGTTTCCATGGGGGTGCGGAACATGTTTAAAAATTTTAGGCCCCAAGTTATATAAGTAAAAAAATCGGTTCGAATCGGGTCGGGTCGGGTCATGTAAAACAAACGAACATCAAACTAAATTTATATAATCATCAAAAGCATGTCAAACTCTATATAACATAAGTTCATCGATCCATATAGCATAATATTTCAATTTTAATTTTCAACTATTCAAGCCCTAAAAATCATAACGTAAGTTGTAATCACCCTAAAAATATATAAACACCATAATCACCCTAAAAATCATCTAAACAACGTCAAAACACATAAAATTTTAAAACTATTTAACAACTTTATTACCCTTTTTCTACTATAATATCAACCAAAATCATCAAAATAACAAAGAAACTTACCCGTGTTCGGATTCCGGTTAGATTTGGTGTCGAACGACGGTGGTATGGTGGCTGATTACGGTGGTCGCCGGCTACTGGACTGTTTTCGCTGGGTGATGTTGTTGTTGGCAGTGCAGGGACGCAAGAGAGAGAGAGCGGGAGAGAATTTCTAAAGGTTTTGCGCTTTAGTTATTTTATTATATTTTGAAATATTGTTGGGTTTGGTTAATGGGCTAAGACTTAGTGGGCTAGATAGTTAGGAATTATAAGTGGGTAAAGGTATTGGTATTTGGGTTTAGTTAGTTAGGTATTAAAAGTTATATAATTTAGGTAGTATTTTTTTTTTTAAATAAGAGTTTACTAAAAAAATTTAAAATATAAATTGATAACATTTTTTACCTAACGGGTGCGGACGAAAAATTTCAAGGTGTGCAGTCGAAAAATTCCAAGGGGTGCGGACGAAAAATTCCAAGGGGTGCGGACGGGATTTTCGACGGAACTTAGCACTAAATTTTTTTTTCCCCGGGGGTGCGCCCGCCCACCTTGGACCGGGCTTGGGTCCGCCCCTGAACTGCAAGGGATAAATCTACTAGCGAAAGTCTCAAAGTGCATCCAACGGGGTCGTGTAGTACATACATAGGGCCTTGTCCCTACCCGTGTGCGACATCATGTTGCGATGAACAATGTCGTGGAAGATACAATGGGGGAAGAGGGTATTGTGTTCAGGCTGGTACAAGTGGTCTTTTATATTGCCAATGTGATTATCCATGTTGAACTCTACTCTATTTTTGTAATACAATCAACATAATAATAATATGTTAAACAATTTTCTTTGGTCTCACGTATTAAATTGTGATTTGTTTTCTTCTCTTATAACATTTCTGATGTAAGAATATAAAATAACACATTACCTAACAATCTTGTTATATCCTATACGCATTAAAAGAATAATTATATCACGATTATACATTTTTATTTTTTGTGAAGCAAAATGTCAAATTACTCATCATATGTATGATACGATACATTGTGGTGTTTAACGGTCTTGGCAGGAGGACTTTGTTTGTTTCACAGACCAAAACCGTATAAAAACCACAGTACAGAAGATTTTTCATTACTATATTTTACAGAAAATGATTCTTGTAATTTTTTTTTAATCAGAAAGAAAAATAAAAATTTCTCTTAAAATATATATATATATATATATATATATATATATATATATATATATATATTGTAAGATTAAATATGTTATGTATTAATATTTAATCTATAGTCATTATAATCATTTACATAATATAGATCAAAATATATTAGAACCTATTAAATAATTAGTTGGTAATTGTTGATGGACCATATTACCCTTAGTAACTAATTAGGTTTCCTCCTGGGTGCTTATATAAGGAGAATTATGTGGAGGTTAAGGGGTTACTCAGTTACACAATTAGACACAACCCATTAGCCATAACATCAATAATTCGACCTCCTCTCCTAATCGAATCCCCTATTCGATTTCTAAGTCCCCATCATCAGTCAGCACCCTAAGGAGGAACCAGATCAAGATGACAAGCATGTCGAACTCCATTACTGGATTCTCCACTGCACTTTCTGCTGTGACAGGTATGTTTATCTTGTTTTCCATTATGTATAAACAGAACTGAACCAACATGTGGTATCAGAGCATATGTTGATTAGTCAGTTCTGTTTTGTATCCGTAAATCTGGATTAAAAACAGGAAAACAGGTTTTTTAAACCATAATAAAATTCGTTTTCATCATCCGAAATCATTACTATTCGATTTCTGTCATCCGAAATTACATCTCGGATCGTTATGTTCATTCGTGATTAATGTTCCGAAATCATCAGTTTCAGAAATATGTTTAAAAGTGTAATAAAATTCCAGATTTCGGATGAATGTTTGAATATTTTCGTTTAGGGTTCATAATGTTCTTAGTCAAAAAAAATTCGAATTTTCCTTTATGATTTGGAATATGATTTGAATTGTGGAATGTTTTTCTTAATTTTGATCTAATTCTATCTAATAAGTTTTCGAAATCTGTTAATAGAATAAACAGATTATGATTTCGAAATTTACTGATAAAATTAGATGAATGATAAAATAGGAAACTCTATCACAATCCCAAATTTTTCGAATTTTCAGTTATGTTATCGCATTAACAGCTTGCAGAACACACTTCGGATGGTCATTACGGATCAACAACTAAGCATTCCGGATGAACATTGTTCACCCATTACGGATCAGCAATTGACTGATCATTCCGGATGAACACTTGTTCGCCTATTACGGATCAGCAAATAAGCATTTCGGACTAAGGATTACGGATGATCAAAAGGACTGAACATTTCGGATGAATTTCGGACTAAGCATTATCATCCGAAATCATCCGAAATGCATCACGGATCATCAAGAAGTGACTATTTCGGATACATTTCGGACTAAGCATCATCATCCGAAATCATCCGAAATGAATAGACTTATGCATCTGTCATCCGAAATCATGAGTGTTCATAAGTTTTAGCAGTTAATGTGAACTAAATAAATGGTTTTGTAATTTACTTAGTTAATTAATCAGAATCAGATAATGTTTTGCAAAACCAGAATAGCTTAACTTGAATGAGTTTTTTGATATATCATTTCTGGCCAAAGCTGACTTGATACATCTACTTATCGTTCAAGTATTACGAAAGCTATGTTGTGTGTGCATCATAAGCATGAATGTCTTAATTTCTGGCCAAAGCTGATTTAATTCATTCATAGATGGCATACTCAACAAGTGCATAACTAAAGTGATTGTTTCAATTTCTGGCCAAAGCTGATTTGTGACAACCACTTTGCACATATGCTTAAATGATTACACTTCTGGCCAAAGCTGTTTTGTTTTCGTTTAAGTAGAATTTTTTAGCTAAGTCTATTATTTTGATGTTAGTAATAGACAATATCACAGCTTCATAATGTAAAATGGTCATTATTTATGCCTGCCTTAGTTTAACGTGCCCTTAGATCACATTAGGACTTCTTCATTAATATCATAACTTGCTCATCTTATTTCCACTATCAGCACCCAATTGCGGGATTCCACCTTTGACTGGTGATAACTTTGCTGCATGGAAGGATGCTCTCATGCTTACTCTTGGATTGCTGGATTTTGATTATGCTCTAAGAGAGAATAAGCCAGCGGATCTTACCACTACTAGTACTGCTGCTGAGCAGTTAACTCATGACAAGTGGACTAGGTGTAACCGCATGTCTCTCATGTTTATGAAGCAGTCCATAAGCAATGCAATCAGGGGAGCCATTCCTGATTCTGAAGATGCTAAAACCTACTTGGAACATGTGGAGGCTCAGTTCAAGGGGACGTCTAAAGCACACGCTAGTACTCTTATTCTCAAGCTGGTGACAACTAAGTATGATGGGAGGAGCGGCATTCGCGAGCACATCATGATGATGAATGACATGGCCAATAAGCTGAAGGGGCTGGAAATGGAAATCAGTGATGGTTTCCTTGTTCATTTTATCATCACTTCGCTTCCTTCATCCTTTGAAGCATTCAAGATCAATTACAACACTCAGAAAGACAAATGGACAATGAGTGAACTGGTCGCTATGTGCGTACAGGAGGAAGAGCGTATGAGGATGGATCGCCATACTGATGTTGCCAACTTCACTACCTCCAACTCTAAGAAGAGGAAGAACAATTATCAGAGGAAGGATGCTTCAAAAGTCCAAAGGCCTAATCCTAATCCCAATACAAGTGCACCTTCCAGCTCTAAGAACTCCTTAGGCAGTATCCGCTGCAAGTTCTGTAAGAAGACAGGACACATGCAGAAGGAATGCCCTGATTTTAAGGAGTAGCTGGCTAAGAAAGGTAACGATTATTTTATGATACTTGAGTCCTATAATTTAAGTGTTCCTGCTAATTCTTGGTGGTTTGATTCTGGTTCTATGGTTCATGTTACCAATTCAACTCAGGGATTCCTTTCAATCCGGAAGCTGGAAAGAAACCAAAGAACGCTTAAGGTTGGGGATGATCGAGAATTAGAAGTGAAGGCCATTGGAACATTACAATTAGTTATGAAAACTGGTTTATGTATTAAACTTTATGATACCTTATATGTTCCTGAGGTAACTCGGAACCTTGTATCAGGACCAAAGTTAGACATGGACGGTTTTATTGTTTCCCATGGTCATCGCAAACTCTCTATCCTTTATGATTCTGTTCTTTATGGTACTGGTATTCTGGATGGTGGTCTCTATAGATTAGAACTAGAAGATAACTTTTCCAAATCTTTGTTGTCATATAACATTAATGAATCACTCACAAAGATGGAAGAGAAACGAGACTTAGAAACTTCATCCATGTTGTGGCATCAGCGTTTAGGCCACATCTCAAGAGAACGATTAAATCGTCTCGTAAAGGATGAAGTCTTACCTCCTCTCGATTTCTCTAATTTTGGAACATGTGTCAAATGTCTTAAAGGTAAAATGACATTAGCGAATAAGAAAGGTGTCACTAGGAGCTCTAATTTATTAGAACTCATTCACACTGACATTAGTGGTCCCTACCAAATCGCTGGCATAACAGGACATACTTCATTTATCACTTTTATTGATGATTATTCTCGTTACATGTACTTGTATCTTATTAAGGAGAAGTCTGAATCTCTTACAACTTTTAAAGATTATAAGGCTGAAGTTGAAAAGCAATTAGATCGTCAGATTAAAGTTGTGAGATCAGATAGAGGCGGTGAATATTATGGAAGACATACTGATGTGGGTCAAGCTCCTGGTCCATTTTATGAGTTTTGTAAGGGCCAGGGGATTGTGAACCAATACACGATGCCTGGTACACCTCAGCAGAACGGTGTCGCTGAAAGAAGAAACCGTACCCTTATGAACATGGTGCGCAGTATGTTAGCCAACACTAATTTACCATTATTCCTCTGGACTGAAGCGTTAAAAGCAGCTGTTCATATACTCAATAGAGTTCCTTCTAAGTCTGTCCCTAAAACTCCTTATGAACTTTGGACAGGAAGGAAACCGAGTCTTAAATATATGAAAGTATGGGGCTGCATTGCTGAAGCGAAACTTTACAATCCTTTCCTAAGGTAACTTGACCCTAAAACGGTTACCTGTTTCTTTATCGGGTATCCTGAGAATTCAAAGGGTTATCGTTTCTATTGTCCTTCCCATGTCACCCGTATTGTTGAAACCAAGCGTGCCGCGTTCCTGGAAGATTTCAAGGTCAGTGGGAGCAGTACCAATCCTTACGAAGAATTGCAAGAAGTACAAGACGCGGGGGGGGGGGGGGGAGAGACTCGTCGCTTACCATTACTCCGATTACTCCTCTTGTACCCAATGCAACTACTGTACCTGAAGCTACTGCACCAACTCCAAATTTACCTCTACAATCAGAACCAATTATACCTCATGATGAAGGCACATCAAACGCTCAAAACCAAGAAAACGCTGAACCCGATAATCCACTCAGGAGGTCATCTAGGCAAAGAAGGCCTACTAATTGGGATGATTATGTTACCTACCTGACTGAAATGGATCCTGGAAAGCTCAATGATCCTATCTCTTATAATGAAGCCATTAGCAGTGATCAGTCTTCTGAATGGAATAAAGCAATGATTGAAGAGCTTGAATCCATGAAGAAAAATGACGTTTGGGATTTGGTAGAATTACCCAACGGAGCCAAACCCGTAGGATGTAAATGGGTATTCAAAACAAAACTGGATCCGAATGGCAACGTTGAACGCTACAAAGCAAGATTGGTTGCAAAGGGCTACACTCAGAAAGAGGGAATTGATTATCAAGAGACGTTTTCACCTGTCTCTCGTAAAGATTCATTAAGGATCGTCATGGCCCTAGTAGCTCATTTCGATTTAGAGCTGCATCAGATGGACGTTAAAACTGCTTTCCTTAACGGAGATTTGGACGAAGATGTTTACATGAAACAACCTGAAGGCTTTAAACCTGAAGGTCAGGAGCATCTAGTCTGTAAGCTGAAGAAATCAATTTACGGGTTAAAACAAGCATCACGTCAATGGTACCTCAAGTTTGATAAAGTCGTGAAGAAACAAGGTTTTATGAAGAATCAAGTGGATCAATGCACCTACCTCAAGATGAGTGGGAGCAACTTTACTATACTTGTCCTTTACGTAGACGATATTCTATTGGCAAGTAATAGTTTAGACATGTTGCATGATTCGAAGTGGTTATTTTCGCATAACTTCGACATGAAGGATCTCGGAGAGGCTTCTTACGTCATTGGCATCGAAATTCACCGAGATAGACACAAAGGGATCTTAGGATTGTCCCAAAAGGCCTACATAGATCGTGTCCTTACGCGGTATAACATGCAACAGTGCAAACCCTCCGTCGCTCCAGTAGTTAAGGGAGATGTTTTCGGTTCATTCCAGTGTCCGACAACAGAGGTTGAGAAGGAGCAAATGAGCCAGATACCTTATGCGTCAGTAGTCGGGAGCTTGATGTATGCTCAAGTCTGTACTCGCCCAGATATCGCTTATATTGCTGGAATGTTAGGCCGTTATCAGACTAATCCTGGCCTAGATCACTGGAAAGCAGCTAAGAAGGTACTTCGATATCTGCAAGGGACGAAAGACTATAAACTGACTTATAGAAGAAGTGATCATTTAGAAGTGGTGGGCTATTCTGATTCTGACTTTGCCAAATGCAAAGATGACAAGAAATCCACTTCGGGCTATATCTTTATGTTAGCAGGCGGCCCTATCTCATGGAAGAGTCATAAACAACAGTTGACCACAACTTCCACGATGATGGCAGAGTACATAGCTGTTTATAACGCAACCTGTCATGGAATGTTGCTTAGAAATCTGATCACTGGACTCAAAATCGTTAATTCCATTTCTAGACCATTGAAGCTTTATTGTGATAATTCAGCTGCCGTTAGTTTCTCGAACAGTAACAGTTCGACTGGAGCTGGTTTATATCTTGATACAAAATATATGTTCGTACGTGAACGAGTTGAGGAAAATAATCTTTGTATCGAGTATATTAGTACTAAGGATATGCTTGCGGATCCGATGACTATAGGTCTCCCTCCTAAGGTTTATGAAGAACATGTTCGTAATATGGGATTTAGTAAAGACCTTATTTGAGCATATTGTACTAGCTTATGTTTTATGATTAATGAAATTTCCTCAGTTTGATTTTGTATGTCTCTTAGAATATGTTCAACCGGTATAATGGCATATTGACAAATAAAGTTACAAATCAAACAAAGGGCTTATGCGTATTTTGATCATGACGATTAGGTTTTAAATTAAGGCTATAGTATGATTAATGGGGGTCCTGAGTCGCATAATGATTCAACGGCTGTATTTCTCTGCTATAGTACTTGTTTAAGGCTAAAATGAGTGTTAACTCCTGATCAGGCTTATCTAATACTCATAGTAAATGATTACTCGGCTAAGTGGGATAATGTAAGATTAAATATGTTATGTATTAATATTTAATCTATAGCCATTATAATCATTTACATAATATAGATCAAAATATATTAGAACCTATTAAATAATTAGTTGGTAATTGTTGATGGACTGTAACACCCCGAAAATTTTAAAACTTTATATTAGAATTATAAAGTTTAAATATACGAGAATTTATTTAATTGGGACTTTAACCTAGTTAGTTAATTTCTAGGAATAACTCAAACTAGAGTTAAAAGTAGCTAGATTAAAAGATGATTAAAATGGAGGGGCTAGAATTGTAAAAACTGAAACTTGAATTGTAATTAAAGAAATAAAACAAACCAAACACCCCCATTAGGAGGTGTTGGTCGTACAGAACAAGAGAGGGGCGACACCCCTTGGCTCCAAACTCCAAAATCACAAAAACTCTCAAATCGAATGTGCAAATCTGGTCCAAAACGAAATCCGAGCCTAGAATCGTGATCCTCATCACAAGAGGATCATAAGGTATGTAAAATCTGATGAAATCTCTAAACTTGAAATTCTCATGATTTAGGAAATCTGGAAATTTGATGTTGCATGTGTGTTATATGGTTAGATTAGAGTTGATATGGTGTTTAGAAGTAAAACCTAATCAACTACATGTAAAATCATGACCAAATTCAGGAAATTTCCATGAACACCTTGAAGGTGGGTTGTGGGTTTTATATGAGGATGATGAACACTAGGGTTTAGATGATTATCCTAGTGTAAATTGATTATAGAATAGTGATTCCAGAAACATATGATGCTTAAACACTATAGGAGAGCTTTATTGTTGTCAAGTTAGCTAATTAGCAAGCTATGAAGTTGATTATTAAAGATATAAAAATTCTGCATATGAAGTGTTTGTTGAAATGCCTCAAAGAAGGCTTAAAACTAGAATTTTGTAGTTAAAACACCTAATCGTGATGTTTTGACTATTATGTGAAATGCGGTTACAAAGAGTTCTAAACATGATAACATTGAACTCTATAGGACAAGATACCGGAACGTCGAGTGGATAAGCCGGTGGTGACTCACGATTGAAGGGCGTGCGCTAAGGTATGTAACTTGACCCGTTACATTAAGTAAAATTAGATCATTGTAAATGGTATAGTTGGATTTTAAAATACACGTTGTTATGAATTAAAGCTATGATATTGCTATATTGAATATTTGGTCGAAAGATGGATTGAACTCGTTGGTAGTTGTTAAAAAGGAAAGAATTCCTTAGACGAGCCAAACGGGTCAATTAACCAAGTGAAACATGATTTGTATATATGTATACTCCGGAATATGATGGATAGTGTTATGTTATTAGTTAATAATTATCACATTATTAGAAATACTAGAATTTGGATGATATAAGTTGATAGAAAAGTAAATTACAAAAATTGTTGAATGAAATGAGTCAACAGAACAAAACATGGATTTCCAGTTCTCACCGTAAATTACGGTCTTACCGTAATTTACGGTAATGGTCAGACTTGTCACGGTGCATCTCTACTGGTTTACGGTAACCAGGGAAATTTAGGGCACACCGTAAATTACGGTGAAACCGTAATTTACGGTAAACCCAGAATTGTTGTTATGTGTTTATTATTTCAAATGTGATGTTATCTTTGTGATTATGTTTTACAATAACGATCAAAACTAATAAGTTTAACGTTTTGATCATAGGTACATTAGTGAAGCTTACGGATGGCGATCAAGTGATATAGTGAAGAACCGAACACTCGATTTTGAAGCTTCCGCAATGTTTTAAATCTTTTGTAGTCTTTGTGAATGGGTTAAAAACACACGTTAAACAAATTTTGAAATGATGTAACTTAGTCACTAGTTGACTAAGGTCTTGTTACTCATGAACTTCGTTAACGAAAGCCATGTACTTAAATCTTATTTTGTTAAAAATTTAGGATAAAATTTTAGGATGTTACATGGACCATATTACCCTTAGTAACTAATTAGGTTTCTTCCTGGGTGCTTATATAAGGAGAATTATGTGGAGGTTAAGGGGTTACTCAGTTACACAATTAGACACAACCCATTAGCCATAACATCAATAATTCGACCTCCTCTCCTAATCGAATCCCCTATTCGATTTCTAAGTCCCCATCATCAGTCAGCACCCTAAGGAGGAACCATATCAAGATGACAAGCATGTCGAACTCCATTACTGGATTCTCCACTGCACTTTCTGCTGTGACAGGTATGTTTATCTTGTTTTCCATTATGTATAAACAGAACTGAACCAACATATATATATATATATATATATATATATTGAAAAGCATTTGATTATTCCTTTCTTAACACCACGACAATGTATATACGAGCACCTATAATGGGCTCCTACGGACGACAAAAACTTCATGCATGTGACCGACAGACGGGAGGCTCACAAACGCCACATATCATGCCTACGTCTGTGAGTTGTATTGAGGTTGGGCATTCGTGTGGAAGGATTCCCACTAACGGACGTGGGTTGGGTCAATTTTTTTTCTTTTTTTTTACATTAGAGAATATGTTTATTTACACCAACAAAAAGCATATTCGATAAATTAATAGACATTATGTTTATTAAAACAAAAAAAGTATATTCAATAAATTGATTGAAGAAACACTAGATAAATGGTCGGAACCGAGATATCTAGGGGGTTTGAATCCGCATAAAAAGGTTAGCTCTCACTCGATTTGATTCAGTTGCAGCTGATCTCCTTCTCCGAAGCTCTCCAAAAAAGAGCACCGTTAGCCTCGCCAAGGGGAGAAGAGGGTTCTCTCCTTGACCCGACTCCGGTGTGAGAATAAGTATTGATAATGAAGAAGAAGATGTATTTGAATAGTGTGAGTGATCTGTCTTCATACCTGAACAGTTCTCGTATTTATAGCCGGGAGTTTGGGAGGGAAAACCCGTTATTGAAAAGATGACGGAAGATGCTAACGCCGTAGCGGTTACATTTCCTTCCGTCCAACTCCTTGATCCGGCGTCAAGTTGTCTCGATCCGATGTGAATGCACACGGATCGTGGTTTGATCTATGGCTTGGGGAGTTGCCACGTGGAAAGTGATTAAGTGGAGATTACTCTCCAATTGCATGCCTTCGTTGTGATTCCAGGGGTGTCTGTGGTAATGACACGTGTCCAGACGGTTATAACCGTCTGGGTGGTGTACGATTGTATTTCTTCTAGAAGATTACTGCTGTAATCTGGTGTGACACCTTACTGTGTGGAAACAGATGAATAAATCCCAAGGCTGGGTAATAATATCCAAGTCTGGACATTTCGCGGAAGTATTGATCTTAGGATTTTTTTCCTTTGCTAATGGGAGAAGGCGCAAGGATTTATGTTCTCCTTTGGGCGCGCGATTATAGATTGCTGATTTCTTTCTTCCTTTTGTAAGACCAGTGCGCGGCCGCGCAAGGTTAAAAGGTTAAAAAGCCAGGTTGTGGTATGGTCTCAAATACTTATTATGAGGTTTTTGGGACCTTACCCCTTCAAGTCCCCCCAGTCTAGTGTTGTACTTATGCAAATAAGTGGAGCACTGGACTTATGAGAGGGAAATGTTTTTGGGCGCGAGAAATAAGAAATCTTCTAGACGAAGATTCATTTTGATTTTTGTAAAGATTTTTTTGAAAATCTTTGTCCTTTACTGAGACTGGTACAGTAAATTGAGTGACAACCTGTCATTGTCAGTTGTTTTTTACTGTCCGTGTCTTACACGCGCGCGTGTAGACGCGTGTGTGTCTGATATTTACTTTTTCCTGCTGCTTGGGGAACTGTGATACCCGGAAAAGTTGCTGTGACGGTTACCGATGCTATTTATTGCGATGAGTATATATAACGTTTGGGTAACCTCCTCTGTGTAATCATTGTTTTGTTGAAAAGCTTTCCATTCCTTTTTTCCCTAAGAAGAGAAATTCCATCATTCATCCTCTTATGTCAATCGGAGAACATCAAGAAGATCTTGTGGAAGATATGTCGACTGAACTTCCAACGTTGAAGTGGCCTAGATCATCTTTTGATGGTTTAATTCGGAACCTCAAATTCCCGGAAAACTGGGGTGCTCTATATCCTGAAGAAGGGCAGACTGCCGCGGATGCTCCGGCTGGGTATATTACCCTTTTCTGGGATTTTTTCTGCGATGGTAACTTTCGCTTGCCTGTTACTAGATTTTTTCTTGAAATCCTTGGGTTTTACAACCTGCATATCTCCCAACTTCATCCCATTGGCATGGTTAGGATTCGACATTTCGAATTCGTGTGTCGGACGATGCTTGTGGAGCCAACCGTTCCCCGATTTAGGGTTTTTCATCAGATGCATTGTACCCAAGGGTTTTATTCTTTCGTTCAGAGAGCTTCTGCGAAGAAGATTTTACTGCAACCCCCAAAATCCTTCCATGACTGGAAGCAAAAATTCTTCTTTATCAAGGCCGGAGTGATTCCGGTGAAGATGGTTTTAAGGGGGAAGGACGACGTTCCGATTGAAAAGCTTCAGACCCCTGTCGATGAGAACTGGTACCAAGATCTGAAAGATGTTCCCAACATTGCTTTGCCAGAGAAAGCTCTCGTTGGAGCCGGCATGAGCTTGAATTGGAAGATGGAGCGTGATGACAAGCCTGTGTACACGGAGGATGGTCATAGTAAGCTTGGGGTTTTTCCCTCTTTTCTCTTCTTCTTCTTTTTTTTTTTTTTTTTTGACCTGCTCACTCTTCGAATGTAGTTGTTTCTCTGTATGTTGTTGCCTTCAAGAGGGAAGGCGGAAGAATGGGTACTATCAAGAAGAAGCCTGAAGAGGAGCTCTGGTATCATCGTATTGTGAGAAATTTTGTTCTTCCGCGGGATGCGGATCTATCTGCTCAACCAGCTGCTGGTGCTGGTAAGTTATATTTGTTTTTCCTTTCCTTTTTGCTCTTTGTGGGTAAGTTTTTGCCTTGCGCTTTTGTAGGGGAACTGTTGAATTTGGGCATAGGCCCTGAAAAGAAGAAACGCGCAACGGCTCCTACTGCTGCGCCAAAGAGGAGTGAAGCTGTTAAAACGCAACCTTTGAAGACGAAGAATGTTGGAGAGAAGAAAGGTACGCGCCGTTCTTCTGACTCCAAGTGTGATTATGTGGTGGTTTCTGACTCTTTGGAGGGTCTTACTCCTGCAGTGACTATACGGGAACCGAAGCCTGAACCAAGGGATTCTGCTGATATTCCCCCTTCTAATCCGAATGAGCCTATTGATTTGGATTCCAGTCCCGAGCATTTGGTTCATAGGAAGGCTGGTAAAAGGAAACAGACTGATACTGAAGCGGAGGGTCAACCTCCTAAGAAAGTGCAAAGGAAGAAAATTACCAGGAAAGGGAATCTTGATGCTTTTGTTTCAGAAACGATTCCTGGTAAGTGTCATTTTCTCCTTGTTTCCTTTAAGCGGACTGAATTCTTATAGATTTTTATTTGTCCAGAAGTTCCTGTTTCCCCTATTCCCCCAGAAATGCAATCTATGGTTAATGAAGAACTTCCTTCTACTCCTCCGCGTGCTGCTGTTGCAGACCCGCTAGAGCCTTCAGAGGTTGCTGGGGAAGGTGTGGAGAAAACTGTTGAGGCTGAGAAGCCTGTTGGTGTTGATACAGAGGCTGAAAAGATTGTTGAACCAAGCGTGGTAGATGGCGCTGATAATCCACCAACCCCTGAAGCTGTTGTTCAAGATTTGGGGAAAGAGCAGACTGCTGAAAAAGTTTCAACTTCTTCCCCTAGACCTTCTGATGCTATGCCTGAACATACTGAGAGGGTCACAACTGAGGAACCAGGTTCATCTGCTGGTGTTAATAAACAATCTCCAATTCGTCCAGAAGAAACTCTGGGAGAATATTATTATCGGACTTATATGGAAAAAGATGCTTCTGATCCTCATGTCCCTGTTTGGAATTTAAAGAAAGGCGATACTTTTTCGGATTGGCATGTGTGCCAAGATTGGTTGCAGGGGATTCTTCCTCCTGTAGAAATCAAGTTTCAGGAAAGTCGTTCTTATGAACAGACCTATCAGTCTTATCTTGCAGAAACTGCTTCTCATGTCTCTACCACCCACCGCATAGTACGTGAGTGGTACAGTATGCATAAGGAGCAGGAATCCTTTATGGCTTCTCAGAAGAAATTTGCCAAAGATGAGAGACGTCTGGCTCAACTGATGGCTAAATTAGAAGCTGATCAGGCCAGGTTTGAGACTGAACACAAGACTGAGGAATGGTCTGTTGCTGGTTGGAGAAGAAAAGCGGAAGCTGAAGCTGCTCTCCTTTCCGAAGAACGCAAAAATTGGAGAAAATTTTGTGAAAAAGATAATGCTGAGAAAGCCAACCTTCGCAATATTATTAATAACCTCAAGGCTGAAGTTAACAAATTGAAGAATCAGGATGCGGAGGTAGAAAAATTAAACAAGGAGAAAGCTGATGTGGAAGCTGCTCTTGTGGAGGCGCGTTCTCATAGGGAACGCAGTGAGCAACGGGAGGTACAAGCTTTCGCCACTCTTGCCCTTAGAGATAAAGAGTTAGAGGAACTTACTGCTTTGGTTTCTGACCAGGAACAATTAAAGAAGGATCTGGAGCTTGCGCACGCCGAGAATACAGAAACCTCCCGCCGTTTGGCCGAGACAGAAGAGAAGCTAGAAAATTCAGAAACGGCGCGGGTTACAGCAGAAAGCGAGCTTGATCCTTTAAAAAATGATATGGCCTGGTTGAAAGATCGCGGGATTGCTTGTGTAAGTTTTTTTTTTTTTTTGTTGTGAAATCATATATGCGCTTTTTCGATACTCATTTTTACTTGATTTCATAGGTTGCTGAATCTGTGTTAAACTCCAAAGAGCTGGATAAAACTGTTGCTAATCTAATGGTTGCTGCGCGACGAGATGGGTATGCGCAAGGTTATGCGGAATGTTCCCAGCATGTGAAAAGTGCGTTGAAGGTTAACTGGGATGATAGCAAGTCTGCAACTTTTGGCGTAAACACTGCTGCCGCGCTTGCTTCCATGAAAACAGAGTTTAATAATTTGCAACTTCCAGTCATGGAACTGATAAATGTGGCGCTGCAATCGGACGATCACGTGGCGCAACTTAAAGAAATCTTTCCGGATGGGGGAGAAGATTTAGAGTAGTATGAAATTGTATTGAACAATTTTTTATGCGGGATGTAAATCCTTATGTTGATGGTGCGCTGTTGCGCAAGTATTTTAAACACTGCCGTGTTTGAAAACCTTTAGGGCGTATCTGTACGCTGAAAACAGTATGTTTCTATTTGTTTTGTTTAATGACTTTACAATATTTTGCATGAGTACAATTTGTTTTTATTGAGTAAGGCGAATGAAGTTGGTATGAAGCTCATGTGTGAATTTATGGTCGTTTGTGACGTGATCACTGACCGCGCATGGAGCTTGTGTTATACTACCATAATGTTTTTGCGCTTACTAAAAAGAAATTGCATGCACTTTGTAAACACAAAAATAATAGAAACTTTGCAATTTTATTCATGGATAGAGCTCAGAGGCTTTACAAAGTTTTGTTAATAATTAAATGGAACTTAACTTAGTGTTTCCTCCTTGCTTGATGGATCATGTCTTTCTGCGGAGAACTTGTTTTTTAAGCTTTTGCCCGTTTGCTTGGGCCTTCTTCTCCCCGGGTTATCTGCTTAATCTCTTTGCGCATATTTTGGAGTAAATGCGTGAGTTCTCCATTCTTGAGGGCTTTCTCTATTTCTGTGCGCAGAGATATGCAGTTGTTAGTGGTATGCCCGTTGTCTTTATGATATTCGCAGTATTGCGCCGGGTCTTGACCACGTTTACTCTTCATCGGGATCGGAGGTTTGAATTGATAGTCCTCAGTACTCAGAACCTCCGCCGGGGTCTTTGTTAGGGGAGTCCACTGCCTCTCCCTATTTTCTTGTTTGTTCTCCCTTTGTGCAGAGAGTTTGTTAATTGTTGTGCGGGCATCTTCAGAGGAACGACTTCCTGATGACTCACGCCATGATTTTTTGAACCTCTTTTCACCGGTTAGGCTTAAGTCAGCGGGCCTATTGTGTGGTGGTGGTGGTCTGTTTGTAGTAAGGTTTTTCTCAGTCTGCGCATAAACTTTGGCCGCCGCCATTATCTTTTCCCAACTTGTTGGAAGGCCCTCTGTTCCGGATAAGACCTTAACCATGTCATCACACCTAACCGCGTACTTGAACTGAGCACGGATTAGTTGTTCATGAACACCGCCAATTTCCAATACTTCCTTATTGTATCTAGTGATGAAATCTTCTAGATTTTCGTCATCACGACGCCATATATTCATGACGTCGGAAGTGTCTCTAATGGAGCGCCGCTGCTGGCTGAAGTGTGTTAAAAACTTGTTACGCAAATCTTTCCATGATTCAATCTGTCCCGTTGGTAGGTTATCAAACCAGATTCGCGCTGGGCCAGTTAATGTTTGTACAAACAAATGACACCACAGCGGAAGGGTCCAACCTCCAACCAAACCCGCGCTGGTAAACACTCTCAGATGATCATCGGGGTCTGTCAACCCATTGAACTTCCCTATGTTGGATGGTAATTTTGCCTTCTCTAATGGCGCTAGAGCTATCTCCAGTATGAACTTAGAGTTTTCCGCTGCTTCTGCAGGGCGGTAAACTAAGTCATAGTTGTGCTCTGCCTCAGGGTTATAAACCGCTCGAGGCCTGCATTTGTTATAGTTTGGCTGCAGTCGGTTGAATACACTGGTGTTTGCACTCAAACGGTATGTTGGATCGGATTCATCGGTGTGGGTATCCCGTTGGGAACCCAACCTATCATGAACCGATTGTCTTCGACGGGAGTGTGGTTCACCATGGTGTTGTCTCTGGTAACTGCCTGACTGAATATGCTGCGACGTAGATCTAGCATAAACTTCTGTACCTTCATAGGTTGATTCTTCTCGCTAAGAGGCATTAGCACGAGATCCCGGTCTCCGTGATTGAGTCAGGGGAGCAGTTTGAGCACACAGCTGTGTGTATACTGCGTTTAATGCCCCTTGAGACCGGACATACCATGATATCGGAGTTTCTCCTGGTGGTAAAATGGATTGAGCAGGGTTTGCTGGTAACATTCCTGGAGTGACAGGATCGTTTGCTCGATTGGATTGAACCTCGTTATCGTCCGAGGCATCTTCCAGGATTCCGTCTACTTGCAAATTGTTTCCGACGTTCGGCCGAGGACCGACTTGTCGATGAGATGATGAGTTTTCTGCCATGTGCAAAACAGAAAATGACACGAACTGAATCGAAACGAGATAAAAACTAGAAAAACAGAGGAATCAGTGGGCGCCAATGAAGAAACACTAGATAAATGGTCGGAACCGAGATATCTAGGGGGTTTGAATCCGCATAAAAAGGTTAGCTCTCACTCGATTTGATTCAGTTGCAGCTGATCTCCTTCTCCGAAGCTCTGCAAAAAAGAGCACCGTTAGCCTCGCCAAGGGGAGAAGAGGGTTCTCTCCTTGACCCGACTCCGGTGTGAGAATAAGTATTGATAATGAAGAAGAAGATGTATTTGAATAGTGTGAGTGATCTGTCTTCATACCTGAACAGTTCTCGTATTTATAGCCGGGAGTTTGGGAGGGAAAACCCGTTATTGAAAAGATGACGGAAGATGCTAACGCCGTAGCGGTTACATTTCCTTCCGTCCAACTCCTTGATCCGACGTCAAGTTGTCTCGATCCGATGTGAATGCACACGGATCGTGATTTGATCTATGGCTTGGGGAGTTGCCACGTGGAAAGTGATTAAGTGGAGATTACTCTCCAATTGCATGCCTTCGTTGTGATTCCAGGGGTGTCTGTGGTAATGACACGTGTCCAGACGGTTATAACCGTCTGGGTGGTGTACGATTGTATTTCTTCTAGAAGATTACTGCTGTAATCTGGTGTGACACCTTACTGTGTGGAAACAGATGAATAAATCCCAAGGCTGGGTAATAATATCCAAGTCTGGACATTTTGCGGAAGTATTGATCTTAGGATTTTTTTTCCTTTGCTAATGGGAGAAGGCGCAAGGATTTATGTTCTCCTTTGGGCCCGCGATTATAGATTGCTGATTTCTTTCTTCCTTTTGTAAGACCAGTGCGCGGCCGCGCAAGGTTAAAAGGTTAAAAAACCAGGTTGTGGTATGGTCTCAAATACTTATTATGAGGTTTTTGGGACCTTACCCCTTCATTGATTGACTTTTTATTTTTTCCATAAAATGGTACATTTTTTTTAATGTGGGCAAACTTGACTTGTATATTAGGTTATATTGAAGAGGACCTTAATAGATAATATTATTAGGTTAGAAACTTATGTATTATATGAGTTGAATAAATGAAATATTTAATAGTTAATAATAGAGATTTAGTTTAGAATTATTAAACGATATTTTAAGATATAATATGATTGATTTTTTAATTAACTTTTTAAATTAAAAAAAATAAGAAATAAAATACAAAAGGGTGAAATTAAAGAACAAGAAATATAAATTTGAGCTCACGTAATTTTAACATATGATGCAACCAATAATAACTTGTTTATTAGCTATAGAAGATTATAACTTAGTAAAAAAACAAAAGATATTCAATGGTCAATGGACAAAGAGAGCTTGCTCTCCTTTGCATGTAAAACTCGCTTTTAAGTTATAACAAAGTAAACAACTCGAGGAGTAGAGGTCGTTTGGTTGGGATCGTTTATCTAATTAGAGAGAATCCTAGTGGTTGTTTGGTTGGAATCGCCATTCGCCAGTCATCTGAAAACCCTAATGGTCACAGGTGGCAATGATAAATTAGAGAGAAGGGTTTGAATTAATATTTATTTTTTCTAAATTATTTTGTTTTTATTACTGGTTTTTATTAAAAGGGTAGTTTGTTAATAAAAAAGCAAATGATAAATTTGTCTTAATTGATTAAAATAAAACCCAATGCGAAAAAAGTCCAAAAAGCCCCTCACTTAACGTTACATTTAAACGGGGTTAACTAATTGGATGGAAATAAAAATAAATTGCAAACCTGAGTTGCCTAGTTGAAATTGGCAAATTGCTCAAACCACATAGACAATTTTAACATTTTACTCCCATTGTGCTTAATAGTGATTAAATTGACTAAATTTTAGAGTTTGAGCTGACCGTATAAGATAAAATCTGAAAAATATGCCATCACGATTTGGGCAATATTACTTTTTTATAGTCCCCCTCCCACTTCCATTTATTGGTCTATCTCATAAGTTTATACGGTATGGTGGCGTGGGAGCCTCAACCACGTCGAGTACACCGCCCGGTATAGGGGCATGGGAGTGGCGTGGGGCGGGGGCAGGGAATTCTTCACCGATGTGGAGCTCTTTTAAGAGGTTATGTGGTGCGCAATTTAGAGGTGTTCAAAGCCGGATATCCGAATATCCAATTTTTTATTTAATTTTTAATTTTTTACTATTTTTTATATTCAGAACCGGATATTTCGGATATTTTTTAGATACTTCGGATATTCGGATATCCGAAAAAAATAAAAATAAAATTTTCGGATATCCAAAATTTTTTAATATCACTATCGAATTGAATCCGAATCGGATATTTTGGATTCGGATATTGGATATTTCGATCGAATTTTCTGATACGGATAATGTTGAACACCCCTGGTGTGCATGAGTGGTAGGTTGTCTTCGAAGGTTGTTTATTAATGGATTGTTTATTTTTTATTTTATTTTTAAAAACAATAAAAGAAAAGGTGGGGTCATTCCACACCTCTTCCCACCCCGCGCTTTTTGGGGCTTGAAAGAGAAATTCCTCTCTGCTAACTTGTCAGCCTCGTGTCGCTTCATGCCCCTTCTTCAAGTCTCTCCACACCGAGTAGTCTAAAGTTTAAAAATAGTTTGAGGCCCAATGTATATTCTTTGAACATTCATAATGGTTCCCCTATATATTTGTGAGTGTGTTACTTGTATTATAAGGAATAGTTATGAGTGGAGGAGAGATAAAATGTTACTATTCATCTGTAAATATACAGAAACCACTGTTCACACCTATGTATTTTTTTTAAAGCAGTTGTGAGTTGGCGAGTGAAAATGTAATGATAAAAGGTATAACTTTTTTTAATCTAATTAATAATGAGAGAGAAAAAGTACTAATTTTTAGTAAGAGTGAGTAGAAAACCGAAATAACCGAACCGTAACCGAAAAAACCGAGCCGAAACAAATATCGACGGTTCGGTTTTCGGATTTTTATAACCGAAAATTTCGGTTCGGTTTTCGGATAACCATTTTCAATAACCGAAAAAACCGAACCGAAACGAAAAAAACATATATTTTTATGTTTAATTGTAAGTTTTTAACCGATGCTATTAGAAATTATTAATTTTATTCTTGAATATTAAGTACTTAAAATAAAAACATTAAGATGTTTATTTATAATTGAGATGATTTATTTATTGCCTATAACAAACAACAAAATTTAATATAAAAATTAAACAATCTTCAAAGTATTATAAAAGAAAAGGTCATAATAAAAACTTTGAAGAAACATAAAAATAGATTAGAAGGTTAGGTTTATGTAAATATTTTTAGTTAAAAAGATTAGAGTAAACTGCCATTTTGGTCCCTGAAGTTTGGTCACTTTTGCCACTTTAGTCCAAAACTCAAACTTTTTGCATCTGGGTCCCTGTGGTTTCAGTTTTATTGCCATTTTGGTCCAAAAATGAAATCAGGTCATATTTGTCTTATAAAATCCTGCAATTTTGTCATTTTTCTCAGGGGCAAATCAGGTCATATTTGTCTTATAAAATATGGTATTTATTTATAAAAAAACATGATCATTTTGCCCTTGCGGAAAAGGACAAAATAGTAGGATTTTATAAGACAAATATGATCTGATTTCATTTTTGGACCAAAATGACAATAAAACTGAAACCACAGGGACCCAGATGCAAAAGGTTTGAGTTTTAGACTAAAGTGGCAAAAGTGACCAAACCACAGGGACCAAAATGGCAGTTTACTCAAAAGATTAAGTATAATAACTTAAATGTAACCATATATGAAAGATTCTTAAATTTTGAATTATATTTTTTTATTTTCGATTCTTACTTACTTTTGTTTCAAAAACAGAAATAACCGAAAAACCGAACCGAACCGGTGTAAAAACCGAAACCGAAAAAAACCGACCCGAACGGTTTTGAAAAACCGAAAACCGACATTTCGTTTTCGGTTTTGATTTTACCAAAAACCGAACCGAACAGAACCGTACACACCCCTAATTTTTAGTGTAATTATAAGAGTGGGGATAAGGAATTCAATGTGAATGCTTTTAATCCCATTAAAAAAATGATTCAACTGCACAAGCCAATAACTCAAAACAGGCTAAACATCACCATCTCCATCTTCGGGTTAGGGAGTATTCCATTGAATTTGAGGTACTCGTTTTAAAAAAGATGAATAGGTTGACTTTTAAGGTCAATTTCGTTTCTTTCTACTTGAAAATGAACGATTTCTTACCTTATTAACATAGATGATTGTCATTTAAATGTTATTTGAAATATTATCAAGTCTTCAAATTTAGGGTAAAAAACCAACTTAGTTATAAACTATTCGGGCTGAGCCGAGCTCGAGCCAAAGTAAACTCGCTCGTTTTAATAGTCTAAATTAAACCCAAATTTTCAATGTTTAGAAGTTAAACTCCTTTCTATTTATAGAGTAGCCCACAAAAATATGGTCCATAAGCCCACTAGAGTCTACTTTAATATTAATTTTACTTCAACATTAAAGCAGATATTAATTATAAATTTTATTTTAAACGAGTTGACTTGAGTTTTTTTTACGACCGAGTCAAGCTAGCTCGTTTAATTTCGATCCTGGGTTGAAGCTGATTTGGCTCATAAAGCAACCCTAGACATGAAGAATAGTTTCAAAATATCCTTAGTTATTTCTCCTTATTGAGTTTCCTTGATATTAAGGAATATGGCGTAGATACCGCCCCATATTACTATTACTAATGTGATATTATTATTATTATTATTATTATTATTATTATTATTATTATTATTATTTTTATTGTTATTGTTATTATTGTTGCTGTTGCTGTTGCTGTTGAGTTAATCTGTTGTGTTTTCTATAATGTAAAATATAATAATAGATGATTATTTATAATACACAACACAATTATGATTTCCATATTTGAACAAATTATAACTTGGAAAGCCCAAAGCTTTTGTTGCTGGTATATGATGTGGCCTGTGGGTAACCGAACGCAAACGCGTTCGGTTAAAGACGATCAAGAGTAGATGACTAGATGGGATGTGATTAATCATATTCAAACTAAGGATTGTACATCTTGACTAACTTTGGGGGACAAAAAAAACCCTAATCATAATTGTCTAAAAACTGGGGTGGTTGTGGTGCTGCTATTAGAGCTCGAACACCATCATCGATGCCGCCTTTATGCATGTGAAAAGTCTTTTGTTTTGGACGAAACTTGCCAACATCGCCGTCTTCACTGCCTCACAAACCTAACTTTTGGAATATTGTTACCACAAGGCCTAACACATGCCTAACCCGACTCCATCCACAAACTTATTATATTGTGGTTGATCTCTATTAGATTTTGACCCGAGTAGCTTAAAAAACTTATAAGTTGTCTTAGGTCTAACATAATTTTTTAAATAGGCTACTGAAATGTGTTTACTATGCATAAGTTTTTATTTTCATAAAACCAACCACATGCATATCAACACTCATTTCTTTCTTCCATCATGTTTACACTTTCTATAATTTTTTATGGTTTTTTTCTTATGGAAAACTAACCAAAATAGTAATTACGACCAAGTATGTATATCTAGATTAACCTCTTTAAGTAAGTTTTTAACGATATAATAAATCTCCACTTTGAACTTTGTTACGCATTGAGTTCTACAAAACCATTCCTTTTCACATAAAACTTACAAGAAACTTCACTCGAAAAAAACAAAGTTTTTCAAGTGTTTATATCCATTTCTTTATTTCATGACATAATACATGCACACGTTCATATCCATTTCTTTATTTCATGTTTTGCATATTGAATTATTTGAGTCCGTAACATTGGGTTAGTATAGTTAGTGGGTTTAGTTGTGGTTTCCTTTGTTCCTTTAGGCCAGGCGGGGTGGTCCGTGATGGCCACCCCATCACACGTGAAAAACTAACGAACACCGCCGCCTCCCTTAACATCACGTGTTATATTTGAAACGCGTTGAAAGCATCACGTGTTGATTTTCAAAAATGGAACGTTGGAAAGCGACCGTTTGGCTTTGTTTTTGACCGTTTGGGTTTTTTTTTTGAGCATTTGGCTTGAATTTTGAAGCCTTTTTTGTTGATCAGTTCTGTTTAAACATAATGGAAAACATGAATAACATACCTGTTACAGCAGACAGGCCAGCAGAGAATCCAGTCAGAGATGCAGCCATTGAGTTCGACATACTTGTCAGGATGATCTGGTTCCTCCTTAGGGTGTAAAGTTATGATGGTGATGAACCGAAACTAGGGAGATAATCGGTTAGGAGAGAGAGCCGATTGTGATGTTATGAGGGTTGAGAATTGTCTAACTTGTGTAACCCTTAAACTCTCTAAATAATCTCCTTATATATACACCCAAGAGGAAACCCAATTAGTCAATAAGTGTAATATGGTCCATCAACAATTACCAACTAATTATTAATAGGTTATTAATATATTTTGATCTATATAATATAAATGATTATAATGGCTACAAGATTAAATATTATAACAATAATATATTTAATCTCACATTCTCCCACTTAGCCGAGTAATCATTTATCATGAGTATTAGATGAGCCTGACCAGGAGTTAACACTCATTTTAGCCTTAAACCAAGAACTATAGCAGAAAAATACAGCCGTTGAATCATTATTCGACTCAGGACCCCCATTAGTCATACTATAGCCTCAATTTAAAACCTAACAGTTATGATCAAAATACGCATAAGCCCTTTAGCGTCTGATTTGTATTTATATTTGTCTATATGTCATTACACCGGCAGAACATATGTTAGAGACATACAAAATCAAACTGAGAAAATTTTATTAATTAAAACATAAGCTAGTACAATATGCCATTAAATAAGGTCTTTAGTAAGTCCCATATTCGATACATGTTCTTCGAAAACTTTAGGTGGGAGACCTTTAGTCATCGGATCCGCAAGCATATCTTTAGTACTAATATACTCAATACAAAGATTATTTTCCTCAACTCGTTCACGTACGAACAAATATTTTGTATCGAGATATAAACCAGCTCCAGTCGAACTGTTACTGTTCGAGAAACTAACGGCAGCTGAGTTATCACAGTAAAGCTTCAATGGTCTAGAAATGGAATTAATGATTTTGAGTCCAGTAATCAGATTTCTAAGCAACATTCCATGACAGGTTGCGTTGTAAACAGCAATGTACTCTGCCATCATTGTGGAAGTTGTAGTTAACTGTTGTTTATGACTCTTCCATGAGATAGGTCCGTCTGCTAACATAAAGATGTAGCCTGAAGTGGATTTCTTGTCATCTTTGCATTTGGCAAAGTCAGAATCAGAATAACCTACCACTTCTAAGTGATCACTTCTTTTATAAGTCAGTTTATAGTCTTTTGTCCCTTGCAGATATCTAAGGACCTTCTTAGCTGCTTTCCAGTTATCTAGGCCAGGATTAGTCTGATAACGGCCTAGCATTCCAGCAATATAAGCGATATCTGGGCGAGTACAGACTTGAGCATACATCAGGCTCCCGACTACTGATGCATAAGGTATCTGGCTCATTTGCTCCTTTTCAACCTCTGTTGTCGGACACTGGAATGAACCGAAAACATCTCCCTTAACTACTGGAGCGACGGAGGGTTTGCACTGTTGCATGTTGTAACGTGTAAGGACAATCCTAAGATCCCTTTGTGTCTGTCTCGGTGAATTTCGATGCCAATGACGTAAGAAGCATCTCCGAGATCCTTCATGTCGAAGTTATGCGAGAGTAACCGCTTTGACTCATGCAACATGTCTAAACTATTACTTGCCAATAGAATATCGTCTACGTAAAGAACAAGTATAGTAAAGTTACTCCCACTCATCTTGAGGTAGGTGCATTGATCCACTTGATTCTTCATAAAACCTTGCCTCTTCATGACTTCATCAAACTTGAGGTACCATTGACGTGATGCTTGTTTTAACCCATAAATGGATTTCTTCAACTTACACACTAGATGCTCCTGACCTTCAGGTTTAAAGCCTTCAGATTGTTTCATGTAAACATCTTCGTCTAAGTCTCCGTTAAGGAAAGCAGTTTTGACGTCCATCTGATGCAGCTCTAAATCAAAATGAGCTACTAGGGCCATAACGATCCTTAATGAATCTTTACGAGAGACAGGTGAAAATTTCTCTTGATAGTCAATTCCCTCTTTCTGAGTGTAGCCCTTTGCAACCAATCTCGCTTTGTAGCGTTCAACGTTCCCATTCGGATCCAGTTTTGTTTTGAACACCCATTTACAACCTACAGGTTTGACACCGTTGGGTAATTCTACCAAATCCCAAACGTCATTTTTCTTAATGGATTCAAGCTCATCAATCATTGCTTTGTTCCATTCAGAAGACTGATCACTGCTAATGGCTTCATTATAAGAGGTAGGATCATTGAGCTTTCCAGCATCCATTTCAGTCAGGTAGGTAACATAATCATCCCAATTAGTAGTCCTTCTTTGCCTAGATGACCTCCTGAGTTGATTATCGGGTTCAGCGTTGTCTTGGTTTTGAGCGTTTGATGTGCCTTCGTTATGAGGTATAATGGGTTCTGATTGTGGAGATGAAGTTTGTGCAGTGGCTTCAGATGCAGTTGTTGCATGGGGTACAAGAGGAGTAAACGGAGTAATGGTAAGCGACGAGTCCCCCCCCCCCGCGTCTTGTACTTCTTGCAATTCTTCGTAAGGGTTAGTACTGCTCCCACTGACCTTGAAATCCTCCAGGAATGCAGCACGCTTGGTTTCAACAATACGGGTGACATGAGAAGGACAATAGAGACGATAACCCTTTGAATGATCAGGATACCCGATAAAGAAACAGGTAACTGTTTTAGGGTCAAGTTTCCTTAGGAAAGGATTATAGAGTTTTGCTTCAGCAATGGAGCCCCATACTTTCATATATTTAAGACTCGGTTTCCTTCCTACCCAAAGTTCATAAGATGTTTTAGGGACATACTTAGAAGGAACTCTATTTAGTATATGAACAGCTGCTTTTAACGCTTCAGTCCAGATGAATAATGGTAAATTAGTGTTGGCTAACATACTGCGCACCATGTTCATAAGGGTACGATTTCTTCTTTCAGCGACACCGTTCTGCTGAGGTGTACCAGGCATGGTGTATTGGTTCACAATCCCCTGGCCTTTACAAAACTCATAAAATGGACCAGGAGCTTGACCCACATCAGTATGTCTTCCATAATATTCACCGCCTCTATCTGATCTCACAACTTTAATCTGACGATCTAATTGCTTTTCAACTTCAGCTTTATAATCTTTAAAAGTTGTAAGAGATTCAGTTTTTTCCTTAATAAGATACAAGTACATGTAACGAGAATAATCATCAATGAAAGTGATAAATGAAGTATGTCCTGTTATGCCAGCGATTTAGTAAGGACCACTAATGTCAGTGTGAATGAGTTCTAATAAATTAGAACTCCTAGTGGCACCTTTCTTATTCGCTGATGTCATTTTGCCTTTAAGACATTTGACACATGTTCCAAAATCAGTGAAATCGAGAGGAGGTAAGACTTCATCCTTTATGAGACGATTTAATCGTTCTCTTGAGATATGGCCTAAACGTTGATGCCACAACATGGATGAGGTCTCTAAGTCTCGTTTCTTTTCCATCTTTGTGAGTGATTCATTAATATTATATGACAACAAAGATTTGGAAAAATTATCATCTAGTTCTAATCTATAGAGACCACCATCCAGAATGTCAGTACCATAAACAACGGAATCATAGAGAATAGAGAGTTTGCGATGACCATGAGAAATGACAAAACCGTCCATGTCTAACTTTGGTCCTGATACAAGGTTCCGAGTTACCTCAGGAACATATAAGATATCATAAAGTTTAATACATAAACCAGTTTTCAAAAATAATTGTAATGTTCCTATGGCCTTCACTTCTAATTCTCGATCATCCCTAACTTTAAGTGTTCTTTGGTTTCTTCCCAGCTTCCGGATTGAAAGGAATCCCTGAGTAGAGTTAGTTACATGAACCATAGAACTAGAATCAAACCACCAAGAATTAGCAGGAACATTTAAATTAAAGGACTCAAGTATCATGAAAAAATCGTTTCCTTTCTTAGCTAGCCACTCCTTGAAGTCAGGGCATTCCTTTTGCTTATGTCATGTTTTCTTACAGAACTTGCAATAGGGTTTGCCTAAGGAGCTCTTAGAGCTGGAAGGTGTACTTGTATTAGGATTTGGCTTTTGGACTTTGGAAGCATCCTTTCTCTGATAGTTGTTCTTCCTCTTCTTAGAGTTGGAGGTGGTGAAGTTAGCAACATCAGTAGTGCGATCCATCTTCATATGCTCTTCCTCCTGTACGCACATAGCGACCAGTTCACTCATCATCCATTTGTCCTTCTGAGTGTTGTAATTGATCTTGAATGCTTCATAGGACGAAGGAAGCGAAGTGATGATGAAGTGAACAAGAAAACCATCACTGATTTCCATCTCTAGCCCTTTCAGCTTATTGGCCATGTCATGCATCATCATGATGTGTTCGCGAATGCCGCTCCTCCCATCATACTTAGTCGTCACCAGCTTGAGGATAAGAGTGCTAGCGTGTGCTTTTGATGTTCCTTTGAATTGAGCCTCCATAGAAGCCAGGTAGGTTTTAGCATCCTCAGAATCAGGAATAGCGCCTCTAATTGCATTGTGAATGGATTGCTTCATGAACATGAGAGACATGCGGTTACACCTAGTCCATTTTTCATGAACTATCTGCTCAGCAGCAGTACTTTGAGTAGTAAGGTCCGCTGGCTTATTCTCTCTTAAAGCATAATCGAAGTCTAGCAATCCTAGTGTAAGCATGAGGGCATCCTTCCATTCAGCAAAGTTATCACCAGTCAAAGGTGGAATCCCTCAATTGAGTGCTGATAGTGGAAATAAGATGAGCAAGTTATGATACTAAGAAAGAAGTCCTAATGTGATCTAAGGGCATGTTATACTAAGGCAGGCATAAATAATGACCATTTTAATTATAAAGCTGTGATATTGTCTATTACTAACATCAAAATAATAGACTTAGTTAAAAAATTCTACTTAAACGAAGACAAATCAGCTTTGGCCAGAAGTGTAATCATTTAAGTATGTGTGCAAAGTAATCGTGACAAATCAGCTTTGGCTAGAAATGAGACAATCACTTTAGTTATGCACTCGTCAAGCATGCTAAACATAAATGAATTAAATCAGCTTTGGCCAGAATTAAGACATTTCACGTTTTTAATGCATACTCAACATAGCTTTTATAATACTTGAACAATAAATAGATGTATTAAATCAGCTTTGGCCAGAAATGATACATCAGAAGCTCATTCAAGTTAAGCTATTTTGGTTTTGTAAAAATTATCTGATTCTGGTTAGTTAATTAAGTGTTTACAAAACCAAGTATTTAATAGCAAACCACCTGTTAGCGCGGATCGAACTAATGAGGTTTCGAGTCAGGTCTCGACTGAGTTATGAGATCTCGAGTCAGTTATGAGGTCTTGAGTCGCAACCTTGTTGTTTCGAGTCGAAACCATGGTATCGACTACTGCATTTTATGAGATCTAGACTCATAATGAGGTCTCGAGTCGCAACCACGATCTCGAGTTGTGAAGATTGAAGCCCTTAGTCGAAATCTCAGTGGTCTCGATTTGTGACTTTATGGTCTCGAGCTAAATTTTATGGTCTCGAGTTGTAAACATTTGATGACCCTTATGATTTCGAGTCGAGACCTTGTGGTCTCGAGTCGAGATCTGATGGTCTCGAGTCACTGTTAACAGCTGTTCTTGTGATGATAACTGAAAACTCGAAATTTTTGGGGATTGTGGGATATTGTTTCCTGTTTTATTGCTGATCTAAATTTATCAAAGACTTCAAAAATTATAACCGATTATCTATTAACAGTTTTCGAAGATTTTAATAGATAAAATTTAGATCAAAATCAGTAAAAACACCCACTAATCTAAATTATATTCCAAAACTTAAGGAATTTTTGAGTTTTCTTAGAACAATATGATGAACCCTAAAAAATTTAAAACATAATTCTGGAAACCCGAAACCTGAATTTTAATGGTTTTGTAATGGATTTCTTAACAACAAGTTTTACCCTTTATGATTTCGAGTCAAATATTTAAACATTCTTTTACGAAACAGTGATTCGGGACATTATAAAAGAACTCGAAACCGGCTGTTTTTAAGATTTACAAAATTCTGTTTTCCAGATTTCAATCCCAGAATAATGGATACGAAAACAGAATTGATTTATCAACATATGCTCTGATACCACATGTTGATCAGTTCTATTTAAACATAATGAAAAACATGAATAACATACCTGTTACAGCAGACATGCCAGCAGAGAATCCAGTCAGAGATGCAGCCATTGAGTTCGACATACTTGTCAGGATGATCTGGTTCCTCCTTAGGGTGTAAAGTTATGATGGTGATGAACCGAAACTAGGGAGAGAATCGGTTAGGAGAGAGAACCGATTGTGATGTTATGAGGGTTGAGAATTGTCTAACTTGTGTAACCCTTAAACTCTCTAAATAATCTCCTTATATATACACCCAAGAGGAAACCCAATTAGTCAATAAGGGTAATATGGTCCATCAACAATTACCAACTAATTATTAATAGGTTATTAATATATTTTGATCTATATAATATAAATGATTATAATGGCTACAAGATTAAATATTATAACAATAATATATTTAATCTCACATTTTTTTAGAAAATCCTCACTACTCAATACAAAAAAACAACAAACTCTCCAACCATTCTCACACTCAATACAAAAAATCAACAAACTCTCCAACTCAATCTAAATAATTTTACAAGAAACATGGAAGGTTCAAGCAAGAGAGGTGGGGATTCGAAAAAAAGAGGTTCGGGTACGAAGAAAAATCCCGTAAGACCCAAGGTTCGAGCGAATCTTGCCGAGCCGACGCGCTTTAGGTTGCAAGACGAACCCGAGCAAGTCCCACCCTTTCAAACCCAACAATATCCACCCTTTTAAACCCAACAATATCCACCCTTTCAATTGCAAACGTATCAAAACCAACCGTTCGTCCCACCGTTTCAACCTCACCAATTTCAACCCCAAACGTATCAATCCCAACCCCACCAACTCGACCCACTACTAGAAGAAAACACCCTCATCCATCATTTTGCAACCGCGTATTGTGAACCACAACAAAGTCTTGACGACGATGAAGATGATGATTACGTTCAAGAACAACAACAAGAAGAGGAAGAGGAAGAAGAAGAAAATGATGACGTTCAAGAAATCGTCCCAACCGTCCTACAACATTGGACGAGCGAGGAGGAGGTGTCCTTGGTGCAGGCGTACTTGCACATCTCGGAGAGCAGGAAACATGCCAACGAGCAAAGAAAGGATGCGTTTTGGAGACGGGTCATTAATCATTTTAGCCGACTTCCCGGTGCAAAGGCACGAAACATGGACCAAATAACGTCGAAATGGACGGATTTGAACGGGAAAATTAGTAAGTTCAACGCTTGTTTCATTCAAAAGGTATGTTTTTTATTAAAGTTTAAATCTTTTTTCATTCAAAACTTTTTTTTAAATAAAAACAGAAACAGTTTTTATTTAAAAAAAACATAAACAGTTTTTATTAAAAAAAAAATAGAACAGCTTTAAAAAAAACAAAAAACAGTTTAAAAAAAAACAAAACAGTTTATTAAAAAATACAGAAAACAGTTTAAAAAAAAACAGAAAACAGTTTATTAAAAAATACAGAATTCTGTTTTTTTATAAAATAACAGAAAACTGTTTTTTTTTATAAAATAACAGAAAACTGTTTATTTTTTTTAAAGCAGAATTTTTTTTTTTAAAACACATAACCTTTTATATTTTTTGTTGAACCGAAACCCACAAAGTGGAGCGACCGAGGCGACAATCATGCGACAAGCCACCGAAATGTATTGCGATCTCTACAAAAAGAGGAGTTTTCCACACGTGGCGGCATGAGAAGTTGCGAGAAATCACCCAAAGTGGGTCCCGGTTGAGTTGGTTGACATGCGTGGTCCTACGGCTCCAAAAAAACGAGGAGGTTCGAAAAGATCAAAGACATCCGATTCGGGGAACTACAGGACTTCCGCGTCGGATAACTTGTCCCCAATGAACTTAAACGACGACCCCCTTGACGAACCCGATCAACCCGTTGACGACCCCGTTGAAGAAGATACACCTACAAGGCCACGACGCAAGAAAAGTGGTGAATCGTCAAGCAAAGGAAAGGAAGCGGTGGCGAAGTCGATCTTCAGAATCGAAGAGGAGAAAATGACGCGATACAAGAAGGCCGAAGAAAGAAAAGATAAAATTATGTCCGTAAAAGTTGAACGCGAGCAGGCGTACATGGGAGACTTGAAAACGGTTGAAAGACAAAATGATTTAAAAATCCTGTGTGAAAAGCACGCCCATCTCGACGAACCGTTTAAGTCAATTGTCATTCAACAAAAACGCGAGATTTGCGCAAAGTGGGGTTGGGAGATGCCACCCGTTTAGTTCTTTTTCCAATGTTTAGTTGTTTTTTTTTATTTTGCTATGTAATTTATTTTTTAATTTTAATGAAATTTATAATTTAGTGTTTTATTGTTAATTTCTAATTTTAAAATAAAAATTAAAAAATTTTGGGAGTGATAGAGTTCTATCACTAGTGACCATCCCAACTACATTTCTATCACTAGTGATAGAATATTGGGTGATGACATGGCATGAGTTGATTGGATATTGGGAGTGATAGAATTCTATCACTAGTTACCACCCCTCCTCCCCTAAGGCATATATAAAGCCATAGTTTGTTTGCTAATGAAAGTTATGAATGAAAATTATAAAAATTTGTCTATATCTTTCTAAATTTCTTCCAGTCTTCTTATATCATTTTTCTTGATTCAAGTTTGATACTTAACAACTTGGAGATTAAACTTAGTTCAACTTGAGTAAACATATATATAAAGTCTCAAGCTAATATTAAAAATTTAGAAAGTAAAATAAATAAAAATTCATGAACAAAAAAAGAAGTTAAATCTCAACATGATGAGAAAAAAAAACATTGAAAAAGTGGATTTCAAGACAGATTAGGGTGTCCCTTTTCTTAAATTTCAAAGCAAGCATAATGTCAACCAACTTTTCAAGAGCTCATAGAGTTTTGTCAAAAATGTTATTTTGTATACTTTATTAAAGTGAATATCTTAAGAGTTTCGCTTTCTTAACCAATCCATTTTTTAACTTATAATAAGTAAGACACAAAAGTAAGGATGTCAATTCTTGATACATCATAAATCTCACATAAAATAAACACGTTAGTTTTGTTGATAAACGGATTTAAGTTATATATAGGTGTCATGACTGCTTGATTGATGAAAAAGTCAAAAGTTAGGTTGATCCGTTGATGTAAACAATGTGTTTCTAAGGGGAGGGGGTGGTCACTAGTGATAAAATTTCATCACTCGCAATATCCAATCATGTTCCGTCATGTCAGCAACCATTTTTCCATCACTCACAACCTTTTTTAGTAGCGGTGGTCATCACTCACCACCACACCCAAAAATTTCCCCCCAACCAACAATTACCCTCTAAAAAAAACCATCACGGCGTTGAAAAAATCACGGAATCATCAAACCGTGGAACAATCACGCGTTATACTTGGAGGTGGGGGTGGGAATTTGTAATGTTCCGCGTTGAAGTTTGTATCACTCGTGATATCACTGACCGCCCCCTTAGGCCTAACTATAACCCAATAACTCCTTCTTTGTTACAATTAAAAAATAGAGTAAACTGTTAAAATAGTCTCTGAGATTTGGTCACTTTTCTCACTTTATTTCAAAACCCAAATCTTTTGAATCTGGGTCACTGTAGTTTCAATTTTGTTGTCATTTTCATCCAAAATCAAAATTTGGTTAGATTTTTTTAGTTAACATCCAGTTTTTTGGTTTTTTCCTTCATTTTAATGAAGAACAAAATGGTCTTTTAATGTTTTGTTATAACAAATTAAAAAATATCTGACTATTTTGCTCTTCATTAAAAGGGAAGAAAAAGACAAAAAAAAAAATTGGATGTTAACTAAAAAATCTGACTAGATTTTGATTTTTGGATAAAAATGGCAATAAAATTGAAACCACTGAGACTCAGATTCAAAAGGTTTGAGTTTTGAATTAAAGTGACAAAACTAACCAAACCTTAAGGACCATTTTGCATTTTAAATAGTAATGATTCGAAACTATAACACCAAAAAACATCCTTTTTATTATATTAGTTTCCTTATGTTTTGGAAATGATATTAGTTCGTTATGCATTTTGGATTTTGTATTAATATATTACAATGTTAATCGATTTTGGTCTACATATTAGTTATAAACTAGAATTACGACCCGCCGCATTGCGGCGGGGATTCTTTAGTTATAACTAAGTCGATTTAGGACGCGCACGTTATGTTGAACCTTTCAAACGGGAAAAAAATAGACGATGTAAAAACGTTCACCCACGCACGTACGTTGCGTCGTGTTAACTCGCAAAATTTAGAACGAAACGTAAAAACGTTAAACCAAAGACGCACGTTTCGATGTATTTAGTCACAAAATTTAGAACGAAGCATAAAGCGAAAAATTTGCGGAAAATGAAAATTATAAAGGAACATAGTTGAAAGTAAAAAAGTTGTGAGGATAGATTGCAAAAGATAAAAAACAAATAGTTTTGCGTTAAAGGTAATTTATGAAATACATTTGAGTGAAAAGTAAAAAAATCAATTTTTTTTTGAAAAACCCTCAAAGCCAAGGTTACAACAACCATATGCATAACCATTTTTTCTTTGAAAAACTCTCAAAGCCAAGATTACAACACATAAGTAAAAAAAATCAAAGTGGTTAAATCGCAAAAGATAGAAACTCTTGAATTAGAAGTGAAAAATCAAATTAATCAAAGGGGTTAAATTGTATAAGATGAAAACTTTTGAATTAGAAGTGAAAAATCAAATTAATCAAAGGGGTTAAATTAACAAAGATTAAAACTATAAACTTAAATTGTTAAAGATTAAAACTTTAAGGTTAAAAATGAAACAAAGATTAAAACTTTAAACTTAAATTGTCAAAGATTAAAACTTTAGGGTTAAAAAGGAAAATTCTAATTTTTTTTGAAAAACTATTAAAACTATAAACTTAAATTGTCAAAGATTAAAACTTTAAGGTTAAAAATGAAACAAAGATTAAAACTTTAAACTTAAATTGTCAAAGATTAAAACTTTAGGGTTAAAAAGGAAAATTCCAATTTTTTTTGAAAAACTCTCAAAGCCAATTGTACAACTCTCATATGCATAAATTAGTTGCTTTTTAATAAGGTTATAATATAATTCATAAATTAAATAATTAATTTTTTTTCCAAAATTTAGTACTAAGGTGCTGTTTGTTTTTTCTGCGGGAAAAGGTCTGCAGTCTGCGGACCACATCTGCAGGCATCTGCAAGAGAAGAGGTGGACCAAATGTCTGCAGTCTGCAAGGAGAAGAGGGTTTGTTTTTTTATATATAAAAACCTCTTCTACTCAACACACACACAAACACACATTCAACGTCTCTCTGATCTCTCTCTATCTGCCTCCCTCAACCACCACAACCACCGTCCACCTCCACCACAACCAACCACCACCACTTCAGCCACCACCCACCCCGTCGCAGCCACCACCACCACCCCGTCGCCACCACCACCACCATCTCCTCCTTCCTCCACCGAAACCCTAATTTCAGCCGCCGTCAACCACAACCAACCACCACCACGAAGCCAAGCACCACCACTTCAGCCGCCGTCAACCACCTCCACCGAAACCCTAATTTCACCATCTTCAAGGGTTTCGATTTGGGGGTTTCTGAAGAGAGAGAGAGAGAGATCTCAGATGTGGAGAGATCGGAGGTTAATCGGAGACGGCGACTTGCAGGTTACCGGGGATGTTGCAGGTTACCGGGGATGTTGAGATGAAGACCGGAGACTTGCAGGTCGACAGAGATGAAACGAGTGCGACTGAGGTTAGTTGCAGGTTGTTCGGTGGTGTTCGAAGAAGACAAAGGAGATGAACGGGATGGATGAATGTTGATGAAGATGAAGACTGAGGTTAGTTGCAGGTTCTGTTGGGTTTCGATTTAGGGTTTCGGAGGTGGAGGTGGTGGCGGAGCAGGGGTGTCGGAGGTGGAGGTGGTGGCGGAGTGGAGGTGGTGGCAGAGCAGTGGTGTCGGAGGTGGAGGTGGTGCCAAGAAGAGGTAAACGTCTGCGCCAAGAAGACTTTGGTCCATGTCTGCTCCAAGAAGAGGTCTCGCAGACCTTTTTTAATGAAAGGTCTGCGAGAAAACAAACAAGCTGCAGACATCAAACGTCTGCGCGCGTCTGCGTCGCGCAGACATAAGTGGCCAGAAGTACTTCTGGCCAAAAAACAAACAGAACCTAACTGAATTGAGATTACTTAGATTGAAATCAAAACGATCCATAATTTTATTAATATAAAAGGCTATTTTTGTTTTAAAATAGTATATTATGATCAAGATTAACATAAAAATCCTTACTAGTTATGTGCACTATCATTGTCATTACAAGGACAACTCAAACAAAACCAGGGGTGTCCAAAAAATTGAAAATCGAAAAAACCCGAAAATCAAACCGTATTCATAACTAAAAAACCCGAATCAAATAATAAATTCGGTTTTCAGTTTCTAACGTATCCGAATCGATATGTGAGTTTGATTCCATTCAAAACCAAATAAATCGAATCGAATAAATTGATATCTAAATCGATGAATATCCCAAACCAAACCAAACCCAACAAAACAAAAGATAAAAAAAAAAAAACTTAAATGATGTAACAAATGATATAATATACCATCGATTACGCAATCCTCATCTAGAAAATAAAACAAAACATCATAATAACAATGTTATCACCTTCATTCAAAACTCCATTAACTTCCAGTCTTAAAACATTCTTCCCATTTTCAACCGGAAACACTCAGCCGGTCAACCTCAGATCTCATTCTATGGGCCTTCGTTTCACTATCTTTATCATCATCGGCAATGCTGATTAATAGTTTGTATGGCTTGGTTGTTAAGTCATTTCTTTCACATTGGACTTTCCTCAAAACAAAAGTGCAATCATTATTATTGTTTAAACTTTAAATTAAATCTAGTAATTAGTTTTCTAAATTCATAATTATTATGTAATTAAAATTATGTATGTTAATTTTTTTTTCGAATTTAATCTTTTTAGCTTAAACTTAAGTGAATGTTTTATGGTTACTTTTTCTCTAAACGAAACAAACACGTGTATATATATCATTTTAATTATGCTACGACTTAATTTTTTGGGATTTTTCTTTCACTTGCTATAGCATGTGTCGCTATCGTAAACCGATACTGATTGAATTTCTGTTGTGTTTCTGCGACAACACACATGTTGACCCTCCGGCGACCGCCCCTTTCCCTTTCTCTCTCCTCATAACCAGTTTAAATAGTAGGTGATAAGAAGAAACCAGGGTATATGATGATCTATCTATATGCAAAAAAGAAAGATTTTCTGATACTAATAATAGAGCTGAGGCACATTTAATGCAACCGGCACCTGAAAGACCACTGTCGGCAAATAATGATCCAATCTCGATGCAATATAAGCAACTGAAAGACCACCGCCGGCAAACAATTATGCAATCTCGATGCAATATAATTATTATATCTAACAAATATATAATAATCAATGTACGTTTAGAAGAAAGTAAATCACTGTAGAAGGCAACCGTAGAACTTCTATGTTTTAATATGATATCTAATTATTTAACATAGTATAATTTGATCAAGATTTTTTAACGACAAATTTGGATTACTAACAGATCATTGAAGCATCATCGAACCGAGACCTCGTAATCCCTAAAAGCTTCACTTGCGTTTGATGTAAAATGAAATAATATAACCATCCGTTACGCAATAGAAAACAAAACAACAAAATAATATGTTTACAACTTTCATTCAAAACTCTCCTTCACTTCCGGTGTGTTCCCGAGTTAAAAATCCCTCCCCTCCCCTCCATGTCTTTCCAAATTGGAAAGACTATCTTAAAACATTCTTCCCATTTTCAACCGGAAAAAACACTCCGCCGGTCGTCAATCTAACACAACTCCGATCTCCTAACAACTTCTCTCTCTCTCTCTCTCTCTCTCTCTCTCTCTCTCTCTATCAATGTCTTCACTATTTAACCTTTTGACGACATTTTTACTCCTATCGACCTTCGTTTCATTAAACTTATTATCATCGGCGTTGTTGATAAATCCGGCCGCCGGATCTCGATCACTCTTACGTGTCGTTGACGGCGCCGGAAATCAGCCTGGTTTTGCGGTTGATTTGAACGTCACTAATTTTGATCAAGCTTTTAAAGATGCCACCACTACTTACGCCATTGTTGAGTTCTTCGCTCACTGGTAAGGTTCTGAATCTGTATTTTCTTTACTTCTAGGGCTTATTATGCTAGATCTTACATTTTGTTAAAAAAATTGTTTTTTTTTTTTGTTTTTTTTTGTTGTTGTTGTTGTGGCCCATGGGCTTAAAAATATGCATATACCAAAATTCATATGGATTCTGTTACAAGTTTAAGGTTGGCCTAATTCATATATATGTTTTTTTTTTGGTAGTTAAAAACATGCTTAACCAAAATTTATAAGGATTTTATTACAAGTTAATGGCTGCAATTGTATTATGTGTTTTTTTATTTTTTTTTTTATTTGGTAGTCATGCTTAAAACCAAAATTCATATGGATTTTGTTACAAGTTTAGGGTTGCAATTGGATTTTTATGGTTATTTATTTATTTATTTATTTTTTGTAGTTAAAAACATGCTTAAACCAAAATTCATATGGATCCTGGTACAAGTTTAGGGTTGCAATTGTATTATATGTTTTGTTTTTGTTATGGAAATGTTATTATATTTCACAAAAAAAACTTGCCAAGTTACATCAAAACAGAAGGTATACGGGCAACAAGTTGCGCCACCACCCCTGAAAGTTTATATTGTAGTAGAATTTAGATAGGGTCACCTGAAAGTTTAATGTTAGCTCTATTTGGAAAAGGTGGAAGTAGAACTTAGAAGGTTCCACATGGGTGTGTATTGAATTCAAGAATAAAGATGAAGAGCCATACCATTATGTTTAAACAAATAAAGGAAATGGATTTTACTTTTTATGGCTAAAAGTCCTTATTTTTGGATCTGTGGTTACAGTAGAATTCAGCTATGGAAACCTATTGTTTGCTTGGTCATGTTTGGTATGCAAAAGTGCTTGAAATTGTAAACCAAAGTTTTCTGCTGAAGTTTTAATGTGTTTATTATGTAGGGTTGTTATAGGACAGCTTGTTGGTTAAGTGTTTTTCTTTTAATCTTGTACAAGACTTATCTAGCATTTATTGTGAGCTTGAGATAGTTGAATTTCGGGTTAATGTTCGTATTTGAGAGGAAGTTTTTGTAAATAGACGTTTCTAAAAATAAAACTGACATTTTAGCTATTATTACGCTTTGCAGGTGCCCGGCTTGCAGAAATTATAAGGTACTCGTATTCTTCATTCACAAAGGCTACACATGCGTTTGTTAAATTACTTATCGTTTTAGTTTTAACTTTGCAGCCCCAATATGAAAAGGTTGCTAGGCTTTTTAATGGAGCCAATGCTGCTCATCCCGGGATTATATTCATGACTCGAGTAGATTGCGCGGATACGGTAACACTACTAGCTTTTTTTTCATTCTTCTGAAAAATGATAATTCTTTATGTTTCTATGTTTTTTGGTCTCTATGTAATATATTTTCGTTACATTCTTTCTTGTTTTGTCAACTAGCAACCAATTCCTCTTTTATCCATGTTTGGCAGCACAGATAAATACTAAGCTCTGCGATAAATTCTCTGTTACTCACTACCCGTCACTCTATTGGTGCCCACCTTCTAAATTTGTTGGTGGTGGGTGGGACGGAAAAGATGAAAAAAGTGAGATTCGTTTTATTGATGATGGGAGAACCGCTGATCGTTTGCTTAAATGGATTAATTCACAATTAGGAAGGTACGACTACTTGAGATAATAAACATATTATTTCCAAATGAATTTAAAATTTTTATATATTGATACCATTCATATTAAGTTATTAACACATCTGCTTGATTTTGCGTTTTTGTATTATAATAGTTCATGAAAATAACGTTGTTGGCAGATGTGTTTTTGTATTAACACATCTGCTTGATTTTGCGTTTTTGATTTTGCTTGATTTTGCACTAATTTTAATGTTATTTTACTAATTTCGTGAAAATAACGTTAAAAGACGGGGATGGTTAATCATGCATCATGTGGTGGCGTTGATAGCCGAAAGACAAGGGGGTACATGCACTAATCGGCATTTGTCTCAATTGCTGAGTGTATGTGCCTTATGTCCAAGGCTTGATGCAAAACTACAATTGAGCCGGGGGTCTCATTGGAAGCAGCCTCTCTATTCATACGGGGTAGAGGTAAGGTTGTCTACATCTCACCCTCCTCAGACCCTACCTTAGCTTTGCTATTGATGGGATATACTGAGTATGATGATGATGATGATGTATTATAATAGTTCATATAAGCTTGAAGATGAGAAACATGAAAATGATCACGTTACTCATTCAAATGTGTCGGACCCTGGACAGGTTTGTTGAAGAAAAATACTTACATTTTAAAGACATTGTTCAATATGTAACGAGTCATATTCACAACAGAGTGTTAATTAACTTTTTTATTTTTGTTCTTCCTTTGTGCGATAGATTGCACAGGCTGTATATGATGTTGAAGAGGCTACAATTATTGGCTTTGACATGATTCTAGAAAACAAGGTGAGTGCATGTTTGGTACCGTTTATAATTATGTTGCATTTGACTGCATTGACTTGATAATAATATTCGTATTTGTTAGCAGATGGTTAAACCAGATAGTAGAGGTACACTTATCAAGTTCATGCAACTAATGGTGTCTCATCATCCTTCCAGAAGGTTCAATAACCCCCCTTGTAAAACCTTTTAAGATAATTAATTTTGATATTTGCTTAAAATAATAGAGTAAAAAGCCATTTTCGTCTCTGAGGTTTGGCCAGTTTTGCGACTTTCGTCCAAAGGTTTGTTTTTCCGCATCTGGATCCAAAAGGTTTAAAATCTTGCCATTTTCATCCGGCTCGTTAACTCCATCCATTTTTCTCCTTTAAGGGTATTTCCGTCTTTCTTGCTAACTTAAAGAGCAATTCGGTCTTTCGTACTTTATGTAAAAAGACCGAATACCCCTAAAAAAGACCGAATTTCCCTTTAAGTTAACAAAAAGAGGAAAATACCCCTGACTTAACAGAGAAAATTGGATGGAGTTAACGAGTCGGATGAGAATGCCAAGATTTCAAACCTTTTGGATCCAGATGCGGAAAAACAAACATTTGTACGAAAGTCGCAGAACTGGCCAAACCTCGGGGACGAAAATGACATTTTACTCAAAGTAATATAAAGTCTGTATATTTTAGGTGTCGGAGGGGAACTGCTGATGTACTTGTCAATTTTGATGATTTATATCTTTCAAAAAAACATGGTCTTTTGGATAAATTTGGCATCTGTGGAAAAGAAGCTCCTCGGGGATATTGGGTATGTTATCATTTGAACACATTTTCATTTTGTTATTCTCAGTGCCCTTCAACACATACTCTTTCTCATTCACCTTAAACTTCATAGTCAAATCAGAGAAATTCCAAACTATATCACCCAAAGTAGCCAACCATTGGAGCCCTAACACCATGTCATAGTTTTCTAAGGGTAAAACTAAGACATCAGCCATAAACCACACCCCTTGCATCATCCATTTAAAGATCTTACATCTAAGGCCACATTCTAGTTGATTCCTGTCGCAACCCCCGACCCCTACCCCGGGAGTGGGTGCCGCGAGCTCAGATGGGTGGTATCGGTGTTTATTAATTTGGCAGCGGAATACATCAGGACCGTAGTTAGGAAATATATTTGTATCAAAGAAAACACCAAACTTTTTATAATAACTCTTTGGGATAAAACCTAAGTTCATTTGACAGTACATTTGTAGGGATAAACCCTAATTATTGAAACAAAAACTCTATTTTATTTAGGTAACTTTTATAGCCACTTTTTCAAGCCTTCAGTGCTCTCCAGCTGGCTTCTATTTGGCTTTCACATTGTGTTACCTGAAATGCATTTTAAAAACATTTTATCAGCAAGAAATACTGGCAAGTACATCCCATTTTGGTAAAGCACCAGTTGTTTACACATTACAGTATTAAGGGCGATTACAATGTTTATATCTACACAATTACTCGGTCAGTACGTGTCACTCGACGGATCTGTGACTATGGTCATATCACACATTGGATACCCCGTGCCCAATTGTGAAGGTTATCAAGTACTGTATACAAACCCCATAATACTGGCAGCAATTGTAGAATTACAAAGACTTAATCACTGTAATTGTATTTGAAAATATTTGAGGTTTTGGTAAAACATTTTAACTCACAAAAATGTACTCTCAAATATTGAGAAAAAGTGAATGTACTTACATTGTTGACATAGGTAATGTTACTATAGCTTCCTGGTAATTCTCCTGGTTATTATCTATTAAAATTAAACAACGCACACGTGTTAGTAAAATAACCCAAATCACATTAACCGTACAACTCGAGACAGAATTCCAATGACTGAGTCAGGCAAAGCCTTGACATGCATTACGGAATCCTAAATCAATCGGGTGTACACACGAGACAGAATTCCAATGACTGAGTCGGGCAGAGCCGACATGCGTTACGGAATCCAAAATCGATCGTGTAGGGTAATAGCAGGGTTATAGTACTTACAACGAGGCAGAGCTTCGCTTTAGAGTGGGTAGTATGCCCGAGTAGAATTTCAACTATATAGAAATTGAGAGAGTTTACAGAATTTTGAATGAGGAACAACTGAACGTCGACCTCCTATTTATAGGGCTGGACTAGGGCGGCTCGCACCCCGCGAAGAAGGCAAAGAAGTCCTTCGCAGCCCGCGAGGACATGCGTGTCAGTTATAGCTTAGTCGAGTCAAAGGTGTAGCCTCGGTGAGTCATGTGCCACGTGGCACTATGCCTTATCCGACAAACAAGGGCAGTCGCGGCCCGCGACAGATGAAGGTGTGGTGGTCGCTCCCCGCGAGCGACTGCCAAACCTTGTTTTTCTTGTTTTTCACAAGTATAGAGGTATACCGGGTCCGTTTCTCGCGTACGGTGTATATTTTAGGACATTTAGGGGTGTCCAAAAATATTTTAGGAGGGTTGTTATAATTCCCATTTGCTACAGTTACTTTCATAGGCCTAACTTTCTGTAATTCACATTGTAGCTTCTTGATCAACTTAATATCAATGAAGTTATGGGTTGATCCAGAATCTATTAAAGTAAACAGTTTCCTGGTCCCCATTGATCTAGTGATCTTCATTGTTGAGAAAGAGGGAATACCTATGATTGCATGTAATGAAATGTGAGGATTCTCTTCTACACATTCTTCTTCCACAACAGTTTCCTCCTCTTCTTGGTCATCAGTCAATTCCAAGTTGAATAACTGTTTATTTCTTCAGTTATGGCTTGGTGTAAATCTTTCATTGCACCAAAAACACTCCCCTTTTTCCCTTTTCTCAGCCATTTCTTTGGTGGTAAGTCTTCTGGTGGTTTTGACAGGAACAAAATTAATAGGTTTTGGAGTAGGTAGTAATGGTAAGGTATTTGCATTCATGGTAGGTGGTGGTTTCAGTTGGTTATTATAAGTTTTTTGGTTATAGGTTGAACTGGTAGTAGTGTATTTCTTGTTGTGTATGTTTCCAAATAGGGTATTGTGTAAGTTTTCTTGATGTTTAGCAATGGCAGAGGCTTCTCTTAAGTTTCTTGGTTTAAAAGCTTTTACTAGACATCTCAGTTCCATCTTTAATCCTCCTACAAACATACTCACAACATAATCTTTTGATATGTTTACCTTGTTCAACAATGCATCAAAGGCATCACAGTATTCTTCCAAACTTCATGTTTGATGCAGATTCTTCAATTCTTCCATGGCATCTTCCAAAAGATCCATTGAAAACCTCGCAATAGCAGATCTACTATAGTATTCCAGCGTATAGTATCAAGAGTCAAATTGTTACTCTTAAGATACCCTTGATGCCACTGCAGTGCCTTCCCTTCAAGGTTAACAACTGCATATCCCATTTTTAGGTTTTCAGGGGTTTTATCCACCTCAAAGAAATGGTTACTCTTGTATATCCCACCCTTCCACATCATCTCCATTGAATTTAGGGAAATCCAACCTTCCCAACCTTGCTAATCTTGTTTCTTGCTTGCCCCCATTGACAACCATTCCTCTTTTGTTTTCCATTACCATAATTTGTCTAAGAAAGATTGTATCTGCAACTGAATTTGTGCTACTGCTGCCTTGTTTTCTTTAGCATTCTGTGTAACCGTCTGCATGTTGTTATTAATCAGTTGAGAATTGGGTTGAAGATCTTGCACGATGATCTCCATCTTCCCCAGTGTTAATTGGTTGTCTTTAACTTGTTTTCCCATTTCTTGTTGTCGTGTACCAGTAGTCATGGTTGTTAATGGTGAACGAAAGAAAGAACAGAAAATACGAACAAAATCAAGGATTATGAATGAATCAGGATGATCTGATCATGAATTGATCAAACCAGGAATGAATTGATCATGATTGATCAATTCAGGCTACAAAGAAAAGGTCAAATGAAAGAATTAAGATGAATTGAAACGAATTGAAAAATTTGAGTTGATCGGAATTGCAACAGAATCTGGTATGATGGATTATGGTGGCGAGTTGTGGTGGTGGTATGGTGGTGACCGGAGCTCCAACGAGGGTCGGTGGCTCTGATACCAATGATAGGAGCTGGGTTAGCGAGAGAATCTAGAGAGAGGGACCCAAAACAAGCTACCTGATTGGTTAGTTGGTAACTAACATATAACGACCTTTTAAACTCATTACAACACTTGACACTTTCAACCCCTGGACTATTATTCTTTACAATAAACCCCCCCTCAACTTCTAACTATCACATACTAACATATCAATTGTCTTAGTTTAATTTCCGATAATTTTTGGGGTATGAAGTAGAAGAAACTGCTAGTGGATTGCAGAGCAAGTTACCTAACAAGAGGATCATCAAATCCAGTTTAGACGACGAAGGTATTGCGTTTGTTTTATTCTACATTAGCTTATGTTGCGAAGTACCATTATTTAATGCTAAGTCATGTTATTTTTACCCATAATATCTAAATGTTCCTTATTATAACAACCCTCGAAAACACCCCGTAATCACAAAACCAAATCCGTATAACCTAATGTTTATAAAAAACAAATAAAACAACAGATTTTTTCGGTCGCGGGCCGGGACCGACCAGAGGGAGACCTCTCGCGTGGTACGAGAGGCTCGTTTCTTTCCAGACACGTATCACGCCACGTGTCATCCACGTGTTAAAGCTACCCCATGACTGGTCAACCCAAGCCGTAGCTAGGGTGCCCTCGCGGGGCACGACAGGAGCAGGTGGGACGGGTCGTGGGGCGCGAAAGACCCCAGACACACCTATAAAATAAGCTTCAGTCTGCATTCTCAAACCGTTCAACATTTCTCTCTCTCTGTCTCTATAATCCGAAAATATAGCCAAAATACCCCCTAAAACATGAAGCTCTGCCCCGTTGTAAGTATTTTAACCCCGGATCACTAATTCGTTACCCTACCCGATTGATCTAGGACCCAGCAACGCATGTCAAGGCTCTGCCTGACTAAGTCCGTTGGGGTTCTGTCTCGTGATCTATGGCTAATGTGATTTGGGTTATTTTACTAACATGCGTGCATTGTATGTTTTTAATAGAAACTCAAGAAAATAATCAGGAAATATCACCAGGAAGCCCGTAGAAAAACATAAGTTTACAATGTGAGTCATTCTCCTTTTCTCACAGTTTGTGAGCCATTATATTTAAAATGCTTTGCAAAACCCTAAATGTTATCAATTATACTTACAGTGATTAAGTCTTTGTATTCTACAATTACTGCCGGTATATGGGGTTTTGTATACACTACTAATCAAGCGTTACTATTGGATAAAGGGTTAGCCAATAGCAATATGACCACGGTCATTGTAACTGCCAACATGACAAATACTGAATGAGTAATTGGATAGATATAAACATTGTAATCACTCTTAATACTGTAAAGTTATAAAAGCTTATTTTTATAAACTGGAATGTACTTGCCAGTATTTCTTGCTGATAAAATATTTTTAAAACGTGTTTCAGTTAACTTGATGTGAAAGCTATTAGAAGCCAGCTATGGAGCACTGAAGGCTTAAAGAAAGTGGCTATAAAGTTACCTAAATAAAAAAGTTTACGTTTTTCAGCAACTAGGGTTTATCCCTATAAAGATATTATAAATGAAATATGGGTTTCATCCCATTTGTTTAATATAAAAGTTTGATGTTTTAAAACTCTGAAATTATTTCCTAACTACGATCATGATGTCTCATTTCCGCTGCCAAATTAATAAACACCGATACCACTTGACTGGTTCGCGCCCCCGCTCCCGAGGTGGGGTCGGGGGTTGCGACAGAAGGTGGTATCAGAGCCACTGGTTTAATCCATTTAGATGTTCTTTTAAATACCTAAATTTTAACCAATTGTGCTAGGAAATAACTTATGTGTTATTCTCTGTAAATATGTATATTATTATTTTATGTTATTTTGACAATTTTCTTAGTTTTCAGTATGAGTGATCAGGATACGTCTGATGCTTATCGTCACATACCTCATTCTCCAATGGATAAAGGAACATCCTAGCCAACCTCCGGATATGCAGCCGATTCCGAGGGAATCTTTGTTTTTAAAGCCAAATCCGAAGAACCTTTTCCCCCTAAGAAAAAAAAAAGGGTGGTTTAGTAGAGCCAAAGTAGAAAGGAGAAAAATGATGAGAAAAGCCTAATAATAAGCAATAGTGAATAGAGCTGAGAGAAATACCCAAAATCCAGAAGCTAGACCTGTATGGGAAGAAGAATTGGATAGGCAACTAGCCAGCTTCATATGTTTAGAAATGCAGATGCAGAACTCGATCTCAACCAAATAGCAGTACCAGAACCACAATTACTACCATTATACCCTGACCTACCCATGAATCTAGAACAAAACCAGGAAAACCCACTTCCATTCCCAGCCTCTGATCCAAATGAGATACATAGGACTCCAGCACCGAACCCTTTAGAACAGTGGTGGGCCAACGACTGGGCAATTCAGGAATTACTTAATAACCCATATCCCTACGGAGAACCAGTACCAGCTTACCCTGAACCTATACCAGCCCCAATGCCACCAATGAGTCAGGAGAACGTGGAAGAACTTCGCCAGTATGGTGAAGAGTTGGTTGAAGAAGGAAACCGGATTCGCCAAATCGAAGAAAAACTCGTCTGGAAATATGACTAGAGGGAAATGCAGTACTAAGAAAAACAGTCGCCTAATATATATATATATATATATATATATATATATATATATATATATATATATATATATATCTGTGTGTGTGTGTGTATTTTCTGTTACATTGATAAAAGAAGAGAAAATATAACCACTAAAATATATATTATATATATCACCTATATATATATATATTGATGCATAATTACTAATGTTTAAGTATCAGTCATAGTTTGTAATAGATGCATATATATATGAAAAGAGTAAAAGTCGCAATGATCGATGATTTTGGTTCAATGTGCTTGAGTGTTTGTTTGTTTAACTTATTCTGTGATATTAATACATGGTAATGTTTACAATTCAGATGTCAAATGAAGTAAATCAGAAAATCTAGAATAACAATAATAACGGGAACCAAGTGGATAAAAGTGCTATCGAACATATAGTAGCTCAAGGAATCATAGATGCCATGCCCTATATTATCGATACTATTAATAAAAAGGCTTAAAATAATAATTCCATAATAGGCAGTAAACGTACGCCTAATGAGCCAAGTCACAGCATAAATAGAAATCACAGATTATTTATCCAAGCTCCAATACCAAAAAGAAGAAGTACTATCTCATATTGTTGTTCTTATAAGGAATTCTTATCATGCAAACCGACAGAAGTCTCAGGCAATGAAGGAGTCATTTCAGCCTTGCGCTGGATAGAAAAGACAGAAGCAGTTTTAAAAATAAGTAAGTGTACGGATGAAGATAAAATCATGTATGCTTCTAATCTCTTTAAGAATGCAGCCTTAGAGTTGTGGAATACCATTCTCCAGTCAAGAGGAAGTGAGTGGGTTTATAACATGGAATAGACCAACTTTGAAAGGAAATTCTGTCATCCTCATGAAAATGAGCAGATTGCTAACAAATTCCTAAATCATAGAATGAGTGGGGTAGATTGCAGGGAATATACTACCACATTCTTTGAATATGCAAGGATAGTACCAACACTAGCTTCACTAGAACCAGTATTAATCTCCCGTTACATCTGGGGATTAATCAGTGAGATCAGACATGTAGTCAAGACAGCTAGAGCACAAACCATAGAAGAAGCAGTAGAACTTGCTAACACCTTGAAAGATGAATTGGTACGCACACAAGAGGAAAACCAGAAAAAGAATTTAGCTCAAAAGATTTCCCAAGAGCTACGTTATGGTAATTCCTATCGCGGGAAAGGAACAAGTTCTTCCTCTTCACCCTACTGCAAGTACTGTAAAAGGAAACACTCAGGGAAATGGTCGATATACTGCAACTTCTGCAAAATATTAGGACATAATGAAGAAGACTGCATGAAGAAAGCTAACATTAGAATATGCTACAATTGTGGAGAAGCTGGTCATATTAAGCCGAACTGCCGAAACTAGCTCTAGCGACAAACAACAAAGCAAAGGCGGTAGAAGGACCCAAAAAGAATGCCAGAGCATTTGTTCTGACAGGCGAAGAAGCCAAGATGATCCCTGATGTGATTGCCGGCACCGTTTTAGTTAATGATGTTTATGCTAAAGTATTATCTAACTCTAGTACAAACCAAAGTTTCATAAATACTTCTTTCTGTAAATTTCTCAATCAACCACTAACTAAACTTCACCAAGACTGTCTGGTGGAGACGGCAAATGGAACTTCTATCAAAATAAGCGAAATCCTCCAGGAAGGAAATATAGAAATTTTAAACCATAACTTTACCACTAATCTGTTACCTATGGATCTAGCTGGATTCGATGTCGTATTAGGAATGGATTGGTTGGTAGCCAATCAAGCACGTATTTTATGTGATCAAAAGTCTGTACAAGTAAGTACGCCAATTGGTGAACAGATCACAATTAAGGGAGACAAGCCGACAAGGTCAACAAAATTCATCTCTGTAATGAAGCTGCGAGTTATGCACAGAAAGGATGAATGGTGTATTTGATTTCCGTAATCATTAACACTAAAGAAAAAGAATTAAAAGATATTCCCGTAATAACTGAATTCTCAGATGTTTTTTCAGAAGAGTTACTTGGATTACCGCCAGATCATGAGGTTGAATTTAGAATTCACCTAATGCCAGGAACGACACCGATTGCCAAAGCACCTTATTGACTAGCGCCAACGGAGATGCAAGAATTAAAGAAACAGTTAGACGAATTGCTAGAAAAAGGTTTCATACAACCTAGTTCATCACCATGGGGAGCACCGGTGTTATTTGTCAAGAAGAAAGATGGATCGATGCGTATGTGCATTGATTACCGAGAATTGAATAAGGTTACGATTAAAAATCGGTACCCATTACCAAGAATCGATGATCTATTCGATCAACTTCAATGAGCCCGATTCTTTTCTAAGATTGACTTATGCTCAGGATATCATCAACTGAAAGTACAGGAAGAGGACATTCATAAAACTGCTTTCAGAACCAGATACGGTCATTATGAATTTACAGTCATTCCATTTGGTTTAACTAATGCCCCAGTCGTATTCATGGACATGATGAACAGGATATGTAAACCATACCTGGATAAATTCATAATTGTCTTTATAGATGATATTCTAATTTACTCTAAGAGTAAGGAGGAACATGCAGAGCATTTGCATATACTCCTAACATTGTTGAGTAAGGATAAGCTGTATGCTAAATTCTCAAAATGTGAATTCTGGTTACAAGAAGTACAATTCCTTGGACATCTGGTTAATCATGAAGGAATTTATGTGGATCCCACAAAGATCGAAGCAATTACCAAATGGAAAGTTCCTGAGTCACCTACAGAAGTGAGAAGTTTTCTTGGACTAGCAGGATATTATAGACCTTTTATTCAAGATTTTTCTGGAATAGCCATTCCATTAACCAAACTAACTTGCAAGTCAATTAAGTTTGAATGGGGATCAAAACAAGAAGAAGCATTCAAGATTTTGAAGCAAAGGTTAACCCACGCACCAATACTCGCTTTGCCAGAAGGAACTGAAGACTTTGTAGTCTATTGTGACGCCTCCAAATTAGGATTTGGATGTGTGTTGATGCAACATCAAAAGGTAATTGCATATGCCTCTAGACAGCTTAAGAAACATGAAGAGAGTTATAGAACACATGATCTAGAGTTAGGAGCAATAATCTTCGTCCTTAAGATTTGGAGACACTATCTTTATGGTAGTAAGTTTATTGTTTTCACGGATCATAAGAGTTTAAGATATGTATTCGGACAAAAGGAAATAAACATGAGGCAAAGACGTTGGATGGAAATTCTTAGTGACTATGATTGTGATATACAGTATCATGCAGGAAAAGCTAACGTAGTAGCTGATGCTTTAAGTAGGAAATACCATGAAAAGCCAAAAAGAGTGCGTGCTCTCAGACTAAACCAGCAGGTTGATTTAAATGAGCAAATTAAAAAGATACAGGAAACAACAATCAAGGATGATGCTGAAGGTTTGAAGGGAATGATTAAGGAACTAGAAAAGGGAACAAATGGAATTTGGAGATTCCATAAGAAAAGAGTCTGGATACCTATCCAAGGGAACCTACGCAATCAAATATTAGAAGAAGCCCACAAGTCCAAATATACGATGCATCCTGGAAGTGACAAGATGTATCAAGACTTAAGGAAAAATTTTTGGTGGATAGGAATGAAGTAGGATTTAGCAAATTATGTTGCTAAATGTTTAACTTGCTCACAAGTAAAAACTAAACATCAGAAACCTTTAGGATTATTGCAGCAATTAGCAATACCAATCTGGAAATGGGAACTGATAACAATGGACTTTGTTACCAAATTACCCAATACACGAAAAGGTAATGATACAATCTGGGTGATTGTAGACTGATTGACTAAATCTGCTCATTTCTTACCAATGAAGGAAAGTTTCAGCATGGAACAATTAGCCAAGCTATATGTAAATGAAATAGTTTCATTACATGGAATTCCTTTATCTATTGTGTCTGATAGAGACAACCGTTTCACTTCTCATTTTTGGACAAGTTTTCAAAAAGCAATGGGAAACCGATTAAATCTAAGTACAGCTTATCATCCTCAAACGGACGGACAAAGTGAAAAGACAGTCCAAACAATGGAAGGCATGCTTAGAGCTTGGGTAATTGATTTTGGAGGAAATTGGGATGATCACTTACCTTTAATAGAATTTTCTTACAACAATAGCTATCATACCAGCATCAATGTTGTACCATTTGAAGCACTCTAAGGACGAAAATGCTGAACATCAGTCTGTTGGGCAGAGATTGGAGAAAAGCAACTATCAGGTCCTGAAATTGTGCAAGAAACAAAGGACAAAATTATTCAAGTCAAGGAAACACTGAAAGCAGCAAGAGATCTTCAAAAGAGTTATGCAGATAACAGACACAAACCACTAGAATTTCAGATTGGAAACAAGGTATTATTAAAAGTTTCTCCATGGAAAGGAGTTGTCAGATTCGGTAAAAGAGGAAAGCTAAGCCCAAGGTATGTTGGACCTTTTGAAATTATCAAACGAATAGGGCCAGTAGCTTACCCGCTACAATTACTAGTAGAAATGACAGGTATACATGATGTATTTCATGTGTGTAACCTCAAGAAATGTCTCGCAGATGAATCATTGGTGATACCTCTTCAAGATATAGAGGTAAATGAAAAACTTAAGTTCGTAGAGAAGACAATTCAGATTAAAGATAGAAAGATCAAATATTTCAAGCACAAGAGATTAATTCTGGTCAAAGTAAAGTGGGAATCAAAGAGAGGACCAGAGTACACCTGGGAGCTCGAGTCAGAAATGCAAAAGAAGTATCCACACCTATTCCACTAAATCTCGAGGACGAGATTTAAAACAAGGTGGGGAGGATATAACAACCCTAGAAAACACCCTGTAATCACAAAACCAAACCCGTATAACCTAATGTTTATAAAAAAACAAATAAAATAATAATTTTTTTCGCCGCGGGCCACGATTGACCAGAGGGAGACCTCTCGCGTGGCGCGAGAGGCTCGTTTCTTTCCGGACACGTATCACGCCACGTGTCATCCACGTGTTAAAACTACCCCATGATTGGTCAACCCTAGCCGTAGCTAGGGTGCCCTCGCGGGGTGCGACAGGAGCAGGTGGGATGGGTCGCGGGGCACGAGAGACCCCTGACACACCTATAAAATGAGCTTCAGTCTGCATTCTCAAATCGTTCAACATTTCTTTCTCTTTTTGTCTCTATAATCCGAAAATATAGCCAAAATACCCCCTAAAACACGAAGCTCTGTCCCATTGTAAGTATTTTAACCCCCGATCACTAATTCGTTACCCTACCTGATTGATCTAGGACCCAGCAACGCATGTCAAGGCTCTGCCTGACTAAGTCCGTTGAGGTTCTGTCTCGTGGTGTATGGCTAATGTGATTTGGGTTATTTACTAACACGCGTGCATTGTATGTTTTTAATAGAAACTCAAGAAAATAATCAGGAAATATCACCAGGAAGCCCGTAGAAAAACATAAGTTTACAATGTGAGTCATTCTCCTTTTTCTCACAGTTTGTGAGCCATTATATTTAAAATGCTTTGCAAAACCCTATATGTTATCAATTATACTTACAGTGATTAAGTCTTTGTATTTATTTTAGTTTTTATTTCTTATTTATTTTAGTCTTTTGAGTCAGTTTCCATCCTACATTGAGGGCAATGTAGAGTTTAAGTGTGGGGATGGGAAACTATCATTTAGTGTCTAGTTAGTTTTGAGTCTTGAGTCATAAAATTTGAAAAACACATAAAAAAATAAAAAAATTTAAAAAAAATGATTGAAAAAATTAGAAAATGTCTCTTGTTTTAAACGTTTGCAAAATAAAAACGGAAAATGATAGAAAAATCGGATTTGTTCGGGTTTCAAATAATAATAATATGAGAATAAAAAGTTAAGCTTGTGTCTAATCTGGGATATGTGAGGTGGCCCGATCCGGTTTTAGGTTCCTTTGATCTTAATATAACTAATTGTTAGTTTGCTAGTGGGTTCTCATCTAGGAAAAGTAGGGAAGCCGAAACCGCCAATAATAGTATAAGGAATGCCGTTATAAGCTAAAATTTTTAGAATTTTTTATCAAAAAAAATAATAATAATAAAAGAGCTAGACCGAAAAAATGACAAGGCCTATCTAATCTTTGTTGGGGATGGTGACTCTGACTTAGAATGCCTCTGGGATTGTTAATAAAAATGCAAAAATACTGACGCCTACATTGTAGCTATCGGGGATGGTGACTCTAGTTGAGACAGCCTTTGGGATAATGTATGCATGGTCAAGAGCTCAAAAGAAAAGAAAAAAAAAAGAAAAAAATTTTGATGTTAAATTCTTTTGATTTTGGTATAAAACGGTTAGGAAATAGTACAGTGACTGTTCCTTTTGTTTCATGAGCTTGAGGCGGGATTAGGTGTAACGATAGATTCTAGTGTGAGACCCTAAGTAAATTGGCCGAACTTGAACTTAAATTACATGATAAGGGCTTGGAACCGGGTTTAGGTTTAAGTAGACACATATACTTGCAATCGCGGTTAACACAAGTTTTAAATTTTAATAAGTAATCTAGATTTTTGAACCCGAATATTTCTGATTCTGATTCCGTTTGCATAAGTCTTTTTCAGGGACGAAAAAAGTTTAAGTGTGGGGATATTTGATGTGGTCTGAAATGTACATATTTATATATAATATTTCCTACACTTTTGAGAAGATTTAGGGTTGTTTTTATTATATTATTCTCGAAACTGATTCTTATTTGGAGTTTGATAATTTTAAGAGAAAACGAGCTAAAACAGTGTATTTCGTTTCAAAAGAAAACTATAGCAAAAGTAATAAATATGTTATTAGTTAATATTTATGGTTCACAAAAATTAGAATTAAACGAGACAATAAATAAGTCACTGATTGTTTTTTTTTTTTTTTCCGTAGGTGACTTATACAAAAAGAAATGTGGGCTACTACAATAATAGTTGAGGTCAGTAAGACTAAAGGGTATGGAGAGGATGGGCTTGGAGGGGATGAGCCGCCACGTAGGCGCCACGTAGGAATGGCTTGGAGGGGATGAACCTAAGGGGTGGAGAGGGGTGGAGGATGAGGCCCGGCTTTAGAGAGAGATAGAGAGAGAGGAGAGACAAAGATGAGAGAGAGAGAAGAAAGGAGGTCCGGCTGTGGCGGCTGTGGGGAGCCGTTTGGGCCGAAGAGGGGCGGTGTGGGGGACCGGCGCCGGTCCTAGCCGGGCCTAGCCGGCCCCCATACCCTTTAGTCTAAGATAATCAAATGGCATATTATTTTGAAGTGCAACAATTAAAAGAAAGGGAGTTATGATTTGGCTGAGAGGAGTTCGCCTAGGGTATTGAACCAAGTTAATTGAGAATAGAGGAGGGGTGCATAAGTAATAAATAGGAGGTCACGACAAGTTTATCAAAAAATCTTACATTTACGTTGACCGAACCTATGCTTTATTGACTATGATATATTACGAGACCTACTATTAATTTGAGAGAAGGGGAAAAACGAAAAAAAAAAAGGGGAGAACGAAAGAGCGGACGGCTGGACATCAGCCTGAACGCACATCAAGGAAGAGAGCCATCAGTTGGACGATTTTTAGACTTTTGCAAGGAATAAAAGGTCAAGAATCACTAGGTTGAAGATCAAGAAGCTTGAAAGTCAAGGAATTACAGGGTTTTGTTATTCGATTTCTTTTATTTTCTAGTTTCTATATTTTATATGTCAATGAATTCAGATTATAAAACTTGTTTGATTGTTTTTTAGATTATGATTCTTGGCTAAACTTTTCATGCTTGAACTATGATTTAGTGCTTTGATTATTTGGTTTTGACTAATAATTAAATTGAGATGATTTACATATTCCCGTTTTGTGATTGTTTATGAATTTGTGTGCTTGTCTTGGCTGTGATTGGTTGTTTGGTTAGGTGATCTTGTTAGTCTGGTCTAGAACTATTTAGATTATTCTAGGTTCGTTAATCTATTAGGTTTTCGGTCTAGAGCTTGAGATTAGAGATAATTCAAGTTTAACTAAATTAATTAAAATCAACTGAGTATAGTGTGCATCCTTTTCTGGCAACTCTAGCGACGAGTCAGGATTCCTAGGTTATTAGCTAGGCGTTGTTTGGTAGTTTGGGTGGCCGATAGCTCGGATCCGGCTACTTATTCGCGTTTAGGGTTACCTAGGTTTTCAGTTATTTTGCAGGTTTAGGTGGTGTTTGTTTTTTGGCTAGAAGCACTTCTGGCCACTTATGTCTGCGTCGCGCAGATGCGCGCAGACGTTTGAGGTCTGCAGCTCGTTTGTTTTCCGGAAGAGCTTCTCACATTTTACCTCTTCCCCACATCTTCCTCAAGCAGACATGTCCCCAAGTCTGCAAACCTCTTCTCCTCTTCTCCTCTTCTCCCTCCAGCCAACACCACCTCCTCTGCCACCACCTCCGACACCACCTCCTCTGCCACCACCTCCACCTCCGACACCACCTCCTCTGCCACCACCTCCACCTCAGACAAAACCCCCAAAAACCCCCAAATAACTCCGCCACCATCATCTTCATCTGCAAATAAAACCCAGAAAATAGAACCACCACCACCGCCACCGCCACCTGATACATCACCACCACCGTAGAGAGAGAGAGAGAGAGAAAGAAGAGAGAGAGAGATCGTAGAGAGAGAAAGAAGATAGAGAGATCGGTGAGATAGAGAGAGAGACCGTAGAGAGAGAGGGAGCGGCAGGAGACGACGGCGGTGGTGGGTTTTGATGGCGGCGGTGTGATGGCGGTGGTGCTATGGCGGAGGTGGTGCGGTGGTGGTGGGTTTGCGGTGGTGCTTGGCTTCGCGGCAGGAGACAGGGGGCGGTGGTGCTTAGGGCTGTAAACGAACTGAACGTTCAGCGAACAGTTCGTGAACCGTTCGGCGGGAAGTTCGTTTATGTTCGTTCGATAAGCTTAATGAACGAACACGAATAGAAAATTTCGTTCGATAAGCTTAACGAACGAACACGAACAAAGGTCTCGTTCGTTCGACTGCGTTCGTGAACGTTCGGTAATATGTTCGTTTATGTTCGTTCGTGTTCGTTCGTTTATGTCCGTTCATGTTCGGTTTTTTATGTTTATTTTTCTAAAATTTTTTAAAGTTTTATTAATTTTTTACTTTCCCCATATGTATTATTTCCCTCTCTCTGACCCTCTCCCTCTTTTGATATCACGCTCCTTCATTCAGCTTATCTCCAATCGATTGAACCCAATATTATCCATCCCTTCAATCTTTAAATGGTTATATTTAACTACTTTCGTTGTGTACAATGTTTAAGATTAACGGTGCCTTTTTTAATTTTCAAAATTAAAGTTCATTTGTGTTCGTTTGCGTTCGTTGTTAGTGTTCACGAACTGTTCGCGAACAACCAAAATTCCTTAACGAACGAACACGAACACAAACTTCTGTTTGTCATGTGTTCACGAACATCCAAATTTCCTTAACGAACGAACACGAACATAGCCTTGTTCGTGTTCGTTCGGTTCGTTTACAGCCCTAGTGGTGCTTGACGGTGGTTGTTGGTTGTGGTGGTGACAGGTGGACGGTGGTAGATGAGGTGGTGGCGGTGGTTGTGGTGGTGGTGGTAGATGAAGGCAGAGAGAGATGAATAGTATGTGTGTGTTTGTGTGTGAGAAGAGAAGAGAAGAGAAGGGTTTTTGTAGAAAAAAACAAACCCTCTTCTCCTTGCAGACTGCGGACATTTGGTCCACCTCTTTCTCCTGCAGATGTGGTCCGCAGACTGCAGACCTTTTGCCACAGAAAAAACAAACAGCACCTTAGTTTCATGACCGGATGATTTTAGCACCATAGTTGTTTTTAATCTGACAGTCGTGGGATTTGGTGTCGATAGCTCGAGTCGTTTCCAATTTAGCACTTCATCACTTTGTTGCATCTTCTATTTTGGTTGGTCATCCTTAGCGAGAGGTTTTCTAGGTAAATTCGGAGCTTTAGCCATTGGTCAGGACTAGAGGTCATGGGCTGGTCATAGGGATTCGAATCCTGGGTAGTTCTTTTTCATCATTGTCTGCTTCCCGTCACTTCACCTTCTTTCTTTCTTGCTCTGTTCTTTTGTTTACTCGCTTTAGTAGAATTAGAAAAAATCCCAAAAACAAAAATTAAACCAATTAAGTAATTAGTTGAGTCAGAGTCTAGTTAGCGTCGCTAGTGTCTCGTGGGTTCGGTACTCGGACTTCATTAGGCTTTACTACGTACGATAGGTACACTTGCCTGTGAGTGGTCTAGCATTTAGAGAGTCTTAGTTTATAAATTTAAAACTAGGGTGTCTAGATTAGGTTAGTTTTTATTAGACCGCATTTAGAACATCACTTAATAAGCTTGTACAATAAGCTGTGAAGTTGTTAAGTGAGTTCTTCCGTAGATTACTTGTTCTTTCTGCATAGACTACTTATACACATAAGAGTATAACGCTTACTTTGGTTATATTTAACTTCTTTGATGGTACTAGAGCTATATTTGTATTTATTTACTTTAATCTCTAAAATTTTAGTGTTTAAAGTTAACTAGTTAAAAGACTATCTATAAAAAAAAATAACAAACCCCTCGCATACGTGATGCGCGCTGTCACAACCCCATACAGCAGTGGTATCGGTGTTTATTAAATTTTCAGCGGAAAAGTTTATCAAGACCGTAGTTAGGAAAATTTCAGAGTTGTAAAACAACAAAGTTCTAATATTAAACAGATGGGATAAAACCCATATTACAACAAAAGGTTTTTATAAGGATAACCCTGATTTTACAAAATACATTTATTTTTCTTTATTTTGATGACATGGCCACTTTATTTAAGTCTTCAGTGCTTCATAGCATGTTCTTTTACTTTCACAGTAAGTCACTTGAAACGCGTTTAAAAACATTTTATCAGCGAAAATTACTGATAAGATTATTCGTTTGTATAAAAAGACACAATATTGTAATCACAGCATTAAGAGTTTATACATTTGTTTATATATTTCAATTACCCGCAGCACATGTCACTAGCCCATTTCGATGATTGTGGTCATATCACCATTGGCTAACCTTTTTGTCCAATAATAAAGATTATCAAGTAATGTATATAATACCCCATATACCGGCTGTAATTTCAGAATACAAAGACTTAATCACTATAAATACAACTTGGAAAAACATTTAGGGTTTTGAAAGCATTTGATAAAAGAGAATGACTCACATTGCAGAATTAGGCTTTTTAGTTATTGCCTCCTGGTTTAAGTCTTGGGTTCCTAAATAAACACACAATGAAACACGTATTAGTATATTAACCCAATTCAAACTTTAACGATAATCACGATATCAAAACCTCAACATAGTTAACAAAGTATAACCTTATTCAAGCAACACTTTGGCATCCATTGATTAGTTTCAGATCAATCGGACAGGGTAACGTACCAGTGATTAGGGTTAGCACACTTTCTACATAGCAGAGTTTCGAGGTTTAGGGGTTCGGGTATTAGAACGGTAGTTCGAGAGAGAGAGAGAGAGAGAGTTGTTGATTTACAATCTAATAGGTGCACTGAGACTCGTCCCACCCCTACCCTTAAATAGCCCACCTAGTTTTCCCCCGCGCATCGCGAGGGGATCAGGTGTATCCCCCGCGTGGCGCGGGAGCTGCCTATTAGGGCTAGGTCAGCCTTGTCACTTGTGTAGCCTTGCCACTTGTCGCGCGGCCGTGCTACGTATCTTGGTCTCCTCCAGCGCATCGTGAAAGAATCAGGGATATCCCCTGCAACGCTCCTGAGCATCATGTTTCCGTTTTCTTCGTTTGTAACGCCCCAAAACTTGAATAGTTACATTTGCTAGTATGTGTCCATGTTTCATAGTATGAAATAAAATAACTAGGTTATTTAACCTAGCTAAATGCTTAAATAAACTAGTGAGAAAAGAAGGTTGTGTCATTAGTGACCAAGTAGCTAACTAAAGGGACTAAAGGTGAAGGTTTTAGGTGAAGTTATAATTAAATAGAAAGTGCAGGAGTTTAGTGTGTGTATTCGTGTGTGTGTGTGTGTCGACATACATGAAAGAGAGTAAGAGAACCCTCAAACAACTACAAGAAATTGATGATGAAATTGGAACCCAACCTCTTGCATGAATGAAGAAATAACATCATCTAGCCCTAACAATCACTTGGTAAGTTGTATAATTTTATTTGGTAAATTTTGTATGAAGTGGGTTATGATGAAGTCATGAATACATGTTAAAATCACCATATGGAACATGAATTATACAACATTTTGATGTTTTGGGTGAAACCCACTTGTGGTAGTAAGGATAATGTCATGGGTGAATCATCCATGTTCAATATTTGTGTAATTTTTGATGTAGTATGTTTCATGTGATGAATTATTATTAGACAAGTTGATTATGATATGAAATTAATGAATGTTTAGTTATATTTGATGAATGAAAGCAAGAAATAGGAATATAAGCATGAAATACTTGTACAACATGCTTAAAAAGTAGTACGCCCACCAAGTGTTTGATGAAATGTCTAAATGACATTAATATGTGAAAGTGTACATAAGTAGTGGATAGATATGCATAGAAAGTGATAATAGTGTATTTGGTAGTAAACTAACATGAAGAATGTAATATTAGATGAAGTTCATGAGGAAATTGAGATTTATTAGTATGACACACTAAGAACTTGTACCTTGTGTTGGAATGGTATGATGCTCACCATATGTTTGAGTGATTGCCTAATTTTGATTAAGAAGAGAATGCGAAGCACATAAGATTCTAGAAAGAAATGATGTTGCGATAGCTAAATATGGTCATTTGATAATTGAAGAATCATGGAAAATGCTAGTGTGAATGAAAATGATTATTCATGTGTATATGTGTAACTAAGTGACCATGTAGTCATATGTGTGTTACTACATGCGTATGAAATGTGTGTGATGTTCGTAGTATGATCTACTATAATGTTGAGGATGTATGACTTAAGTGATAATTAAATGGGCAGTTGACTTTCTAAAAAGTCAATTGTGCATAAATAGCATAGTAAGACATTTGGCCACAAATGTAATGTTAGGGAAATCTTAAGGTACATGCTATATCAATAAGTGTTATATGTGATGACATAAAGAATTATGTGGAATGAAAAGACGTGAATTGTTAACTTATGCATTGAGTTGTTGGTATTTGACTAGTAAGGTCAATATAGAACATGAATGAGAAATGAATATAATTTAGAACATGTGTGTATGCTAATAATGTGGTAACCATAATGACGTGAAAGAATAGGATCGTGTCAAGGAGGGTGGAAGCATGGATGATTAACAAGAAGGATGCGAGGAAGCATATACGAAACGAACGCTTAATATAAGTGAATTTTGAAACTCACTTCTTAGTATATAAATGAAGTTTGTTGTATGAATGTTAGGAGTCTTGTACTAATGGGTATGAAACGTAAGTAAATGGGGTAAGAAAGGTTGTAGTGGGTTGTTTGTGAAAGTTAAAAGGAAAGGGAAATGGAATTGAAGAACTCGCCGTAAGTTACAGTGGTTTAGCCGTGTAACACCCCGTGTTTTCACGAGTGAAAGTCAAAGTCAAGGTCAAAGTCAACGACCGATTTCGCGCGACTTGACTCGTAGAAATGATTCTATTTTATTTATATTATGTGGAGTAATGTCGTACATTATAATAATCGAATCATGTTCACCGTATTTCAATCGACCTACGACTGTGAAGGATAGGAAGTAACAATGCGATAAAGTTAATAAAGCTATGCTAACCAAATCGACATCGAACCGTAACTCGAACTGTGTATTTTACTTGTTGTTTATACGTGTGTGTGTGCTTTAAGTGTTACCTGTGCATGTTTATTTTGGTGTTATGTTGTGATAATCAAGCGAACCCAAACGAACTCGAAGTCTAACTCGAACGTAAACGAACCCGAATTCCGGGTCAAACCATATAAGAAGTAGTTGGGACTGAAAGTAATTTGACTAGGAAACCCTATCGAACCGCTCGCAAATCGAAACCGAAGCAACATCGCACCGAACACACCCAAGCAGGCGGCATCCGCACGGATGGCCAATCCGCACGGATTGCCAATCCGCACGGATGACCTATCCGCGCGGATAGCCTACCCGGGTGCGTGCCATGCGCACGGCTCACCCCTTTCCCTTTTTGGCATCCTATAAATACACGGGTCACTCTCCAACTTTTCCACTTTTGGCAAGTGACGTCCGAACCGCACGCATTCTTCACTTTTTCTCAGATTTCTCTCAATCCAGGTAAGATCTTGCACTAATTCTTGTACATCTTTGATCGCTACACAATTCTACACATTTCCATCTTTCAAATCTTCACTTTTAACCATGAAATCATCCGGATTTGAGGTATTCTCGGGTGACGTCATCATGAAGTTCTTATGAACTTCAAGCTTGACCTCATTCCACCAAGGATAACTTAGATCTAAACGATTTCTACAAGATTTCACAATAACTTCACCTAGATCTAAACTTTTCTAAGGATAAAAGAGTTGAAAGAGATAACCCTAAGCTCTCTCCTTCTTTTCCCTTAGAATCGGTACGAATCTGATCGGTTTTAGTCTCTACTCGATAATAGTGATGCACTAGTTCCAGATCTGGAATCCTACCACAGACAACTGATTTCGGGGTCAACCGGAATGACCGTTCTGAGTCGCCGACAGGCCGAGTTAGGGTGGTTCCTGACCGGTCTAGTCACGCGGGTGAGAAAACAATTCCAAGTGGTTGCCACGTAATCAGAACGTCTCGATAAACGACAACAGAAACCAAGAGTAGACGGACGGGACAATCAGACCAGAGACTGTCCGCACGGACCAGTTGTCCGCACGGACAAGCTGTCCGCACGAACAAGCTGTCCGCACGGACTAGTTGTGCGCACGGATTACCATCCGCACGCACAGGTCATCCGGACGGGTTGCCACCCGGACGAGCTACCCTTGGGACCCACTTTCCAAACAAGGTTTGAGTATCGACGAATGAACAATCCGGACAGACGACCTCTGAATGGATTACTCTTCGGATCATGAGATACTATGGCCTTAAAATAAAATTCAAACAATGTTCATCCGCACGGCCAAGTCGTACGCACGGACAGGCTGTCCGGACGGATTGTCTCTGCCCGCGCGCACAGGCTGTCCGCACGGACTACCATACGCACGGATTGTCGTCCACGCGACCGGCTTGAAAAGTAGAAACACTTATGTGATTTCTAAATGCTACAACGAAAACTCCAAAGCACAAGCCATCATACACAAACACATCTCACACTTAGGAAGAAACAATCCACTTGAACGTTTATCCGCACGAACAACTTGTCCGTACGGATAAGTCGTCCGCACGCACAACTAACCCGCACGGATTACCATCCGCACGGACAGTCGCACGCACGGATGGCTTATCCGGATGGATCACCATCCGCACGCATCACCATCCGCACGGATAGGTCATGCGCACGGATGACTCCCTCTCACGGATAGCTGGTCCGCACGATCAGCCATCCTAACCACTCTCACTTTGCACTGTTTTACGCGCCACTTATCGTTACGTTATCGAATCTATTCAGGCTATCCGTACTCGCTGTAAAGCGCTCCCTTCAATCCACAATCGCTGTGAGTATACTCGAACCCTTTTTGCTTTAGCACTTTTGGGTGTTACATACATTACAACTATTCAAACTACAACTATCACACTACTCAAACTATTTTAACGCTTAACCATTAATGCATGATATACGTGTCTTATGAATGCTTGTTTGTTATGTTTACACATGGAATGCTGTCTACCTGCCTTAGCAACGATAGTACTATAGTTTGGACTCAGCACCCGTTCACACGGGGGTTGTTAAGGATCTTTTACTTGCATGAATTACAGTGGTAATCATGTATTGCGAACTGCCTCGGGCAGTCAACCCGCAGTCATTGGTATCGATGGATCTATGTCGATAACTAACGTGCTTCATTTCACTGTGTGTACGTGCTGGTTATGCGTAAACGAATTCGAACTCTATTATGCTATTATCAAACTTGTATGCTCACATTTACATTATATGTATTGACTTTATTTTAACGTATGTGACAGGTGCTTAGGTTGTTTATATGCTTCTCGGGCTGTGATGAAATTGAAGCTAGGAACTGGAGTCCTAGAAACCAACGAATAAATTGTTATGTTTAAATCTGAGTTGTCGGAACATAATATTTGTTTAGTTTTTGTCTGTAATAACTTGTTTGCTATTTGAGACATGGTATGGGACATGTTAACTTAAATTGAATGGTAATGATAGTTGTTATGGAAACTTCTGGACAATCTGTTTCGCTCAGTGCCGCGCCCCGATGATTCCGCCATCGGTTGGGGTGTGACAGATTGGTATCAGAGCCATAACTATAGGGAATTAGGCAAGACTCGACCTAGTCCGGGTCGAAGTCTTAGAGACCTAGTCTATAGTTAAGAACCAACAGACCAACTCACGCGTATGCGTAAACTCGCACTATCACTCACTCTTTTCTATCATTGCACTCGAATTTTCCAGTTGTGAACAGGTAATAAGGCCGAGAATAGGTGTGAAAACCGCAAACTCTCGACTAAAGTTGCCTAATCAGCTTGCGTTTTAGCTACAAACGAGGAGAATCATACCAAATCAGGAGTGAAATCCATATTTTGATGAATAATCTCCTCAATTTTTATCAAAAACGAGGACGGAAGTTGCAAGATAGGGGTGAAACCCTAACCTTGACGACTCGTCCCGCTTTTATACAAAAACTCTCACCAAAGTTCGATGGACTCCAACGATCTAAGGACACAATATAACCAATGGGAATTGCGCCAACGCCCAAGAATCGAGGCAAAGACATAGTCCTGGAGGTAATTGTGCAGGATCCTTGCGAATAGTCGAGCCGCTTTGGTTAGTCGAAGTCTATTAGCCGCAGACAATCTACCTTTGATTTATCGACTTTTATGAAGATTTTTATGTATTTCTAACGTTTTGGGGTACTATTGGTTTCGACCCGACACTATTGCTCCTGCTAAAACACAGAACCCACACAACTCATCGTTAACGAATCAACAATAGAGGCAGTCAGAATACTTTGTATGCTCGTAGGTACCTTTAGCGATTAAGATATACGTGTTTCTTGCAGTTGTGCTTACGTGTTTAGGAATATTGTGATTATGTGCTCTATGTGTTTATGTCATTTGGTGCAATTCTGTGATTTTGTGCGTTTACATGGTACGTGTTACTGAGCTTTAGTAGTAGTAGACGTGTGATGTGAGATTCGAATACATGTGTTGAGTTCCATGGCGATGTCTATTGCAGACAATGTCGTCTGGATCCCGTCATCCACTCTCTCGTCAGGAAAAGAAGGACAGACGCCTTGCTTCCATCTTCGCGAAAGCTGTAGCAAAGGCGGTGAGCGATGCCTATGAGAATGCCAGCAAATCATCCGAGGAATCGAGGACTGAAGGTCCTAGAGCTGTCGCAAGACCTTTCAGTTTCAAACAATTCAAGTCATGTGGGCCGAAAGAATTCACAGGCGAAGGAGGTCCTACTGCACTATTCCACTGGTTTGACTCTATCGAGGTTACTCTGCGACAAAGTGGTTGCCCTGATGACCTTCGAACTCTGAACGCTACCGGCGTCTTTCAGTCCCGTGCTTTGGACTGGTGGACGGCCGAGAGGAACAAGAGAGGGAATGATGCAGCCTACGGTTTGTCGTGGGATGAGCTCAAGGAAGTCATGCTAGAGGAATTCTGCCCTCCTCACGAGCGTCAAAAGCTTGAAGATGAATTTTGGCACATACATCAGAAGGATGGAGACAATGCTGGTCTCACTGCTCGCTTCAAACAGCTCAGCATTATCTGTCCCGACCAGGTCAAGACTCCCGATATGACCATCAAGAAGTACATCCGAGCTTTGCCCGATTGCGTTGCTGATTTCGTGCAAGCGGCTAAGACTGCCACGATCGAGGAAACCTATCTACTGGCCGCTGAAATCAATGACAAAAGGGTTAAGGCTGGGTGTGGGATAAGACCTCCAAACATCTGCATCAAGCCACTACTGCAGCACCAGCTACCGAAACCACCTCGTCAAGCAACAAGAGAAAGAACAAGAGAAAGAACAGCTCCACCAACAAGAACTGTGCGATTACTGCTGCACCGATCCAAGCTGTACCTGCCCAACAGCGTCAAGTAGCAGCGCCTGTGGCCAATGCACCGCCTGCAAAGCGTGCATATACTGGGCCACATCCACTCTGCCCTACTTGCACCTATAATCACCCGACTGCTATTCAATGCCACTTCTGTGCTCACTGCAATGTCTACGGCCACTTTACTGCCAACTGCCGTATTCGTCAAGCTCCTGCCAATCAAGCTCTACTCGCTGCCCCACAGGGTCAACAAGCTCCTCCGGCACCCGCAGTCAAAGCCAGAGCATGCTTCACGTGTGGCGACCCGAATCATTTCGCCAACATGTGCCCGAACAGGGTAGTGAAACAAGAACCGCAACAGCAGCCGCCACAGCAGCAGCAACAGCAGCAACAGCAACAATAGGCAGCACGCGCCAGAACTTTCAATCTCAATGTGCGTCAAGCCCAGGCCGACAACAACGTGGTCAATGGTACGTTCCTTGTGAATGGTATTTATGCTTCATGTTTGTTTGATACTGGAGCCGATAATTGCTTTGTGTCGATCGAATTTGAGAAACTCCTTAGTCGTAAACGTTCTCGACTCTCCTCTGCATTTGATGTTGAAGTCGCTACCGGAAGAACCGTCGCTGTAAACTCTGTTATTCGTGATTGCACTCTCGAGCTCAACAATCACATCTTCTCAATTGATCTTATTCCGATGCAACTCGGAAGCTTTGACGTCATAGTAGGCATGGACTTTCTTCGCGAAAACCATGCCGAAGTTGTATGCTTCGATAAGATGATTCGCTTTTCGCTCGCAAACGGTGATTCGTTGTGTGTTTATGGAGATACTACTTCGAAGGGTCTCAAGCTTATGTCATGTCTCCAAGCTAGCAAGTGTCTCCGCAAGGAATACAGAGCTTTCTTGGCTAACATTGTAGCAGCGGAGAAGGAAAAGAAAGAGAAGAAGGAAGTGAAAGACGTTCCTGTGGTTCGAGAGTTTCCTCGAGTTTTTCCAGAGGATCTTCCCGGACTACCTCCGAAGCGCGATATTGATTTTCGCATTGATCTCATTCCTGGAGCTAATCCTATCGCCAGAGCTCCTTATCAACTCGCGCCGTCCGAAATGCGCGAACTCTCAACCCAACTCCAGGAATTGCTTGAAAAAGGCTTTATTCACCCGAGCACCTCTCCTTGGGGTGCACCAGTCCTTTTCGTCAAAAAGAAGGACGGGTCGTTCCGGATGTGCATCGACTACCGGGAATTGAATAAGTTGACTATCAAGAATCGCTATCCTCTGCCTCGAATCGACGATTTGTTTGACCAGCTACAAGGCGCTACGTGTTTCTCGAAGATCGATCTACGTTCGGGATATCATCAACTGCGTATACAAGAGGAGGATATACCCAAAACCGCGTTTCGCACTCGTTACGGCCATTACGAATTCGTTGTCATGCCTTTTGGCCTAACAAACGCACCAGCAGTTTTCATGGATCTGATGAATCGAGTGTGTAAACCATATCTCGACCGTTTCGTCATCGTGTTCATCGACGATGTCTTGATCTATTCCAAAACGAGAGCCGAACACGCGCAACATCTACGTTTGGTTCTCGAGTTACTCCAGGGGAACCAACTCTACGCCAAATTCTCCAAGTGCGAGTTTTGGTTGGGGGAGGTTCAGTTTCTGGGTCACATCGTAAATAGTCAGGGTATTCATGTCGATCCTGCGAAGATTGAAGCTGTTAAGAGCTGGGTTACGCCTAAGAACCCCTCTGAAGTCCGCTCTTTTCTCGGGCTGGCGGGCTATTATCGACGATTTATCGAAGGATTCTCGAAGATTGCTGTACCACTTACCTCTCTCACACATAAGGATCAGCCTTTTGTCTGGGGAACCAAACAAGAGTCTGCCTTTCGAACCCTCAAGCACATGCTTTGCAATGCTCCTGTTCTCACACTACCCGACGGAAACGATAATTTCATTGTCTACTGTGATGCTTCTAACCTTGGTCTCGGTTGTGTCCTTATGCAACGGGACAAGGTCATAGCTTACGCATCTCGTCAGCTCAAAGTCCACGAGAAGAACTATACAACCCACGATCTCGAGCTAGGCGCAGTTGTTTTTGCATTAAAGATTTGGCGACACTACCTGTATGGTACAAGGTGTACGATCTTCACCGATCACAAGAGCCTACAACACATCTTTAATAAGAAGGAACTAAATATGCGTCAACGCCGATGGGTAGAACTTCTCAACGACTACGACTGTGAGATTCGTTATCACCCAGGCAAGGCAAATGTTGTTGCCGACGCACTTAGCAGACGGAGCTACCTACTTAGCACTCGAAATGTTCAAGCCCAGCACAACCTCGAAGCTCTCATTCGCGATGCCCAACATGCATGTTTCAACGAACGCACCTTGAAGAAAGAAAGAATCTATCACGATGGAGCCCAGCTTGTGAGCAAATCAAATGGGATATTCCACTTCTTAGATCGAATTTGGATTCCCAAGCGAACCAACCTGCGACAGATTATCATGGATGAAGCCCACAAATCCCGATACTCTATTCATCCCGGTGCTGACAAAATGTGCCACGATCTTCGCTACAGATACCGGTGGCCGGGTATGAAACGAGATATCGCACTCTACGTCGGAAAATGCCTAACCTGTGCTAGAATCAAGGCTGAACATCAAAGACCCTCTGGCTTGCTCGAACAACCACCAATTCCCATGTGGAAGTGGGAGAGTATAGCTATGGATTTCGTAACCAAGCTTCCAACCACGTCATCAGGTCACGACAGCATTTGGGTTGTTATTGACCGTTTGACTAAATCAGCTCACTTTCTGCCAATACGAGAGGACTACAAGGTAGAACGATTAGCCCGAATCTACACCGACGAGATCATTTGTTGACATGGGACGCCTCGTGACATCATCTCTGATCGTGATGCTCGGTTCACTTCACGATTGTGGGAAACGTTTCAAACGGCACTCGGTACAACGCTTAATCTAAGTACTGCGTTCCACCCACAAACCGACGGTCAGACTGAAAGAATGATTCGTACGCTTGAAGACATGCTCCGTTCGTGTGTTCTAGACTTCGGTGGTAATTGGGATAGACACCTTCCGTTAGTCGAATTCTCGTACAACAACAGCTACCAGGCTAGCATCCGGATGGCACCTTTCGAGGCCTTATACAGAAGAAGATGTCGATCGCCTATTGTGTGGCACGAGATCGGTCACTCGCAATTAACCGGTCCGGAGCTGCTACAAGAAACGACAGACAAAATTTTCCAGATTCGAGACAACCTAGCGAAAGCTCGGGATCGACAGAAAGTTTACGCCGATAAAAAGCGCAAGCCCCGTGAATATGGCGTTGGTGACTACGTACTCCTAAAGGTATCACCTTGGAAGGGTGTAGTCCGATTCGGCAAGAAGGGGAAACTCGCGCCTCGATATGTTGGACCTTTTAAGATTCTGGAAAGGATCGGGAAAGTCGCCTACAGACTCGAATTACCGGAGGAACTCAGCAATGTCAATCCGACTTTCCACGTGTCAAACCTCAGAAAGTGCATCGCCGACCACGACTTACATGTTCCTCTAGATGATCTACAAGTGAACGAAACATTACACTTCGTGGAAAAGCCTGTCGAAATCATGGATCGCCAAACCAAAGAACTCAGACGCTCACGCATTCCTATTGTGAAAGTCCGATGGGAAGGTAAACGAGGCACGGAGTTCACTTGGGAACTCGAAAGCGACATGAAGACAAAGTATCCACAGTTGTTTAACAATTGAGTAATGTCCGGTTAAGAAAGGCAAGGTGGCATAATTGTAAATAAGGAGAGATTCCTTATAACCTTGTGCCTATAAATAGAACCCTTAGGCTTAGAGAGAGAAAGTAGAGAAAGAAAGTGGCAAAGTGATTCTAGTACTTTGTACGATGCTTTCAGTAATCAATAGAATCACGATTGTAGTAAATTCTAGTGTGTTTGATCTGAGCAATCGAGCACCTGCTCAGATACCACTTGTTAGGACCGATTTGACTCCGTTACGACTATGTTTGGTCACACACGTTCACGGACTCCGCACGATTCATAGTCAACAATAATCAATACGTATATGTTATCCGCACGGATATGTCATGCGTGCGGTGAACATCAACAGCAACATTCAACACCTCTTTAACAAAAACTAAGATTTCTCCCAAACGGCTTCGATTTAAAATCTGACACTTTATAGGCGTTTAGATTAGTTATTTTCGCACATCATATCCGAAAATCAGCAATTTTAACCATAAAATCCCGGTTAATTTGACGATTTTCAATGGTCCGAACGAAAGACTCTCACATGTGATCCACGACTTAGTTACAGCTTTCAGCTTAATTTCGGGACGAAATTTCCTAAACAAGGGGAGGCTGTAACACCCCGTGTTTTCACGAGTGAAAGTCAAAGTCAAGGTCAAAGTCAACGACCGATTTCGCGCGACTTGACTCGTAGAAATGATTCTATTTTATTTATATTATGTGGAGTAAATGTCGTACATTATAATAATCGAATCATGTTCACCGTATTTCAATCGACCTACGACTGTGAAGGATAGGAAGTAACAATGCGATAAAGTTAATCAAGCTATGCTAACCAAATCGACATCGAACCGTAACTCGAACTGTGTATTTTACTTGTTGTTTATACGTGTGTGTGAGCTTTAAGTGTTACCTGTGCATGTTTATTTTGGTGTTATGTTGTCATAATCAAGCGAACCCAATCGAACTCGAAGTCTAACTCGAACGTAAACGAACCGAACCCGAATTCCGGGTCAAACCATATAAGAAGTAGTTGGGACTGAAAGTAATTTGACTAGGAAACCCTATCGAACCGCTCGCAAATCGAAACCGAAGCAACATCGCACCGAACACACCCAAGCAGGCGGCATCCGCACGGATGGCCAATCCGCACGGATGAGCTATCCGCGCGGATAGCCTACCCGGGTGCGTGCCATGCGAACGGCTCACCCCTTTCCCTTTTTGGCATCCTATAAATACACGGGTCACTCTCCAACTTTTCCACTTTTGGCAAGTGACATCCGAACCGCACGCATTCTTCACTTTTTCTTAGATTTCTCTCAATCCAGGTAAGATCTTGCACTAATTCTTGTACATCTTTGATCGCTACACAATTCTACACATTTCCATCTTTCAAATCTTCACTTTTAACCATGAAATCATCCGGATTTGAGGTATTCTCGGGTGACGTTATCATGAAGTTCTTATGAACTTCAAGCTTGACCTCATTCCACCAAGGATAACTCAGATCTAAACGATTTCTCCAAGATTTCACAATAACTTCACCTAGATCTAAACTTTTCTAAGGATAAAAGAATTGAAAGAGATAACCCTAAGCTCTCTCCTTCTTTTCCCTTAGAATCGGTACGAATCTGATCGGTTCTAGTCTCTACTCGATAATAGTGATGCACTAGTTCCAGATCTGGAATCCTACCACAGACAACTGATTTCGGGGTCAACCGGAATGACCGTTCTGAGTCACCGACAGGCCGAGTTAGGGTGGTTCCTGACCGGTCTAGTCATGCGGGTGAGAAAACAATTCCAAGTGGTTGCCACGTAATCAGAACGTCTCGATAAACGACAACAGAAACCAAGAGTAGACGGACGGGACAATCAGACCAGAGACTGTCCGCACGGACCAGTTGTCCGCACGGACAAGCTGTCCGCACGAACAAGCTGTCCGCACGGACTAGTTGTGCGCACGGATTACCATCCGCACGCACAGGTCATCCGGACGGGTTGCCACCCGGACGAGCTACCCTTGGGACCCACTTTCCAAACAAGGTTTGAGTATCGACGAATGAACAATCCGGACAGACGACCTCTGAATGGATTACTCTTCGGATCATGAGATACTATGGCCTTAAAATAAAATTCAAACAATGTTCATCCGCACGGCCAAGTCGTACGCACGGACAGGCTGTCCGGACGGATTGTCTCTGCCCGCACGCACAGGCTGTCCGCACGGACTACCATACGCACGGATTGTCGTCCGCGCGACCGGCTTGAAAAGTAGAAACACTTATGTGATTTCTAAATGCTACAACGAAAACTCCAAAGCACAAGCCATCATACACAAACACATCTCACACTTAGGAAGAAACAATCCACTTGAACGTTTATCCGTACGAACAACTTGTCCGTACGGATAAGTCGTCCGCACGCACAACTAACCCGCACGGATTACCATCCGCACGGACAGTCGCACGCACGGATGGCTTATCCGGATGGATCACCATCCGCACGCATCACCATCCGCACGGATAGGTCATGCGCACGGATGACTCCCTCTCACGGATAGCTGGTCCGCACGATCAGCCATCCTAACCACTCTCACTTTGCACTGTTTTACGCGCCACTTATCGTTACGTTATCGAATCTATTCAGGCTATCCGTACTCGCTGTAAAGCGCTCCCTTCAATCCACAATCGCTGTGAGTATACTCGAACCCTTTTTGCTTTAGCACTTTTGGGTGTTACATACATTACAACTATTCAAACTACAACTATCACACTACTCAAACTATTTTAACGCTTAACCATTAATGCATGATATACGTGTCTTATGAATGCTTGTTTGTTATGTTTACACATGGAATGCTGTCTACCTGCCTTAGCAACGATAGTACTATAGTTTGGACTCAGCACCCGTTCACACGGGGGTTGTTAAGGATCTTTTACTTGCATGAATTACAGTGGTAATCATGTATTGCGAACTGCCTCGGGCAGTCAACCCGCAGTCATTGGTATCGATGGATCTATGTCGATAACTAACGTGCTTCATTTCACTGTGTGTACGTGCTGGTTATGCGTAAACGAATTCGAACTCTATTATGCTATTATCAAACTTGTATGCTCACCTTTACATTATATGTATTGACTTTATTTTAACGTATGTGACAGGTGCTTAGGTTGTTTATATGCTTCTCGGGCTGTGATGAAATTGAAGCTAGGAACTGGAGTCCTAGAAACCAACGAATAAATTGTTATGTTTAAATCTGAGTTGTCGGAACATAATATTTGTTTAGTTTTTGTCTGTAATAACTTGTTTGCTATTTGAGACATGGTATGGGACATGTTAACTTAAATTGAATGGTAATGATAGTTGTTATGGAAACTTCTGGACAATCTGTTTCGCTCAGTGCCGCGCCCCGATGATTCCGCCATCGGTTGGGGTGTGACAGGCCGTAACTTACTGCCAAGCAAACTGAAGAAAATAGCATGTGCCAGCCGTAACTTACGGTTGAGAGCCGTAGGTTATGGCGGGGTCTGGGACTGAACCTGATTTTTTCTGTTTCTTCGTTTCGCATATCCGGTTGATCCCAGTTTCGACTCGATGATCCTTAAGGTTCTCGCAGAGCTTCTTAAGCTTCATTAGACATGTGAAACATCAGTTTTCGATCATGCATCAAGGTGCGAGTAAGGAATAGAATTAGTATGCAAGTACGATTAGGAAAAGAATAATGAATGTGAGCATGTATGTGCGGAATATATATATATATATATATATATATATATACACACACACAAACACACACACAAGTGTGATTTGAACCTTGTTGATCAATGCGTTAGTATGTAGTACACACATGAAGGGATAGAACTTGTCCATAGGAATGTTATAGGTGGGTAGATGTATGTATGAATAAGTATGATAATCGAATGTAAATAAGACAATTGGGACTTGTACATGCATCATAGATATGTAATCATAGTGGACGTAAGTAACGTAAGCTTATTTGTGTGATATATGAATGGGACCGGTTTACATGCAATTGTTTTAGGAAATTGTATATACGTGTTGTAGTTGAATGAATGTACACCAATGATACGTGTTTACGCAAAGATGTGAATTTTCATTATATAGAGATATTGTGTTACTAATCGTGTTCCGTTGAGAAAGATATGCAATGTAGGTATGAGAACGTTGGGCTTTTGAGGAATTGATGTCGAATTTGGAGCAAGTGAATTCGAGAGGATAATCGAATGAAATAGAATTATGTAGTTAGAATGCTATACGATCTTTAAATATATGTATATAATTTGTTATGATGTTATCAATTACTAATAGGTTAGTTCTATATGGTGACCGCAGGAATTGCACGGATTTCTCTATCAGCATTAAGGATAAGCGGGTGTAGATCGAGTCAAACAGCAAGGATTGTACGGGAAGGGCGGTCACGTAGTTTGTATTTATATATTACATTTGATACATTAATTTAGAATGAATGTTGTAATCAATTACAATGAAGCGTTCGACATTTTATAAATGAACCTTCAAGTATGCCAAATAGTTAATAAAGAGAGAATTTTTGGGTCTGTATTTTCCGCTGCGTCTCTTTTGGTTAAAACATGTTAGGGTCTTCGATAACAACCCTCCTGAATTTTTCTGACGCCCTAATATATATATTCCTATATGTCCTAAAATACACCCCGTATGTGAAAACCGAGCCCAAAATACGATATATCATTAAAAATAAAATAAAAATTAAAAAATACAGTCGCTCGCGGGCCGCGTAGCCTTTGGCTACATCTTACGCGGGCCGCGACATCTTGAAGTCAGGGCTGCACCCGGTGCCGCCACGTGTCGCCACACGTGTCGACCCTATAACGCTGACCAGGCCAAGCTAGGCCCTACAGACCTACTACGCGGGCCGCGTAGGCCTTAGCCTCATCTTACGCGGGCCGCGAGGAAACCAAAATCAGGCCCTATATAAGGAGGGCATCGGGCCTTCAGTCAGTTCGTTCATTTCTCGACTTTCTCTCTCGAATTTCTTATAGTAGGCACTATACTCGGGTATAATATCCTCCTAAATAACGAAGTTCTGCTCCGTTGTAAGTACTATAACCCCTGGATACGTATTAGATACTCTGCCCGATTGATCTAGGGTTCCGTAACGGCTGTCGTGGTTCGGCCCGACGTAGTCGTTGGAATGCCGTCTCGGGGAGGGTATTACTAATGTTAAAATGGGTTATTATACTAACGCGTGTGCATTTGTGTAATTTATAGATTATTTCCAGGAAACCTTTACAGAAAACCTAAAACAGCAATGTGAGTAATCTCCTTTTTGTAAACAGTTTTTACAAAACCTTAAATATTTTACAATGCAATTTAGCAGTGATTGAGTCTTTGTAATTCTACAATTACTGCCGGTATGTTGGGGTTTTGTATACAAAATGTGAGACACGTTACCATTGGACAAAGAGTTAGCCAATGTGTAATATGACCCACCAGTCAGGATTGACCGTACTGAATGAGTAATTGGGTAGATGTAAACATTGTAATCGCTCTCAATACTGTTTAAATTAATAAAACTTTTCTTGATTAAACTGGGATTCACTCACCAGTAATTCCCGCTGACAAAATGTTTTTAAACGTGTTTCAGGTAACACAATATGAAAGCCAATTAGAAGCCAGCTGGACAGCACTGAAGGCTTGGAAAAGTGGCTATAAAAGTTACCTAAATAAAGAAGGCGTTTTATTTCAATAAAATGGGATTTATCCCTATAAATCAGTTTGTAATGAAAACTTGGGTTTTATCCCAATATATTTATTTATATAAAATGTGTTTTACTCTAATAAAATATTTCCTAACTACAGTCCTGATGTAAATTCCGCTGCCAAATAAATAAACACCGATACGACCAACACCGAGTATCGCGGCCGCCCGTTCCCGGGACAGATAAGGGGGCGGGGGTTGCGACATCTTCCATCGTTTAACGCGATGGGTCTTGTCGTGCATGTCCGTGGTTTTGATTATGGTACTTCATAGGGCCTTTATGGAGTTGTTACACGCACGTATCATGTATCGCGCATTGAACTTCGGCTTTTGGGATCAAAGCGCTTTGGAGCGAATCACGCATTTTAAAACCAAGTTCTGAATGATGGCGAACCATAATGTAGGTGTTATGGAATATTTTGGTAGTAAAGCTAGAGTAACCAAAGAAAGGGTAGATAATGAAAGTGTGTTGATAAATATAGTTCCTAATCAAGTGTGTTTTGGGTCTCTGCAGTTTTCATCCAATAGGGTATGTGTGTGTGTGTTGGTGACCTGAAGAGCAAGAAGAAAACTTGAAATCCTATTTGGTAAGCTTTAATACTTCAGATTCAACACCATTTACTTATTTTGCGTGAACATTTTTTCAGTTGGTTTTTATGTTGCATGTTGCAGTGTTGTTTCAGGCCTCCCATCTTCTTCGCGGAGTTTCGCCGGCCATTGATTGCGCTTCTTTTGTCTTTTAATGCAGCTCAAGTAGGCGAGTCTTCAGTCTCATATTTCACTGTTGTTGGGCTATCAAGAAAACACAGGTACACAAAATGGAGGTAGCAGAGACGAGGATGTTGAGATGGATGTGTGGGTATATAAGGTTGGCCTTAATAAGAAATGTAGTTTTTAGGGAAAAGTTAAAAGTGGCTAGTATGGCGGAAAAGATAAGGGAATGGCGATTGAGATGGTTTGGGCATGTGAAGTGGTGACAAATGACAACACCAGTAAGAGTATTGGAAACTGTAACTGTAGAAGGGAGGAGGAGTAGAGACAGATCTAAATTGACTTGGGAGAAGCGAATTAGACTAGATTTGCTAGAGTTGTACCTCTCTGCGGACATGGTTCAAGATAGAGTTTGTGAAGGCGTAGAATTAAGGTTAATGACTTTTAGTGGAGAGTACATAGGTGTGTTAGCTTTGTTGTTAGAGGCTAAGGTTTTTCATACTTTCGTGGATGCAAGATAGTATATTGTTTGTCTGTTCTACCTTTTCACCACTTGAGTCGTTTGGTAGATGTCTATTTATATATGTTTAGTCTACGTGGTTTTGAGCCGGGGGTTTCGTTGGAAACAGTCTCTCTATCCCTAGGGATAGAGGTAAGGTGTGCCTACATCTCACTCTCCCAAGACCCTACAAATGGGTTTGATATTTATGGAATTTACTTGATACGGTTGTTGTTGTTGTTTATATATATGGCGAGGTTTTTAGCTACGTTAGTCGTTTTTTCTTGCAAAACAGGTTAGCATCGCCCGCAACGGACGGGTGAGAACAACCTAGTTTAACTCAATTCAAATCTCTACAGTTTCATATATATTTCAAAATTATTTATTAGTGAAATAAATTTTGATAAACACACACTTAGGATTAGTAATTATTTACTATAATTTATTATTTAAGTCCGTATATATTTGTCAACTTTACATGTTTCTTTAATTGCCTAAATTACGTCAACTATATATAAAATTATCTTAAACTCAAATATTAATATAAATTAATAATTAAATAAAATTGGATTATTATAGGCATCGACTGCCTGCCATCCTCAAGATGCTTTTCCATCGAAATATAATGACGGCCTAATCATCAAAACGCATCGTCATCCAAAGGCGTTAATCATCAAGACACATCGTCATCCAATGACAACGCCTGCCTACATCGTCAAGACACGTCTCTATGCGAAGACAGCGACTCCCTACATCACTAAGTCATCGCCATTACGAGAACAACTACCAGCTCACAAGAGTCCAAACACTTTGCATAAAATACATATACGCCTGACATCATTTAAGCACGTGTGTCAGCCAAAAACGTTAAACATAAAAGTGGACAATATAACTCACCTTAACTCGTAGTGAATCTACGCAATTATAACTTTAACTGGACGAGAACCCTCGACCAAACTCAAGAACCTGAACATGCACACGTACCGGCTATTAAAACCCGAAAATTCCCACATCAGGTTCACGCGTGAATTCCACTAGATTATCAGGTTCACTCGTGAATTCCACTAGATTACGTCGGGTCGTTTGGAGGTTATTACCGGATGTGAATGGATTAATGCTATTTACTTTACGCAATCATCGTTATGACCAAACAAATATGAAATATTCCATAGCCACTTAGTTGAAATATTAGAAGTTGCCAAAATTAATAGAGTTCGTTTTTTTTAATAGCTAAATTTGCATACCATAGGGATTGAACTCGTAACCTCCACCTATCCTACACCTTATCTAACTCACCAACATCATTGGGCTATTCCCAATAGATTATAATAGAATTCCTCTTGTCGTTCTTAGGCCAATGATTTATATTAATGTTTTACATTTTACAAAAACTGCCATATGTTATAGTTTGTTTTGTTTTGTTTTGTCTCCACTATCTCAAACATTTAATTCTGGAAATCAGACTAGACTTATGATGCAGTTCATCTTAATACTATTTTTTGTTTAAACACTAACAACGAATGAGACCCGTTGTGTTAGAAAGAAAATAAGAAGATACACTTCAACAATGGTGTTACACATTTTGACACCTTTAGATAAATTACATGATAATCAAATTAATGATAGACTAATGGAGTTTCATTAGTGATTATCTTAAAATACACATTACATGACTCGGTTACTTAGACTACCTTTGGCAAACATCAAAAGTGTTTATATGGTAATTGAACCTGAATCTAATAGCTAAACTCGGATTTCAAGACATTTGGGACGGTAATTGGCCACTTATATGAGTATGGAACCTAGTATGCCATTATTTTTCTTTTAAATGTGCGGGTATAAGACGAGTATAGGATTAGATGATACTCGGCACGGTTACCCAAAAACATATATCCAATGGGTAATTGTGGGCATGTCCATCCGATATACAAGTATGGGACTGAAATTAGTAATCGCCGTCCCAAACCCGTTCCCTGTGTTTATTTCAAGAAATTGATATGAAAAGGTAAAAATGGAAACACGTTGTATTTTCTCTATAAACCTTAAAAAAACATGTAAATCAATCATACATCTAAACTTTTCTTTAATTGCTTCTGATTTTGAACGTATATAAACTTTTTTATTAGTATTTTATTTTGTTTGACTCTTATATTTAAATCAAATAGATTGATGTTTATCACCACTCGTATTAATATAAACCATTAGTACCATTAAGATGCGCTACTTAACCATTTGATCTCAAGGTATTCCCCTGTTAGGGACCACGTATTATCTCCATTCAAATGTCTAAAATATAGCCAAAGAAAGGTTGCTGTCTACATTCACTCATTCAAAGTGAATAGAATTGTTCAAGTTTCAAGCCAATGTATACCTGCTTGTTTATTTATTTATGTATCAAAGTCTAATAAGCTGTAAAGAGTAATCAGTAGCGACCCCTTTGGCCTCGGCCACCGCCCCAGCGGCCTCGGCCCGCCTCTCGTCCTCCCCTTCCCCTTCCCCTTTGGCCTCGGCCCCGGCCTCTGCCCCCGACCTCTTGTCCTCCCCATTGGCTTCGGTCACCGCCACGGCCTCCACCCCGAACCCTGGTGGCCCGGTCCTCCTCCAATGCCGCATCCCTCCTCATTTTCCTTTGTCTTTTTTCTCTAAGGTTGATCATATCTTGTAACCTGCAACAATACAAAATTTGTAAGCTAATAATATACAACACCTACTATACAGTCATACAGATCCTGAAATCACTTACCCGATGTATGAAAACTGCAGGGCTATTATTTCGCTTCTTGCGGAGGCTCTGAGAAAGAAATAACACGTATTCCTGTAACAGATCGATAAAAACTTGGTTATATCATATCAAAAAACGTGTTTTAAATCGGTCGGCCTTCTTCGGTTTGGATGTTTGGTTCGGTTTGCATATTCCTAATTTGTTCCGGTTTTTCATTTGGAGTATAAAGTTTTGAAAACCGAACCAAATAAACCGTAAACTAAACCGATAAACACCCTACGCCTACTTACAAGAACTCTTGGGAGAGAGTTCTTAAGCCTAAGAAGTTAGGCGGATTAGGAGTTGGGATTATAAAGGAGCTTAACCTAGCTTTGTTGTCAAAATGGTGGTGGCATCTTAAGAACTCTTGGGATCAACTTTGGGCCAAAGTGGTGGAAGCTATATATGGGGGAGTACAAAACAACACTTTTATCCCATGTAAAAAGTCGATATTGGGTGTGTGGAAAGTTATAGCTCAAGTGGATAAGGAATTCTTAAAGTACGACGTGCGGCTTTAGGAGTGTTTTGAGTGTTCGGTTGGTATTGGGAATCTGTGCATTATTGGAATGACTTCTGGGTTGATGGAGGCAGGTTACATGACCAATTCCCAGCAGTTTTTAGATGTACCAGGCAGAAGTTAGGTTTGGTGAGCGAACATTATAAAATGCTTAGGGGAGCAGTGATATGGGATTGGGGATGGAGGCGACTTCCAACATCTCCGGTTGAAAAATTACAACATAAAAGGCTCCTTGAGGTTTTGAGGAATTTAACTTTTTCAGAAGATAAGGATGTATGGTGGTGGAAATCAGACGTGGGCGAAAACATTTCTCCTTAAAACAAGCTAAAGAAGACTGCTTCAGGAGTAGTGATGCAGCTAACCCTATGGGTGGCTTCTCATGGAACAATTAGCGACCCCGAAAGTTAATTTCTTTATATGGAGGGTCATGAATAATAGGATTCCTACGGCTGGGAATCTTGCAGTTAGAGGGGTACAGTTTGGTGACGGCAGTTGTGTAGGATGTGGCGCAGGTCTGGAAAAAGTTGACCACTTATTCGCTTTAAGTATGGTGGCGAGATCATTGTCGTGGCAGATTTGTTTGTGGCTCAAGCTTCAAATTCCCGCTCGATTCGACTCGCTACAACAGATTTTAGAAATTGGTCTTAATCAAAACAGGTCAAAAGTAAAAAAAATTGATTCAAACAATTTTTTCATGACGATTTGGAGGTTATGGCAACGAAGGAACGACAAGGTGTTTAAGGGGTTAAACACTTCACAATCCAGAATGCTCCGAGATGCCAAGGAAAACACTCTGTGGTGGGTAATGAAGAGGTCTAAAATTAGGGGCACGGACATTGCAAGCTGGTCCGCTTTTGCTGGGTTAGATTTTGGTTAGGGAAGGGGCGTTTTTGTCTTGGTTCTTGGGATGGGGATTCATCTGTTTCTTTGTTTTTGGACCTTTTGGTTTGTATCTGTATGTTCTTATTAGAGGTTGGTCTCTGTGTAACTCCTTGCTATTTGAAGGCTGTGTGGGTGGTAATATATGGTTTGTTTTGGTTGTTCAAAAAAAATTGAGAGGTGGGCCCATTAAGGCATAACTAATTTGATGTTGATATCTCTATTTTGATTGGTGGTCATATTACCATGAATTCCGTGTGATCTTCCATGTTAGCATGATTTATAATGTACCCATTAAGAGTTTGTTACCCGTCAGAGATTAAAGTACATGGTCTAGAAAATTTATAACTTTGCGTTGTTGAAACGAGTTCGTAACTTTTATATTTGATGAATTGAACGATTTTAGTGTTTTGAGACATTTTTTCCAAGAAGTATGAATTCGAAGAGTGAGAACTCATAGTTTGATATTTTATTTGTTGGGTGATCCATCTTCAGTGGCTTAATAAACGTAAACTAAAAAACCAAAATGACTTATTTTTCAAGAAATGGTTGATTTTGGTTAAAAAAAACAAGCACCACCCACAACACAACCATTGTGTATCGCCACCAACACCATATGCCAAATAAATCCCTTCCTACAAAAGACTTGCTGGAAATTAATTAAGTTTGGCTAATTTACAGTTTTAACCCTTATAGTTTGGTAATTTCCACTTTTGACCCAAATTTCGTTTTTCTTGCAATTTAACTAGTGTAGTTCTTTTTTTTTTTAACTTACATGATGAGTTTGCCTTCATATCTACTCGGATTTATAACCAAATGGTTTAAATTATATAGATAACCCTTGTAGTTTGATTTTTGACACCCCAAACCTAAACTTCAACTTTTATTTTAAAAGCACATCTAGTTTTCCAATTCAAACCAAAAAGGGTATTTCTACTGAATTAACGATGTTACTTCCAACATTACTTTAAATGTTCCTTGAGCTTTACTCCATTCAATTAAATGCTTAATATTTAAGTTAACATAAGTCCCATATTTTAGGATCCTTGTAGTTTGGTTTTTGACATCTCGTACCCAAGCTATAACTTCCATTTTTCCGTCTCATGTAAATCCTAAAATGGGATGTTACACATACTTTATAGCATTTCAAGTGCAACTTCGGTTAATATATTGTATAATATATTGACCTACATAATTATGCAGGTTTATAACCTAACTTTGTTAATTTACATAAACAGTCCTTCTAGTTTGGTATTCTTTGCCTTTTTGCCCAAACTTTCACTTCCTTACAACTTTTCTAGTATTGTCAATGCTACTAACTAGGGATGAGCAAATCAGACCCGGTACCAATTCGGTATCGACTTTTGACATTTTCGGTACCGGTTCGGTACAGGTCCGGTACGGTACCGGTTCGGTACTGGTATTTACCGGTTTTTACCCTCAAATACCGGTACCGAACCGGGTATATTCGGTACCGGTACCGGTTCGGTACCAAACGGTACCGAGCTCATCCCTACTACTAACTTATTTATTTTCATTATTAGGTAACTTTATAGGCAAAATAGGGTAAAATGCATACTTATCCCTTATTGTTTGATTTTTGACATCTTATACATAAACTCTCATTTCACCCCCATTGACATTTTAATGTTTCAAACTACCTTTAAAGGTTTTCCGACCAATATAAATATTCTTTCACACCATATTAGATGCCCATTGGACCTTACCAATTAAAAACCTTTTTTTTAACATCTTAAGTTAAGGTAACTTCAAATTTTGGGGTGTTACATCGTTTGAGGTATTCAATGCGACTGAGAAGTCAGGGCCGGCCCATAGGCCATTGTAGTCAAGCTAGGGCTTTAGGCCACAATTTTTATAGGGCCACCACAAAAAAAAAACTTATATAGGGTATTTCGATTTGGGCTTTTAATATACTGGGCTTAGGAGAGTTGGAGGGCCACCTGGTGATACTGATTAGAAGCATGCTTGAGATAATTATTTAGGGTAAATCTAGTGGAACAATCAAAAAGCAAGGGGAGCCAATAAGAAAACGCGAATCACGGTGGAAACGAAGCGGCGATGGAAACATGAATGATTGATGCTAGTTTGCGCGGCGATAATGGAAATAAGCGAATTTTCATCACTGATTGTAGGTATGAAACTTCTAATTTCTAACGTCTATTTCCTTAACGTCTTTTTCTTGATTCTTGAATCATGAGTTTACTCTCTAATCTCTAATCTCTCTATATACAATATAACAGTAAATGTCAGTAATCTTTGATATGTTTTTCTATAGTGATAGTCAACCGATTTCCAATTTCGAAATCTAAAACTACAATCGGTTGTGGGGGTTGTTGTTGGCTGTTGTTCCGGAGTTTGCCGATTACAAAGCAGCAAAGTTTGATTCAGGTTCTAGGTCGGCTCAATCTGATTTCTGACTTGCGGTTCTAACTTCTAAGGTACTCAAAGCTTGGAAATATTTGAATGAGTAAACTGCCATTTTGGTCCCTGTGGTTTGGCCAGTTTTGCCACTTTAGTCCAAATCTTAAACTTATTACATCTGGGTCCCTGTGGTTTGCATTTTGTTGCCATTTTAGTCCAAAATCCAAAAAACCCCTTTTTTGACTGTTGAAAGCTGTCTATTTTGTCCTTTAGTGCAGGGGCATTTTTGTCCATCTCAATTTATTATGACATATTAATAATTAAATTAATTATATTTAATTCCCTAATAAATTGGTCAACAGATTATCTTCAATTTATCCAGATCAATCCTTGCTGTTCAGGGGAGAAACATTCAAAATCGAAGCAAATGCCAAGATCTGTGTGACTGAACAAAAATCCTTGCTGTTTCAGATGAAGAAGTGAACAGGAAGGAGAAACATTCAAAAACACGAGAAACATATTCTAATTCCACACAATCGAACATCTATTCCAATCAATTCATATACAAATCCAATCAAAATCACTTCAATTATTCAGATCAAACCACAAACACAACAAGCAATCACTCCAGCAATCATACCTTGGCACAAGCAGAATCGATCGAATTGGAGAGGCAAAGAAAAGCAAGTTCAGATCCAATCAATCCATCATCATTCTTCTTCTTCAGCACGAGACACCACCCCCACTGCCTGTCACCATCGTTCTTCTTCTTCTTCAGCACATGACAAAACTCTCTCTCTCTCTCTCTCTCTCTCTCTCTAACACCCCTCTGCCTCTCTCTCTTCTCTCTCTCTATCTCTTCTCTGAACTACAACTACCACACCCCCACCCCCACCACCGCATCATCCCCACCACCACCATCCCGCTGCCGCCAACACCACCATCCCACTGCCATCATCTCTCTCTTCTCTCTCTCCTCTCTCTCGAACACCACCGCCACCGAACTCCACCACCGCCGTCGTCCCTGAGTTTCAAGATCTGAAAGATTTTTCAAGATCTGAATCGACTTGGGTTGATCTGAATCGACCGAAAGAATTTTCAAGATCTCTCGAACACCACCGCCACTGAAAGAATTTTCAAGATCTGTAATCGGATTGATGTTGTTGTTAATCGGCTTATTGTATTTACAAATATCCCGTAAAAGTGATCAAGATAGTTGTTTGTTTCAGCTTTATTAGTTCTTGAAATGAAGAAGGTGAGATGTAGAGAGAGATGAGGATTGAAAGAATTTTCAAGATCTGTCTGTAATCGGATTGATGAAAGAGAGAGAGAGAGAGGAGAGGAGATAGATAAATGATATTATGTTTAATTATAAATAGAAAAAGATTTAATCAATATTTAGTTATAATAATTCTAAAATGGCCAAAATGCCCCTGAGGGTAAAGACAAAACAGAGGGTTTTAATTTGGGGATTCTGGTCAAATTTCACTTTTGGACTAAAATGGCAACAAAATGCAAACCACAGGGACCCAGATGTAATAAGTTTGAGATTTGGACTAAAGTGGCAAAACTGGCCAAACCACAGGGACCAAAATGGCAGTTTACTCAAATCTATTTGAATTTGATAACTTTGACTTTTTATTAGGAATAATTATTTGGTATGATGTTTTGAGTGCTATTAATCCTGTTAGTAAGATTTTACAATCAAAAGATATGTGTGTTGATGATGTTATAATAAATTACATGGACTTATGTGTTACTTTGAAAATTATAGAGAAAATGGATTTGAAAATGCTATGACCGAGACAAAAAAGTTGGCTTTAGAGTTAAATGTAGAACTTAAGTTTCGTGAAAAGCGTATGATTCATAGAAATAGACGATTTGACGAAAATGTTGATAATGAAACTATTAAACTCCAATTGAAATATTTAAAACTCATTACTTTTTATATAACAGATTTTGAATGGTATCATAGCTGTGTGACTCCTTATGGTTTTGACTATGATGTAGTGGTTAGAATTATGAATACAACAGGTATGTTTTTCATTCTTAACTTGTAAACTAAAATCAAATTTTCAGCCAGCTTTTTTAAGGCATCAATTTTGTACTTCGCTTTGGGTCACAAAAATGATTGAGCCGACCCTGTGAGAAGTCACATTGTTTAACCCTCTGCCGGAACAGTGACTCCGGCACGTTGGACGTGGGCAGAATGATCGACATCTTTGACTAAGGCGTTGTTTGTTTTTGAAGAGGTAAAAAGTCTGCAGTCTGCGGACCACATCTGCAGGCATCTGCAGGAGAAGAGGTGGACCAAAGGTCTGCAGTCTGCAAGGAGAAGAGTGTTTGTTTAATTCTACAAAAGCCTCTTCTCTTCTCATTTATCACACAAACACAGACCACTCCTCTCTCTATCTGCCTTCATCTACCACCACCACCACCACAACCATCCGTCACCACCTCATCTACCACCGTCCACCTGCCACCACCACAACCAACAACCACCGTCAAGCACCACCACCACCTGTCTCCTGCCGCGAAGCCAAGCACCACCGCCATCAAAACCCACTACCGCCGTCGTCTAGAAGCCACCGCCATCGTTCCTGCTGCTCCCTCTCTCTCTCTCTCCGCTCCGTCTAGAAGCCACCGCCGTCGTCTAGAACCCACCAGATCTGTCTCTCTCACCGATCTCTCTCTCTCTCTCTCTTCTTTCTCTCTCTCTCTCTCTCTCTCTCTCTCTACGGTCTTTCCCCCTCTCTCTCCACCGATGATGATGGTGGTGGATGGTGTAGCTCCGATGATGATGGTGGTGGTGATGTGTCAGGTGACGGTGATGTGGTGGATTTGGGTGGTGGAGGATGAAGAGGAGAGGAGAGAAGAGAAGAGGTTAGAAGACATGGGCTGATGTCTGCATCAAGAAGAGGTCTCGCAGACCTTTTTTAATGAAAGGGCTGCGAGAAAACAAACAAGTTGCACGACCCAAAGGTCTGCGTGCGTTTGCGCGACGCAGACATAAGTGCTCAGAAGAGCTTTTGCCCAAAAAACAAACACCACCTAAGTCTTTGCTTTGTGAGGAGAGAACTACCTTGGGCTTAGGCCCAATACTTCTAGTAAAAGGCAATGGGCCCAGACGAGGGAGCCCGTTAGGTGACCCTCGTCGTCGTCACACGGGGTTCTAACATAGTATGTCTAATATAGAGATCGAGATTAATGAATGTATTGTTTATGAAGTGGGGGTTTCTAAGATAAAGATTAAAACACTTGAAACACGGTTATGAGGGTTTCTAAGATAAAGATTAAAACACTTGAAACACGATATAACTAACAATCGAATGGTTTTTTTACTATTCATATCAGCTAAGGATTGTTACATGTAGCACTTCTACATATCACCTAAAATTTACATTGAAATACATACACAGAATTTCAAATAAAACTATGCATAAAAAACGAATTTGACCTTTTTCTTTTGAACCCCTATATTTTGAACAACAATGACCCCAATTTTACAAGACCACCAATAAAAATCCTGTTTTCAACAACTTAAATGAAATTTTACAAAAGGATGAATGTGCCTCAATATACTTAAACCTCCCCTTAGAAGAAAGCTTTTAATTGGATCTTGTTTTACTAATTTTATTTAGCCTCAAATGATTGCCTAGCTAATAAACACTTGCTTCGGTTCATTTAAAGCTCGAAGAGGTAACTAGATCGGCAGGGCACCATCGGATTATACCAATGGTTACCTACAGATAAAAAAAGGGTCAAACTATATGCACACCTTGGTTGGCTATCTGGACACTTAGGGTTTACCTACGCTGCGTATAGGTCTATACGCAGCGTATTGGGTGTCTATACGCAGCGTATAGGGTTAACCCTATACGCTGCGTATAGAGCTATACTCAGCGTAGATAAACCATGGATTTCAGAGCCTTATCATCAATCATTGCACAGAAAACAAGGGTTTATATACGCTGCGTATAGAGCTATACGCAGCGTATATAACCCATCAGATTTTTTTTTTCTATTTTGATGTATTTGTGGTATAAATTATCACCCGACTCCAACATTAAATCGCTTAAAATATATAACCGTTAAGAATTTTTTTTTTCGTTTAAATTTTTTTTGCAATACGCAGCGTAAATAAAGCTTCATTTTTGTTTTTTTTTATTGTGTATTCCTTTGTTTATTTATAAAAAAAAGAAAATTATTTATAAAAAAACAATATTATTGCTAAGTAATACAAATATAAATTATAAAAATTAAAAATAATACAAATATTATGAATTATAAAAATTAAAAAAGCAAATTATTTATAAAAAACAATATTATTGGTAAATAATACAAATATATTATTTTGTTATCGTATAAATTAAATTATCGTATTCCTTTGTTTATTTATAAAAAAAAAGAAAATTATTTATAGAAAAACAATATTATTGGTAAATAATACAAATATATTATAAGTCTCGTATAGAGGCCTATACGGGTGTTATTGTATAGTATAATATCGTATCGTATAGTGTAGTATAACTCTCGTATAGGTTTCCTATAGGTCTTGTGTATGCATATAGGATTATACGGGACCTAAACCACACCTATACGATATGATATCACACTTATAGGCTTATACGAGGTCAATACGGGACCTAAACCACACCTATACGATACGATATCACACTTATAGGCTTATACGAGTTCAATACGGGACCTATACTACGTTATATGATACGATATCACACTTATAGGCTTATACGAGGTCAATACGTGACCTATACTACACCTATACGATATATATAACACTTATAGGCTTATACGAGGTCAATACGTGACCTATACCACACCTATACAATACGATATCACACTTATAGGCTTATACGAGGTCAATACGTGACCTATACTACGCTATACGATACGATATCACACTTATAGGCTTATACGAAGTCAATACGTGACCTATACTACGTTATACGATACGATATCACACTTATAGGCTTATACGACGTCAATACGTGACCTATACTACACCTATACGATACGATATCTCACTTATAGGCTTATACGAGGTCAATACAGGACCTAAACCACACCTATACGATACGATATCACACTTATAGGCTTATACGAGGTCAATACGGGACCTAATATTTGTATTATTTTTTATTTTTATAATTAATAATATTTGTATTATTTTTAATAATATTGTTTTTTTATAAATAAACATGGAAATACCCCAAAATACACACAATTAATTTTCTTTTTTTTATAAATAAAAAAGGGAATACAGATCTACATGCATTTCTTCATAATTTTCACCTTTGAATCTTCACTTTTAACCGTAAAATCAGCGGGTTTGAGGTGTTCTAGGATGATGTCATCATGAGGTTCTTATGAACTTCAAGTTTTGGCATTATTCCACCAAGAACAACTCAGATCTACATAATTTCCACATGAGTCAACACTATTTGCTTCTAGATCTGAGCATTTTCGAGCTGTGAAGGATTGAACATTGGTTTCTAACTTTCTTTCAACTCTTTTACACTCAATGCTCTCAAAACCGATAGAAACAGAGCTCATTCAGGTCTTCTACTCAATTCTTAGTGAAGTGTCGGTCTGAGATCTGATTTCTATCAAAGGGACGAACGATTTCGGATTAAGCATGAACAACCGTCGAGAACAGTTAACTGATTGGATTTGGGTGGTACCTGTTCGGTCAGACGACTTGGGGCTCGACGAGGTTCCGTTGTTTAGTACGTTGTCATACTGTCTCAAGCAAACCGTAAAACTTCACAAAATTTCATGTTTGCAAAACGGTCAGATTGTGGACGGATTGCCGTCCGATCGGATTGCCGTCCGATCGAACCGCAATCCGATCGGATTGCATTTGAACTTCAACACTTAAATTTTTATGATTTTCAAAGATCATTAGTTCTAACGGATCGCCATTCGATCGGTAGACCATCTGATTGAGTGAGAATCCTGCTGTGAACTTGTTCTTTGGGAAATACCTTGCCTGACGGATCGCCATCCGATCGAACTACCGTTCGATCGAACGACCGTTCGATCGAACGACCTGAAGGGTAGAGATACTTCTCTATTTTCAAAATGCTACAACGAAAACTTCAAAGCCATCATACACAAACGCATCCATCCTAAACGGGTGTCACTCCGACCGAATGGCCATCCGTTCGGATTGCCATTCGACCGGATGACCACTTGTTACTCTGCTTCACTTGCATCGTTTTACGCACCGTACTTCACTTATGCTATCGTTAACTGTTTAGGCTGATCTCACTCTAGCGCTCCCTTCAATCCATTAACTTCCATCGCTGTGAGTATACTCGACCCTTTTTTTGCTTTGTGCACTTTTGGGTGTTACATACGTTACTTATTCTAAATCACATCGACACACAACGCAAACACTATTAATACGCTGACCGTTATTGCATGTTACTTGTTACTCGATGAATGCTTGTATGTTATGTTAACACAGTGATTGTTGCCTGACGCCTTAGCAACGATAGTACTATTTGTTTGGACTCAGCACCTGTCGTGGACATGGGTTGTTAAGGTTACTTCTTCACGTGTCACAGTGGTGATATGTGTTGCGTATTCTACAACTCGCAGTCTAGTCTGTGCATATTTCATTGTCGATAACCTACCAGCTTCACACTATACATGTTACATGTGACCCCCATCGGTGATTCCACCCCAATCTGAGTCGGTGAAGGCAGTGAGGGTGATGGGAGAGGCACGGTTCAGAAACTAGCCGTGATGAATTGTACCTTTGAGGTAACGAAGGACACGCTTTAAGGCTTGCCAATGGAGTTGAGTGGGATTGTGCATGTACTGGGAGAGTTTATTGATAGCAAAGGAGATATCGGGACGAGTAAAGGCAAGATATTGTAGGGAACCCACTAATTGGCGATATGGTGTAGGGTCAACATGATGAGAGCCATCTAAAGGAGATAGAGGTTCGGTGGAGCTAAGGGGTGTGGCAACCGGTTTGGTACCATCCATTTTGAACCTGGTTAGAAGATTTTGGATGTGAGCATGTTGGGATAGAAATAAACCATTGGTGGTGGAAATAACTTCTATACCGAGAAAGTGATGTAACATGCCAAGATCTTTAATGGAAAACTTTTTGGATAGCGCATGAATAATATGTTGGACAAACGACATTTTCAGACCTTTATATACGCTGCGTATAGGTCTATACGCAGCGTATATATAATATAAGGGTTAAAAAGATAATTTAACCACATGTTTGGGGTTAAAAATAAAAAAAAAAAACTACTCTTTATATACGCTGCGTATAGACCTATACGCAGCGCATATAAAGGTCTGAAAATGTCTTTTATACCCTTGTGTTGAGGCTATACGAAGCCAAATACAAGGGTAATTGTGTCATTTTAGTCTCATACGCTGCGTATGGATCTATACGCAGCGTATGTAAAGCTTCATTTTTGTATTTTTTTTATTGTGTATTCCTTTGTTTATTTATAAGAAAAAAAGAAAATTATTTATAAAAAACAATATTATTGGTAAATAATACAAATATAAATTATAAAAATTAAAAATAATACAAATATTATGAATTATAAAAATTAAAATAGAAAATTATTTATAAAAAAACAATATTATTGGTAAATAATACAAATATATTATTTTGTTATCGTTTAAATTAAATTATCGTATTCCTTTGTTTATTTATAAAAAAAAAAAGAAAATTATTTATAAAAAAACAATATTATTGGTAAATAACACAAATATATTATATTGTTATTGTTTAAATTAAATTATCGTATCCTATTGCATCGTATCGTATCGTATCGTATCGTATAGTGTATAGTATAAGTCTCGTATAGAGGCCTATACGGGTGCTATTGTATAGTATAGTATTGTATCGTATCGTATAGTGTAGTATAACTCTCGTATAGGTTTCCTATAGGTCTTGTATATGCATATAGGATTATACGAAGTCAATACGTGACCTATACTAGACCTATACGATATGATATCACAATTATAGGCTTATACGAGGTCAATACGGGACCTATGCGCCGCTATACGATACGATATCACACTTATATGCTTATACGAGGTCAATACGTGACCTATACGACGCTATACGATACGATATCACACTTATAGGCTTATACGAGGTCAACACGTGACCTATACTACGTTATACGACACGATATCACACTTATAGGCTTATACGAGGTCAATACGTGACCTATACTACACCTATACGATACGATATCACACTTATAGGCTTATACGAGGTCGATGCGTGACCTATACTACGCTATACGATACGATATCACACTTATAGACTTATACGAAGTCCATACATGGCCTATACTACGTTATACGATATGATATCACACTTATAGGCTTATACGACGTCAATACGTGACCTATACTACACCTATACGATACGATATCACACTTATAGGCTTATACGAGGTCAATACGTGACCTATACTACGCTATACGATACGATATCACACTTATAGGCTTATACGAAGTCAATACCTGACCTATACTACGTTATACGATACGATATCACACTTATAGGCTTATACGATGTCAATACGTGACCTATACTACACCTATACGATACGATATCTCACTTATAGGCTTATACGAGGTCAATACGGGACCTAAACCACACCTATACGATACGATATCACACTTATAGGCTTATATGAGGTCAATACGGGACCTAATATTTTGTATTATTTTTTATTTTTATAATTAATAATATTTGTATGATTTTTAATAATATTTTTTTTTATAAATAAACATTGAAATACCCCAAAATACACACAATTAATTTTCTTTTTTTTATAAATAAAAAAATACAAAAATGGAGCTTTATATACGCTGCGTATAGGTCCCTACTCAGCGTATGAGACAAAAATGACAGAACTACCCATGTATTTGGCTTCGTATAGCCTCAACACAAGGGTATAAAAGACATTTTCAGACATTTATATGCGCTGCGTATAGGTCTATACGCAGCGTATATATACTATAAGGGTTAAAAAGATAATTTAACCACATGTTTGGGGTTAAAAATAAAAAAACTACACTTTATATACGTTGCGTATAGACCTATACGCAGCGTATATAAAGGTCTGAAAATGTCTTTTATACCCTTGGTTGAGGCTATACGAAGCCAAATACAAGGGTAGTTGTGTCATTTTAGTCTCATACGCTGCGTATGGATCTACACGCAGCGTATGTAAAGCTTCATTTTTGTATTTTTTTTTATTGCGTATTCCTTTGTTTATTTATAAGAAAAAAAGAAAATTATTTATAAAAAACAATATTATTGGTAAATAATACAAATATAAATTATAAAAATTAAAAATAACACAAATATTATGAATTACAAAAATTAAAATAGAAAATTATTTATAAAAAAAAACAATATTACTGGTAAATAATACAAATATATTATTTTGTTATTGTTTAAATTAAATTATCGTATTCCTTTGTTTATTTATAAAAAAAGAAAATTATTTATAAAAAAACAATATTATTGGTAAATAATACAAATATATTATATTGTTATTGCTTAAATTAAATTATCGTATCGTATTGCATCGTATCGTATCGTATCGTATCGTATCGTATAGTGTATAGTATAAGTCTCGTATAGAGGCCTATACGGGTGTTATTGTATAGTATAGTATCATATCGTATCGTATAGTGTAGTATAACTCTCGTATAGGTTTCCTATAGGTCTTGTATATGCATATAGGATTATACGAAGTCAATACGTGACCTATACTAGACCTATACGATATGATATCACACTTATAGGCTTATACGAGGTCAATACGGGACCTATACGCCACTATACGATACGATATCACACTTATATGCTTATACGAGGTCAATACGGGACCTATACGCCGCTATACGATACGATATCACACTTATAGGCTTATACGAGGTCACGTGATATCACACTTATAGGCTTATACGAGGTCAACACGTGACCTATACTACGTTATACGACACGATATCACACTTATAGGCTTATACGAGCTCAATACGTGACCTATACTACACCTATACGATACGATATCACACTTATAGGCTTATACGAGGTCGATACGTGACCTATACTACGCTATACGATACGATATCACACTTATAGGCTTGTACGACGTCAATACGTGACCTATACTACACCTATACGATACGATATCACACATATAGGCTTATACGAGGTCAATAGGCTTATACGAGGTCAATACTTGACCTATACTACGCTATACGATACGATATCACACTTATAGGCTTATACGAAGTCAATACGTGACCTATACTACGTTATACGATACGATATCACACTTATAGGCTTATACGATGTCAATACGTGACCAATACTACACCTATACGATACGATATCTCACTTATAGGCTTATACGAGTTCAATACGGGACCTAAACCACACCTATACGATACGATATCACACTTATAGGCTTATATGAGGTCAATACGTGACCTAATATTTGTATTATTTTGTATTTTTATAATTAATAATATTTGTATTATTTTTAATAATATTGTTTTTTATAAATAAACATGGAAATACCCCAAAATACACACAATTAATTTTCTTTTTTTTATAAATAAAAAAAAGGAATACACAAAAAAAAACAAAAATGGAGCTTTATATACGCTGCGTATAGGTCCCTACTCAGCGTATGAGACTAAAATGACACAACTACCCTTGTATTTGGCTTCGTATAGCCTCAACACAAGGGTGTAAAAGACATTTTCAGACCTTTATATACGCTGCGTATAGGTCTATACACAGCGTATATATACTATAAGGGTTAAAATGATAATTTAACCACATGTTTGGGGTTAAAAATAAAAAAAACTACCCTTTATATACGCTGCGTATAGACCTATACGCAACATATATAAAGGTCTGAAAATGTCTTTTATACCCTTGTGTTGAGGCTATACGAAGCCAAATACAAGGGTAGTTGTGTCATTTTAGTCTCATACGCTGCGTATGGATCTATACGCAGCGTATGTAAAGCTTCATTTTTGTATTTTTTTATTGTGTATTCCTTTGTTTATTTATAAGAAAAAAAGAAAACTATTTATAAAGCAACAATATTATTGGTAAATAATACAAATATAATTTATAAAAATTAAAAATAATACAAATATTATGAATTATAAAAATTAAAATAGAAAATTATTTATAAAAAAACAATATTATTGGTAAATAATACAAATATATTATTTTGTTATCGTTTAAATTAAATTATCGTATTCATTTGTTTATTTATAAAAAAAAGAAAATTATTTATAAAAAAAACAATATTCTTGGTAAATAATACAAATATATTATAGTTATGGTTTTTTTTTTTAAATCAAAACACAAGATGACGGATTTGAGAATTTGTGGCAAAGCCAAAACCGTATCTCTAATGAAGCATGAACTTATTCATTTTAAGATGTTTCGCGAGTATATAAGAGTATAAGACAATGAGACTATCTCCAATACATCCTTAATACACTTGTCCTTACAAGCCCTTACCGTTGGAGCAAGGGTGCCCTTTGAGGCCCTTACTAATTACTAATGGAGCCCTTAATTATGGATGGGTGTTTGTATTGGTTTTGGTGATAAGGTGGGCCCAAACTATAAAAAAAAACTTTAATTTAAATATTGTGTGTAGTTGATAGGTGATGAGGTGGAAATTTAGAAGAGTAAGGATATTTGTAGGGTTGGAGATAAAATGAAGATTTTAAGGATTTGTAAGGATATGATGTGGCAGACGACGTGGCAGCTAAGGATACTTAAGGGCGTCCGTAGCATTGGAGATTAAAGTAATTTCAACAACACCTTTAGCTAGCTAGCATTAGGGTCTGTTTGGTATACGGTAATGGAATGGATGAGAGAATGAAATGGACAACGAAATGAAATGAATCATTTCATTCCATTGTGATGTCTGTTTACTTATATGTGAATAGAATGAATCATTACTTTATACCATTTTATAAACAAAAAAAAAAACACGAAGTAACGAAACACAATTGTATTAAAAAATACAAAAATATAATTGCCTCAATAATAATAATAATAATATATTGGTAAGAAATAAATAAATAATAAAAATTTTGATATATATTAATATTAGTAATAATATTATAAATATAAATATAAATATAATAGTAAGACCATGCGTAGTGGGGCGGGTTTTTTTTTTTTTAAATTGCCCAATCACGCCCAATAACGCCCCTTCACCGCCCCTGGGCGTTATCTTGCAAAAAATGCTCCTTGGCGTGGTTTGAAAAACGCCGAATAGGGAAAAGGTTGGCCAATCACATTAAAGATTCCATTTGCTTGGCCAATAAGATTTTTAGGTGTTTTTTTAATTTTATTTTACTACAAAACATATTGCCCAATAATGCCCCATCCACACTACACCCATTTTAGAAAACGCCCAATAATGCTCCATTGCTGACTGGGCTGCCACATGGCGCAAAATGCCCAATGGTGAATATTGCCCACTACGCATGGTCTAATAGTAATAATAATAATATATTTTTTTTCATTCCTTGAAGGAATGAAAATAAAAAAAAAACACTCTTTACCTAGGAATGAAAATTATTATATTTGTAAGGAGTTACATTCCTTTGGAATCCTCCATTCCATTAACACATGATAACCAAACATGTTTATTTCATTCCATTAGAATGATTCATTCTTTTCCATCTTCTATTCCTTTATACTAATAAGAACACACAACAACTTGAAACTCCTACTAATAAGAATACTAGATTTCCTTTGGTTTCCTTTGGTTTTCGAATAGGCATAAAGATTTTGTAAAGGATTGGAAATGTTGGTCTAATGTGACCGCTTGGAGAGTCGGAGGTTTTCGCGCGTGGTAATGAAATTCACTTTTCAAAAAAAATAATAAATAAAAATAAGAATACTAGATTATAGTCAACATAACCACATTTTAAAAACCATGCCTTCAACACAAAGCACATTGATTAATGAATTCCTGGTAAATGATCTGTGAAGAATAGATTTAACCTTTGATGCACATTTAGTTAGCTTCCCAATCGGGAAAATTCATTAAACAATCGTCACACATTCAAAAATATGGGATGAATGACTCACCTAAAATGTGAAAAACAGATCGAAGTTACTGAGAAAAGTAATGAAATTGCCTAATTTGATCAGTGGGCCCAAGAATTATGTGGGAATTATATGGTCAAATTAACATAGGAGCTATGGGACATGGACTAAAATATAGAGCCGTGATATGCACAAAATAAAAATAATATTGATACGTGTTTTGCACAGAAATCATAATGTGTACCGTTCTGATAATACCAATGTTGGCAGCAGCTCCGCATGTCATGGCACTATTTTAATCACAACTCCGCTTTCAATGAAATTTGTGTCAGAACGTTGAGAAAAAAAACTATTAAACATACCCACAAGTATTTAGTATTTCCAATATATATAGTAACTAGAAAAGTCACCCGTCGCGTTGCGACGGGGGCTTAAAACCAAGTCACCCGATACGACCCCGTGTTTTCAACTTTGACATGAGCCTCCAACCCCCATCTATTTTGGCAGTTCTAAATCTTAGAAAACACTTGTACAAAAGTGCCAGTTACTATAAAACTGTAACTTTTTAATGTAGCGATTAAATACGCATACCTTGTTATATTGAATGTTGTTGATATCCAATGAAGTTTGAGAAAGGCCAGTACACCGATGTAATTTGCTTCACAAAACTTCAACTTTTCTTTTTAATGCAGAGGTGTACAAATCGTATTTTTTTGGCTAAACTGGTTCGGGTCATAAACCTCAGTACGGGAGGGGTATGCTTAGAAGCACTAATATAAACTTCCAGGTAGAAAGGTGGTAAGTTTGAAACTGAACCTCAGTGCTCGACTGCTCGTATGTTGAAGGTGCACGTGAGCGCTTTTGGATGCAATGCTTGAATTTGGAACAAAGAAAGTAGAATATGTTAGCGAAAAAACTTTGGGCAATAATTTAATAAAGGGTTCAAATAAACCAACTTCTCTAGATAATGATTAATTACTGCCCAAATCATCTTAATATTCTGATTATGATCGAGTTATATTGGTTCCTGATTGTATAGGCAATGACTTGCAGATTTTAATTCATTCAAATGAAATCTGATCATTATTGTAACATCTATTCTCAGGTCAGTGATTTTGACTTTGTTACACCATGATTCTAGTACAAATTCATAACATAAGAGAACGAAAATCTTTGGCACTAAGAAAAATCTTCGGCACTAAGAAACAATGGTCATATCTCAATGATGAAACACAAAAACACAAACAAAAGCAACCACCAAGAAAAAACAACGCAACAATGTTACCAAAGAGTGGTGGAGTGGTAAAGAGTGTTTCAAATAACCTAGAGGTCTTGAGTTCGATACTTGCTTCCACCGGTTCTCTAAAGGCCACCGACCCGGTGCTTGCGCCGCGCTTTACCTGTTCCCCTCGGTTAGTCGGGTATTGGGGGGGACCCGGGGGTTTACCGTGTAAGCGGGTTCCCGCGGTTATCAAAAAAAAAAAAAAAAAAAAAAAAAAAATGAACATCGCCGATGCTAAGAAAGAATAAAACATACCGGCGCTGAGAAAAGACCATCATCATTCACTACCATCAACAACAACGAATCTAACCAAGAATGTCATAAATAACCGAATCAGATCTCAGATAAGCGTACGCCCACCATCATCGACCTTTAAAATCAGTTTTGGACCCGAAGAACACAATCAAGAGTATTGCAAAATCAGTAATATGTTTTGGGGCGTTACCAGCCTCCTCAATCTGGTATGTTTGATCTCCATGTTCGATACATCGATCAGGTAATGTCATAACTCTCCACTGAAATTAAAGATAAACAATCCACAATAATAAACCACTTTGTCTAATATGTTTTATATAGTTTAAAATAGAATTTAGGCATATACCTTGAGGTTTCCATCAAGTAAACCATTAAAGGCCAAGTAATGTGCAACATATGAGCTGAATCCTCTATTGGAACCTTCTTCAACAGTGATGACCTTGTGAGTAGCACGAAGATCCATATATAATATACGCCCAATAATATAGCAGGATATTAAATTCTCATTAAACATCTGAAACTTTTGAAAGCTAGCTGTAAAGGGTAGATATGCAGGATACTTAAAGTGATATATGTTAAAGTAATTCATCCCCAATATCTATAATATCATTGTAGAGAATAGAAGCCAATACATGAGCTGGTCTATATGCAATATGCAACCAAATCATTCCAATAAAAAGTTTAAATTGATTGATGCATAGTCTATTATATCAAGTTTAAATTGGGCGTTATCTAGCAAAAAATGCTCCTTGGCGTGGTTTGAAAAACGTCGAATGGGGAAAAGGTTGGCCAATCACATTAGAGATTCCATTTGCTTGGCCAATAAGATTTTTAGGTGTTTTTTTAATTTTATTTTACTACAAAACATATTGCCCAATAATGCCCCATCCACACTACACCTATTTTAGAAAACGTCCAATAATGCTCCATTGCTGACTGGGCTGCCACATGGCGCAAAATGCCCAATGGTGAATATTGCCCACTACGCATGGTCTAATAGTAATAATAATAATATTTTTTTTTTCATTCCTTGAAGGAATGAAAATAAAAAAAAAAACACTCTTTACCTAGGAATGAAAATTATTAGAGGACCCGGGGTGGACACGTTATGTCCCCCCATAACGCGTGGAACATAAGCCAACACCGCCGCCGCCTTTCTTTTTAACGCGAAATATGTATAACGCGTTAAATGGATGACGCGTTGAAAACAACAAAAGTTGCCGTTCAATTGGACTGTTGACTGGGGGGCTGTGTATATAAATCCAAAAAATAAAAAACAAAAGTTGCCTTTCAATTCTCCCACTCACAATTCTCCAACTCAAAAAAAATAAAAAACAAAAGTTGCCTTTCAATTCTCCCACTCACAATTCTCCAACTCAAAAAAAAAAAAAAAAAAAAGTTGCCGTTCAATTCTCCCACTCACAATTCTCCAACTCAAAAAAAAAAAAAAAAAAACGGAAGTTGCCTTTCAATTCTCCCACTCACAATTCTCCAACTCAAAAAATAAAAAAAATCTTCAACTCAATACAAAAAAATTCTACAACCAAAACAGTTTTCAGTTTTATAAAAAAACAGATTTAAAAAAAAACAGTTTACAGTTTTATAAAAAACAGAATTTAAAAAAACAGTTTTCAGTTTAAAAAAAAACAGTTTTCAGTTTTTAAAAAAACAGTTTACAGTTTTATAAAAAACAGAATTTATAATGTAAAAAAATAAAAAATAAAAAAATTAGTGAGTGATGGAATTTGTACAAGTGATGACCATTTCCAGCAAAAAAGGGTGTGAGTGATGGAAATAATGGTTGATGACATGGCAGAACCTGATTGGATGTTGTCAGTGATGGAATTTGGTGTGAGTTATTCCACCCCTACCCCCCTTATATTTGTAAGGAGTTGCATTCCTTTGAATCCTCCATTCCATTAACACATGATAACCAAACATGTTTATTTCATTCCATTAGAATGATTCATTCTTTTCCATCTTCTATTCCTTTATACTAATAAGAACACACAACAACTTGAAACTTCTACTAATAAGAATACTAGATTTCCTTTGGTTTCCTTTGGTTTTCGAATAGGCATAAAGATTTTGTAAAGGATTGGAAATGTTGGTCTAATGTGACCGCTTGGAGAGTCGGAGGTTTTCGCGCGTGGTAATGAACCTTTCAAAAAAAAATAATAAATAAAAATAAGAATACTAGATTATAGTCAACATAACCACATTTTAAAAACCATGCCTTCAACACAAAGCACATTGATTAATGAATTCCTGGTAAATGATCTGTGAAGAATAGATTTAACCTTTGATGCACATTTAGTTAGCTTCCCAATCGGGAAAATTCATTAAACAATCGTCACACATCCAAAAATATGGGATGAATGACTCACCTAAAATGTGAAAAACAGATCGAAGTTACTGAGAAAAGTAATGAAATTGCCTAATTTGATCAGTGGGCCCAAGAATTATGTGGGAATTATATGGTCAAATTAACATAGGAGCTATGGGACATGGACTAAAATATAGAGCCGTGATATGCACAAAATAAAAATAATATTGATACGTGTTTTGCACAAAAATCATAATGTGTACCGTTCTGATAATACCAATGTTGGCAGCAGCTCCGCATGTCATGGCACTATTTTAATCACAACTCCGCTTTCAATGAAATTTGTGTCAGAACGTTGAGAAAAAAAACTATTAAACATACACACAAGTATTTAGTATTTCCAATATATATAGTAATAATAAAAAATATTAAATAACTGTTATAGTTATTACGAAGTTATATAAATAATTAAAGTGTGTGTATATAAAAGTTAATAGGTTCTGGAACCGTGTATTACACGTAGTTTTACATTAAAACGATATAATCTGTAAACAAAAACTTCATGTAACACTGACATTTTTATTACTATATGACAGTTCATTTATACAATTAACAGACTCATTTTTAAAGCATTTAATAATCAAGAGATGAGTATCTTAATTTACTAGAATTACACTTTGTTACATGTTTGAGTCAGGATTAATGCTAGATCTACTAATTTTACACATCACGCCTCAACCTTTTTTTTTTTTTTTTTGGAAAGTAACTTTCATTAACCAAACAGCCGACCCAATCCGGGCCGACAAAAACAACTACAAAACACAAAAACACGCAATTACATATTTACAAAAGAGCACCACTCCCCCCAATCTAACCCTTTGTGCTTCGATCTATTAAAGAACCACAAAAAACACAAAGCTTTAACCTCACTAATAATGTTCTCAATCGTAGCCGGGACCCCAACCGTTGATGTATGCCTTCACTCGTGTTTGTGACCATTATAATAATGTGTATGACAAGGTACTAGCATACGTGAAATAATTAATTAGCTCAAAATGTTTTGTTGCAAGCCCACTAAATATATTGAATTATCACATGGCTGAATATTATAAAACACACTACTTAAATTGTGATACAATAACCAAGACGTACTATACTAGCATCTCAAATTTTCAAAACAATTTATGTATTTAGTTGTTATAAACCAAGGTCTAACAACCGAATCAAAGTAGTATTGGCACAAGGTGCGGATTCCAAGTTGGTTCTATAGTCACAGGAATCAAAGTAGTATTGGCTGATAAGGTGCGGACTCCAAGTTGGTTCTATAGTCACAGAGTGAACGAGGCATATATCCACGAGAATGGTTACTGGCCGTCAACATGATTTAAGACTTGATCGATAATAACTGGGGTTTGGAAAACGCATCTTGTAACATTTCCAATTTTCACGCTTAGTTGATCTTGTAATCACTTGAAATTTCATTGTCCGGGCATGTGCCTAAGCTTTTCATAAACGTATTAGACTTGTAACAATATAATCATAACAATAGGGTGACTAATTTTATTGGAGTTCATAGTTAAATCTTTGTAAAACATCAATTAATCACCACATTCGATATGTAAAACAAACAAGCTGAGAAACCAAAGAAAACATAATTGAGTAACATATATGATACACATATAAACTTCGACCTAATTTTTCAAGAAATGGTTGATTTTGGCATTAAAAAAGACAGCACTACTCACAATCATCTTGTCACCACCAAATAAAGTTTGAAGGCTCACTTCAAATTGTTTCGATTGTTAAGGAAGATTTAGCAAACTTAGGTAAACAATGTTTTATAGAATTTAAAATTAAGGAAGATCTAGCAAACTTAGTTAAACAATGTTTTATAGAATTAAAAATATAAAATTTATTGTCCTACACTCGGTTAAGAACTGAGATATGGACTATGGCTGGTTTGCCCCATGAAGGCCAACCCTTCAAGACAAGGGTTTCTTTGTTATAATTTTTTTAACATATCACTTGTTTTTTTAACTGAACAAGTTTCTTTTAATCCATTTTGGCTATTTATTAAGTAATCCATGTTTTTAGATACGTAAATTTCAGATTTTAGTTATAACACTAGATAACAAATAAATTTTCGAAAGTTATCCTTTATTTATTATTATCATATTTTAATTCTAGCACTTAAAAGTGCTTTAAACCCTTCATATATGATAGATTCTAAAGGTTATACCGAAACCTTTCTGTTTCATTATGTGGGACTTTTGCCGGATTTATCACAAGATAACCTGCTCAAGATAACCCTACTTTTATGTGTTGGCTATAAAATTCTGTTGCAATCCAATTCGACACACCTAACTGGGTAGTCAAATGTTGTTATCCTTTAAAACGCTACTAGAAAACACACAAGGGCCAGTGTTATTTGGAACGATCAATGGGAACGTCATTTTGAGATATTTAGACATTTACATCCTATACAGTCTGTTTACACGTGTGTCCAAGAAACTTTCTAGTCCACTGGCTCTTTGTGACCGAGGTGGATATGGATTTCGCTGTGGTGCGAACTGGGATGACCTAAAGGTTGTTAGGTTTAGACAACATTCTAAAAATATGTCATGTCTACAAATTTAAAGAGAGTTCATGGAGCACTTCAGAATACAACATTTTCATTAAGTTTAAAAATGACATAGGTACATTTAGAAATGGAATTTTGTATAAGATTGCATATGTAGGAATGTGTTGATCGTCCTCGATGTTAAAGATATGGGACTTTCATAGAGAAATCTACCATGTACCTTTCAATTGTATATCACTGAATAACAAAAAATAATATTACACAATCCTTTACATATCATAAAGACAAAATAGTTGTAATGTTAGGTACAAGGAGAACGTTGTAGAAACTTAATTATACAATGTTAATAAACAATTTTATAGGTCTAATATAGAGATTGAGAATAATGAATGCACTGTTTATGAAATGAGAGTTTTTGAGATAAAGATTCAAATACTGAAACACGAACATCGAATGGCTTTTTCACTTTTCATATCAGCCAAGGATTGTTACATGTAGCACTCGTACATCACCTAAAATTTATATTGAAATTCATATAAAAAATATCAAATAAAACTAAGCATTATAACATCTTTCAATCTTAATTATTCTATACCACCAAGGAAAAACTAAAATATAAGTTAAAAATTAAATTGAATTTGGTGTCAAATAACAAATTCAACCCTTTTCATTTTCAACCATTAGGGGGGGGGGGGGGGGGGGGGGGGGGGGTTAGTACCCAAATCGGGTACACCGCCCCTACCTATCCGGGTACCTCAAAGGTAGTGTGTTGGGGTTGTAGTTATCAATCTAAAAAAATCTAAAAGGTGTGTGAATAGGAGAGAGATAGAGAGAATAGTGTGTATGAAGAGAAAAACAATTAAGACCTCAGTTTAAAAGACCAACCATAAAAAAAGATTGTTTTCCAACAACATATGTTAAAGATCACATTTCACCAAAAAAATACGTAAATAATAAATAAAAAAAAGTATAAAAATCCCCCCTTAATTGTAAATTACAAATGGACGAACCCATGATTATATACCCAGTGGTGCACCCATGAAGAATCTCAAACTCGAGCTGGTTCGAGTCACATGGAGAATCTCCTCACTGTAGTGAAGCTAACGGTGTTTCTCTTGCAGCAACATTCATTCTTGTGCTCTGTCTAACACACTTTTATTCTTGTCTGGTGTCTAACATTCTTTCCGTCTTGTTCTTTGTACAATATACATTTCAGCCATGTGAAGTTGTGAGTAAAAATATATGCCACATAATGTAGCTATTTTTTCAATGGTAAACTTAGTGCCATGCATAATATTAGTTACAATCTTTTTCTATTCAAAATGCATGATGACAGACTTGAGAATTTGTGCCAAAACCATACCTCTAATGAGGTATGAATCGATCGATCTTAGTAATTTTTTTTTTTTTTTTTTGCACAAGTCATCAAAGTCTCAAGTAACTTGTCCACATAAGGGGGAGGGGGCGGTCCGTTATGGACTCCCCATAACGAGTGATAGTATCACTAACACTGCCGCCTCTATGTTGGTAACGAGTGATATATATAACGCTTTGAATAATTATTGAGGGATGTGTATGACTTGTACATTGTGTATTAATACTTGTACATTGGAATCCCATCACTAGTGATGACCACCCCCACTACATTTCTATCACTGGTGATAAAATATTGGGTGATGACATGGCATGATTTGATTGGATAGTGGGAGTGATAGAATTCTATCACTAGTGACCACCCCCTCCCCTAAGTGAAATTAGTCGCAGCAATCAGATCAAGAAAAAGAACAGCAAAACTGGATGCCATAATCGGAAAAGAAGCGAGAGCAGTAAGCATATATATAACTTGATGTACGTGTAAATATCATGCATTTATACTACAAACAAGATACACGATTATCATGCATTAATTAAAAATGAGAATGAGTTTAGTGAAAAAATCATTAATGCATTATAAAAGGGGACTTAGATGCAGACTTTCAGTTAATGGGTATGGTCATCAAGGTAAGAACGGGACCAACGACGACTATAATTTCGTTCTACGCATCTGATTTTGAAAAAAAGTTTTATACTTGTATAAAAAAGCATGTCACGACTAATATTCAGAATTTTATAAAGCATTAAGCTATATTATTATAATAACAACAAGAGTAAACCATGTCGGTTTAAAAAAAACTAAATGTTGGGTTGCTTTGATAATATATACATTTGTATTTGGATCGATTACTTATATATGTTAATATACAACTCACAACTCAGTTTTAATTTTTAAACACCCGAATTGAAGTGTCGTTTTCATCGTTGAACCACCGTTTCGATACAAGTTTTACATCAATGGACTCGTATCGTCGTTCTAATCAAAAACCCTAAAAAATCTGTTTGTAATTTGGAAAAAAGCTTAACTCCGTTAAGTTTTTTAACGGGGGACCATTGTAGGAAAAATAGGTGAAAGGTGGGACCAGTGGGGGGAATATTCTGAGGTGGGATTATTAATGGCCAATAAGGTCTAGGTGGGATTATTACAGGGCAATTTCCCTAAATTTTAAACAAATTTTACGGTACCCGTAAACGCAAACTTGTGGTGCTCAAAACTACACACACGACTTTTTTTTTTTTTGAATTTTTTTTTTTACAAATGTGTTTATAATACACGCATCTACGTTTATAAAAAAAAAATTTGGTCCACCTCGCCCCGTACGGTGTAGTTCTCAAGATTCTTACAACCAGATGTGGTTTTCATTTTAGCGGTCCCCTATATATATATATATATATATATATATATGACAATGCTAGACAGAAAACCCTATTTAGGTAGAAAACTCTGGAAACCCAAATCTCTCCGCATTTTTACCCAACCTCCCGACATTTTTTTTTTGAAAAAAATAACACATGTAATATACATGTTTTAGAGTGTTTTGGGCCAAAAAAAACAAAAAAGCGCCGAAGGGATTTTTTTTAAAAAAATAAACAAATTTCAGTGCCTAACATGTGTTAGGCCACAAAGACATAAATTGCTGAATTTTTTTTTTTTTAAATTATCCCTTCGGCGCTTTTTTGATTTTTTTGGCTCAAAACTCTTAAAAACATGTATATTACATGTGTTATTTTTTTCAAAAAAAAAATATCGGGAGGTTGGGTTTTCTAGGGTTTTTTATATAGATAGGGTTTTCTATATAGCCCTACCCTATATATATATATATATATAGGGGATGGTTCAAATGAAAACCACTTTTATTGTGAAAACTCAAAAACTAAGTAAAAAAAGCCTAAAAAACACACACAAAAAAAAAATTTCAATTTTTTTTATAAAAATCGCAGGTTATTATATATAAAAAAAATTTCGAAAAAAAAATTTTTTGTAGTACACATGTGTAATAATACACATGTGCACCACAAAAAATTTTTTTTTTTTTTTTGAAATTTTTTTTATATACATAAACCTGCGAAAATTGGTATGCAAAAAAAAAAATTTGGTATGTTTTTTTTGGCTTTTTTAATTAGTTTTCGAGTTTTCACAATAACTAATGGTTTTCATTTGAACATTCCCCTATGTATATATGTATATATATATATATAGAGAAACGGGATCAGGAGAAAACGCTCAAAAGTGTGAGAACGGTGAGAACGCTTCCTGGCCTAACACGTGTCACGCCGCTTAGAGAAAGGCGGATGGGCTTTTTTGTCCTTTCATATTTCTTTTTTATTAACGCGTGTCTCTTCATCTTTCCATTTTTTGGCGTTTATTAAATACGCGGCGTTTTTATTGTTTTTAGATCAGAACTATAGTAAATATTTTGGCGTTTTAAGTATTGTTTTGGCGTTTTTATTGATTTTTAGATCAGGATGCAGGCTTTTAATGTAAAAAAACATCAGTAATTTTCTTGATTTTATTATATCAAGTGTTTTGCCATTTAGGATACAGGTCTATAATGTGACAGACAATTATGGCGTTTTGAAAAGATAAATAATTTTCAATTTTCCATGTAGTGGCATTAATATAACTATAATGTTTTTGGCAATAAATGATACCGTCTCTTTATTTTACTGTTTCTTTCAATTTTCATCTGTCAATTAGTGTTGATTTTTCCAGTAATACTTTGTTTGCGTTTTTGGCGTTTTATATACAACCTCGTACTTTGCTAGCATTCGTTCTCACAGTTTTCAAACTATCAGGCGTTTTGGTGTTTGTAGTTTTTGGCGTTTTATACTCAATTTTTTTTAAAATAGCAGAGAATTAGATGATAAACAACAAAGAATTACATAACAAACAATAGAAAATGAAAAAAAATTGTAATCTAATTTTTCATTCAAATCTTTACTGTCATCAGCCTCTTCTACTTTAACCTTTTTGGCGTTTTGAACCTGTTTTTGAATACCTTATGTAGATCCTTATTTTCCTACATAACGGCCGTCTTTAGAAGATGCTTATTTTTTGTGGCATCCTTTATGGTGGGTGGATATATACTTGTTTGATGACATGTTGAAGACCAACACCTACTCTAATGTATTGATCTCTTCATGCCATCCATATATCCATCAAGAACAAAGTGACAAGATGTCATATCAGTGTCATCAGTCTCTTTGTCTTGAATATTTGTCCATCTCATTCAGCAAAAGATTATAGAGATACCCAACTCAGAGAAGAATCCATTCAGTGAAACTTCATTCAGATCAATACTCAATATAGCAAAATCGAGGTTCTGCATCTGTGGCTTTTTTAAGTATTTTTTTTTTTTGTGTTTTTAAAGTGAATGGTTTCTAGGGAATATGGCGTTTGTTTCTGGTTTTGTGATAAGTTGTTTGTGCAGAGAAGTCTCTCTTTATAGGATGTTTTTTACGCGTAGTTTAAGCGGGATTTTATTTATAATAAATGATATTAATAAAGTAGCCGTCTTTTCAGTTTTACTGTATATTTTTACTGTTTTTTTGTTCAGCTTTTCAGGTTTGGCGTTTTTGAATGGGTTTAAGTAGTTTTTTGCGTTTTTTTTTTTTTCATTTTTAGCTTTTTTTTAATTAATACTTCTGCAAATTACTTTCATTATAATTTGGGAGTTTTTGGCGTTTTTACTCCATTTATGGCGTTTTCATATGCATTATGACTGTTTGGCGTTTAATTAAGATAATGTATTTTTTTATTCTAAGTTGAAAAATATATAGCAAACAACAGAAAAAGAAAATTAAAAAAATAAAAATAAAAACAATTCATCTTCCAAATCTTCACTGTCATCAGTCTCTTTCTTCTTTGAATCATGTTCGCTGGTGGTTTGGCTTTGCCATGCTTGTGTTTTTGTGGCCGTTTGGAAAGACAAAATGACATGAGTTTTTTTTTTTTTTTTGAATATGTATCTTCAAACAACTCAGTAGTGTCATTCGTCTTTTCATGCCATTAAAATATTCATCAAGAACAAAACACAGAAAATGACATAAGTCTGACCCCAGCATCTTTTTGTTTATGATTTGTCCATCTCATTCAGCTAGGGGTGTAAACGAACCGAACGAACACGAACAAGGCCTTGTTCGTGTTCGTTCGTTAAGAAACTAAATGTGTTCACGAACGGTTCATGAACACTTACCGAACGGGATTTTATGTTCGTGTTCGTTCACTAAGGAAATGAACGTGTTCGCGAACGGTTCACGAAAACAAACGAACACAAATAAATTTGGCGAACGCGGTGAATGATAAAGATAGATGGCCCAGAGAGTAGCACTCGAACTTGAATCTCTTATTGTGGAACGGAGGTCGATCGTATTCACCGATGTAAATAATGAGAAATGAAAGGGAAATGATGCATAAACAATGTGAAAATAAGTTTCCTAGTTTCATTGTTAGGGTAATAAAATAAATAAAAGTTTAATAATATAAAAAGTACAAATAAAATATAAGAAAGTACAAAGATCTTCAATTAAAACTTAAATATACGAACATCAACGAACGCAAATCAACGAATGTTCACGAACACGTTCACGAACACCTTACCGAACGTTCACGAACACAATCGAACGAACGAGACCTCTGTTCATGTTCGTTCATTTAACTAGTCGAACGAAATTTCTTGTTCATGTTCGTTTGTTTATTAAACGAACGAACATAAACGAACTTCCCGCCGAACGGTTCACGAACTGTTCGCTGAACGTTCGGTTCGTTTACAGCCCTACATGCAGCAAAATGTTATTTGAGTCACAGCACCTCATGGAAGAATGCATTATCCGACACTTTGGCGTAGAACAATATTTTGAATATACAAGAAACGATATTTGGCATTTTTGGCGTTTTACTGAGAAAATAGTGTATCTGAAGAACCGTCGATCTTTTGGAATCTTTTGATGTTTGAGTGTTTTGGCGTTTTCTAAGATGAATGGTATATAGTAGAAAATATGGCGTTTTTAGTAGTTGTGTTTGATGTTTTGGGGATTTTGATGTTTGTAAGTTGAATGGTATATAGTAGAAAATATGGTGTTTCAGGTTCTGGGGGATGTGTTTTTATGTCTTGGATGTTTTTTGTTTATATAGCGATGTGATTTGGTCCGTATTGGCGTTTTATTCATCATTATAGCGTTTTGGTATAGAGGTGTAAAGACGCTTTTACCCTTAATTAGGCGCGTCCATGTAATAAATTGATGTTATTTACGAAAACGCCACCGCGCCAATCTAGTCCATAGATTGTTTTAATCGGACGATCCATAAGCGTTCTCACCGTTCTCACACTTTCTACCGTTTTCTCCAAATCCCGACCCTATATATATATATATATATATATAGGTACGGGATCAGGAGAAAACGCCCAAAAGTGTGAGAATGGTGAGAAAGCATCCTGGCCCAACACGTGCCGCGAGATATGATTAGGGCGTGAGGGTTTTTTTGTCTTTTCAATCTTCTTTTTATTTTCCCAATTTGTGCTGCTTCATTTTTGCCGTCTAAGATTATTTTGGCGTTAATTGTATTCATTAACTAATTGGCATTGAATTAATTGTTTTTGTGTCACATAGATATTTTTTTGGCGTTATAGCGTTTCTCTGGTCAATTTTTTGGCATTTTGTGGCGTTCTATAATAATTCACTACGAGTCATTAATATTTTCATAAGATTACAATAAGACCAAATGTTTTTTATTGCGTTTAGTCAATTTTTTTGGCGTTTAATACACTGACAAGGTGCTTTGCCAGCACCCGTTCTCACAGTTTTCATACTACTAGCGTTTTAGTGTTTGTAGTTTTTGGCGTTTTATATTATAATGTATTTTATTTGTAGAGAATTAGATAACAAACAAAAGATAATTTGATAACAAAACAATATAAAATGAAAAAGAAAAAAATCAAAATGGTAATCTAATTTCTCATCCGAATCTTCGGTGTCATCAGCCTCTTCTTCTTGAATTTGTTTTGGCGTTTTGAACCTATGAATACCTTAGCTAGATGCCAACTTTCCTACATAAACCACGTCTTTTTTAGACGAAGCTTGTTAGTGGTATCCTGTTTTTTGGTGTGATATTCTTGTTTGGTGGCATGTCATTAAAGATCAACTCTTGCTTGAATGCTATTTATAATAATGGAGTCCAAAATAGCATTTTACATTTGTGTTGATCCCTTCATGCCATGCATATATTTATCAAGAACAAAGCTCACATGATGACATATCACTGTCATCAGTCTCTTTTTCTTGAATATTTGTCCATCTCATTCAGCAAAAGATTATAGAGATAACCCCCCTCAGAGAAGAATCCATTCAGTGAAAGCTTTGCCATCTGTGGTTATTTTAACTAACTTTTTGGTGTTTTAAAGTGAGTGGTTTCTAGAGAACATGGTGTTTGTTTTTCTGGGTGTGATCAATTCATTGTGTATAGACCCCTCTTTTATAGGAGTTTTTTGGCGCGTAGTTTAGGCGGGATTTTTTATTATAACAAATGATAGTAATAAAGTAACCGTCTTTTCAGTTACTGTGTGTATTTACTGTTTTGTTCAGCTTTATCAGTTTCTAGGGTGATAAACGTCCCATCTTCCGAGTTTGGCGTTTTTTTAAATGGCGTTATCCAGATCAAGATGACAAAATACAATAACGGAGAAAATATTAAGCAGGAAAAATATTTTTTGTTATTTTTGGCGTTTTGTAAGCAATAATTTTTTGTAGTATTTTTTTGGCGTTTTGCAAATAAATAGAGAAATATATCATTTAATTATCTTTAAGAAAAGAATATTACACAGAAGAAAACTAACAAAAAAAAATTAAAACTCTTCGTCAGAAGGTACTTTATCCGAGAAGTATCCATCACTTGCATCATATTCTTCCTCGGAGTCTTCATCTAGACCTTCATCCATGTCATCACCTTCACTTTCATCGGCTTCTTTTTTCCTGAAGATTCTGAAGCCTCCATTTGAACATGTCTTGCATTAACGCCATTTTTTAGTCCATTTATGTGTTCAAACAAGTGGACTTGATCGTCCTAACATACACCCTCCTTTTGTTGTCAAAACGCAGGACGAATCGTATGATTGCCAGAGTGTATCTCCACCAAACGATGGTTGCCATTTTTGGCATTTTGGTTAAATTGGCGTTTTTGGTTAAAGATGTTTTTGTAGAAATGATAGATTGAAGTGATTATGGAAGTGATGTTTTACGTCGTTTATATAATGATGTTTTTGGTGCATAATTTAGGAGGGAATTTCTTTTAATAAATGTTAATAACTGAATCTCCAACGCGTTTTATCACTAATTTTTGGCGTTTTATATTTAATGGCGTTTTATTTTTTTGAATGGCGTGTTATCATTTTTGTTGGCGTTTTGAATTTGAGCGGTAAGAGACCCTTTTACCCTTAATGAAGCGTGTCCCACATAATAAATTGATGTTATTTACGAAAACGCCACCGCGCAATCTAGTCCATGGATTGTTTTGATCTGACGATCCATATCCGTTCTCACACTTTCCCCCATTTTCTCTAAATCCTGACCCTATATATATAGTAGGATTTCTAGCGCTATCGCGGCGGGTTTTGGTTATCGGTTCGATTTGTTACATACTGGCACGATACAGACACTCGGTATAACAATTTTCATGTGTTTTACATCGATCCAAAATCATAAAAATAAACACTAGTAGTGGTATCGATGTAGTTCAGATGATATCACGCTATCAGTATCGGTTTTATCATCTCAAGCAAAGTTGTATACATAAAATATTATCGAAATCAGATAAATTAAAAAATGAATATGAGTATCAGTACTGATGTTGTTCGGTTCGGTTTGGTATGATACAATATGCTGTTAGTTTATCAAAACGAAAACCATAAAAAAAACGAATACGGTTCGACTGGGGACACGTTAAGGATTAAATATGTGTATATAATAGAAATAAATGAGTGAATGTTAGTCCCTATTGAGACCATACAATGGAGACTTATTTTTAGTTATTTAGGCCACTATTTAGAACTAGAATAAGGGACTAGTTGGTGGATTTAAAAAAAAATAGTCCTTGGTAACCATTAGTACTAATATGAAAGTATCACTGGTACGGTATGTACATTCACCTACATAAATAAATAAAAAATGTTAATTTAGTTTTTAAAAAGCGGTGATATGAAATTGTGGCATATATATCAACTAATCAAATAGACCACAAGCGCATCTTAAATTACATGATCTAAGTAAGTGTACCTTTTACATATTGATTAATCAGAAATGAAACAAAACTAACTACAATTGTAGAAGTTTAATGAATTGTTGGGATTGAACCCTACCAGAGGAACAGATAATGAAAGCCAAAACTGGTTCACAACAGTGGATTCACAATAAACAGCTGTTTACACTAAGTCTTCTCCCTTGAAAGTGATTATAACATCTGATGGTCCTATATCCCCTGTCCGCATATAACAGCTGCTGTTCTTCTAACTACTGATGAAGCCCAGAAGACTGCTGAGAAGTAAACACTGCTGGTACAATCTACTGATGACAAAGCACTGCCCAACCAAGGACTGATCAACCTTGAGGAAAGCACAGATGTAAAGAGAGAGCAGTAGTTTAGTGTGTCATCTGTCTTATACATAGTCAGTGGTTAAGATTAGCAGTGTTTGTATAAGCACAGTAGATACAGGTTGTTAGGCTGTTAGACGTCGCTTTCATGGTGACGTCAGCTGAGATGCCTCAGTGGTTTGGCTTGTCTATAAATGGAGCAGTACTCTGTACTGTTACATTTTGATCGTCTTGAGTGAGTTCTTCTCCTCAATTCAATCCTTTCATCTTGTGCAACCAATCATGGAGTATCAGGCTGAGGGGGAGCTTAGTTTGTAAGCATGCTTGTAATCCTTTTGATTTGTATTGTAAATCTTTCGACTTATGGTGAAGCATGTGTTCATCTTAACTAATTCTCTTTTTTATTGTGTTTACAAAGTTTGTTATTCATTTCCGCTGCACTTTACATTGTTTTATATTCATTCGTAGTTCAAATCATACAAACTAACACAATCATGAGAGCCTTCGATCCTAACAATTGGTATCAGAGCTTGGACAGTCAAATTCGATCTGACAGTCAATTTGACATAACAGTTCAGCTCAAAATTCATTGATAAGGTTGGCTGTATTTTGTTGAAAAACAGAGTAATGATTGATCACGCTTAACGTTGTTATTCAAATACTCTGTAAAACAACCAAAATGTCATAAGACACACAAATTTCACACAACAAGTGATGTCATGCACAAGTTACTCATAGTTTTCAGATCTGAAAACATGCTGTTAAACTATGGTATTATTTCTTATTTTCAAAATTGATTTCAACTGTTGTTTATGAAATTTGTGATGTTTTCATTATATTAGATGCTAAAGTATGAACCTCAGATTAACAAAACCTATGTTCATAAAAACATTGGTGTTTTGCTAACATAAAAAGAGGGAAATTAAAACTTTAGTCATTAGATCTTATGTGTTGAAAAGCAGGTTGGGAATCCTGTTAAAAAGGACCAAATCAACTCTGTTAATAACATATTAAGAAAATCAGGTGTTGAAATAGTCCAATTCATATGGAATGTGATATTTGACATATGCATGAACAAAATATGCCCAGATCTCTCAAAAACATTACTGCAAAATGATTCTGGACTAAGTATTTCTTCAATAAAGACCTCCCAGTAAGTATTTCATTACTTATGAATGGGAAGGGTTAAAAGGGAAGAAAGTAAATCACAAATACTCAAAAGTGTGTTTATCTCAAAAATCTTGAAGACAAAAGTAAAGAGTATAAACTCAAAACACTTAAGAGTTAAAATCTGGGGTAAAGATGGTCATTAAGCAACTGTATGCATTCATTGAGTCAGGAAAGTTCAGGTAACAATAGTACCTCCAGTGGATGAACATACAAGAGGACTAGACAAATTTTCAGAATCATCACATGGTATCAAAGTCTATAACAGAGTTTTCAAAAACTCATGTGAACATGTGTCCTCATTTTTGTGGTCAATCAATCAACAAGAAAATGGTACCAAACAGTGGTCAAAATGTATTTACAATTTCATACCACTGTTGTCAAACCACTAACTATTTTCATAAACTTGAGACTGATATGATTAGGAGTTCTTGTGGAAATTATACCAGATCCTTTTGGTGCTGTTTTCAGAAAATCCTTTATTTATTTTTCTGAAAAAAAAAAGGTTTTTCTCAAATAAAGCAGGATATGTTATTCTTTATTTTTTTTAAGAATGATATATTTTGAATTTTTTTTACTGGTTTTTGATGGTAAAAGTCTCAATCTCCTGTCAGGATATATAACCTTTATTTTTGTTGGTAATATTATCCTCAAAATGGATCAAAAGGAAATGGTATATATGTCAAAGTCATGTCAAACTCAAGTTTGTTTTTACACTGAGCAAAAGATTGATTGTTAACAGATCTTAGAATACTTGGGTACTCATGTTTTAATTTAAACAAAAATGAGTTGATCTGAGCAAAAGATTGATTGTTAACAGATCTTAGAATACTTGGGTACTCATGTTTTAATTTAAACAAAAATGAGTTGCCTTAGTAAAAAGTGTACATCATCTGGGGTACTAAACCACTGTCAGGAATTCGTATGAACTTCAAAATGTGAAATTGACATGCGGCAAAACCTTGAATGAAAATTCTCAAAGCAGTTGCTGATATACTAGTCTTTCAAATCTTTACCATTACCCCTAACCACTGTGTTTGTTCAAACATATGTTTCCTAAATATTGTCTACTGCTGAAAGTCAACCTCCGACCTTTCATTTTCTTGGCAAGCACTGATGCTCAAAATCAGTGTCTTATCCACTGATATGCTATCCACTGATAGTGAAAATCATCCACTGCTCACAAAATTATTACCGTTGTCACCACTGATATTTGTTTCATCAGTGGTTCTCCAAAACAACTGTCCTCCATTATTCATCTTATCACCAGAGGTTGGCACGTGGTCAGTTTTTAGCCATCGGATCTTTGTAACCGCTGCCACATCAGCACTTACTTTTTCCCTAAATAAAACCCTGATCAAAACCCCAAACAGGGTTTTACACTGTCGAATTGAATTCCAAAAATTCTCTTCTCAAAGCAGTTTCTAACCTTTCTTCCCAAATCACTCTCCGATCCTTCTTCATCAAAATGACGAAATCAAAGTCAAAATCAAAATCATCTTCATCTTCATCTCCCAAAGAAACCACACAAATGACCGCTGAGCATATTGAAATCCCATACAAATCCCCGCACAACTACTTGGGTCTACTCACAAAACCCACCAACAATCACACCTTCGATTCCATCATCGACATTATGTCTGCGTCAAAGTACAAAACTTTGCTTACAGCAGATGCTCCAATTTATCAACAAACCTAGAGAGAGTTTTGGAAAAAGGCTACGCTTGAAAAACAAGACGATAAAGTCATTGCCATCAACTCCTCGATACAGGGTAAATCGGTTCAAATTACTCCACAATCAATCTCAAAAGTCTTTAAACTCGATGATCAGAAAGGTAAAACTTCTTTTGATAAAACCGAGTTGAAAACTGATTTCTTAAAAAGGGGATATGCAGAACAACCTAAAAAGGATACCTTACAAAAAGGTTTCTTTCCTTCTGAAACTAGGTTTTTATTCCACACACTTTTGATGTGTGTCTCAAATAAAACAACTGCTTTTAATGAAATATCTTCAAAGATACAATGCCTGGGTTATGCTATTTTAAAAAATAAAAATTTTAACTATTCCCAGGAGATCTTTGATGATTTGGTGAAAAATGTGGATAGCAAAGCATTTCTACTTTTTCCAAGGTTTCTAAGCTACTATTTTAAACAAAAATTTGGAAAAGAAGATGAAAATTTGCTCAAACAAGGTGCTTATTTTCAAATAAAAGGTTTAACAACTGAAACATTCTCAAGAATGATGGCACCTATAAAAACAAAAGCATAGGTGCCTGAGCAGAATTTAGCAGCTACCACTGCTCCTCAGGCATCTACTGTTGAGCCCACTGCTCCAGGTGATCATAGCAGCACAACCACTGCTTTGAAACCCACACCTGACATCACCAAAAAGACCAAAAAGAAGTCTTACAAAAAGCCCACCAAACCCAAGAAAAAGGCAACTCTGGAAGATGAGATCCCAGAGCAACTGCCAGTGATAACACAAATGTCACCAAAAACCACTGCTGCTACTTCCTCACAGCAGTTGGTAGAAAGATCTCCACCCTTACCTCAAACTCCTCCTGCATCCTCACAAAAGGATCAGGTTGTAAACATAGGGACCCCACAATATGAAGCTCTGGACCCAATCGGATCCATCTTCCTCAGTCCTGATCCCAAGGACATATCTCTTTCAACACCCATACCCTCACCAATCACATTACCACAATCAATAATACCCTTGTTACATGCAGTTGCTATAGCTCAGACACAAACCAGTTCCTCTCTATCACCTGTCACTGAGAGTATACTCCCACAAGTGACTGGGTCTGATGCTACTACACTTTCTATCCCAGCAACAATTGAGGAGGTTACACTGCAGGAGTTACAAGTAATTCCTGACAGTAGTTCAAGTGGAGCAGCAACTACAAGTGTTGGATCAACAGATCTACATTTGGCCAGTTGTTTCATTAATAAGACTCCCTTGAAGGCAATTTCTTCCATAGCACCACTGATAACCACTAGTGAGGCTGTTTTGTCCACTGGTACCATCAAAGGATTATCAAGTGCTAAAGAAATAAGACCCCAGAACCAAGAACAAGGGGCATCAATGGGTGATTTTTGGGACTCAGTTCCTAAGTCATACATTGGTACAACCACTACTGGTGGGAAATCAGATGATCCCAGTAACATGGGTGATGATTTAAAATATCAGGAATTGACGGGCAGAGTTGAAAAACTTGAAAGTTCAGTTGTTGAAATAAAGGATATGGTACAACAGCTGTTAAAAGCTCAAAAAGCACAATCCACTGCTGTTCCAGCTCAAGCACCTGCACAGCCTGCACCTGCTGCAAATGAGTTGTGGAACCTATTCCAACCCCTGCTCCAACAACAGAGAGAAATGGCAGATCATCAGCATGCTATACATATTCAAGAGATGAGAAACATGATGGAGTCCAGGTTCAAAGACACCCAGACAGACATCAAGGCTATAAATGCCCACATCCTGAACATCACTGGCAAAGCTCCTCCCACTATACTCTTCATTGATAACCTCCCTCCAGATAATGCCAAAAAGGGGGAGAAAATCAGGCAGTGGAGGAAGAAGGGAATAGAAGATGGGCTCTATATTGAACCGGAAAAAGAAAACATGACCAAAAATATTCCTTTGCCAGATGGTAGCAAGAAAGTTGATGAGACCACCAATGCACTTGCAGAAGCAATAGCAAGTGTTAAAAAGGATAGAGAGGCTAAAAATAAAGCCAGGCTGGATCAATCAGCACAGGGTACTTCTGGGTCAAAGGATGATGAAAATCCTGAAGATGAAAAGAAGAAGCCTACTAGAAAAGTAAGGCAACCCAAATCCATTCCATTCAGACCTACAAAGGCTGCCTCTAAACCACCTTCAAAAAGGCTCCAAACCTCAAACCACCACAAAATCTCAAAAATATGATCCTGTTGCTGCTAAATATCCACTGGAACTAGAAGCTGTGAAAAATGAGATGAAACAATTTTACACCGAGGATGATCCTTCAAAAAGAAGATTTCCTTCTCTCATAGGCTTCATAGTCCCAGAAGACATGGATGAATATCTCGAGATGAAAGCAAGGCAAGCAAATATTAGAGCTAAACTTGAATGCAAAGATCAAGGTGATGAAGCCATTTCTAAAAAATTGGAATTTTTGCTCACAAAAGTCAAGATGATGGAAAACTATGCACAAGATCTGAGCAAAGAAAAAGCAGATCAACGAAAAGAAATGAGAAAAAGTTATCTTGCATACATCATGAAAGAAAAATTCTATCAAGCTGAAGAAAACCAATTTGAAGAATGGCCAATGGTTGCCTTAAAGCATGAAGCAAACAGAATTGAAAGGATTAAAAATGATCCAAGAAAGAAAAAGACAGCTCCAAATTGGAACAAATATAAAAAGTTCATTGCTGATCTTACATCCGAGTACAAAAAGAAAAAATAGGAACTAATAGATGCTAAGGTGGATACTGCTGAAGCCATAGCAAAATGGACAAAGCAGTATACCGACGAGGCTTATGAAAGGCTGAAGAAAAGAAGGATAACAGTCTCAGACGCTTCTAACAAGCCAGACTATAACAAGATAGAACAACAGCTGAATGCTCTTAAATCACTGATCACATCAGCAGATAACCCTATCCTTGTGGAAAACCAAGAAAAAGGAAGACTGCTGACCAGTGAAGAAGAAAAAGAAAAGGAAGCTGAGTACTTCACAGAAGCCATCAAGAAAATGGATCTAAAAGAAGAGAGCTCATTGAGCCTTCAAAACCTTGTCAAAAAGGTATTAACCAAACCTGCAGCAGATATCTCAGACACTGAACTTGAACAAAGAAAAAGGCAAGAGCTGATTGAACAAGAAGCTGCAGAAGACATAGCTGCAGCAAATGAAGTCATAGAAGAGGATTTTAAACGAATGTCTGAAGTACAGGATACTGCTTTACATTTTTTCTCAAGGCCAAAATCTCCAAGCTCATCAGAAAATAAATCTCTCCCGAGAAACCCATTGGGTTCAAAAGTACTAAAGTGGCTCTCTGATCAAAAGACCCATGTATTGACCCTGGTCAGATCCAATGGTGAAATGAAGTACATATCAAGGAAAGAAGCACTAGGCCTTAGTGTTGAAGATTTGCAGGATCTCCTTGAACTTTCATTGTGCAGGGATGAGGATGACATAAGTTCCAAAGTTTTTTGAAAAAGAATTTAAAAGACAAGCTAGTGAACTTCTGATGAGGAATAAAGATCCAAAATAATGAAGTGTTTTGGCATTATCTGTTCCAGGGGGAGATTATTGGGATTGAACCCTACCAGAGGAACAGATAATGAAAGCCAAAACTGGTTCACAACAGTGGATTCACAATAAACAGCTGTTTACACTAAGTCTTCTCCCTTGAAAGTGATTATGACATCTGATGGTCCTATATCCCCTGTCCGCATACAACAGTTGTTGTTCTTCTAACTACTGATGAAGCCCAGAAGACTGCTGAGAAGTAAACACTGCTGGTACAATCTACTGATGACAAAGCACTGCCCAACCAAGGACTGATCAACCTTGAGGAAAGCACTGATGTAAAGAGAGAGCAGTAGTTTAGTGTGTCATCTGTCTTATACATAGTCAGTGGTTAAGATTAGCAGTGTTTGTATAAGCACAGTAGATACAGGTTGTTAGGCTGTTAGACGTCGCTTTCATGGTGACGTCAGCTGAGATGCCTCAGTGGTTTGGCTTGTCTATAAATGGAGCAGTACTCTGTACTGTTACATTTTGATCGTCTTGAGTGAGTTCTTCTACTCAATTCAATCCTTTCATCTTGTGCAACCAATCATAGAGTATCAGGCTGAGAGGGAGTTTAGTTTGTAAGCATGCTTGTAATCCTTTTGATTTGTATTGTAAATCTTTCAACTTATGGTGAAGCATGTGTTCATCTTAACTAATTCTCTTTTTGATTGTGTTTACAAAGTTTGTTATTCATTTCCGCTGCACTTTACATTGTTTCATATTCATTCATAGTTCAAATCATACAAACTAACACAATCATGAGAGCCTCCGATCCTAACATCAATCAAATACTTACAATCGTCGAAGATATACACACGATATTACTAAAACTACAAATGAATCGTGTAAGAAGGTTAGATAGAACCAAACTGCAATCAAACGGATGCACATTGAAAGTTAGAAAATGCGATTAGTAGAGAATAATTTAACAGGGTAATTATTCTTGAAACTCATGTGACACCATAAGAAGTATAGATACAATCATATTGATATAGAATAAAAGTAATAAACGCAAATGAGAGAAAATAATTTAAGTGTCTAATTGTTTTTATACAAGCTCACATTCGAACTTACGCATTTTTGAAAGAAACAATGAGAAAAGTCTATATATTCAAATTGCAATCATGCACGATTAAGAAAGAAGAAATTAACCGTGTGATAATTATTAAAAGCTTATTTGTTATTCCTGCTAATCATTGTTTGTAAAACAGAGAATATAGTGAAAACCTATACATACCCTCCATCTTTCTTTTCTTTGTTCATTTTTTTGAACGGCAAATTTGGATCACTGACGGACCACTAGAGTATCATCGTGCTATCAGCGGAACCACCTGATCATCTCTATCTCCACTAGGCAATAATGTCTATACACCAATTCAGGAGGAAACCCAATAAATCTGGGAAAAACCCCCCTTGTGGGAATCGAACCCATGACCTAATTGTCATAAGCCTTATCCCACCTCTATGATGCTAATAGGCTATAATGCAATGGGCTTTTCTTTGTTCATAATATGCACACATAGTCACATAGAGATGCACATTACTTTGAATAAACATAATCAAATATGCAAACTCGGTAGTTACTAAATACACATTAGCTCCAACCAAATAAATAAACCGTAAATGCCAAATGAGCTAAAATAGTCTGATGATAGCTTGTAACGACTTTTTCCCGAGCTCTCTGGAGTCACTAAGATAATCTAGAAACTTTGCGTGGCTTCCCACAGGCGGTGGTTTGTCAACAAGGAATTTATACTAGCTACTTCTTGTGTAGATCTTATGTGTGCATTCACCCATCATCTCGTATGAGTTTTAAATGAAATTAATGGGGAACTAGTATTCTATTAGAAAACATGACACAACAAACATGATATATATATATATATATATATATATATATATATATATATATATATAATTACACGTCTGGCACACCCTTTAGTCCATCAGCGCGCCTTTCGAAAGTTTTTTACCCACCGTTCTAAAATAAGATATGATTACAAAAACACTCATATTCATGTGTTTTGTGTTATATCATAATAATTACATGTAAATAGTTATTGCTTATTTTACACTTACTAAAACATCTCTTAAAAATGGTTTATTTGTCTCAGCACTAATGATACTAGATTTAATGCATATTTTACTCTTACTCAAGCATGGTTGATTTGGACAGATAAAATTGCTTATGAGATTTATCTGGTTCTAGTTAAACGATATAATTGGAAAGTGTGGACAATTTAATTTTTTGTTCTGGTTCCAAAAATCTTTCTGAAATTAGTTTTCCACACCGGTTACGGATAAGATTGTGTAACTTATGATTTTTGTACTATTATCAAACGAAAAAAAAAGATATACGTTGACACACGTATTCCCACGACTATATGAAGTCACATATGTCATTGTTAGTATATTGAAAATACTCATTCCCTTGTGTTTTGTGAAAATCAATTTATCTTGCATGTAACTAAAATAGATATAATCTTAGTACTAGATGTAATGCATATTTTACTCTTACTCAAGCATGGTTGATTTGGATATATAAAATTGCTTATGAGATTTATTTGGTTCTACTTAAATAATATAATTGGAAAGTGTAGACAATTTGATTTTCCGTTCCGGTTTCAAAACCGTTTCTGAAATTGGTTTTCCACACCAGTTTTTTGTCTACGGATAGGATTGTGTAACTCATGGTTTTTGTACTATTATCACACAAAAAGATATAGGCGGACACAAGTATCCTCACAACTATATAAAGTCACGTATATCATTGTTATTATATTAAAAATACTCATTCCCTTGTGTAAAGTCACGTATTTCATTGTTATCATATTGAAAATACTCATTCCCCTTGTGTTTTGTGAAAATCAATTTAGCTTGCATGTATTGAAAATAGATATAATTAAAAAGGTAAAAAAAATACCATCAATTTGTTCACTTAAACTCTTATAAGAAAGATACATGGGTCTGCCGTTAAGCCATTCAACTATCCTTGAAGGGCTTCCGTTCGTAGGAATTCTTAACCTATTCACAAATCTCTATCAAAAAAGAATCACTAGATAAGAAAGTATGCAATTCTTTTCCAATTTCTTCTAAAGTAGCATCCTCTTTTAAGGTAGCATCTTCGGTACCGGTTAAAATACACAAACTCTTAGCACATAAAAATCTAACTTATCTCAAGACACGAGGATTCAACTTCCGTATATAAGCATCTACCTCTCCCTTCGTACTAGTTGGAATATGAACTAAAACACAAATTCTTGGCACATAAAATCTAATTTATTTCAAGACATAAGGATTCAACTTAGAGTCGGGGGTTCAACCTGCATATGTAAATGTGAATCTTCCTCTTCATGGCTGAACCATAATCTTTGGTTTCATTAAGAAACTTGTTTATCCTATAACAAGGTACAACAAGGGTTTCTTGAATAAAAAACTAATGTAACAAGATAACAATGATAAGATATTGTGACATAAGTATTAGAGATTTGTAAGGCGCAAGTTTGTGATGTCCAATTTAGGTCAAAGTCAGTTAAATGTTTTTTGTTTTGTGAGTTTGATTGAAGTTTTGTTGAGATTTTGTAGGCGTCCGGTGAATATAGAGAAACAAATGTGAGCTATCGTGTTTTTTTAATAAAAATCTTCAACATTTCCCATACCATCTCCTTTGGACGAGTCCGGAAATCCGGACACATGCATCTTGGATGCCTACTCCAATGCAGGAACCCGTCTAGTTTGTCGGTTCAGACATCCGAACACCTCCATGACAACAGCGTTGGAGGTGCTTCTAGCATGGGTGTTGACAAGAAAAATGTTTATCCTGTAAAAAGGAACAGGTAATTAGTTGGTTGGTAAAAGTCAAATGACAATAGTGATTAAGAAGCAAGGTTTGAATTTTATAATACTTTTATTGAAGCCAAAGCAAATAATGTTTTTGATACATAAAATAATCAAACTAGGTTAGAAAGCATGTATTACATGGGATTGAATAAATAAATCTATCAAAACCATTAGTTTATATGGGTAACTATGAGTCGAATACAAACACTTGCCACAATAAAGGGTAGTTGATTTAGTTTATAATCAAACTGGGTTAGAAACCCATTTATTACATGTGTTGAATAAATAAACATGTTACATGGGTTAACTAGAAACAACAAGTGTAACTTGTTGTTTAGTGGGTTGGTAGGTGGTAGTGTCGTGAACACCACCGATGTTCATTTCAAGCCCCATTTCAAAACCACCAAATGCCGACAACTGACATGCCTCGTTTCTCTCCATCCAGCTTAAGTTCATGATTTTAGGGTTAGGGCTTGTTTATCTGCAATTGGGTGGGTGTTTGGGGAGAAGGTTTTTCCTATATTTAGCAAAGATTTTGTGACAAATGTAGATGTTGCATTCATGGTACCTATATATTTAAATTTAAAAGAAATTTACTAGAGACTATGAAGGAGTGGCCAATGGTGGGCATGACAAATGGAAGGTGAAGATGGTTGAGGTAGGGGTGGAGAGGAAGTACATGTGTTGGAAATGTTCCGAGGAGATCATACGGAAAGAACTTATTATTAGATCACCTCAACAACTCGTCCAAAACACTCGTCTAATCCGGAACACCCCCCCCCCAACCCATTGTAGCCTATGACATGGGCTTGTCCGGTTTTGCCCTGATGGGTCCGAACGATGACATGTGGGTCCCCCAATTTTTTCAATCGACTATTTGATTTAAATGTCATTTTTAATCCCTCTTACCCAACGGTTGTTTAAAAAAAATCAATACTAAATTTAAAAAATATTAACTCACTTCGCTTTAATTTAAACCTTCACAAAATTCACACCAACCTCAAACTTTTAAACTTCCACTCTCAACCAATTTTCCTTTTCACACCAATAAAACTCCTTCCATGGATGACCAAAGAAGTTTTCAAGAATCGTTAGGCTCCGGCTGAAACCCAAACCAATATAACAACATCCCACTTTTCCAAACCTATGGGTTTATGACTTAACACGGTTCCATGTCTTGCCATTCCAACAATTCAGGTTCATGACTCAACCTGGTTCCATGCATCCACAACTCTACAACTATGGTTCCATGCCTCTGCCTGGTGCCATGCGTCTACCACGTTACCAGTTCTATGGGTTACCTCCCCAAACCGAGTCAGGTTTCAACCCCAATCTCCAACTGGGTGTCGGGTTCTAATCATCCGGTACTTCTACTCCATCTTTGTCTTCTAGCTGAAGAAACAAAAGCAAAAAAGTTATCGGTTCGAGTCCGAGAGTTGTAATACATAAATGGTCCGTAGAAGAAGTTCTTACACGAGCTTCCCTTCATGTGTCAACTTGCAACCTGGTAAAAACCAAAACACTATTGGGAGCACATCCACCACTATTTTTGTGAAGAAATCAATAATATGTATAACCGAACATAGAAAAACGTGAAGTCTCATTGGCATTATATGAGCACTCCCACAAATATTTTTTTGTGGAATTTACAACCGACAAAAAATAGCCATAACAATTACTCTGATGACCTATACATCAATCGGCCCAAAGTAGAGTATAAAGCTTAATACATAGTTTGTTTCAACTACAAGCATATTTTTCACATCGTGAAAAACAACCGAAATAATAAGTGATGTCAAAAAGGTCAAATACATCGGAGTCGGAAGCGTAGAAAAGAATGAAATCTCGATCGTGATTTGGAGTTTCAGTGTCAATCTTGGGGATGATAATGATACCCCTAATGAGTTTGAAGAGTTGCCTCGTCCAATGGGGAAAAATAAGGAAAAAGAGGCTGAAGCAAAACCGAGGAGGGAAACAAAACAAAAAGAGGCAGCGAATCGTGAAGAAGACGACGCGGTCAAGCATCAAATGCATCAATGCTTCGGAAAAAAGAGGAGTTGATGGATGGCAAAAGATTCGACTCAATCAACTTATTACGAATCAAGACACTACAAGAAATTGGGGTGTTTACCCACACATAATTTACCTATACATGTAAATGTGTGGGTATTTACCTACACATTTTTGTATATGTGTGTGTAATAGTTGATGATATATTTTCATAATAATTAACACTTAATATGTGTTGGTAATACATTTTAGCCACACTTGGTGTTGGTGGGAAAATTTCCCCCCCAAAATTGCCTACACATGTAGCAAATTTTGGTCATGTGTAGCTAAATTATCTACACATATGTAAAAAAACTAATATATATGTAGGTAAATGATTATGTTTACCAACACATAAGAATTTAAAAAAAAAATATGTAGATAAACTAAGTTAATATATACATTTTTTATTTTTGAAAATGACGTGGCAAATTAAATACCTACACATGAGTAAAAATTTACAATATATGTAGATATTATATACCTATAAAGTAAGTAAATGTATATTTTTAGATGATGTGACAAAACAAATATCTACACATATTTAAAAATATACAATATGTGTAGATATTGAATACATATAAAATAAATAATTAAATCTTTTTTAAGATGACGTGGCAAAAAATACCTACACATATTTAGAAATGTACAATATGTGTAGATATTAGACACATAAAAAATAGGGTCATTTACATATATCCCCTTATTAAAGTTACTTATTATATATTTACCCAATCCTTAAAATCAATTACATATTTTCCCTCCCTAACCCAATGTTTTAAAAACTGGTAAATACCGGCCGGTAATACCGGTATTACCGTTTTTGGATGTAAATCCGGTCCGAAACACCACGGCAAGTAGAAGAAACGGCATAGACTTTGTACCGCCGGTAAAACCCGGTATACCGGTTTGAACCGTTATACCGGTACCGTCTCAAGTCTGTTTTTGGGTTAGGATTTACTTTTTATACTCACATCTCCATGTTTACTTTTAGCTTTAACATAACAACTTTTAGTATTTTATCTCCATTGATCAAAATTCAAAACTTGTTTCATCACTACATCATTCGTGACTTGTTCCAGACTTCCATCACCCCATAGTTCGTTCCAGATTTCCATTTTAATCCAATTTTGGATTATTTTTAAGTTAATGTTGTAATTTATTAAATAATACAATTAACTAGTCAACCTGATTAAACCGCCCGACACAACTCAGTTCAACCGGTTAAACCATTTTTGTGCCTAATCCAGTATGATTAAAAAAGCGGATTTTAAAACATTGCACTAACCTATATATATTACATATATCCCCTCCTTAATCTATACTATCTATACTTCTATACTATCTATATTATGCACTCAACTTCAAAGGGACCAGCTGTCTAATTTTGGGCGGGCAAATGTTGTTCCAAATTTATCACTTCCCGCTCATCCCCACATCCCCATACATCATTCTGTCTTTTCATTTGAAAACCCATTTTCAAAATTCAAATCGGTGCTTCTCTTCCTTTCGATCTCTCCATCTCTCAAAACCATCTCCAACTCTCATTTAGCTTCTTATGGATCCCCCATCCAATAACCCTAATCCTAATCTCCTCATCAGCTTTCATAATTTTTAAGGGCTTTGATTCTGCTTCACTTCCATTCTTCATTCTCTCTCAAAAGCTGAAATAAAATTTCTTTTACTTTGGTTGGAGGAGATTAGGAATTCTAGGGTTTTGGAGATTGTGGCGAAATCGTTTAGGAATTCTTGGGTTTTGGTGTTGGATTCGTGTGTGTGGTTTAGTACCGATGGGGATTCGGCTTTTGATTCGTGTGTTGGTGTTGGATTCGTGTGTGTGATGAAGATGGAGTAGTGGAGATACACAATCCTGGGGAACTAACCTCATGAAAGAATGAAACTGTAAGCCTTTGCACATCATGATTATTAGATTTGAAGAATTGCATGACCTCGGGTTAAAATATTTGTTGATGAAACTATTTTTTACAGGGTTTCAAGTAGCATTGGTTATTGTTCAGGTAATTTGTGCTTCAAAATTGTTTCTATCTTAATTTTTTTTTCAATTATTTAACTATCTTAGAGTTGTTTATTGCAGATCTAAAGGGGGAAGGTAATCACTATATGAATTTACAGGCAAGAAAGTGTAAAGTTTTCTTCCGATAGTACAGATATTTAGTAATAATGAATAGTTTACCTCATCAGTTGATTTTAAGCATATTTGTGTTTACCAATAAAATAGTTGGATTTCTGACTACAAACCAATCTTAATTTCACTATTGCTAAGACTATGGGGCGGGGGTTGGGGCGTGGGTTGGCTGAAAATGCCCAAGTCACCACCCCGGGTGGGCTTGGGTTTGGGCGTGGCCCCTTGGGCGGGAGTTTAAGCCCGGGCGTTGGGCATGCCTAGCGGTCCTACGTGGTTGGCTCCTATTCGCTTGTTGGCTAGGTCATAGCGGGCCATGTTTAAATTTTAAAATATAACCGTTTGGCCAAGCCGCCATTTTCGAAACCTACCAAACGCTTTAGTTTTTTTTTTTTTGTAATCTTTTTTTTTGTACAATTTTGTAATTTTTAGGAAATTTTAATAAAATTTTAGGTTTTTTTAAATGTTGTGTGTATTTTTTAATTTTAGGTTTTTTATTTTTATTTTAATTAAGCTGGCCAAGCCACACTGGCTAGCCACGCCCCGTCATACCCCACGGACACGTCACTTACCAGCCGGGGGAGGGGGGTTGAACTCCACGTGTCAACCCATGCCCCAAACTCCCGCCCCACCATACCCCACGGTCTAACTTGAGTTTATTAGGTTTCTTTGCTCCCTTATTTGGATTGAAAACAAGCACATAATGTTGGGTGTGAATTGGTTTCCGACATCGCGTTTATTCAGGTGGATGGCGTTGCACCACTCTTCTAGCAACCTTTTTGTTGGAGGTATCTCATCCCTTTTTCTCTCTTTATGTGTTTAACTGTAGTATTGGTTTTAAAAAGCACATCTGAGGCGCGATGCGGCAAGTTATGCACATATGGGTCTGAATTGGAGTTTGTAAGAGGCTGGTTTGTGAAAACAAGCATACGGGCAGAAGACGTTATGAATGGTGGCTTACTTGATAAGAAGACTAATATATAAAGGAGATGAGAGAAATTCGAGTCCGGTTGTACATAGAGCAATGCCTCACGTACGTGAAGCTCTTATCTCTTGCCTCACGCCTCATCTTTTGGGACCTAAACATCTCAGAGTGCCCCGCGCTTTTCAAAACCAAGTTTATAGTAGTGAAACATGTCTTAATATATGTTTTTAGGAAGCATGACAAATCTGGGAAAAGAGTTTGGGTCCTTGGGATTATTAGATATATTGCAGAACATCATGCTTGTTGTCATTTCTTTTTTTTTTTCCGTAATAATATATGTATGTGCATAGGCCTTTCCTATGATACAAATGAACCTGTGTTGAAAGAGGTTTTTGGGCATTATGGAGAAATTATTGAAGGTATGTTACATCTCTAACGTGCTAAACACTTCAAAAAAAAAGAAGGGATCGGGTCAAACATGTTTTAAGTTTCCAATAGTGTATATCAATGCAGATAACCTTTGTTAAAATATAGAACTATTAAAAAGTATTTTATTTTCATCATCATATCTCACATACTGATTGTTTGACAAAATTGAAAATTGTTTCCGGCACCCAACCCACTCATTTTGCCGACTTTACTTTTTTAATAGATTAGTAGTTAATCCTAATTCCAAACAAAAGGTTATATTAATGTCATCATCTTTGTAGCAAAAGTTATATGTGATCACAAGAGTGGCAAATCAAAAGGATATGGATTTGTGCATTTCATTTACAAAGATTCTGCCAGCAAAGCCTTAGCAGAAATGGATGGTCAGGTACATTGGATTCATGCTCGATACATTTTCTTGCTCGTTATAATGATTATGGTGTTACGTCTTCTTATCAGGTACTTGGCGGTAGAAATATCCGCATCTAGTATGTAAACAAGAAAGAAGGACTGCAATTTGAATTTGGAGGTGAGGCCTATTTCGTTGTACACTTCAAACTTTACTTGAGTAGTGTCCCATTATTATATATTTTTTCTTGGACTATCTAATATTATATCATATACTTTCATAGTTGTTAATAGCGACCATAGCGGTCGTTATAGCGCACTTTATGGCGATGCGACTATGTGTAGCTATGTTGGTTATGGTAATGAATTGCGAACTTAGCGACAACTGTTTTTTATGTCATCTTTTGAATTCCCGCTGTACATCCCAATCACGGTTATCATGCCTTTTCCATTTTCTTTTCATTTGCATATAGAGAGGGCAGGAGAGTCTCTAGAGGAAAGGAAGTCTGGCAAGGTTTTTGGTTGGCGACCGCAGAGGAAATGAAGTCCAGCAAGATTTTTGGTTGGCGACTAGCGGTAGTGGCGGCTAGGGTTTCAAGCCGATTTTCTCAGGTGGCGGAAGGAACAAAATAGGCGACGGCTAGGGTTCCGATGACTCTTATTCACAGCGCATGCCTTTTTTTCTTGTAGATCGACTACTTTAGTAGTTGAACCTGGTAAGTTCATTTCTTCTGTATTGTTCACTTCCTCTGTATTGGTTCAGATGACTATTTAAGTTTAGTTTTTGATAATTTGGAAGTTGTTGGAGCTGTATTGTTTCAATTATCACCCTTGAAAATGTGTATCATGCAAATCTTATATTTTTTCATGCCTATTTTTTTTATTAAGTTTGAGTTATTCATTGTGTGTTATGTGAGCGTATCTTGTTTCTTGATCTGGCTATCATACTTGTTGTTTTTGGGCGAACTCTTCAATATGTAGATGAAATCATTCCCTTCAAGTTTTTTTTTTAATTTTATAGTTAGTTTTCTATCCTTATGTATATAGTAGATGGTAATATCGTTTTATTCTTATCATCCTAATTTACCATTTGTAAAGTCAGATTTGGTGACATGGACCAACCGATTACTGGTATTGCTACAACGTTGCTTCTGGTAATATTTGAAATTAATGTCAACCAGAGCGTATTAGAAGGAGTAGGTAAAGAAGAAGAAGAAGATCATTCATTGGTGGTTCTATGTTTTCATTGAAACAAAAGACCAAAGATGAGAATGGGGAACCTGTTATTATTTTTTCTTTTGAATTTTATGAACTAAATTATTCATTTTTTTTGGTTTCTTGTTTTAGCAAGATTTTAGTTGCTTTTAATTTGGTTGTTAGTTCATGTGAATTTGCTGATAATGAGTTAAATTATTTTTTGCACGGGAACTAGACATGGATTCACTTCCAAGGAACAAGCATGAGTTAACTGTCGTCTTGGAGGATGTTACATCAGACAGGTATATCGTAATATTGATTTGGATTGTATTTCATTGATAACAGCTCTATGGGCTAAAAATATCTGATGTTTAACAAATTTTACATGTTCAGAAATAATGGAAACGCTAGCCTGGGCCAGTGGTGGATTTTCTTTTCAACAACCAAAATGTGAAAGATCCTTACTCAATTGACTAGGCTAAGGTAACGTTGTAAATTTCCTTACTCATTTGACCACTTATTTTCTCTTTTGATGGCACATTCTTAATATTGTCTTTACATCAGGCAAAACGGACCCTAAAAAAACCTTAGGGTGAAGGCCAACCCGACTAATACAGAGTACAGGATTACTGGTCTGAGTGAGCAGCCCTGCAACGAACAACTGTATGTTTTTTCTTTTATTTTTCCAAATTTGTTGTTTGTCAATTATTATATAACAATTAAATTCTCATTGGTGGTTTGAAACGTTTAATAAGTGCAACCCTTTCGACCGGTTCCTTTTACAACTAATTTTCTGAATTCGGTATGAAGCTGCCCAGATATGAATTACTTTGTGCCGGTTCCTTTTACCACTAATTTTCTGAATTCAGTATAAAGCTGCCCAGATGTACCTGATCTGATTAATTGGTTGTGTCAAGAGGTTGCTTTTAGATTTACAACAAAGGGTTAATTAGTTTTATAACCACACGTGGATATTGTTTGTACCGCAAATGTTAAATTACAAGTTGCATATTGATTGTAAAACGGGTCAGATTGCAACTTACGTAAATCTGAGATGGCAGATCGTATTTTCTTGGTTGCAGGTTGCTTTTTGTTCATAGCCGGTAACATCCTATAAATATACACCCAATCATTTTAAGTTATAGCATAAATATATATTTTTAAAAGTAAAATAATAAATAGGTTAAGTGGGCCAACTCACCAACTCGACCTGAACACAGTTCGTTCAGCTTAATGTGGTTGTGGAATCGACCCACAAATCTAAGCTGGACATCCCAAATACGTTAATTACATGTCTAAGTTCGTGTCGTTATCATGACTTTTTAACATTTCCATTCTCTTTGATGTTAAATATTGTATCATTACATTTTATTTGCTTCGATGTTAAATTTTGTATCACTACATTTTTCATTATATGCACTACGCAGCAAGAACTGGAAGCAAGTACAGCACAACCTATATTTGTTGATTCAAGTATCAGTGAAGTGTGCTCGCATCCTGAAATGTGTCCTAGCTTGGCTATGGTCAGGTTGTATAGAGCTGGTATGCAACCTATAGAAGGGGATACTAATGTTTTTAATTGTTCAGCACATGTCCTTTTTAAAACTAGACTTATGTACAACATTCATTTCAGCAGCCAATATATGTAGCAGAGCTAAAAGAAAATGGAGGAAACATTAAGAAATTCAGTAGCATCATTCATTTATTTAACCTGAAAACGTGATCTGCTGACCAGTTGTGCTCAGATCATGCCATGCTTCTTATATTAAAAATTTGTTTGTACCGCTGACCTGTCGGGAGTGGTGCTCAGGTGATGCAGGGTAGCGGCCAGGGGTCTACTAGGATTCGGTGTCAGCTATGGTTGTGCTAATGACAAGTTCATATCAATGGTCAAGATCCAACTCTTGATTCTCTTGTTAAGTTGACAAGCCTTTTGATTATTTATGATTTTACTGCCTTGTAGTTTACATTTGTTTCTTGTATTAATCAAATTGGCACTTTGTTTCATGTATTAATCAATCTAGATGTTTGTGACATTATGTATGATTTTACTGCCTTTTAGTTTATATTTGTTTCAACACATATTAAGATCAATACCAACACATCTTCAACATTTACCAACACATAATATTACTTTTACTTACATATAAGATTACTTTTACCTACACATATATTCATGCCATGTCATCCCCCACGTCGGATGCCATGTCACCTGCCACGTCAGATGCCACATCACCTGTCACGTCACTTGCCTTCTAAACAAATTGTTGTATTTTTAACCACACATATAAATGCCTTTTAGCCACACATATATGTATAGGTATAGTTTGCTATATACCTACACATAACTTATGTGTGGGTAATGGCCTATATCTATATTAACGAGTCTACACATCATTACACTTAATTTATGTGTAGGTAAAGACAACTACCAACACACTATATGCTTTTTCCCACACATACTTTGTGTTGGTAAAGCACCAAATTTCTTGTAGTGAGACTACACCATCCCCTTCATGGACCGTTCGAATATGGACCCGGTTCAATGTCAAATTCACGAAAGGATTTGTGAGGATATTAGGAAAAAAAACATCGACTTTAATATGTTATATGTTTTATTTTTAGATTTAAGTGTGTTATTTTTTAATTGTTGTATTTTTAAATTTTAGGTTTATGTTTGTTTTTTGTTTTTTTATAATTTTTTTTATTTTAAGGTTTTAAGTGTGTATGTGTTTTTTTTTAATTGTTGTAAGGTGTGTTTTTTCATTTAATGGATTATCTTGTTATTAATTTTTTTATGTTTTTTAAGATTTTAATAAAAAGAAAATAATATTATTAATTAAATAAATTATAAATAGATGATATAAATTATTAATACGTTAAATAAATGGAAAATTAGATGATGAGATGGATAATGAGGTGGAGATTCGGAATCAATGTTCTTAGACCCGGACCGGACCGGTCGGTCTAACCAGGACCTGATAGCTAAAAGGGTCCAATTCGTATGGTTGATTCGGATTTGCACGTGATCGGTCGGTCAAGCCGGCGGCCGGACCGGATAACCGGAGAAAAAAGGATCGGACAGTCGTTCATTCACATCCTCGACACACGAAAACTAAAATCAAAGTTGTTATAATTAAAATGAAAATTAGATCTACAATCTGTGTGTTCGTGTAATATTAGAGATGCAAATTAACCAATTATGGCTAGAAACTGCAATCAAAGTCTAGTAATAGAAGTTATACCACTACAAGAAATTTGGTTCTTTACCAACACAAAGTATATGCGGGAAAAAACATATAATGGGTTGTTAGTTTTCTTTACATACACATAAAATAAGTGCAATGATGTGTAGGCTCATGACTGTGGATATAGGTCATTATCCACACATAAGTTATATGTAGGCATATAGCAAGCTATACCTACACATATATGTGTGGCTAAAAGCCATTTATATGTGTGGTTAAAAGTACAACAATTTGTTTAGAAGACATCTGACGTGGCAGCTGACATGGCATATGACATGGCATCCGACGTGGCATCCGACGTGGCATCCGGTGTAGGTAAAAGTAATACTATGTGTAGGTAAATGCTGAAGATGTATAGGTATTGATCTTAATTTGTGTTGAAAAAAAACGTTGATGTGTTGGTAAATATATTTTAAAGTGTAGACATTAACCACACTATATGTAGATAAAAATGTTCAATATGTACAAACAGATACCAAAGCATTATGGAAACATACGTGAACAAATTAAGATTCTTAATTAAACTAATAAACATTAATCTTACAAACAACCAAATAAAAGTACTAGTTATAGAAATTTAAATACTAAAACAAACAAAACAAAACTAGAAGAGAGGTTAAAACATAATCAGGGTATAACTTATGTCATTATACCATTAATATGCCCGTCCACCGGACGGGTACAGAACTAGAAAAGCGAGATTGTTAGCAATTCCAACTAAATACTTGATTTTATCATATAAAGGATGACTTCCGTCCTTTAATTGAATCTTCTTAACATCATATTGTCTTCCATCCAACTTATTCTTGCATAAAACGACATCTCCAAGTCCACCATGGCCAACAAAAGGCATCAAAACAGAGTAATGCTTTTATATGGTATATGGTGTTAAACTCATAAGTATATAAGCAAAATATGTATTTCAGCATATTGCATATATAGCATAATAAGCACTCACCAATACGTTGAAGCTTGTGGTAGCCACACGTCTTTAGTTGATATGTAATTATATATCTTCCTCCTGCGGAGTTGACATATAGTAACATACTATTTAAACAATAATATATGAAATATCATATGATTGCAATTTCTATAGCAGTCAAAAGAGAGAAATAACACGGATATATAATGACCATGAAATCATGCTCAAGTGAAACATGATGGATGAACAAAATGCAGAGTAAAAATAAACCCAACACGTGCATAGGAATCTATTCCAACCACCAGCAAAAGGAAATATGAAAAGAAGTTTAAGCTCTAAAAACAACTTATCCATAAGATCAAACAACTTATCCATAAGATCACTGATTCAAGTCACTTTTAATTCACAGAAGATAAAAAACTAAGGATTCATTTGCGAAGAAAATACATTATACGAAAAAAAACTCCAAACTTTATTAATATGTTCCCATGGATCAAATTTATCAGTTATGTCCCAAAACAATACTTAAAGAATGTTAATTAAGCCAAAAATCACAATTTAGTGCACCCGTAGTGGTTTCAAAACCGGAATGACTGGTTTATAGTGATAATGAAAACCTCTTTTCCCCGTCCCTCTGAAAAAAAAACAGGTTAATATAAGTTTGGTTGATTAATAGGCGGGCTTAATCCGACCCGTGTCACACGTTATCTATAAAACTAATATAAAGGTAAAAAATAACTAAATATCTCGGGTTATCGTTTATACCTTCAGCACTCTACAATTCGTAGATTTGCAGCACAACCAACTCCTCAATTAGCGTGCTGACTGGTGTCATCGAGTATTCGTACCCATCAAAGACGTGCCCTCCATAGTATGGCCCGCCCCACTGGTTCCCAAACTCGTTTCTCTGCAACATTTTAATGTAATACGTGAGCTATCCCAAGATTGCAATTTATTGATAGATGCACAACACTAAGTAGTTAATGCGGTCAAAAATCAGATATATATTTGAGACATCGGTAATAGCGGTCACACCAGGGGACCGGCGGCCATATTACCTACATAGGAGCAACAAGAAAGTTACCTTTTTATTTGCTGGGGTACGTCCCCAATAAAGCCGCACAATCTGCGTGCCAATCGTTGTGCCATTTAATTTCTGCAGTGCCTATTCAGCACTATTTCTTCCAATATATGTTAGAAGGGCAACAAAACAGGTGGTCAACGATATGATTTTTTAATGAACTAAGGAAATTTCATAACAAAAGGTGTACCTGTTGGCAAATTGTACAAAGCCGCATCCTTTACCGATGGGTATTTTAACTGAAACTATTTCACCGTACCGAGAGAAAGGCTGCTTAAGGTCCTCGTCACTAACCGTTGGGTTAAGCCCTCCCACGAAGATCTACAACCAATCAAATGTTAGCCACAAATACAACAAAATTATTAGAAAAAGATATATTCATTAACAGGAAGTGAACAACTGCTCTGAGGTTTCTTCATACTCGTTGCACAACCTGCACATAATAGAACCCCTGTATATGTTTCTTTTCTGCAGTTCCGCTAGCCTAGGCAACCGGTTTTGCTCCGCTCGCCACCCAAATATATTTATCTTTTTAGGGACCCATTTCACCCACTCAAAAGGATAATAGGGGACCCCTCCAACGCACAACAATTTCCTGCATAAGCTGACTAAAAATGACCCAGATGCTTCAGGTTCCCAATCCCACTTATCCCTATTTCCATTTAACTGCAAACCCACCATCATTTCACTTAGAAAACCCAACTCTTGAATCTCTACATCATGTAGTGAACAACCTGGTCAATAGAAAAACATATTAATACGGACCATTTCAGACATGCAATGTAACACCTCGAAAATTTCGGGTTCAATAATAAAACAACACGTGTCATGTCAGACAAAAACGCGTTGTAAACCCGGGTTTAATAAAGATGATTCGGCAGGATTTAAAGTGACGTCATGTTAAACTGTTACCTCTGAACAACCTCAATTATAAATCCCAATACCCGATTAAATGTTATACACATCTTTATACCCTCAATGCAGAATTTCGTTTACAATAATAGAAATCAAAAAGCATGATTTGATCCCACAAAGTGAATTGAATGATAAACCGAGATGTACGGGTCTTGCTATTGCATCTAAATCAAACATATCATTATGGTGGGGTTTGGTACTGTGCAAGTCCGTTTTGGGAGGTCCAGGAATGTTGGTATAGGACCCAAGATCGAAATAATGGACTACCTTTACGAAACTTTAACAAACGACAACAAATCTTGTCTCAGAAAGGCGTAGCGCACCGCTACATGTGTAGCGTAACGGTGCGCTACCGTTAAGTCAACAGGCCCTATATTGCGGGCTAGCGCACCGCTACATATGTAGCGTAACGGTGCGCTAGCGGTGCCCAGCGACCAGAAAACCTGCTGTTGGCTGTTGTGCGCGATTGTAACCGTTTGTACCGGTTTTAATCAGTTATAAATGACCCCTAAACATCCCTAAGCAGTAGCAACAAGTGTTGAATGGTTGTGGATGGTCCTAGAGTTAGTTGTCAACTTGTTGTGGTGTATGCACAAGTATAAAAAGGCCTTCAAGTGCACATTCATTCTTCACACTTGCAACTGATCTTTGGAGCATTCCTGGAGCAAAGGAACTCTCCCTTCTGATCAAATTTCGTGCATTGGACTATTGTAAGTCTACTAGTTCTTATTTGTTTGCTTTTAGCTTAGTTAATTAGCTAAAAGTCAAACCGTCGTAATTACGGTTTGACTTCGAGATTAGTCACTAATGACTCAGTGATATCTCGAATCAAAAGTAGTTTTAGAATGGTATTTATGTGGGAAATAAAACCCCAAAAGGGTTTCCCCTGATCACCATCCTAAACAGGTCAAATGTCGGGTCAAAGCTTTACTTAAAAAGTCAACATAATGCTTAAAATGTCTTTTATGCATAATTAGCTATTTAGATCATATATAACCTGTTTGATTATTGTTATAACTTAGTAATTAGTGTAATAACATGTTCAAACCTTTACAACCCGACTATTTCCTGTTTAGACCCGGTTCGGAACCGAAAGTCACATAGTTTGACTTTTCGGTTGACTTTCAGTTCTGACCCGTTTGGGCATATTTTAGAAATGCCTCAGAGCTTAAATTGGATTAGGATACATGTTAGAACAACCCTCTGTGATCATACACTTTGGTTCACTAGTTATCCAATTAATATGCAAGTTTCCGTTAAATGCTCATACGTGGACCGTTATGCCCTTATTGCCTTAAATCATGATTTATGAAAATGTAAAAGTGTAGAAACTTTAGTTACTGATATATAGACTTGTATGCAAAATTTGACATCAGGTTGACTTGTAGATTAAGAGTTATGCTCATGTCGCTAAATTTAGGCTTTATGTTAGCATAATGGCGCATTTAGCGTAAAGCCTAGTTAAACATACTTTTTGACACCAAATCTTTTACCCAATGATGTTATATATTATTATGGGATTTTTAAAGATTTTTAATTAATTTTAGGACGAGCATAACTAGTAGTCGTAGGCTTAACCCGGTAATTGACGGTTTTGCCCTTACGGGCCATAAAATGAGTTTTACACATCTAAACGATTCCAAACCTTTTGCTACTGATTAGTTATGATAAATAAATTAATTTAAGCCTTCTGGAAATATAAAAATATCAGATTTAAGTATCGAACCCGGTAATGGCCTTTAATCGCCATAATTAGCGTTTTTAACGCATAGTATGTCTTAGAATCATATTGGACATACCCGGGTTGATACCTACTGATATATGAGGCTAATTATGATAATTTAACAGTAAGCAAAGGTTAATAAACTCAGACTTCGTTTTTGAGCTTTTCGGCTTATGTGAAATTACCAAAATACCCCTACGGGGCCTAGTTTGGTTAAATATGATAAATTTCACACATATGCCTTAGCCTACTGTTATATCACATCAAAATGAGTATGTTTTCTGTTTACATCAGACCTGTAACTCAGTTTAACATATAAACACTTTTACAAACTTTAAAATGACCAAACTACCCCTACGGGGCATAGTTGGTGTTTAAACTAGTTCGGGGCATAACGAAAGACATCCTACTGATGTTACAACATATTTGAAGCATATTAACTTAGGAAACCTGTATATGGCTCTTACGGATACCCGTTACGCATATTACGCGTTCGGCTCGGTTTATGTAACAAGTTTACATAAATTAGCCGAAACGGGTCAACCCTTATCCGTTTTATCTCAAAATCCAGAATGTGAATAATAAACCCATATTAAACAAGTCTTCAAACTTGTCGGGTCTGAATCACATTCTATCCGGTCTTCGCTTAATCGTGCGTACGAACCGTATCTTCGAAACTAGCCGGTCTAAGCTTAAGCATAATTAAAGACCCGCTAGGATTCTAATAGGTTAAATTTAACCTTCGTTCCAGATTAGGAGGAACAGTAAAAGCTACCTGCTATTTGATTATTTGTGAACTATACTTGCATCAAGGTAAATACTTTTAACTTATTTTCCCTATACGGGCTTGGGTTACGGTACATAGCGTACCGCTTGATCGGGCGCCAAATCTTCCATCGCTGAGGTGGTTAATTGAATAATTTGATCGGCTCGTTTAAACAGTATTGTTTACTTTACCGCCTTTGGGGGGGTTAATGACCATGTCCCGGATATCCTTGGCATTATCTTACGAGATAGCCACGACCTGAGCACGGGGTGTAGGCGTACACCTGTCGTGTATAACTCTAGAATTGTGGTGTGTCTATTGATCCTTAAACCGGATACGTTCCGGCTACTGAACGCATAAGTAACATGTAAATCGTTAACAAGATTATATTATTAAATAATTCTCCCAAGTTAATAAAAATGTTTATGCCATGTGCATCCAAACCAATTTTCAATCATTTTATAAAATGAGTCAGTTGAATGTATTTACCAGTGTAAACTGACGTATTTTCCCAAAAAGATTAAATGCAGGTACTAGGCGAAATAGGCTGGGAGCCTCCTAAGCATCACTAGAAGTCTCGCAAACTTAAGATGCCAAAGTCTGTTGAACCATAAACAATATTTTTATTATTCGATCCTACTGTGGATGAACACCGGATAATTGTGACTTTGTTTACAATAAATAAATTCGGTTGTATCTTATTTAAATTGCTTCCGCTGTGCATTATTATATTGTGTTGTTTGACTATTACGTTGCCAACCACGTCACGATACTCCCCCGCCGGGCCCACCGGTGACACGTGGAAACCGGGGTGTGACAGGTTGGTATCAGAGCCAACACTGAGTGAATTAAACACTAGTCTTTTGTGTTTAATCTCAGTTACACAATTTGCACATATCTAAACCTTCGAGTCTAGACTTATAACATAGGATAAATTCCATTTTTAAATTGTGTTATCCTTTATTTAAATTTGCATGCATTTTTGTTATTGTTATCTCATGCTTTATTGACAGGAATAACAGCAAGATGCCTCCTAGATTTTTCCGAACACGAGGACGAGGTAAGGGGCCAGTATCCGCCCCCAACGACCACGAAGCTGGACCGTCACGAAGGCGAACACCATCAAATACCGAGAGTGACGACCCTCGGGAAAACAGGAGAAACCAATACGAGCCGGCCAGACGATCGGTTTCACATGCTTCCACACCTCCTGCTCTAAATCCTTACGAACCCCATAACCCTCAACCGTCCTATGTACCACTGCAGAGGTCGCTGTCCCATCATTCCTATGGGGACCCAACACCTGTCTTCCGAGGCCAGTTTAATCCGGCCAATTACCTACCAGAACCCGTGGGTTTCAACCCACTAGGTCCAGACGATCACTTCTCTGGTGATCAAGCTGATGATATGGACGAGGACACGGACCCCGTCATGCCTGCAAGTGGAACGCCTAACCATCCGATCGAAATCTCCGACGGATCGTCATTTCACGGATCACCCTACGGTGGTCCAGATAGTTTTCAAGCACTGTTCGAACCACACCAGTGGTATTACACACCATCCCACCACTCGTCATCTCATGGGCAGCATCAGCAGCAGCAGTATCAGCAACAGCAGCAGGAACCACAGCCTCAGCCGCATCATCAAGATTCTTCAGAGGATCATCGGTTTGTGGCAGTTACGCCACCACCTCCACCGCCTCCAGTTCAACCGCCGCCTCCTCAACCGCCAAGGCGAAGAAGAACAGGTGCCCGTATATCAGTACGACCGGGGGGCTTTACCTTTGATTCCCCACGTCAGTCTAGTGCTAGCCACTATCCACCGCACTATGAGGACCCGCAAATGGGTGGACCCTCTAACCCTGCAGTACCACAGCCGCCTCCAATGGGTTATGACCAACCGATACCTGCATACACGGGTGGTATGCCCTACAACCCGTTTGAACCCTCAACGCATCATAATTATGGTTACGGAGAGGCTGATCCGTACTTAATGGCAGCAAACTACGGCGCGCAAGGACCATATGGGGATCCTTGGGGGGTGAGTTACCCGAATCAGGGATACCCAATACCTCCCAGACCCATCATTAGGACGCAGTCGCAGCCACCACGGTTTTCTCCCCCAGAAAGGGAGGAAATTTTGCAGAGGTTGGAGCAGGTGGAAAGGGAGGCACATGCGGATCGAAGGGAAAAGCAAACATTCTTCCAAGGATTGCTGGGTCTAATCAAGGGGAAGAACAAGAGGGATCGTTAGATTCTTCTATTGCTGTTGTTAAGCCCCTGCGTGGGTGTATTTGATATGTGTGGTTTAAGCCCCTGCGTGGGCATGCATGTTTGTTTGTTGTAAACCCCTACGTGGGTGTATGGTTTGAATAAATGGTCCCTACGTGGACATGTACTATAATTAGCCCCTGCGAGGGCATGTGTGTTATCTAACCCTTACGAGGGTATGTTGTATGTTTTAGCCCCTACGTTGGGCATGTTTGTTGTGTAAACCCCTGCGAGGGTAAATTGTATTTGGAAGACCCATTTAGGGCAATTGTATAATATTCTAAAGAAATTAATGGAGTGTTATTTTTATAAATTTCATGTTGCCATTTGTGCATATATACTTTATAAATGAAATAAATAAATTTAAAATCATTTTTATTTATAATCTGCCTAAGTAATTATAAATCTTAAAGGGGTAAAACCTAGCTTAGTGTCAAATATAAGACCGAGCCAAGATGGCAAGACCTGTTTAAAAGATTTAAATTCCTGTTAACATCTTAAAACATGTTAACACTCCTGGCAGAAGTGATTGTTAAAAATCACATGTCATTTTATATGTATAAGGAGTCTTTAGAAGATTCCAAAACCCAGCTTAATGATCTCTGAATCTTGGGTCTACATCATCAATAAAGATGATCGTATTTTTACCATACGTTGGTAATTTAATGCCTACGGGCCCTGCTCATTTCTATATGAGCCAAAAGACAGTGGTAGTATAGACTCCCTGTCAAATAAAGGTAATGAACTAGGTTCAAACCTCAAAAGCCTTGATTCTCTGAAATCATAGTTTATAATTTATATTGTCTACGTGACTAGGCCTATTGTGCCAACATACTGTAATGTATTGATTCTCTGAAATCATAGAATGTCCACGTGACTAGGCTCTTTGTGCCATAAATAAAACTATTTATGTTTTATAATTAGGATAAATTTTAATAGAAATCCTAAATAAATATGACTTAATAAGTTAACCAAATATGGCCTCTGTTCACCATGGTTAACAAGTTACCCTAAGGGGTAATTCTATACTAAACTCCATAGTAAAAATATTGTTCTTGTTTTCTGTAACAGTTCAATTAAATGGCTGACTCAAATGAAGTTAATAGCCCTCCTGTGGAGCCAAATGTGAACGCCCAGATTACGTTAACGGGCGCTGAATTAAAAGCAATTGTAGATGGTGCTATCACTGAGGCTTTGGATAGACAGTATGAGGAGTACAGTGGTACTCGAAGTAGGACCCACTCAGCGTCAAAATCAAAGCCCAAGACTCGCTCTGAGGCTCATGACAAGCCTCCTCCTAAAAAGACTGAGTCAAAGAAAAACGGTGATGATCGCCAGTCCACCAACCACCAAAGTAATCCATCTCAGCATGTTGTACTGTATCAAGGACACCGTAACAAGGGTTGCACATATAAGTACTTTGTGTCTTGTAAACCCAGGGATTTTACGGGTGAGAAGGGAGCCGTCGACTGTATGACGTGGCTCGATGAGATGGACACTGTCGTGGACATCAGCGGATGTGCGGAAGGTGATGTGGTTAAATTTGTCTCACAGTCCTTCAAAGGTCAGGCGTTGGCTTGGTGGAAAGCTCTGATGGAGGCTTCCGGAAAGATCCCGTTGTATAGTATGACGTGGGATCAATTCATCGACTTGATCAAGGAAAATTTCTGCCCTCAGCATGAGGTGGAAAAGATCGAATCAGACTTTCTAGCACTGGTGATGGAGAACCTCGACTGTCAGGCTTATCTAACAAGCTTCAATACACTATCCCGGTTGGTACCTTACCTGGTAACCCCGGAGCCAAAAAGGATTGCTCGTTTTATTGGTGGGTTGGAACCCGAGATCAAGGCCAGTGTTAAAGCTTCTCAGCCAGTTACCTTCAGGTCTGTAACTGACCTTTCCTTATCCCTCACATTGGATGCGGTCCGACAAAGATCGAAGAGGAATAAGGATGCTGAGAAGAGAAAGCGAGAAGATGATGGTTCGCGTAGGTCGAACAAGAAACACCGTGGGAGCGGTGATCACAAGAAGGGTTCGGATTCGAAGAAAGATGAGCATCGTTCTGGAGAGAAGCCCACATGCAAGACTTGCAAGAAACGGCACTTTGGAAAGTGCAGACTCAAATCAAACTCGAATAACGAGTCAAGGTCTTTTGCTTGTGGTTTATGCAAATCCAAGGAACACAAAACCTTGGATTGCAAGAAGATGAAAGATGCAACGTGCTACCGTTGCAACGAGAAGGGCCACATAAGTACTAACTGCCCAAAGAACAACAAGAAGCCTGAAGAGGCTAAGAAGACTAATGCCAGAGTCTTCAGGATGGATGCGAAGGAGGCTGTGCAGGATGATAACGTCATAACAGGTACTTTCCTTGTAAATGATGTTTTTGCAAGAGTACTTTTTGATTCAGGCGCAGATAAGTCCTTCGTAGATCGTAAATTTTGTAAATTGTTAAATTTGCCTGTCAAAACCCTAAAAGTGAACTATGAGGTAGAGTTAGCAGATGGTACCATAGAAACCGTCTCTACTGTGTTAGATGGATGTGTTATATCCATTAAGAACCATTCTTTTCCTCTGTCTCTACTTCCTTTTAAGTTGGCTGGTTTTGACATAGTTCTGGGTATGGACTGGTTATCTCATAACCAGGCCCAAATCGTCTGTAACCGGAAACATGTGGTAATAAAGACTTCGTCTGGTGAATCACTTACCATTCGGGGAGATACCCAGTACGGACTGCCTGAGCAGGTGACTATGCTCAAGGCTTCTAAGTGTATGAAGAAGGGATGTGTCATCTATATGGCGCAAGTGATCATTGATGAGCCCAAACCGAAGTTAGAAAACATCCCTGTCATCTCTGAGTACCCAGAAGTGTTCCCTGAAGATCTACCTGGTTTGCCACCAGATAGACAAGTCGAGTTCAGGATCGACATCATCCCCGGAGCGGCACCAGTTGCTAGAGCTCCATACAGATTGGCACCCACGGAAATGAAGGAGTTGCGGACACAGCTAGATGAATTGCTGGCAAAGGGTTTCATTAGACCTAGTTCATCTCCTTGGGGAGCGCCAATCCTGTTTGTAAAGAAGAAGGATGGGTCGATGCGTCTGTGCATCGACTATCGCGAGCTTAATAAAGTCACGATCAAGAATAGGTATCCTCTGCCCAGAATCGACGATTTGTTCGATCAGCTTCAGGGGGCAAGTTACTTCTCAAAGATTGATTTGAGGTCTGGCTACCATCAGTTGAAGGTCAAGGATGAAGACGTTCACAAGACTGCATTTAGGACTCGTTACGGTCACTACGAGTTCCTAGTGATGCCTTTTGGGCTCACAAATGCACCAGCCGCGTTCATGGATCTCATGAATCGCGTCTGCAAGCCTTACTTAGATAAATTTGTTATCGTCTTCATCGATGACATCCTTATTTATTCTAAGAATCAAGCTGATCATGAGAAACACCTACGTTGTATTCTCAAACTCCTACATCAGGAGAAGCTCTATGCCAAATTCTCTAAGTGTGAATTTTGGCTACGAGAAGTCCAATTCCTTGGACACGTGGTCAGTGAGCGCGGTATCCAGGTGGATCCCGCTAAAGTTGAAGCTGTTATGAATTGGCAAGAGCCAAAGACACCTACGGAGATACGTAGCTTCCTGGGATTGGCAGGATATTACAGACGCTTCATTGAAAATTTTTCAAGGATTGCTGCACCCCTAACTTCCCTGACCAAGAAGAAAGTAAAGTTTGTTTGGGGCCCTAAGCAGCAAGAGTCCTTCGATGTTTTGAGGCAAAAGTTGAGCAATGCTCCTGTGCTTACATTACCTGAAGGCGCTGAAGAATTTGTAGTTTATTGTGATGCATCACACACTGGCATGGGGTGTGTGCTTATGCAAAAAGGCAAGGTTATTGCCTATGCATCACGGCAGTTAAAGGTGCACGAAAAGAACTACACCACCCATGACTTGGAGTTGGGTGCCGTTGTGTTCGCACTAAAACTGTGGAGGCATTATCTTTATGGAATCAAGTTTGTGATCTTTTCTGATCACAAGAGCCTCCAGCATCTGTTTAATCAGAAAGAATTAAACATGAGGCAACGCCGTTGGATGGAAACCTTGAATGACTATGATTGTGAAATCAAGTATCATCCCGGCAAAGCGAATGTAGTCGCTGATGCCTTGAGCAGAAAGGAAAGGGTTAAACCCATTCGAATCAATGCTAAGCGCATGGAATTAAAGAACAGTCTGATGGAAAGGTTGTTAGCTGCACAAAAGGAAGCTGTGCTGGAAGCTAACTATCCTAATGAGAAGTTAGGAGTAACTGAGGAGCAGTTGACTCTTAGCAAGGACGGACTTCTAAGGTTGAATGGACGAGTATGGGTTCCAATTTATGGAGGACTTCGTGATGTCATCCTCCAGGAAGCCCATAGTTCCAAATATTCCGTTCATCCTGGTGCTGATAAGATGTACCAGGATCTAAGGGCAAATTATTGGTGGATAGGCTTGAAAAAGTCTGTAGCCGCCCATGTAGCAAAATGCTTGACCTGTGCACAAGTCAAAGCCGAGCATCAGAAACCGTCAGGTTTGCTACAACAACCTGAGCTTCCTACGTGGAAGTGGGAAATGGTAACTATGGACTTTATTACCAAGTTACCCAAGACGAGGAAAGGCAATGATACAATATGGGTTATAGTTGACAGACTGACCAAGTCAGCTCATTTCTTACCCATCAAGGAGACTTATAGCTCCGATATGTTAGCCCAGTTATATGTTGATAAGATTGTAGCCCTTCATGGCATACCTGTAGCTATTATCTCTGACCGGGATACTAGGTACACGTCACACTTTTGGAAGAGTTTCCAACAATCTTTGGGTACACGTTTGAACTTTAGTACGGACGGTCAGAGTGAGCGTACTATTCAAACGTTGGAGGACATGCTACGTGCATGTGCGATCGAATTGGAAGGTAGCTGGGATAAGAACCTACCATTGATCGAATTCTCCTACAACAATAGCTACCATACCAGCATAAAGGCTGCGCCTTTTGAGGCATTATACGGTAGGAAGTGTAGATCGCCAGTTTGTTGGGCGGAAGTTGGAGAAGTTCAGTTATCAGGACCAGAGATCGTGTTTGAAACGACGGACAAGATAGTCCAGATTCGTAACAATCTCCAAGCTGCCCGGAATAGGCAGAAGAGTTACGCAGATCCAAGTCGTAAGGATTTTCACTTCGAAGTAGGTGAAAAAGTCCTACTTAAGGTGTCACCTTGGAAAGGAGTGATGCGGTTTGGTAAGAAAGGCAAACTAAGCCCGAGATATATAGGACCTTTCGAGGTTATCGAACGAGTCGGGTCAGTTGCCTATAAGTTGAACTTACCAGAAGAGCTCAGTGGAATTCACAACGTGTTCCACATCTGCAATCTAAAGAAGTGTTCCGCTGACGAAACACATGTCATGCCACATACAGATGTGCATATTGACGAGAGCTTGAAATTCGTGGAAAAACCTATGTCGATCGAAGATCGACAGGTAAGAAAGCTTCGGAGAAAGCATATACCTTTTGTTAAGGTCAAATGGGATGCCCGTAGAGGTCCCGATTTCACGTGGGAGGTTGAATCCATGATGAAGGAAAAGTACCCTTACTTGTTCCAGTAAATCTCGGGTCGAGATTTATTTTAAGGGGGTGAGGATGTAACACCTCGAAAATTTCGGGTTCAATAATAAAACAACACGTGTCATGTCAGACAAAAACGCGTTGTAAACCCGGGTTTAATAAAGATGATTCGGCAGGATTTAAAGTGACGTCATGTTAAACTGTTACCTCTGAACAACCTCAATTATAAATCCCAATACCCGATTAAATGTTATACACATCTTTATACCCTCAATGCAGAATTTCGTTTACAATAATAGAAATCAAAAAGCATGATTTGATCCCACAAAGTGAATTGAATGATAAACCGAGATGTACGGGTCTTGCTATTGCATCTAAATCAAACATATCATTATGGTGGGGTTTGGTACTGTGCAAGTCCGTTTTGGGAGGTCCAGGAATGTTGGTATAGGACCCAAGATCGAAATAATGGACTACCTTTACGAAACTTTAACAAACGACAACAAATCTTGTCTCAGAAAGGCGTAGCGCACCGCTACATGTGTAGCGTAACGGTGCGCTACCGTTAAGTCAACAGGCCCTATATTGCGGGCTAGCGCACCGCTACATATGTAGCGTAACGGTGCGCTAGCGGTGCCCAGCGACCAGAAAACCTGCTGTTGGCTGTTGTGCGCGATTGTAACCGTTTGTACCGGTTTTAATCAGTTATAAATGACCCCTAAACATCCCTAAGCAGTAGCAACAAGTGTTGAATGGTTGTGGATGGTCCTAGAGTTAGTTGTCAACTTGTTGTGGTGTATGCACAAGTATAAAAAGGCCTTCAAGTGCACATTCATTCTTCACACTTGCAACTGATCTTTGGAGCATTCCTGGAGCAAAGGAACTCTCCCTTCTGATCAAATTTCGTGCATTGGACTATTGTAAGTCTACTAGTTCTTATTTGTTTGCTTTTAGCTTAGTTAATTAGCTAAAAGTCAAACCGTCGTAATTACGGTTTGACTTCGAGATTAGTCACTAATGACTCAGTGATATCTCGAATCAAAAGTAGTTTTAGAATGGTATTTATGTGGGAAATAAAACCCCAAAAGGGTTTCCCCTGATCACCATCCTAAACAGGTCAAATGTCGGGTCAAAGCTTTACTTAAAAAGTCAACATAATGCTTAAAATGTCTTTTATGCATAATTAGCTATTTAGATCATATATAACCTGTTTGATTATTGTTATAACTTAGTAATTAGTGTAATAACATGTTCAAACCTTTACAACCCGACTATTTCCTGTTTAGACCCGGTTCGGAACCGAAAGTCACATAGTTTGACTTTTCGGTTGACTTTCAGTTCTGACCCGTTTGGGCATATTTTAGAAATGCCTCAGAGCTTAAATTGGATTAGGATACATGTTAGAACAACCCTCTGTGATCATACACTTTGGTTCACTAGTTATCCAATTAATATGCAAGTTTCCGTTAAATGCTCATACGTGGACCGTTATGCCCTTATTGCCTTAAATCATGATTTATGAAAATGTAAAAGTGTAGAAACTTTAGTTACTGATATATAGACTTGTATGCAAAATTTGACATCAGGTTGACTTGTAGATTAAGAGTTATGCTCATGTCGCTAAATTTAGGCTTTATGTTAGCATAATGGCGCATTTAGCGTAAAGCCTAGTTAAACATACTTTTTGACACCAAATCTTTTACCCACTGATGTTATATATTATTATGGGATTTTTAAAGATTTTTAATTAATTTTAGGACGAGCATAACTAGTAGTCGTAGGCTTAACCCGGTAATTGACGGTTTTGCCCTTACGGGCCATAAAATGAGTTTTACACATCTAAACGATTCCAAACCTTTTGCTACTGATTAGTTATGATAAATAAATTAATTTAAGCCTTCTGGAAATATAAAAATATCAGATTTAAGTATCGAACCCGGTAATGGCCTTTAATCGCCATAATTAGCGTTTTTAACGCATAGTATGTCTTAGAATCATATTGGACATACCCGGGTTGATACCTACTGATATATGAGGCTAATTATGATAATTTAACAGTAAGCAAAGGTTAATAAACTCAGACTTCGTTTTTGAGCTTTTCGGCTTATGTGAAATTACCAAAATACCCCTACGGGGCCTAGTTTGGTTAAATATGATAAATTTCACACATATGCCTTAGCCTACTGTTATATCACATCAAAATGAGTATGTTTGCTGTTTACATCAGACCTGTAACTCAGTTTAACATATAAACACTTTTACAAACTTTAAAATGACCAAACTACCCCTACGGGGCATAGTTGGTGTTTAAACTAGTTCGGGGCATAACGAAAGACATCCTACTGATGTTACAACATATTTGAAGCATATTAACTTAGGAAACCTGTATATGGCTCTTACGGATACCCGTTACGCATATTACGCGTTCGGCTCGGTTTATGTAACAAGTTTACATAAATTAGCCGAAACGGGTCAACCCTTATCCGTTTTATCTCAAAATCCAGAATGTGAATAATAAACCCATATTAAACAAGTCTTCAAACTTGTCGGGTCTGAATCACATTCTATCCGGTCTTCGCTTAATCGTGCGTACGAACCGTATCTTCGAAACTAGCCGGTCTAAGCTTAAGCATAATTAAAGACCCGCTAGGATTCTAATAGGTTAAATTTAACCTTCGTTCCAGATTAGGAGGAACAGTAAAAGCTACCTGCTATTTGATTATTTGTGAACTATACTTGCATCAAGGTAAATACTTTTAACTTATTTTCCCTATACGGGCTTGGGTTACGGTACATAGCGTACCGCTTGATCGGGCGCCAAATCTTCCATCGCTGAGGTGGTTAATTGAATAATTTGATCGGCTCGTTTAAACAGTATTGTTTACTTTACCGCCTTTGGGGGGTTAATGACCATGTCCCGGATATCCTTGGCATTATCTTACGAGATAGCCACGACCTGAGCACGGGGTGTAGGCGTACACCTGTCGTGTATAACTCTAGAATTGTGGTGTGTCTATTGATCCTTAAACCGGATACGTTCCGGCTACTGAACGCATAAGTAACATGTAAATCGTTAACAAGATTATATTATTAAATAATTCTCCCAAGTTAATAAAAATGTTTATGCCATGTGCATCCAAACCAATTTTCAATCATTTTATAAAATGAGTCAGTTGAATGTATTTACCAGTGTAAACTGACGTATTTTCCCAAAAAGATTAAATGCAGGTACTAGGCGAAATAGGCTGGGAGCCTCCTAAGCATCACTAGAAGTCTCGCAAACTTAAGATGCCAAAGTCTGTTGAACCATAAACAATATTTTTATTATTCGATCCTACTGTGGATGAACACCGGATAATTGTGACTTTGTTTACAATAAATAAATTCGGTTGTATCTTATTTAAATTGCTTCCGCTGTGCATTATTATATTGTGTTGTTTGACTATTACGTTGCCAACCACGTCACGATACTCCCCCGCCGGGCCCACCGGTGACACGTGGAAACCGGGGTGTGACATGCAAACATCAAAATATGTATCTAAAATATTTGACCAGCCTTGACTTTATCTCATGGACAAAACCTGGTAGGAAAATCTTCTACGGGACAAATGGGATGTGACGTTTCACGATGTTGTTGCCTTATCCCCCATCCCTTGGTCTTGTGGTTCTGAACATATACATGAAAAAAAAATTCAATATAAAACAATTTATCCACATAACCCAATAGATTTGTTACCTTTTGGTTCATACGATAAATTACATTCACATCAGCATCTCGTTTCTCACCTTTTAGAATTCTTCATTGAACAGGTCCGTAACTGGGTGACTCATAAACTGCATGAACAAGTACAAATCAGACTCCAAACATAGAAGAACATGTTTCTTTGAAGACTTCTCATAATCGAATCAAGAGCATAAAAGAAAACCCTAAAAATCAAGCAGGTGGTTTATAAATTACAAGCCCTAATAGGCAGGTGAGAGTGAAAAAGGCATCAAAAACCTGATATTGATTAGCTGATGCAGAGGAACGATGGCGTGGAGGCAACGCTGGGGAGGAGGAGCAGCGGTCGAACTTTTGAAGGCTTCTCTCAATCAATCATCGTTCTTGGAGCAGAGAAAACAAGCGGCGTCTGAGGCAAACGAATTAGGGTTTGAAAAATAAGGAGGAGATCTGAATGTACAGTATGAAGGCTTTTTGATTTTGAGTTTTTCAAATCCCCGCCCAAGCTTTTTGATTTTGAGTTTTTCAAGTGCCCGCCCCAGCTTTGAAATCCCGCCCAAGGAATTTCAGGGAGTTTGAAAGATGTAAAAATTCATTTGTGCTTTAGAAAATTGTACCAGATGCTTTCAAGACTTGTACATGTTGAAAAAGTGGCAAATGACCAAAACTGCCCCTTGGATATGCATTATATATATATATAGTATAGATAGTATAGATTAAGGAGGGGATATATGTAATATATATAGGTTAGTGCAATGTTTTAAAATCCGGTTTTTTAATCATACCGGATTAGGCACAAAAATAGTTTAACCGGTTGAAACAGGTTGTGTCGGGCGGTTCAACCGGGTTGACTAGTAATTGTATTATTTAATAAATTACAACATTAACTTAAAAAATAATCCAAAATTTGATTAAAATGGAAATCTGGAACCAACGATGGGGTGATGGAAGTCTGGAACAAGTCACGAATGATGTAGTGATGAAGCAAGTTTTGAATTTTGATCGATGGAGATAAAATATTAAAAGTTGTTTGTTAAAGCTAAAAGTAAATATGGAGATGGGACGATAAAAAGTAAAATCCTAACCCAAAAACAGACTTGAGATGATACCGGTATAACGGTTCAAACCGGTATACCGGATTTTACCGGCGGTACAAAGTCTATGCCGTTTCTTCTACTTACCGGGGTGTTTCGGACCGGATTTATATCCAAAAATGGTAATACCGGTATAACCGGCCGGTATTTAACAGTTTTTAAAACATTGGGTTACGGAGGGAAAATATGTAATTGATTTTAAGGGTTGGGTAAATATATAATAAGTGACTGTAATAAGGGGATATATGTAAATGACCCTATTTTTTTTGTGTCAAATATCTACACATATTGTACATTTCTAAATATGTATAGGTATTTTTTGCGACGTCATCTTAAAAAAGATTTAATTATTTATTTTATACGTATTCAATATCTACACATATTGTACATTTTTAAATATGTGTAGATATTTGTTTTGTCACATCATCTAAAAATATATATTTACTTACTTTATAAGACCATGTGTAGTGGTAGTGGGTTATAATGCCCCCACCATGGGGCATTATCCGACACGTGGCGTCCTAGTCAGCGTTGGGGCATTATAGCAAAAGTGGTGTAGTGGGGCATTATTCCAATAACGCCCCTTCCAATCAATAAACAATTATTTTTTATAGAGAAAAGAAAAAAAAAAGAAATGGCACTACACTTGGAAGTCTCCCATTGGACCCTTGCACATTATTCAAATAAAACGGCGGCTAGTCAAAAGCTTGGACCCACCATGTGGCCACATGCAAGCAAAATTAAGCGTTATAATTAAAACGCGAAGATCAATTTTTTTCAAAAAAAAACGCCCATAACGCCGGGTGTAGTGGGAGGGGGGGCGTTTTGGGGCGTTATTTTTGAATTTTTTTTTTAAAAAACGCCCCACTACGGGCGGTCTAAGTATGTAATATCTACATATATTGTACAATTTTACTCATGTGTAGGTATTTAATTTACCATGTCATTTTCAAAAATAAAAAAAAGTATATATTAACTTAGTTTATCTACATTTTTTTTAAAATTCTTATGTGTTGGTAAACATAATCATTTACCTACATATATATTAGTTTTTTTACATATGTGTAGATAATTTAGCTACACATGACAAAAATTTGCTACATGTGTAGGCAATTTTAGGGGGAAATTTTCCCACCAATACCAAGTGTGGCTAAAATGTATTACCAACACATATTAAGTGTTAATTATTATGAAAATATATCATCAACTATTACACACACATATACAAACATGTGTAGGTAAATACCCACACATTTACATGTGTAGGTAAATTATGGGTGGATAAACACCCCAATTTCTTATAGTGTACCTCTTTAAAGTTTTAGCACATAATAATAAGATAACTCTCGTAACTTTCTAAATTCCTACTCCTAGCCTTCTAACCTTTTTTGTCATGTGGGTATGGTGAAGGGGTGCAACTGAGCTCGACTGGCTCGAGCTCGTTTAACTTTAGAAAGTTCAAGTTCGAGCTTGGCTCGATTCGAGTTTTGTTTCTAAAGCTCTAGCTCGGCTCATAGGTAGTTTTTCAAGCTCGAGCTCGGCTTGTAGATAGTTTTTCAAGCTAGAGCTCGGCTTGTTTATTATTAATTAATTAGTTTTTATTAGTTATAATTGTTATTTTGTGTATAATTAAGTTATTTTTTCATTATTTATAAACAATAATTATTATTGTTTAAATCTATATTTAACTAGTATTCGGAATCGCCCGTAATAGGGCGCAACATCCGAATAAGTCATGTATTCGCTGTTTACAAAGATGTACCATAAGGTAAAAGACATCTTTGCAATTACGTATGATGAAATGACATACTAAAAACCACAAGACTTAAAGTCAACATTAAGTTCCATGTAACCATTGCCCTTGATTCGATGTCGGTTGAAATATATGTGTTTTTGTGATTGAATTTTTACAACGTAACAACATACAAAGTAATCTAAAACTTCAAAATTGTTGTTATATAGTAATAAGATTTGAAATTTACAACCTAAAAACATACAAACTAATATATTAAGTCTAAAAACTAAAGCATTGAGTGTACATTACATACAAAATCTACAATCAACTATACTTATGCGCTACAAAGTAATGCTAAAGCTAGACTTTAACAACTTTTTGGCCTTCGTAACACGTATAAAGTGTTGGAAATTTGATGAATGGATATTTAGTGAATTATAATTTAATGAAATTATAATTATTAATAAACCCTTCATATGGTGAATTAAAGACTAAACTCTTGAATAGAGGTTTTATGTCTTTTAATTTGAGTCTTTATGTCTCAAATTAAGTCTATAATTAAGTGGCTAATTAAATGAGACTTTTCACTCATCCTCAACTCTTGTAAAAATAGTAGGCTATGTGCCTCTTTTCGAGATAGAGAAAATGCTAGAAAAATATAAGAGAAGGGATACAAGAAAAATACATGAATATATGGAGAGTTCTTGGAAAGAAGAAATACTTCAAGACCCATGTGTTGGGTACTTAGAGAGATATGTTTTCTCTATTCGATTTCATCACCTTCATATCATTATTTTTCATAAGTTCAAACACTACAATTATCCGGTGTAACATCGGGCGCGTGAGCCATCTTCGGCGGTACATACTGCTTCGGCTGTTGTACCCTGGGCAAAAGGCCAATACAAAACAGAATCCCCGACCCAAACGGGCAAAGGATAGAATTACAACATATACATAGGAAATTTACACCACTCCTTCCAACATATATATTTACATGATGATATATTTTTTAGCCACCAAAAACCTCTCGTTTTAATATCTATCAAAATATCTTGTGTACTACTCCTGATCTGATTGAATACCATATCATTTCTAGCCTTCCATATACAGCAACACGAGATAATAACCAATCCCCGTATAATCTTCTTCATTTTTTTCTTTCTTGATTAGAATTATGAATATCCATCAAATCTTTGAAATCGAAAGCGAATATCCGGGGAATGTTGCACCATGCGCTGATAGCCGCCCATACTCGAATAGCCACCGAACATGCCGTAAATAAATGATCCACCGATTCCTCATACTCGTCACAGAAAGCACACATAACCGGTGTTATATCCACATTCCTTCTCCTTAGGTTGACTCTTGTAGCAAGACGATCCAGGTTACTTCTCCAAGCCATAATATTGCATTTGATAGGCACCCATTTGCTCCATTCGAAATTAGGGAGATGACTATTTTGTCACACCCCCAAAATCCACCTGCGGAATATCACCGCTTGGAGGCGTGACTGACCAGGATCCAGCCACCAATCATATTGAACAAGCATGTAAGTAAGTATAAAAATCCAACCAATACAATTGGTGTCCAAACAAAATATAGTTTAAGTTGCAAGCGGAAGCATAACGATTAAAATCCAAAACCAAATGTAAGTTCAAATGTTTCAATGTTTAACATGGCACACAATTGTCCATGTCCCACAACGACTCTTCCCCATGCAAGCTCCAGCTAAGTACCTATTGACCTGCAAAGCATGTAGTAACGAGTCAACAATAATGTTGAGCGAGTTCACAGTTGGGTGTTTGTTTTAAGTTGTTTCGAAAACAGTTTCCTTTAACTGGCATCCTGCCGTGGGGGTTACCCCATAGTTGAAAACGTGTTTTGTTTATTCCCGGTTACTCTGGCAATCCAGCCGTGGGGGCTACCCCATGTTTAGTTATTTGGCTTTTCGGCCGTAGGGGCTACCCCATGTATGTACTACTAGACTCGTTACCATATCGACTGCTGACTGTAGTCATGTTTATGTGCCCTGAACTGTCAATGTCTATCATCATTGACGTGCCCAGATCCATTAGTTCACGCCCGTCCTCTGCGGCACGGTGTGAGGCTTGTCAAACCTAAATAGCGCTATCTAACTAATGACCCGCTCGCCATTGGCCCGGCGATTAAGTCGATATAAAAAGGAGGGACTTCGTGATAGAGTTTTGGTCTAGTGAAAGTTAACTGTCCATGAGGACGAGGAATTATATTCCTGAACCCGTACCGTCCTACCCAAGAAAGGACGAGGAATCCATATTCCTTAACCCATTCCCAACCCCTGGGAATCCCATGCTTTGTAGAAAGTGTGAACTCACCTTGGTTTGCTCGGTATGCTAAACTATGTGTTCGCAGGTAATCAGTCAAGTCCTATAATATGCATGTATACTCAATCAGTACATGTTCGCAATGTTCCACACGTAATCTATGTCACAAAGTGTGTTTGGCAATTAACACCATGCACCACGTAAGCAGTTAATAAGTTCTCATGCAATTTATGTTTCACATAAATGTCCATCACAGTTTGTACTAACATGGTTATACATTTACATACTTAAGAGGGTTAACAGTATTAACGAAGTTAGCAATTTAAGATGGTTTCTATACAAAATAGGAATAATAAACTAACACAGCTAATTAACTAACAGAATTAATTAACAGAGTTAACCGAAGTTACCCACTTAACAGAGTGACATACATGAGTCTAACAGAGTTAATAAGGTTAACTGAGTTAATAAACTTAGCCCAGTTAATAGGTTAAACGTAGTTACATACTTAACAGAGTTATATATATGTAGCTTAACATAGTTAACAACTTAAGACATAACAGTTGGGCCGAGATCTCCTTTGGGCCGAGATTTCCTTTGGGCGAAAACACTTGGGTGACGAAATCCCCAAGGTGTTTTCGTTGGGATAGGGTTTTTCGTTGGGTGGGTCATCATCAATTACAAACACAGAAACCCTGCTCATCACTAATCAATGATCAACAATTAATCATACTTAATCCATATGTTTATAAAAATCAAATAATTGATCATGCCCTATATCAGACGTAACAGTAACAACCACATAACATTAGTCATATAATGATAACAATATCAAATCTAGTTATAATCATAATCATTCTCATCAATTAGTACACTTCACATGGTCATCAGACCATCACATGTAGGCTTGGCAACAACTATGTAAATTCTAATGCTTATTGGACCTACCCTCTTTAGTGGATCTGACACAATCATTAACCTACTAGACTTTCATATTCATCACATGTTAACAATTTATCATTATCAAGAAACACAAACAATGGCCGACAACTTGATTAAGCATTCAGAGGATGATTTTGATTGGACCGATTTATGTATAGTAGCTGACAAATCCATTCACATGCTACATACATTCTAACAAGTCACATAGGTTCATCACATAATGTCTACCACAGAAAACAACTACACGTGTAATTCACTAACCCCACAAAGAAGAATCAAACCGAAGTGATCTGGCTTCAATCGGGAGGAGGATTGCCGTAGGGTTTCAAAAGAAAACGAGAGAGAGAGAGATGTGATTAGGGTTTGCCGATTAAACTATCACGTACAGGCTGTGATCAAAATATAAATATAACAGATTCATTACTGGGCCTAAAGCCCATTAGATTTCGCCAAGATGTGTCGTCCAGTAGTGTTTTCATGAGGAGGGTGTTCGGCCTAACAAGTTCCATTTCTAAATTATACAAAATATCATAATAATATAAACATACACACTTAGGTTGCACATCAATTATAACATGTCAATCACAATACAATATAACATATTACAAATGTATACAGTTGTGAAACAAACAAGTCGTGTGAACAACGACTTAAACATTTAACGTGCAATTAATGCGAAGATGGAAATCTTGGAAGCTCGAGTTGTCACATTATCCCCAAGTTGAAAGAAATTTCGTCCCGAAATTTGGTACGTACTCACTGAGGAAGCTAGTTAAGTTGCATGGTTTTCCTGGGGTGTCACATCCTTCCCCCGTTGATCTATAATTTCATCCCGAAATTCCGTAGCTTCAGCCTCAGTAGTGGTTGTACTATTTGCGAATAGTTGGGGATACTTTTGTTTCATCTGATCTTCGCGTTCCCAGGTGAACTCTGGGCCACGACGTGAGTTCCAACGAACTCGAACGAGAGGAATTCTAGTACGCTTGAGGACCTTAACATCCCGGTCCGTGATTTCAACTGGTTCCTCGACGAATCGTAACTGCTCGTCGATAGTGAGTTCCTTCAAAGGAACTATGAGGGTCTCATCTGACAGACACTTCTTCAGATTCGACACGTGGAAAACGTTGTGCACTGCACTGAGTTCTGCTGGTAAATTCAGTTTGTAGGCCACCTTGCCTATTTTCTCTATGACTTCGAAAGGTCCGACGTATCGCGGGTTAAGTTTACCTCGTTTACCAAAACGAACCACACCCTTCCAGGGTGAAACTTTGAGTAGCACTCGCTCCCCAACCTGGAGCTCGAGTGGTTTCCTGCCCTTATCGGCGTAGCTTTTCTGACGGTCACGAGCTGCCGCCATTCGTTGTCATATTTGAGCAATTCGTTCTGTTGTGTCTACCACAAGTTCTGGACCAGTGATCTGACTATCCCCCACCTCTGCCCAACAAAGAGGTGACCGGCATTTACGCACATACAATGCCTCAAACGGAGCGGCTTTAATGCTGGTGTGGTAGCTGTTATTGTACGAAAATTCCACAAGTGGCAGATGCTTTTCCCAGCCGTTGCCAAAGTCAATCACACATGCCCTAAGCATGTCTTCAAGGGTCTGGATGGTGCGTTCAGACTGCCCATCCGTTTGCGGGTGATAAGTTGTGCTCATATCTAAACGTGAGCCAAAGGACTTGTGCATTGCTTGCCACAGTTCTGAAGTAAATCGTGCATCACGATCCGAGATAATAGAGGTGGGCACCCCGTGCCTCGAAACCACTTCCTTCTAGTAAACGTCTGCTAAAGTAGAGAACTTGTCAGTTTCTTTGATAGCCAAGAAGTGTGCAGATTTTGTGAGTCGATCCACGATCACCCAAATAGTATCGTTACCACGTTGAGATCTAGGCAGGCCAGTAACAAAATCCATGGAAATTTGCTCCCATTTCCATTGTGGTATCTCTGGTTCTTGGAGTTGGCCTGAAGGTTTCTGGTATTCGACTTTGACTCTCGCACAAGTCAAACACTTGCTGACGTAAGTTGCTATGTGGGCCTTCATGCTAGGCCACCAGTATGTAGTTCTGAGGTCGTGGTACATCTTATCTGAACCAGGATGTACTGAGTAGCGAGACTTGTGTGCCTCATCCATCACAAGCTCTCATAGGTTGCCATAGAGTGGGACCCAAATGTGTCCCGTTACGTAGTAAGCACCGTCTTCCTTTTGTTCTAATCGTTGCCTTGAGCCGCGTAGGGCTTCAGCCCTGATGTTTTCTGGTTTCAATGCTTCCACCTGAGCATCTCGTATTTGTGCAGGAAGACTAGATTGAATAGTGAGTTGTAAAGCTCGTACGCGCTTAGGCGTAGTGTCCTTTCGACTAAGGGAGTCAGCCACAACATTGGCTTTGCCTGGGTGGTACCTGATCGAGCATTCGTAGTCATTCAGTAGCTCGACCCATCGTCGTTGTCGCATATTCAGTTCTTTCTGTTTGAAGATATGCTCGAGACTCCTGTGATCGGTGTAGATGGCGCACTTGGTACCGTACAGGTAGTGTCTCCATATCTTAAGTGCAAAAACAACAGCTCCCAGCTCTAAATCGTGTGTAGTGTAGTTCTTTTCATAAACTTTGAGTTGGCGTGAGGCGTAGGCTATAACTTTATCCTGTTGCATCAATACACAACCAAGACCCTGAATTGATGCGTCGCAGTAAACCACAAAGTCGTCTGTGCCCTCTGGCAATGTTAGGATAGGTGCACTGCAAAGTCTCTCCTTTAAGTGCTGAAATGCTACTTCCTGTGCATTTCCCCATCGATAAACGACGCCTTTCTGCGTTAGTGAGGTGAGAGGCTGTGTAATCTTGGAAAAATCCTTAATGAACCTTCTGTAGTAACCTGCCAAGCCCAAGAATTGGCGAATTTCCGTTGGTGTGCGAGGTGCAGGCCAGTTCTTAATCGAGTCTACCTTGGACGGATCAACGTGAATCCCATCCTTGTTACCACATGGCCTAAGAAATGGACTTCACGAAGCCAGAAGTCGCATTTCGAGAACTTTGCGTAAAGCTGTTCTGTTCGAAGGAGTTCCAAAATAAGTCGTAGATGCTGCTCGTGTTCCTCCTGACTCTTAGAATAGATCAGGATGTCGTCGATGAAAACAATAACGAACTTGTCAAGATAAGGTTTGCACACTCTGTTCATAAGGTCCATGAAGACTGCCGGTGCGTTTGTTAATCCGAATGGCATGACCAAAAACTCGTAATGGCCGTAACGTGTTCTGAATGCTGTTTTGGAGACGTCCTCGTCCAGGACTCTCAGTTGATGGTAACCTGACCTCAGATCAATCTTTGAATAGTAGCTCGACCCTTGTAGCTGGTCGAACAAGTCGTCAATACGTGGAAGAGGATAGCGATTCTTCACAGTCACCTTGTTGAGTTCTCGATAGTCGATACACATCCTGAAGGTACCGTCTTCCTTCGTCACGAATAGCACTGGAGCTCCCCATGGCAAAGAGCTAGGACAAATAAAACCCTTATTCAAAAGTTCTTGTAGTTGCGTGGACAGTTCTTCCAATTCTGATGGAGCTAGGCGATAAGGTGCACGAGCTATAGGTGCTGCTCCAGGAGCTAGCTCGATTTGAAACTCGACTTGTCTATGAGGCGGAAGGCCAGGTAATTCCTCAGGGAATACCTCAGGATAGTCACGTACGATCGGAAAATCTTCTATCTTTTTCTCTTTCTTCGAGGTGTCCGTAACGAGAGCCAAAATAGCAGTGTGGCCCTTTCGTAAACACTTCTGGGCCTTAAGGAAGGAGATGATGCTCACAACAGCACCACTCTTGTCGCCACGAATCATAAGAGGTTCATCACCTGAACGAGGAATACGGACAATCTTTTCGTTGCAAAGAATCTCTGCTTGGTGTTGGGATAACCAGTCCATCCCAATGACAACGTCGAAACTACCCAAAACGATATGAAGGAGGTTGATAGAGAAAGTGTGACCAGCAAGAACAAGATTACAACCCTTGACTATATGCGTGACCTCTAAACTTTTACCATTAGCTAGCTCTACAGTGTGTCTGGTGTTCAAAAGAGTTGGGGTACGCTTAAGCATTTGGCTAACTTTTAAAGACACGTAGCTAGTATCGGCACCCGAATCAAATAAGACAGTAACGTAAAATTCGTCGAGAAGGAACTTACCCGTCACAACATTGGGATCATTCCTCGCTTCACCCTGGCCAATAACGAACACACGACCCCTTGCACCATTGCCATTGTTACCCCCGTTGTTTCCATTCCCCTGGTTATTGTTATTGTTGTTGTTGTTCTGGTTCCGGTTCAGTTGGGGACAATCTCTCTTGAAATGGCCTTCAGCTCCACACTGAAAGCACCCTTTGTTGTTAACTTGCTGCTGCTGGCGCTGATTCTGTGAGGCTTGTTGTCGCTGACGATTCTGGTTTGCGGGGTATAAACTTCTGCAATCCTTTGCGGCGTGACCTGGCTTGTTGCACCGATGACAGTTACTCCTGGTGCATGGCCCGCTGTGGTGTAGGTTACAGCGATTGCATTTGGGGTGATTTCCCTTGTAACCACCATGACTTTGACTACCAGATGATTGCTGACTAGGGCTCTTGTAGTCGTCAGTCCTTCTCTGCTGAGACTGAGATTGAACAGAAGTCGAACCCTTGCTTGAAGCTCCATCCAATTTTCGTTTGTTGTCAGTAGGAGCATCTGAAGTAGCTGTAGCACTTATGCGCTTTGGTAACCTGTTCTGTTCCACCGCCTGATCAGTGAGACGATGAGCCAATTGAACAACTTGCTGAATGGTGGCGAGGTTAGCCGAAGTCACATGACTTTGGATCTCTGGCACTAAGCCCTTAAGGTATAGTTCAATGCGTTTGATGGGAGGATCCACCATTGTAGGACACAGAATAGCAAGCTCATTCGACCTTTTCGTGTATGCTTCAATTTCCGACCCCGTCATCTTGAGGTTGAAGAACTCGACTTCCAGTTTGTGAATTTCATCACGATTGCAATACTCCTCTTTGATCATTTCCTTAAAGTTGTTCCATGGGGTGGCGTTAGCAGTAACTAACCCCAGCATTTGAACCTGAGCGTTCCACCACGTAAGCGCTAAACCCTCGAGAGTACCGGTAGCATACTTCACCCTGCGTGCCTCAGGGCATTCACACATCTCGAAAACAGATTCGAGCTTTTCAAACCAGTGGAGGAGTCCAACGGTCCCTTCAGTGCCACTGAAAGTACTGGGACGACAGTCCATAAAGGTCTTGAAAGTACACACAGGAGGCTGAGCGTGTTGACCTGTCGTGTGCGCAAGAGTAAACAAAATTTAGCACAAGTTTTGGTTTACGAGAGTAGGATCTAAAGATTCTAGAGTAAGTTGTGATGGCAGGTTATACCTCCTGCCTGGGCAGCTGCGAGTGCTGCAGTAACTTGTTCAGTGATCAAAGCCGCCAACTGGGCTTGAGTCAGGTTAACGCGTCCACTCATGATCTTCATATCAAAGGAAAACATGAGTGAGAGAGGTTCGCGAAAGTGCGATGACAGAAGAGAGTAAGCACACATGTGTTTTCAATCAATAGTTGTTACGTTCATCTAAGCATACCATGAGCAAAGTTCTATGTAATCTAGCAAGTAGGCAATGTAAACATGATTCATATCACCTAGAATGTCGAGTCTTGCACGTGGAGCGAAGCGTCGTTGTGGATCGTTGAGCACTGTTCAGGTTATAGTCTAGTTTTAACAAAAACATTTTCCCTTATTAAAACCAAGTTCACTATAACCAATGGCTCTGATACCAATCTGTCACACCCCCAAAATCCACCTGCGGAATATCACCGCTTGGAGGCGTGACTGACCAGGATCCAGCCACCAATCATATTGAACAAGCATGTAAGTAAGTATAAAAATCCAACCAATACAATTGGTGTCCAAACAAAATATAGTTTAAGTTGCAAGCGGAAGCATAACGATTAAAATACAAAACCAAATGTAAGTTCAAATGTTTCAATGTTTAACATGGCACACAATTGTCCATGTCCCACAACGACTCTTCCCCATGCAAGCTCCAGCTAAGTACCTATTGACCTGCAAAGCATGTAGTAACGAGTCAACAATAATGTTGAGCGAGTTCACAGTTGGGTGTTTGTTTTAAGTTGTTTCGAAAACAGTTTCCTTTAACTGGCATCCTGCCGTGGGGGTTACCCCATAGTTGAAAACTTGTTTTGTTTATTCCCGTTTACTCTGGCAATCCAGCCGTGGGGGCTACCCCATGTTTAGTTATCTGGCTTTTCGGCCGTGGGGGCTACCCCATGTATGTACTACTAGACTTGTTACCATATCGACTGCTAACTGTAGTTATGTTTATGTGCCCTGAACTGTCAATGTCTATCATCATTGACGTGCCCAGATCCATTAGTTCACGCCCGTCCTCTGCGGCACGGTGTGAGGCTTGTCAAACCTAAATAGCGCTATCTAACTAATGACCCGCTCGCCATTGGCCCGGCGATTAAGTCGATATAAAAAGGAGGGACTTCGTGATAGAGTTTTGGTCTAGTGAAAGTTAACTGTCCATGAGGACGAGGAATTACATTCCTGAACCCGTACTGTCCTACCCAAGAAAGGACGAGGAATCCATATTCCTTAACCCATTCCCAACCCCTGGGAATCCCATGCTTTGTAGAAAGTTTGAACTCACCTTGGTTTGCTCGGTATGCTAAACTATGTGTTCGCAGGTAATCAGTCAAGTCCTATAATATGCATGTATACTCAATCAGTACATGTTCGCAATGTTCCACACGTAATCTATGTCACAAAGTGTGTTTGGCAATTAACACCATGCACCACGTAAGCAGTTAATAAGTTCTCATGCAATTTATGTTTCACATAAATGTCCATCACAGTTTGTACTAACATGGTTATACATTTACATACTTAAGAGGGTTAACAGTATTAACGAAGTTAGCAATTTAAGAGGGTTTCTATACAAAATAGGAATAATAAACTAACACAGCTAATTAACTAACAGAATTAATTAACAGAGTTAACCGAAGTTACCCACTTAACAGAGTGACATACATGAGTCTAACAGAGTTAATAAGGTTAACTGAGTTAATAAACTTAGCCCAGTTAATAGGTTAAACGTAGTTACATACTTAACAGAGTTATATATATGTAGCTTAACATAGTTAACAACTTAAGACATAACAGTTGGGCCGAGATCTCCTTTGGGCCGAGATTTCCTTTGGGCGAAAACACTTGGGTGACGAAATCCCCAAGGTGTTTTCGTTGGGATAGGGTTTTTCGTTGGGTGGGTCATCATCAATTACAAACACAGAAACCCTGCTCATCACTAATCAATGATCAACAATTAATCATACTTAATCCATATGTTTATAAAAATCAAATAATTGATCATGCCCTATATCAGACGTAACAGTAACAACCACATAACATTAGTCATATAATGATAACAATATCAAATCTAGTTATAATCATAATCATTCTCATCAATTAGTACACTTCACATGGTCATCAGACCATCACATGTAGGCTTGGCAACAACTATGTAAATTCTAATGCTTATTGGACCTACCCTCTTTAGTGGATCTGACACAATCATTAACCTACTAGACTTTCATATTCATCACATGTTAACAATTTATCATTATCAAGAAACACAAACAATGGCCGACAACTTGATTAAGCATTCAGAGGATGATTTTGATTGGACCGATTTATGTATAGTAGCTGACAAATCCATTCACATGCTACATACATTCTAACAAGTCACATAGGTTCATCACATAATGTCTACCATAGAAAACAACTACACGTGTAATTCACTAACCCCACAAAGAAGAATCAAACCGAAGTGATCTGGCTTCAATCGGGAGGAGGATTGCCGTAGGGTTTCAAAAGAAAACGAGAGAGAGAGAGATGTGATTAGGGTTTGCCGATTAAACTATCACGTACAGGCTGTGATCAAAATATAAATATAACAGATTCATTACTGGGCCTAAAGCCCATTAGATTTCGCCAAGATGTGGGTGACGAAAACACCTAAGTGTTTTCGTCCAGTAGTGTTTTCATGAGGAGGGTGTTCGGCCTAACAAGTTCCATTTCTAAATTATACAAAATATCATAATAATATAAACATACACACTTAGGTTGCACATCAATTATAACATGTCAATCACAATACAATATAACGTATTACAAACGTATACAGTTGTGAAACAAACAAGTCGTGTGAACAACGACTTAAACGTTTAACGTGCAATTAATGCAAAGATGGAAATCTTGGAAGCTCGAGTTGTCACATATTTCCCCTATAAAAAATTAATGCCTTTTTCACCGAGTTTACCGAAAATCCGTCCTTTCTGTCAATGTCCCGAATCCAAGAATCCTTATCATTTGACAATCTCACAATGTTAATAGCATCTTGACATTCCTGCCATTCCTTGCGCTCAATATCAGACTCGGGCACTCTAACCGAACTCCAATAATATCCGCCGTTTCCTTGTCCCGATCCTATTCTCTCCGAGATCCTGCAAGATTTATTTGAATCCAAAACAAATAGATGTGGCCATCTTTCCATGAAAGGAAAATCGTCCATCCAAGTGTCTAACCAAAAACGAATATCCTCCCCGTTCCCCACTTTGCCCAGAATCACCCGATTTATTCCATTCCCATTTAGTTTCAATTTGGAAATCATTTTTGCAATATTATTCCAGCACCCTGTATACTTTCCGTTTAAAGGCAGATCTTATGACAAGCATCCATCACTTTCTTCCAAAGATTTTGATTTTCGACTCTATATCTCCAACCCCACTTAAAAAGGAGCGCTTCATTTACTTCGTTTAATCTGTTTATCCCACCCCCCCCCCCCTTTTTTTCTTTGGCCACGTAATCCCATCCCAAGCCACCCAGTTCATTTTGTTTTTTTTTTCAATAGAACCCGCCCAAAAAACTTTCTCATCTTAGTTTCAAGACTCTTAATTATACCGATAGGTGCTTTACATAAAGAAAAGTAATAAATAGGCAGACTCTCTAAAACAGAGTTAATCAAAGTCAGTCTCCCCCCTATAGACATAGTTTTCGCTTTCCAAACCGATAGTCTTTTATCAAAAATTTCAATAATCGGATCCCAATTTCTTATTCTATTCATATTGGCCCCCACTTTAATACCCAAATAAGACAACAGGATGTTATCAACGTTACATCTAATCATATAAGCCATATCCTTTATGTCATCATTATCCACCCCTAACCCACATAAGTTAGATTTGTGAAGGTTTATTTTCAGACCCGAGCATAAGTAAAAAATGCTAAGACATCTAGCCACATTCTTCACATTCCCCTTATCCTAGTCCCCCAATATAAGAGCGTCGTCCGCATAAAAAAGGTGAGAAATAACCGGTCCGTTATTAGGAGTTTGAATGCTTTTGAAAATTCCTTCAAGCCATGCTTTGCAAAAAATGCTAGACAAGGCTTCTATTACCAAAAGGAACAAAAACGGAGATAACGGGTCTCCCTGTCTGATCCCTTTGGAACAACAAAATTCGAAAGTCGGAGATCCGTTCACTAACATCGCGGATCTAGCCGAATTTAAAACCCCTTCCACCCATTTACACCAAAGATCGGGAAATCCCATCTGTCCCATGATATCCAGTAAAAATCCCTAACAAACATTATCATAAGCCTTTTCAAAATCGATTTTTAATAAGAAAGCCTTTTTTTTAACTCTTTTAATCCAAGATATTATTTCATTAACCATTAATGGACTGTCTAGGATGTACAATCCCTTTAAGAAACGCCGTTTGTTTATCTGATATGATAGAACCTATGACCTTTTTTAGGCGATTGGCGAGAACCATAGAAATAGTTTTATTAATCAACCCAATAAGATTGATCGGGCGATAAATCTTTCCTCCCCACCGGATACATAATCCACTCAGATATATATAAGGAAAGGGATGTTATCTTAACATTTTATCAGGTGTAATAAATTACTCTTTTTAATTAACTTTGACCGTTGCCGTTCGAAAAAAATAACTTTTACCATAGACGTATACTTTTCTTTCTTTATTTCTATTTTAGAAGACTTAGTGCATTAGCGCAAATATATCTTAACATTTTATATTCTATATGACATCTTCACAATCTATTATATCTCATATTGATATAGTATAATACTATTTGGTTAAGTTCATAAAAATCTCATAAAGCAGTAGCAAAACACGTGCTCATAACAAATAACCATTGTTTTTTAATGTTTGTTTTTCGTTTAGAAATATTTATTTAAGTTCATAAAATTCTTGATTTTTACGAGTATCTCTACTATAAATATGGATATACATCGCATATGTTTACCATTCCGATATACAAATAAAAAAAATTGAGTGATCTTCATCCACATGGCTAAAGTTTTCATCACATTTTACATCATCTTTATTCTTCTCGGTAGTGTTTCAGGTATAATTTGCATTTCATATTCTTACTTTTATAAAAGTTTTAAGAAATTTGATACACGGTAAAAATTGTTTCAATCAATTATCATCACTCACAAAATTAATTGTTATATTTAAAGTAATAATGTTTAACACAGTTCTTTAGTAATAAACATTTCTTATGATCTTATCACACCATCCAAAAGTTTGAAATATCTTTATTTTCATAAACTAAAAGAATGTAACCTCTCTTGTTTCAAATTTTCTGGTTACAACAGTTAAAACATTCTATAACTATATATTTATTAAAATTAAATATAAAAAAATAACTATTTATGCATTTAGGGTGTGTTTTGTAAATCAAAATAAAGAACATTGTTTGCTAAGCTTTTGGCATTACATATGCACTAAACGAAACAAAAATTATGAGTTGTGTTAAACCCATCAATGTGTGTTTAAGAGAAATAGGGATGACATTTTTCATCATCATCATGTATTATATTTCCTTTTTCTTTATGATGATAGTTAATCTCCTTTATTATTTTTTTTTTAATTTACATCAACTTATAAAAAATATACGTTTTAAATCAATCATATATTTTCTATTTAATTATATTTGTTTCAAACTGGTAATCATTTCAATCTCATATCCAACAATTAGACCATGTGTAGTGGTAACTTGTTATAATGCCCCCACCATGGGGCATTATCCGACACGTGGCAACCCAGTCAGCATGGGGCATTATAGCATAAAGTGGTGTAATGGGGATAATGCCCAAATAATGCCCCTTCCAATCATTAAAAAAAAAAAAAAACAAAGATAGTGCTCATTGGTTAGTCAAACACACTAGTACAAAATCACTTTTTTGGTGCTGTATTTTATGCTTTATTTTATGTTGTACCATAGAGCACCAATAAATATACCACCAAAGAATGGGATTTGTTGGTGCTGTTCAACAAGAGCACCATTAAATCTCCTAACACACCACCAAAAAATCAATGATGAAACACAAGTCCCACCACCATTAAATCTTCAAACACACCACCAAAAAATCAATGATAAAAAACAAGTAACTGCACCATTAAATCCTTAAACACACCACCAAAAAATTAATATAGAACTAACACGTGTCAAATAATAACAAATCTACATAGCACAAAAAACAAATCTCCATAGCACCAAAAAATAAGACAAGAAAAAAATATAAATTTTTGATAATTTTTGCAAAATTCCATAATTTTTAATAATATTTCTTAATATAATTCCAATTACACACAAATGCACATGCTCACGACAAAAGTTAACTAGTATTAAACAACCCAACAACCCGTTCAAGTATACGGAATTACAAAAGTATAAAACACAAACTAATGCTTACAAGATCAAAACATCTTTTTAATAAATCCCAACATTAAATCTACCACTAAATTCTCAATTTGAGATTCTTCAAAATACCCTTCTTCATTCCAAAGCTAAAAACAAATAAATACAAAAGTTGGATTTCAAATATATATAATTTAATGCAATAAACAAAGTTTATGAATATTTACGAAAACTCACTCGGTTAACCAAATCATGTTGTATAGAGTCGATAAACTCTTTCATATGTTTGATAACCATATACCCACATTCCCAACTGCCTTTCTGTTGTTTGCACTGCATCATATTCACAATGAATTACTTTGACTAGACTATTTTAAACAAATAAAGTATTCACATACTTGTGCCATGTGCCACTTAAAATTAACCTCAAAAACTTTTTCAATGATCTTGACGAGCTTGTAATTTTTATGGGTCTTCCCTTCATTTATAGAATCAACAATATAGCCGAATTTGAAGTCCGGGCAAAACAATTATAAGCGACCAATGTTTACTATAAAAATAAAAATTATAGAACCACCGGTAGCGGCCTCCGAGCTGCTTACCAGTTTGATGCACCACCTAAAACCATCGTTCTTCCGTCCTCCTCCTATGACAGTAACCGGAAAAAAAGGCAGTCAACGAGAAAGGAACGTTTTTGGGGATGATATGAAGTATTTCATTTCCATACATATTTTAAAAGAAATAAATGAAATGCATAAAAACCTACTTAAAATACATCCCGACCCTATCGACATGGCTGCCAAAGAACTGAAGAAGCCAGTAAATTCCCAACTCCAGCCAAATATCTTCAATAATTTACCTAGTTTTTGCTAAAATTCAAAATCGAAAGTATACAGAACATAATTTCTATTAAAAATTATTAACCTTGCAGATATCTCTGGCGCCTTCTCCAAAAGCGCCTTCACCACATGATAAAGCCCATTCCTCGAAGTCGAATGCAAAGCAGTCTTCCCATTAATTCTCGCACACCAAACTACTCTCTATATTCTTCAAATAGTTCATAACATCAACGTTCCCTTGCACAGCCGCGGTGTGCAACATCGTGGTTTTCGATACTTCCACTGTCATGGCTAACTTCGGTTGCGCCTGCATCAAAACTTTTAACTCACCTGTAAATCAAAACAACAATTATCACAATTCATAACATGATACACTAATTTAATTAATGATATTACCTAGTAGGCGACGCGAGTCTATTTCTATGCTTCAATCAGTGAAACTTCAGGGCTAACTTTAAAAATGCTTCAATCTATTTCTATCGAGCAGATAGAGCGTATCCCTCTCTTTCAAGTACATTATCACCTCCACTTTTACGACTAATCTCACCCTGTAAAAGTTTATTAGTGTTATAAGTTCTCAAAGGAAACTGCATCATTTTCATTCAATATGCAAAATATGAACTACTGTCAAGGATCCGTGAAACTTCAGGACTAACTTAAAAAATGCTACATTTTAGAATAATTTCTCAGATTCTACTAGTAGGAACATCTACCAGAAAATTATTCATTGTTAGGGGGTGCGCAGATCCTTCGTATAGAAGCCCAACTGAGACAAGTGCTGCTGACTGAAAATTGATTATATAACAATTAGAAGCTACTAGTTCTACTATAAAAACAAACTAGTTTTTTTCCATACTAATTACCTGCAGAAGGGTCGGAAATTCCAGTTCCGGGAAGGAAGATGGATGGCGAGCTGTTATGTGTACATTTAACGACTGCAAGAAAGAATGGTGTTGGTGCATTTTAAAGCATCAGCAGCAAGTCTAAATGTAAAAACAAAATAGCTGGATTAAATCCGTGCAAGGTGGATTCACAATCCACTGCATTGATCCACTTGGCTACATCCACCCCTACCCCCGAACTGGTTTCAGTCTCTATCTAAGTGCAGATCCTTTCTAAACTCCCCTATGACCGCTATCAAAGAGAAGCTTTTTTCCTATACCATGGTTGCACGTTTATTCTTCTTGGTTTCTAAGATAAAAACTGAAAAATCCAAATAAGCACTTAAGTTAAGTTCTATTTTTTTTGTCATTCATAACAAATAAGTTTCATATATGTTTTAACTAAATCACTTAATTTTTAATTTATAAGAAATAATAGAAATAAGAATACTCGAATTAAGATAATTTATACTTAAGAAAAAAAAAGGTCTGAGTGATACTAATAAAATGATAATATTTAATAGTTTTTTCTTTTTAATAGCTTACCTTCTTTACCATACACCTTTCAAAAAAAAAACACCTTCTTCACCATACTTCTTTCAGTTACATCAAAAAAAAAAGACAAAATCTGAACATAACTTATTTTGATACTTGTTGGAGTCTTGAGTTTATTCATCAACTCATTGTTCTTAACCGGTTCTAGTAGATTAACTTTTAAAAAATATTTATAAGAGCTTGATTTCTTAGTACGAAGCATCAAGGAGTAGTGATTTAAATAATAACCCTAACAAAACAACATCCTCCTAACATTGGATAAGCAAGTATTTAAATAATAACCCTATCAAAGATGTTCCCCAAAAATCAATTACTAGATAGATCATCAATCGCATACAGGGCAAACAGTCTGCATAAAGTAAGTAAAAAATAACCTCAACTTCAAATAAAAAACCCTAAATAGAGAAAGAGGGGTTACTTTGGGTGGGATCAAAACGAGGAGGAGAAGGGTGGTCCGGTGGTATAGACGACAAAGCTATACATTGTGACGGTGGTGGCGAATTCCGGTGTAATTAGGATCAGAATCGGCTTAGAACTTCGAACATCACAAGCACCAAGGACGGCTTCTCGTTATCTCATGTTGTGAACCCAGATTTGAGAGAGAAAGTGACTAGGTGGGTAGATAGGGTATGGAATTGGGATTGGGTGGGAAAGTGAAACTTTTGAGGACATGAGATAGAGATAGTGAGCGGGTAGATTAGAAATTTAGAATTGGGAGGGAATGTGAAATATTTTTGGGGTTATTATTAATGTATTATTATTATTATTATTATTATTATTATTATTATGGTAGAGGATCCTGTAAAAAAGGCTTAAAGTGTGAGAAGGGTAAGAAAGAATCTCAGCCATTAGATCTTTTGATCTAATGGTTGAGATCAATAGGGACCAAATTGTAAAATATTTTCATTAATTTGGACTGATTTGAAAAATTCCACCTTTAAATATCTTACCTTAAAGTGATGATTGAATGAGATCTAAAGAAACTTGAATAATTCCACCTTTAGCTACATATAACAATTTATATTCGCTTAAAATATAAAAAAATGAAATATGAAATGAAAACATATTACAAATCTGATACATTTAATTAGAATGGCTTATTTTGATGGTATTGTAGATTGAAGGAGAATGAGGGCTTAAAGGTTATGAGATTAGAATGAGGGAAAAATGAGTTGCAGAGAAATAGAAGAAGAAAGAAGAAAGAAGTTAGATGTAGCTTTTGCATTTTATCCGTTAAAGTTAAAGATAAGGGTAAATTACTTTTTGAGTCCCTGTGTTTTATGGATTTAACTAGTTGAGTCCAAAAGCAAAAAAGTTTAACGACCTGAGTCCATATAACCACTTTTCTTAACCATTAGAGTCCAAATTTCTAACTTTGTTTGAATTTTCTGTTAGCTTCTCATTAAAAGACTAAAATGCCCTTGCATATTATTATTATTATTATTATTATTATTATTATTATTATTATTATATTTCCATACTATAAATTAACAACATATGTTGGCTTCATGTTGTTGTACCCTATGTTTAGGGGGTATTTCAAAAAAAAAAAAAAAGATTTTTCACTTCTAACCCACAACATCTCATCTTTACAATTTAACCCATTTGGTTTTTTATACTTTTAACATAAAGCTTTTTATGTTTTCCAATTTAACCCCAACATTTTTTTTACTTTCAACTTTGGCCCCCATATCTTTCGCAAGTTTTTCGTTTTACGTTCGTTCAAAATTTTGCGAGTTAACACGTCGTAACGTGCGTGTGAGGTTCAAAGTTTTTTTTTGGCTATTTTTTCCCGTTTGACATATTCGTCGCAACGTGCAAGTTCTAGATCGACTTAGTTATTTTTCTATGTTTTACGTTTTAGCCTAAATTTTTCGCATTAACACGCCGCAATGGGTGTGTGTGTTTCAACGATTTTACATCTGCTTTTTATTCGTTTTATTTTTTCCTTTTCTATTTATTTTGCTTTTACGAGTTTTTCGGTGTTGGTCGCTGACAGTGGTGTGACATTGGTGGTACTTTGCATGGTTTTACGCCCCCGCCGCAACGCGGGGGCCATAATACTAGTTATTATTATTATTATTATTAATTGTTGATAATACATAAATACCCACACACTCACGATTACTCTGTATCACTCTTCTTCATGTCTCTCCCCCCTTCTCTCTCAACCACACCACCTTCACCACCACCATCCTAATGCCGCCACCACCACCATCACCATCACCATCCTAACGCCGCCGCCACCACCACCATAACATTGCCGCCACCACCCTAACTCTGCCACCATCACCACCCTAACTGGGCCACCATCACCGTCGCACCACCACAACACCACCACCCTAGGATCAGAACAAGATGGCCGGCAGTATGATGTTTCTGGCGAGTCGAACTGATTCCACACATGATTGTCGTAAAATAAGATCGGATCCGAGTTGAAACAGAGCCAAACTCTTACTAACAATGAAAACTCTCTTAGACATTTCATCGAGCACCTGACGGGTCTCATTCGCAAGCGTCGAATCATCTCGTTCGACTGTGGGTCCTATAATCTCTTGATGCTGGAAATCTTCAAGGGTTTTGTCTTTGAGTCAGCTCAATAAACTTCTGCAGATCAATGAATTCGTTACCGTCAGCATCCACATAGTTGATCATGCTCTCCAGTTCGTTGTCCGTTGTAGTTCGGTCTTGATCTAGATGCGACAGTTGTTGACGGACAGTGAAACGACGCCGTCGTGCTGTTGTCGGTGCCGGATTTACGATAAATTTGAGTCGATTGTAATGAATTTGAATGATTGATAGGATCTGGGGATATATATAAGAGAGAGAGAGAGATTTCTACGAATACTTTATTTTTTATTTTTTTAACTATAAGGGTATTTTGGTCATTTAACAATACTTAACCAAAAAATTTTAACAGTGTTGGAAATCTGGGCTCAAATGGTTAAAGAAAATGCTTATGGGGACTCAGGTCGTTAAACTTTTTGCTTTTGGACTCAACTAGTTAAAGCCCATAAAACACAGGGACGCAAAAAGTAATTTACCCTAAAGATAATTATTTTGGTGTTTTGGTGCTATTTAAAAGTTTATGCCTCAAAAAATAAACTTTATTTTGTATTTACGTCTAAAAAAATAAATTTTATTGTGTATTTTTGTGCTATTAACAACCTTAGCCTCAAATAATTGATTTTTTGGTGGTGTATAACCTCTAAGCCTCAAATAATTAATTTTTTGGTGGTGTATAACTTGTAAGCATTTAATAGTGGTGTGTAATCTATTTTTAAGTGATGTGTTTTGTTATTTGGTGCTTTCTATTATAAGATAGCACCAAAAACATGAAATTTACACCACCAAAAAATTGGTTTTGTACTAGTGACAGTTGACCACTCCCCATTGGCCACCCTTTGATCTCTTAAGCGTTATAATTAAAACGCTTGTATGCAAATTTTCAAAAAATAACGCCATATAACGCCTAGTGTAGTGGGGGAGGGGGCGTTTTGGGGGCGGTTTTTTTCAATTTTTTTTAAAAATAACGCCCCACTACACATGGTCTTATTGTTCACTTACGATAAAATATGACGTTAACAAATGCAGACATAACGTTAGTAACTGCAACAGTGGCGGACCCAGGAAGTTTCCATGGGGGTGCGGAACATTTTTAAAAATTTTAGGCCCCAAGTTATATAAGTAAAAAAATCGGTTCGTATCGGGTCGGGTCGGGTCATGTAAAACAAACGAACATCAAACTAAATTTATATAATCATCAAAAGCATGTCAAACTCTATATAACATAAGTTCATCGATTCATATAGCATAATATTTCAATTTTAATTTTCAACTATTCAAGCCCTAAAAATCATAACGTAAGTTGTAATCACCCTAAAAATATATAAACACCATAATCACCCTAAAAATCATCTAAACAACGTCAAAACACATAAAATTTTAAAACTATTTAACAACTTTATTACCCTTTTTCTACTATAATATCAACCAAAATCATCAAAATAACAAAGAAACTTACCCGTGTTCGGATTCCGGTTAGATTTGGTGTCGAACGACGGTGGTATGGTTGCTGATTACGGTGGTCGCCGGCTACTGGACTTTTGTCGCTGGGTGATGTTGTTGTTGGCAGTGCAGGGACGCAAGAGAGAGAGAGCGGGAGAGAATTTCTAAAGGTTTTGCGCTTTAGTTATTTTATTATATTTTGAAATATTGTTGGGTTTGGTTAATGGGCTAAGACTTAGTGGGCTAGATAGTTAGGAATTATAAGTGGGTAAAGGTATGGGTATTTGGGTTTAGTTAGTTAGGTATTAAAAGTTATATAATTTAGGTAGTATTTTTTTTTTAAATAAGAGTTTACTAAAAAAAATTTAAAATATAAATTGATAACACTTTTTACCTAACGGGTGCGGACGAAAAATTTCAAGGTGTGCAGTCGAAAAATTCCAAGGGGTGCGGACGAAAAATTCCAAGGGGTGCGGACGGGATTTTCGACGGAACTTAGCACTAAATTTTTTTTCCCCGGGGGTGCGCCCGCCCACCTTGGACCGGGCTTGGGTCCGCCCCTGAACTGCAAGGGATAAATCTACTAGCGAAAGTCTCAAAGTGCATCCAACGGGGTCGTGTAGTACATACATAGGGCCTTGTCCCTACCCGTGTGCGACATCATGTTGCGATGAACAATGTCGTGGAAGATACAATGGGGGAAGAGGGTATTGTGTTCAGGCTGGTACAAGTGGTCTTTTATATTGCCAATGTGATTATCCATGTTGAACTCTACTCTATTTTTGTAATACAATCAACATAATAATAATATGTTAAACAATTTTCTTTGGTCTCACGTATTAAATTGTGATTTGTTTTCTTCTCTTATAACATTTCTGATGTAAGAATATAAAATAACACATTACCTAACAATCTTGTTATATCCTATACGCATTAAAAGAATAATTATATCACGATTATACATTTTTATTTTTTGTGAAGCAAAATGTCAAATTACTCATCATATGTATGATACGATACATTGTGGTGTTTAACGGTCTTGGCAGGAGGACTTTGTTTGTTTCACAGACCAAAACCGTATAAAAACCACAGTATAGAAGATTTTTCATTACTATATTTTACAGAAAATGATTCTTGTAATTTTTTTTTAATCAGAAAGAAAAATAAAAATTTCTCTTAAAATATATATATATATATATATATTGAAAAGCATTTGATTATTCCTTTCTTAACACCACGACAATGTATATACGAGCACCTGTAATGGGCTCCTACGGACGACAAAAACTTCATGCATGTGACCGACAGACGGGAGGCTCACAAACGCCACATATCATGCCTACGTCTGTGAGTTGTATTGAGGTTGGGCATTCGTGTGGAAGGATTCCCACTAACGGACGTGGGTTGGGTCAATTTTTTTTCTTTTTTTTTTACATTAGAGAATATGTTTATTTACACCAACAAAAAGCATATTCGATAAATTAATAGACATTATGTTTATTAAAACAAAAAAAGTATATTCAATAAATTGATAGACTTTTTATTTTTTCCATAAAATGGTACATTTTTTTTAATGTGAGCAAACTTGACTTGTATATTAGGTTATATTGAAGAGGACCTTAATAGATAATATTATTAGGTTAGAAACTTATGTATTATATGAGTTGAATAAATGAAATATTAAATAGTTAATAATAGAGATTTAGTTTAGAATTATTAAACGATATTTTAAGATATAATATGATTGATTTTTTAATTAACTTTTTAAATTAAAAAAAATAAGAAATTAAATACAAAAGGGTGAAATTAAAGAACAAGAAAATATAAATTTGAGCTCACGTAATTTTAACATATGATGCAACCAATAATAACTTGTTTATTAGCTATAGAAGATTATAACTTAGTAAAAAAACAAAAGATATTCAATGGTCAATGGACAAAGAGAGCTTGCTCTCCTTTGCATGTAAAACTCGCTTTTAAGTTATAACAAAGTAAACAACTCGAGGAGTAGAGGTCGTTTGGTTGGGATCGTTTATCTAATTAGAGAGAATCCTAGTGGTTGTTTGGTTGGAATCGCCATTCGCCAGTCATCTGAAAACCCTAATGGTCACAGGTGGCAATGATAAATTAGAGAGAAGGGTTTGAATTAATATTTATTTTTTCTAAATTATTTTGTTTTTATTACTGGTTTTTATTAAAAGGGTAGTTTGTTAATAAAAAAGCAAATGATAAATTTATCTTAATTGATTAAAATAAAACCCAATGCGAAAAAAGTCCAAAAAGCCCCTCACTTAACGTTACATTTAAACGGGGTTAACTAATTGGATGGAAATAAAAATAAATTGCAAACCTGAGTTGCCTAGTTGAAATTGGCAAATTGCTCAAACCACATAGACAATTTTAACATTTTACTCCCATTGTGCTTAATAGTGATTAAATTGACTAAATTTTAGAGTTTGAGCTGACCGTATAAGATAAAATCTGAAAAATATGACATCACGATTTGGGCAATATTACTATTTTATAGTCCCCCTCCCACTTCCATTTATTGGTCTATCTCATAAGTTTATACGGTATGGTGGCGTGGGAGCCTCAACCACGTCGAGTACACCGCCCGGTATAGGGGCATGGGAGTGGCGTGGGGCGGGGGCAGGGAATTCTTCACCGATGTGGGGCTCTTTTAAGAGGTTATGTGGTGCGCAATTTAGAGGTGTTCAAAGCCGGATATCCGAATTCGGATATCCGATCGGATAGTGAATCGGATATCCGAATATCCAATTTTTTATTTAATTTTTATTTTTTTACTATTTTTTATATTCGGAACCGGATATTTCGGATATTTTTCAGATACTTCGGATATTCGGATATCCGAAAAAAAAAAAAATTTTCGGATATCCAAATTTTTTTAATATCACTATCGAATTGAATCCGAATCGGATATTTTGGATTCGGATATTGGATATTTCGATCGAATTTTCTGATACGGATAATGTTGAACACCCCTAGTGTGCATGAGTGGTAGGTTGTCTTCGAAGGTTGTTTATTAATGGATTGTTTATTTTTTATTTTATTTTTAAAAACAATAAAAGAAAAGGTGGGGTCATTCCACACCTCTTCCCACCCCGCGCTTTTTGGGGCTTGAAAGAGAAATTCCTCTCTGCTAACGTGTCAGCCTCGTGTCGCTTCATGCCCCTTCTTCAAGTCTCTCCACACCGAGTAGTCTAAGGTTTAAAAATAGTTTGAGGCCCAATGTATATTCTTAGAACATTCATAATGGTTCCCCTATATATTTGTGAGTGTGTTACTTGTATTATAAGGAATAGTTATGAGTGGAGGAGAGATAAAATGTTACTATTCATCTGTAAATATACAGAAACCACTGTTCACACCTATGTATTTTTTTAAAGCAGTTGTGAGTTGGCGAGAGAAAATGTAATGATAAAAGGTATAACTTTTGTTTTATCTAATTAATAATGAGAGAGAAAAAGTACTAATTTTTAGTAAGAGTGAGTAGAAAACCGAAATAACCGAACCGTAACCGAAAAAACCGAGCCGAAACAAATATCGACGGTTCGGTTTTCGGATTTTTATAACCGAAAATTTCGGTTCGGTTTTCGGATAACCATTTTCAATAACCGAAAAAACCGAACCGAAACGAAAAAAACATATATTTTTATGTTTAATTGTAAGTGTTTAACCGATGCTATTAGAAATTATTAATTTTATTCTTGAATATTAAGTACTTAAAATAAAAACATTAAGATGTTTATTTATAATTGAGATGATTTATTTATTACCTATAACAAACAACAAAATTTAATATAAAAATTAAACAATCTTCAAAGTATTATAAAAGAAAAGGTCATAATAAAAACTTTGAAGAAACATAAAAATAGATTAGAAGGTTAGGTTTATGTAAATATTTTTAGTTAAAAAGATTAGAGTAAACTGCCATTTTGGTCCCTGAAGTTTGGTTACTTTTGCCACTTTAGTCCAAAACTCAAACTTTTTGCATCTGGGTCCCTGTGGTTTCAGTTTTATTGCCATTTTGGTCCAAAAATGAAATCAGGTCATATTTGTCTTATAAAATCCTGCAATTTTGTCATTTTTCTCAAGGGCAAATCAGGTCATATTTGTCTTATAAAATATGGTATTTATTTATAAAAAAACATGATCATTTTGTCCTTGCGGAAAAGGACAAAATAGTAGGATTTTATAAGACAAATATGATCTGATTTCATTTTTGGACCAAAATGACAATAAAACTGAAACCACAGGGACCCAGATGCAAAATGTTTGAGTTTTAGACTAAAGTGGCAAAAGTGACCAAACCACAGGGACCAAAATGGCAGTTTACTCAAAAGATTAAGTATAATAACTTAAATGTAACCATATATGAAAGATTCTTAAATTTTGAATTATATTTTTTTATTTTCGATTCTTACTTACTTTTGTTTCAAAAACAGAAATAACCGAAAAACCGAACCGAACCGGTGTAAAAACCGAAACCGAAAAAAACCGACCCGAACGGTTTTGAAAAACCGAAAACCGACATTTCGTTTTCGGTTTTGATTTTACCAAAAACCGAACTGAACAGAACCATACACACCCCTAATTTTTAGTGTAATTATAAGAGTGGGGATAAGGAATTCAATGTGAATGCTTTTAATCCCATTGAAAAAATGATTCAACTGCACAAGCCAATAACTCAAAACAGGCTAAACATCACCATCTCCATCTTCGGGTTAGGGAGTATTCCATTGAATTTGAGGTACTCGTTTTAAAAAAGATGAATAGGTTGACTTTTAAGGTCAATTTCGTTTCTTTCTACTTGAAAATGAACGATTTCTTACCTTATTAACATAGATGATTGTCATTTAAATGTTATTTGAAATATTATCAAGTCTTCAAATTTAGGGTAAAAAACCAACTTAGTTATAAGCTATTCGGGCTGAGCCGAGCTCGAGCCAAAGTAAACTCGCTCGTTTTAATAGTCTAAATTAAACCCAAATTTTCAATGTTTAGAAGTTAAACTCCTTTCTATTTATAGAGTAGCCCACAAAAATATGGTCCATAAGCCCACTAGAGTCTACTTTAATATTAATTTTACTTCAACATTAAAGCAGATATTAATTATCAATTTTATTTTAAACGAGTCGACTTGAGTTTTTTTTACAACCGAGTCGAGCTAGCTCGTTTAATTTCGATCCTGGGTTGAAGCTGATTTGGCTCATAAAGCAACCCTAGACATGAAGAATAGTTTCAAAATATCCTTAGTTATTTCTCCTTATTGAGTTTCCTTGATATTAAGGAATATGGCGTAGATACCGCCCCATATTACTATTACTAATGTGATATTATTATTATTATTATTATTATTATTATTATTTTTATTGTTATTATTGTTGCTGTTGCTGTTGCTGTTGCTGTTGAGTTAATCTGTTGTGTTTTCTATAATGTAAAATATAATAATAGATGATTATTTATAATACACAACACAATTATGATTTCCATATTTGAACAAATTATAACTTGGAAAGCCCAAAGCTTTTGTTGCTGGTATATGATGTGGCCTGTGGGTAACCGAACGCAAACGCGTTCGGTTAAAGACGATCAAGAGTAGATGACTAGATGGGATGTGATTAATCATATTCAAACTAAGGATTGTACATCTTGACTAACTTTGGGGGACAAAAAAAACCCTAATCATAATTGTCTAAAAACTGGGGTGGTTGTGGTGCTGCTATTAGAGCTCGAACACCATCATCGATGCCGCCTTTATGCATGTGAAAAGTCTTTTGTTTTGGACGAAACTTGCCAACATCGCCGTCTTCACTGCCTCACAAACCTAACTTTTGGAATATTGTTACCACAAGGCCTAACCCGACTCCATCCACAAACTTATTATATTGTGGTTGATCTCTATTAGATTTTGACCCGAGTAGCTTAAAAAACTTATAAGTTGTCTTAGGTCTAACATAATTTTTTAAATAGGCTACTGAAATGTGTTTACTATGCATAAGTTTTTATTTTCATAAAACCAACCACATGCATATCAACACTCATTTCTTTCTTCCATCATGTTTACACTTTCTATAATTTTTTATAGTTTTTTTCTTATGGAAAACTAACCAAAATAGTAATTACGACCAAGTATGTATATCTAGATTAACCTCTTTAAGTAAGTTTTTAACGATATAATAAATCTCCACTTTGAACTTTGTTACGCATTGAGTTCTACAAAACCATTCCTTTTCACATAAAACTTACAAGAAACTTCACTCGAAAAAAACAAAGTTTTTCAAGTGTTTATATCCATTTCTTTATTTCATGACATAATACATGCACACGTTCATATCCATTTCTTTATTTCATGTTTTGCATATTGAATTATTTGAGTCCGTAACATTGGGTTAGTATAGTTAGTGGGTTTAGTTGTGGTTTCCTTTGTTCCTTTAGGCCAGGCGGGGTGGTCCGTGATGGCCACCCCATCACACGTGAAAAACTAACGAACACCGCCGCCTCCCTTAACATCACGCGTTATATTTGAAACGCGTTGAAAGCATCACGTGTTGATTTTCAAAAATGGAACGTTGGAAAGCGACCGTTTGGCTTTGTTTTTGACCGTTTGGGTTTTTTTTTTGACCATTTGGCTTGAATTTTGAAGCCTTTTTTGTTGATCAGTTCTGTTTAAACATAATGGAAAACATGAATAACATACCTGTTACAGCAGACAGGCCAGCAGAGAATCCAGTCAGAGATGCAGCCATTGAGTTCGACATACTTGTCAGGATGATCTGGTTCCTCCTTAGGGTGTAAAGTTATGATGGTGATGAACCGAAACTAGGGAGAGAATCGGTTAGGAGAGAGAGCCGATTGTGATGTTATGAGGGTTGAGAATTGTCTAACTTGTGTAACCCTTAGACTCTCTAAATAATCTCCTTATATATACACCCAAGAGGAAACCCAATTAGTCAATAAGTGTAATATGGTCCATCAACAATTACCAACTAATTATTAATAGGTTATTAATATATTTTGATCTATATAATATAAATGATTATAATGGCTACAAGATTAAATATTATAACAATAATATATTTAATCTCACATTCTCCCACTTAGCCGAGTAATCATTTATCATGAGTATTAGATGAGCCTGACCAGGAGTTAACACTCATTTTAGCCTTAAACCAAGAACTATAGCAGAAAAATACAGCCGTTGAATCATTATTCGACTCAGGACCCCCATTAGTAAACTATAGCCTCAATTTAAAACCTAACAGTTATGATCAAAATACGCATAAGCCCTTTAGCGTCTGATTTGTATTTATATTTGTATATATGTCATTACACCGGCAGAACATATGTTAGAGACATACAAAATCAAACTGAGGAAATTTTATTAATTAAAACATAAGCTAGTACAATATGCCATTAAATAAGGTCTTTAGTAAGTCCCATATTCGATACATGTTCTTCGAAAACTTTAGGTGGGAGACCTTTAGTCATCGGATCCGCAAGCATATCTTTAGTACTAATATACTCAATACAAAGATTATTTTCCTCAACTCGTTCACGTACGAACAAATATTTTGTATCGAGATATAAACCAGCTCCAGTCGAACTGTTACTGTTCGAGAAACTAACGGCAGCTGAGTTATCACAGTAAAGCTTCAATGGTCTAGAAATGGAATTAACGATTTTGAGTCCAGTAATCAGATTTCTAAGCAACATTCCATGACAGGTTGCGTTGTAAACAACAATGTACTCTGCCATCATTCTGGAAGTTGTAGTTAACTGTTGTTTATGACTCTTCCATGAGATAGGTCCGTCTGCTAACATAAAGATGTAGCCTGAAGTGGATTTCTTGTCATCTTTGCATTTGGCAAAGTCAGAATCAGAATAACCTACCACTTCTAAGTGATCACTTCTTCTATAAGTCAGTTTATAGTCTTTCATCCCTTGCAGATATCTAAGGACCTTCTTAGCTGCTTTCCAGTTATCTAGGCCAGGATTAGTCTGATAACGGCCTAGCATTCCAGCAATATAAGCGATATCTGGGCGAGTACAGACTTGAGCATACATCAGGCTCCCGACTACTGATGCATAAGGTATCTGGCTCATTTGCTCCTTTTCAACCTCTGTTGTCGGACACTGGAATGAACCGAAAACATCTCCCTTAACTACTGGAGCGACGGAGGGTTTGCACTGTTGCATGTTGTAACGTGTAAGGACACGATCTATATAAGTCTTTTGGGACAATCCTAAGATCCCTTTGTGTCTGTCTCGGTGAATTTCGATGCCAATGACGTAAGAAGCATCTCCGAGATCCTTCATGTCGAAGTTATGCGAGAGTAACCGCTTCGACTCATGCAACATGTCTAAACTATTACTTGCCAATAGAATATCGTCTACGTAAAGAACAAGTATAGTAAAGTTACTCCCACTCATCTTGAGGTAGGTGCATTGATCCACTTGATTCTTCATAAAACCTTGCCTCTTCATGACTTCATCAAACTTGAGGTACCATTGACGTGATGCTTGTTTTAACCCATAAATGGATTTCTTCAACTTACACACTAGATGCTCCTGACCTTCAGGTTTAAAGCCTTCAGATTGTTTCATGTAAACATCTTCGTCTAAGTCTCCATTAAGGAAAGCAGTTTTGACGTCCATCTGATGCAGCTCTAAATCAAAATGAGCTACTAGGGCCATAACGATCCTTAATGAATCTTTACGAGAGACAGGTGAAAATTTCTCTTGATAGTCAATTCCCTCTTTCTGAGTGTAGCCCTTTGCAACCAATCTCGCTTTGTAGCGTTCAACGTTCCCATTTGGATCCAGTTTTGTTTTGAACACCCATTTACAACCTATAGGTTTGACACCGTTGGGTAATTCTACCAAATCCCAAACGTCATTTTTCTTAATGGATTCAAGCTCATCAATCATTGCTTTGTTCCATTCAGAAGACTGGTCACTGCTAATGGCTTCATTATAAGAGGTAGGATCATTGAGCTTTCCAGCATCCATTTCAGTCAGGTAGGTAACATAATCATCCCAATTAGTAGTCCTTCTTTGCCTAGATGACCTCCTGAGTTGATTATCGGGTTCAGCGTTGTCTTGGTTTTGAGCGTTTGATGTGCCTTCGTTATGAGGTATAATGAGTTCTGATTGTGGAGATGAAGTTTGTGCAGTGGCTTCAGATGCAGTTGTTGCATGGGGTACAAGAGGAGTAAACGGAGTAATGGTAAGCGACGAGTCTCCCCCCCCCCCCCCGCGCGTCTTGTACTTCTTGCAATTCTTCGTAAGGGTTAGTACTGCTCCCACTGACCTTGAAATCCTCCAGGAACGCAGCACGCTTGGTTTCAACAATACGGGTGACATGAGAAGGACAATAGAGACGATAACCCTTTAAATGATCAGGATACCCGATAAAGAAACAGGTAACTGTTTTAGGGTCAAGTTTCCTTAGGAAAGGATTATAGAGTTTTGCTTCAGCAATGGAGCCCCATACTTTCATATATTTAAGACTCGGTTTCCTTCCTGCCCAAAGTTCATAAGATGTTTTAGGGACATACTTAGAAGGAACTCTATTTAGTATATGAACAGCTGCTTTTAACGCTTTAGTCCAGATGAATAATGGTAAATTAGTGTTGGCTAACATACTGCGCACCATGTTCATAAGGGTACGATTTCTTCTTTCAGCGACACCGTTCTGCTGAGGTGTACCAGGCATGGTGTATTGGTTCACAATCCCCTGGCCTTTACAAAACTCATAAAATGGATCAGGAGCTTGACCCACATCAGTATGTCTTCCATAATATTCACCGCCTCTATCTGATCTCACAACTTTAATCTGACGATCTAATTGCTTTTCAACTTCAGCTTTATAATCTTTAAAAGTTGTAAGAGATTCAGTTTTTTCCTTAATAAGATACAAGTACATGTAACGAGAATAATCATCAATGAAAGTGATAAATGAAGTATGTCCTGTTATGCCAGCGATTTAGTAAGGACCACTAATGTCAGTGTGAATGAGTTCTAATAAATTAGAACTCCCAGTGGCACCTTTCTTATTCGCTGATGTCATTTTGCCTTTAAGACATTTGACACATGTTCCAAAATCAGTGAAATCGAGAGGAGGTAAGACTTCATCCTTTACGAGACGATTTAATCGTTCTCTTGAGATGTGGCCTAAACGTTGATGCCACAACATGGATGAGGTCTCTAAGTCTTGTTTCTTTTCCATCTTTGTGAGTGATTCATTAATATTATATGACAACAAAGATTTGGAAAAATTATCATCTAATTCTAATCTATAGAGACCACCATCCAGAATGCCAGTACCATAAACAACGGAATCATAGAGAATAGAGAGTTTGCGATGACCATGAGAAATGACAAAACCGTCCATGTCTAACTTTGGTCCTGATACAAGGTTCCGAGTTACCTCAGGAACATATAAGGTATCATAAAGTTTAATACATAAACCAGTTTTCAAAAATAATTGTAATGTTCCTATGGCCTTCACTTCTAATTCTCGATCATCCCCAACTTTAAGTGTTCTTTGGTTTCTTCCCAGCTTCCGGATTAAAAGGAATCCCTGAGTAGAGTTAGTTACATGAACCATAGAACCAGAATCAAACCACCAAGAATTAGCAGGAACATTTAAATTAAAGGACTCAAGTATCATGAAAAAATCATTACCTTTCTTAGCCAGCCACTCCTTGAAGTCAGGTCATTCCTTTTGCTTATGTCATGTTTTCTTACAGAACTTGCAATAGGGTTTGCCTAAGGAGCTCTTAGAGCTGGAAGGTGTACTTGTATTAGGATTTGGCTTTTGGACTTTGGAAGCATCCTTTCTCTGATAGTTGTTCTTCCTCTTCTTAGAGTTGGAGGTGGTGAAGTTAGCAACATCAGTAGTGCGATCCATCTTCATACGCTCTTCCTCCTGTACGCACATAGCGACCAGTTCACTCATCATCCATTTGTCCTTCTGAGTGTTGTAATTGATCTTAAATGCTTCATAGGACGAAGGAAGCGAAGTGATGATGAAGTGAACAAGAAAACCATCACTGATTTCCATCTCTAGCCCGTTCAGCTTATTGGCCATGTCATGCATCATCATGATGTGTTCGCGAATGCCGCTCCTCCCATCATACTTAGTCGTCACCAGCTTGAGGATAAGAGTGCTAGCGTGTGCTTTTGATGTTCCTTTGAATTGAGCCTCCACAGAAGCCAGGTAGGTTTTAGCATCCTCAGAATCAGGAATAGCGCCTCTAATTGCATTGTGAATGGATTGCTTCATGAACATGAGAGACATGCGGTTACACCTAGTCCATTTTTCATGAACTATCTGCTCAGCAGCAGTACTTTGAGTAGTAAGGTCCGCTGGCTTATTCTCTCTTAAAGCATAATCGAAGTCTAACAATCCTAGTGTAAGCATAAGGGCATCCTTCCATTCAGCAAAGTTATCACCAGTCAAAGGTGGAATCCCTCAATTGGGTGCTGATAGTGGAAATAAGATGAGCAAGTTATGATACTAAGAAATAAGTCCTAATGTGATCTAAGGGCATGTTATACTAAGGCAGGCATAAATAATGACCATTTTAATTATAAAGCTGTGATATTGTCTATTACTAACATCAAAATAATAGACTTAGTTAAAAAATTCTACTTAAACGAAGACAAATCAGCTTTGACCATAAGTGTAATCATTTAAGTATGTGTGCAAAGTAATCGTGACAAATCAGCTTTGACCAGAAATGAGACAATCACTTTAGTTATGCACTCGTCAAGCATGCTAAACATAAATGAATTAAATCAGCTTTGGCCAGAATTAAGACATTTCACGTTTTTAATGCATACTCAACATAGCTTTTATAATACTTGAACAATAAATAGATGTATTAAATCAGCTTTGGCCAGAAATGATACATCAGAAGCTCATTCAAGTTAAGCTATTTTGGTTTTGTAAAAATTATCTGATTTTGATTAGTTAATTAAGTGTTTACAAAACCAAGTATTTAATAGCAAACCACCTGTTAGCGCGGATCGAACTAATGAGGTTTCGAGTCAGGTCTCGACTGAGTTATGAGATCTCGAGTCAGTTATGAGGTCTTGAGTCGCAACCTTGTTGTTTCGAGTCGAAACCATGGTATCGACTACTGCATTTTATGAGATCTCGACTCATAATGAGGTCTCGAGTCGCAACCACGGTCTCGAGTTGTGAAGATTGAAGCCCTTAGTCGAAATCTCAGTGGTCTCGATTTGTGACTTTATGGTCTCGAGCTAAATTTTATGGTCTCGAGTCGAGACCTTTGTCTCGAGTTGTAAACATTTGATGACCCTTATGATTTCGAGTCGAGACCTTGTGGTCTCAAGTCGAGATCTGATGGTCTCGAGTCACTGTTAACAGCTGTTCTTGTGATGATAACTGAAAACTCGAAATTTTTGGGGATTGTGGGATAATGTTTCCTGTTTTATTGCTGATCTAAATTTATCAAAGATTTCAAAAATTATAACCGATTATCTATTAACAGTTTTCGAAGATTTTAATAGATAAAATTCAGATCAAAATCAGTAAAAACACCCACTAATCCAAATTATATTCCAAAACTTAAGGAATTTTCGAGTTTTCTTAGAACAATATGATGAACCCTAAAAAATTTAAAACATAATTCTGGAAACCCGAAACCTGAATTTTAATGGTTTTGTAATGGATTTCGTAACAACAAGTTTTACCCTTTATGATTTCGAGTCAAATATTTAAACATTCTTTTACGAAACAGTGATTCGGGACATTATAAAAGAACTCAAAACCGGCTGTTTTTAAGATTTACAAAATTTTGTTTTCCAGATTTCAATCCCAGAATAATGGATACGAAAACAGAACTGATTTATCAACATATGCTCTGATACCACATGTTGATCAGTTCTATTTAAACATAATGGAAAACATGAATAACATACCTGTTACAGCAGACATGCCAGCAGAGAATCCAGTCAGAGATGCAGCCATTGAGTTTGACATACTTGTCAGGATGATCTGGTTCCTCCTTAGGGTGTAAAGTTATGATGGTGATGAACCGAAACTAGGGAGAGAATCGGTTAGGAGAGAGAACCGATTGTGATGTTATGAGGGTTGAGAATTGTCTAACTTGTGTAACCCTTAAACTCTCTAAATAATCTCCTTATATATACACCCAAAAGGAAACCCAATTAGTCAATAAGGGTAATATGGTCCATCAACAATTACCAACTAATTATTAATATATTTTGATCTATATAATATAAATGATTATAATGGCTACAAGATTAAATATTATAAGAATAATATATTTAATCTCACATTTTTTTAGAAAATCCTCACTACTCAATACAAAAAAACAACAAACTCTCCAACCATTCTCACACTCAATACAAAAAATCAACAAACTCTCCAACTCAATCTAAATAATTTTACAAGAAACATGGAAGGTTCAAGCAAGAGAGGCGGGGATTCGAAAAAAAGAGGTTCGGGTACGAAGAAAAATCCCGTAAGACCCAAGGTTCGAGCGAATCTTGCCGAGCCGACGCGCTTTAGGTTGCAAGACGAACCCGAGCAAGTCCCACCCTTTCAAACCCAACAATATCCACCCTTTTAAACCCAACAATATCCACCCTTTCAATCACAAACGTATCAAAACCAACCGTTCGTCCCACCGTTTCAACCTCACCAATTTCAACCCCAAACGTATCAATCCCAACCCCACCAACTCGACCCACTACCAGAAGAAAACACCCTCATCCATCATTTTGCAACCGCGTATTGTAAACCACAACAAAGTCTTGACGACGATGAAGATGATGATTACGTTCAAGAACAACAAGAAGAAGAGGAAGAGGAAGAGGAAGAAGAAGAAAATGATGACGTTCAAGAAATCGTCCCAACCGTCCTACAACATTGGACGAGCGAGGAGGAGGTGTCCTTGGTGCAGGCGTACTTGCACATCTCGGAGAGCAGGAAACATGCCAACGAGCAAAGAAAGGATGCGTTTTGGAGACGGGTCATTAATCATTTTAGCCGACTTCTCGGTGCAAAGGCACGAAACATGGACCAAATAACGTCGAAATGGACGGATTTGAACTGGAAAATTAGTAAGTTCAACGCTTGTTTCATTCAAAAGGTATGTTTTTTATTAAAGTTTAAATCTTTTTTCATTCAAAACTGTTTTTTTAAATAAAAACAGAAACAGTTTTTATTTAAAAAAAAAACATAAACAGTTTTTATTTAAAAAAAAAACAGAACGGCTTTAAAAAAAAAACAGAAAACATTTAAAAAAAAAAACAATACAGTTTATTAAAAAATACAGAAAACTGTTTTTTTATAAAATAACAGAAAACTGTTTTTTTTTTATAAAAAACAGAAAACAGTTTAAAAAAAACAGAAAACTATTTTTTTTATAAAATAACAGAAAACTGTTTATTTTTTTTAAAGCAGAATTTTTTTTAAAATACATAACCTTTTATATTTTTTGTAGAACCGAAACCCACAAAGTGGAGCGACCGAGGCGACAATCATGCGACAAGCCACCGAAATGTATTGCGACCTCTACAAAAAGAGGAGTTTTCCACACGTGGCGGCATGAGAAGTTGCGAGAAATCACCCGAAGTGGGTCCCGGTTGAGTTGGTTGACATGCGTGGTCCTACGGCTCCAAAAAAACGAGGAGGTTCGAAAAGATCAAAGACATCCGATTCGGGGAACTACAGGACTTCCGCGTCGGATAACTTGTCCCCAATGAACTTAAACGACGACCCCCTTGACGAACCCGATCAACCCGTTGACAACCCCGTTGAAGAAGATACACCTACAAGGCCACGACGCAAGAAAAGTGGTGAATCGTCAAGCAAAGGAAAGGAAGCGGTGGCGGAGTCGATCTTCAGAATCGAAGAGGAGAAAATGACGCGATACAAGAAGGCCGAAGAAAGAAAAGATAAAATTATGTCCGTAAAAGTTGAACGCGAGCAGGCGTACATGGGAGACTTGAAAACGGTTGAAAGACAAAATGATTTAAAAATCTTGTGTGAAAAGCACGCCCATCTCGACGAACCGTTTAAGTCAATTGTCATTCAACAAAAACGCGAGATTTGCGCAAAGTGAGGTTGGGAGATGCCACCCATTTAGTTTTTTTTTTTCCAATGTTCAGTTGTTTTTTTTATTTTGCTATGTAATTTATTTTTTAATTTTAATGAAATTTATAATTTAGTTTTTTATTGTTAATTTCTAATTTTAAAATAAAAATTAAAAAAATTTGGGAGTGATAGAGTTCTATCACTAGTGACCACCCCCACTACATTTCTATCACTAGTGATAGAATATTGGGTGATGAAATGGCATGAGTTGATTGGATATTGGGAGTGATAGAATTCTATCACTAGTTACCACCCCTCCTCCCCTAAGGCATATATAAGCCATAGTTTGTTTGCTAATGAAAGTTATGAATGAAAATTATAAAAATTTGTCTATATCTTTCTAAATTTCTTCCAGTCTTCTTATATCATTTTTCTTGATTCAAGTTTGATACTTAACAACTTGGAGATTAAACTTAGTTCAACTTGAGTAAACATATATATAAAGTCTCAAGCTAATATTAAAAATTTAGAAAGTAAAATAAATAAAAATTCATGAACAAAAAAAGAAGTTAAATCTCAACATGATGAGAAAAAAAACATTGAAAAAGTGGATTTCAAGACAGATTAGGGTGTCCCTTTTCTTAAATTTCAAAGCAAGCATAATGTCAACCAACTTTTCAAGAGCTCATAGAGTTTTGTCAAAAATGTTATTTTGTATACTTTATTAAAGTGAATATCTTAAGAGTTTCGCTTTCTTAACCAATCCATTTTTTAACTTATAATAAGTAAGACACAAAAGTAAGGATGTCAATTCTTGATACATCATAAATCTCACATAAAATAAACACGTTAGTTTTGTTGAGACTAGAAGGTATGGGGGCCGGCTGAGGCCCGGCTAGGACCGGCGCCGGTCCCCCACACCGCCCCCCTCCATCCCACCCGTCATCCCCAGCGGCCCAAAGCCGGTCTCGCCGTGCCCCTTTTGAACAATATAGCCGTTACTAACGGCTAGATTAATAAAAAAAAAAAACATTTTTCAATTTAAATATATACCCATTCTTTATACCATTTCCTCAAGAACCGCGCGGGAATGTGGCCGACGCGTTGGACGAGTACTTACAGATGTCGGCAAGAACCGCGCGGGAATGTTTGTATCGGTTTTGCCATAATGTGGTTTTGGTGTTTTAAAAAAAAAATGGGCCGTCCTTGAACAACCGGCACGTGCGTTCACACCGAAGCGGTTGCGCCTTTGTATGTACGCTTGCATTTTGCTCCATAACATGATTATTGAAGACGAAGGTCGGGCGATTTGTGAGTATGATGAGAATCCATCTTACGGGAATACTGTCCCGGTAGATCCGACGCAACAGGATTTAAACTCGTTCGCGCTAACCAACGACTTCACGCATATAAACCTTCAACAGGATTTGGTAGAACATATTTGGAACAACGTTAACGTAGCGGACGGTGACGAAGACGAAGACGAGTAGTGTAGTTTTTTTTTTAGGAAATGTAATATTTTTTTTATTTTTCGGAAATGTATTTTTTTTTTTTAGGAAATGTAATTTTTTTTATGTTATGAAATGAATTTATTTATGTTGTTTTATGTTGTATTTGTTAATTTTTATAAAGTTTTTATTAAGTTAATAAAGTAAAACTTAGAAAATTATAAAATAATGAGGTGGGGTAGCCCCATCCTCCATCCCCCTCAATTATGAAGGAGGCCCATCCCCCACGAGCCGGTGATGTGGCGCCTACGTAGCGGCCCATCCTTGTGGGGATGGGCCTCACCATACCCCTTAGTCTGATAAACGGATTTAAGTTATATATAGGTGTCATGACTGCTTGATTGATGAAAAAGTCAAAAGTTAGGTTGATCCGTTGATGTAAACAATGTGTTTCTAAGGGGAGGGGTGGTCACTAGTGATAAAATTTCATCACTCGCAATATCCAATCATGTTCCGTCATGTCAGCAACCATTTTTACATCACTCACAACCTTTTTTAGTAGCGGTGGTCATCACTCACCACCACACCCAACAATTTCCCCCAACCAACAATTACCCTCTAAAAAAAACCATCACGGCGTTGAAAAAATCACGGAATCATCAAACCGTGGAACAATCACGCGTTATACTTGGAGGCGGGGGTGTGAATTTGTAATGTTCCGCGTTGAAGTTTGTATCACTCGTGATATCACTGACCGCCCCCTTAGGCCTAACTATAACCCAATAACTCCTTCTTTGTTACAATTAAAAAATAGAGTAAACTGTTAAAATAGTCTCTGAGATTTGGTCATTTTTCCCACTTTATTTCAAAACCCAAATCTTTTGAATCTGGGTCACTGTAGTTTCAATTTTGTTGTCATTTTCATTCAAAATCAAAATTTGGTTAGATTTTTTTAGTTAACATCCAGTTTTTTGGTCTTTTCCTCCATTTTAATGAAGAACAAAATGGTCTTTTAACGTTTTGTTATAACAAATTAAAAAATATCTGACTATTTTGCTCTTCATTAAAAGGGAAGAAAAAGACAAAAAAAAAAAAATTGGACGTTAACTAAAAATTCTGACTAGATTTTGATTTTTGGATAAAAATGACAATAAAATTGAAATCACTGAGACTCAGATTCAAAAGATTTGAGTTTTGAATTAAAGTGACAAAACTAACCAAACCTTAAGGACCATTTTGCATTTTAAATAGTAATGATTCGAAACTATAACACCAAAAAACATCCTTTTTATTATATTAGTTTCCTTATGTTTTGGAAATGATATTAGTTCGTTATGCATTTTGGATTTTGTATTAATATATTACAATGTAAATCGATTTTGGTCTACATATTAGTTATAAACTAGAATTACGACCCGCTGCAATGCGGCGGGGATTCTTTAGTTATAACTAAGTCGATTTAGGACGCACATGTTATGTTGAACCTTTCAAACGGGAAAAAAATAGACGATGTAAAAACGTTCACCCACACACGTACATTGCGTCGTGTTAACTCGCAAAATTTAGAACGAAACGTAAAAACGTTAAACCAAAGACGCACGTTTCCATGTGTTTAGTCACAAAATTTAGAACGAAGCATAAAGCGAAAAATTTGCGGAAAATGAAAATTATAAAGGAACAAAGTTGAAAGTAAAAAAAGTTGTGAGGATAGATTGCAAAAGATAAAAAACAAATAGTTTTGCGTTAAAGGTAATTTATGAAATACATTTGAGTGAAAAGTAAAAAAATCAATTTTTTTTTTGAAAAACCCTCAAAGCCAAGGTTACAACAACCATATGCATAACCATTTTTTCTTTGAAAAACTCTCAAAGCCAAGATTACAACACATAAGTAAAAAAAATCAAAGTGGTTAAATCGCAAAAGATAGAAACTCTTAAATTAGAAGTGAAAAATCAAATTAATCAAAGGGGTTAAATTGTATAAGATGAAAACTTTTGAATTAGAAGTGAAAAATCAAATTAATCAAAGGGGTTAAATTAACAAAGATTAAAACTATAAACTTAAATTGTTAAAGATTAAAACTTTAAGGTTAAAAATGAAACAAAGATTAAAACTTTAAACTTAAATTGTCAAAGATTAAAACTTTAGGGTTAAAAAGGAAAATTCCAATTTTTTTTGAAAAACTATTAAAACTATAAACTGAAATTGTCAAAGATTAAAACTTTAGGGTTAAAAAGGAAAATTCCAATTTTTTTTGAAAAACTCACAAAGCCAATTGTACAACTCTCATATGCATAAATTAGTTGCTTTTTAATAGGTTATAATATAATTATAATGTTGTATCCACATACATTCATAAATTAAATAATTAATTTTTTTTCCAAAATTTAGTACTAACTGAATTGAGATTACTTAGATTGAAATCAAAACGATCCATAATTTTATTAATATAAAAGGCTATTTTTGTTTTAAAATAGTATATTATGATCAAGATTAACATAAAAATCCTTACTAGTTATGTGCACTATCATTGTCATTACAAGGACAACTCAAACAAAACCAGGGGTGTCCAAAAAATTGAAAATCGAAAAAACCCGAAAATCAAACCGTATTCATAACTAAAAAACCCGAATCAAATAATAAATTCGGTTTTCAGTTTCTAACGTATCCGAATCGATATGTGAGTTTGATTCCATTCAAAACCAAATAAATCGAATCGAATAAATTGATATCTAAATCGATGAATATCCCAAACCAAACCAAACCCAACAAAACAAAAGATAAAAAAAAAAAAAACTTAAATGATGTAACAAATGATATAATATACCATCGATTACGCAATCCTCATCTAGAAAATAAAACAAAACATCATAATAACAATGTTATCACCTTCATTCAAAACTCCATTAACTTCCAGTCTTAAAACATTCTTCCCATTTTCAACCGAAAACACTCAGCCGGTCAACCTCAGATCTCATTCTATGGGCCTTCGTTTCACTATCTTTATCATCATCGGCAATGCTGATTAATAGTTTGTATGGCTTGGTTGTTAAGTCATTTCTTTCACATTGGACTTTCCTCAAAACAAAAGTGCAATCATTATTATTGTTTAAACTTTAAATTAAATCTAGTAATTAGTTTTCTAAATTCATAATTATTATGTAATTAAAATTATGTATGTTAATTTTTTTTTCGAATTTAATCTTTTTAGCTTAAACTTAAGTGAATGTTTTATGGTTACTTTTTCTCTAAACGAAACAAACACGTGTATATATATCATTTTAATTATGCTACGACTTAATTTTTTGGGATTTTTCTTTCACTTGCTATAGCATGTGTCGCTATCGTAAACCGATACTGATTGAATTTCTGTTGTGTTTCTGCGACAACACACATGTTGACCCTCCGGCGACCGCCCCTTTCCCTTTCTCTCTCCTCATAACCAGTTTAAATAGTAGGTGATAAGAAGAAACCAGGGTATATGATGATCTATCTATATGCAAAAAAGAAAGATTTTCTGATACTAATAATAGAGCTGAGGCACATTTAATGCAACCGGCACCTGAAAGACCACTGTCGGCAAATAATGATCCAATCTCGATGCAATATAAGCAACTGAAAGACCACCGCCGGCAAACAATTATGCAATCTCGATGCAATATAATTATTATATCTAACAAATATATAATAATCAATGTACGTTTAGAAGAAAGTAAATCACTGTAGAAGGCAACCGTAGAACTTCTATGTTTTAATATGATATCTAATTATTTAACATAGTATAATTTGATCAAGATTTTTTAACGACAAATTTGGATTACTAACAGATCATTGAAGCATCATCGAACCGAGACCTCGTAATCCCTAAAAGCTTCACTTGCGTTTGATGTAAAATGAAATAATATAACCATCCGTTACGCAATAGAAAACAAAACAACAAAATAATATGTTTACAACTTTCATTCAAAACTCTCCTTCACTTCCGGTGTGTTCCCGAGTTAAAAATCCCTCCCCTCCCCTCCATGTCTTTCCAAATTGGAAAGACTATCTTAAAACATTCTTCCCATTTTCAACCGGAAAAAACACTCCGCCGGTCGTCAATCTAACACAACTCCGATCTCCTAACAACTTCTCTCTCTCTCTCTCTCTCTCTCTCTCTCTCTCTCTATCAATGTCTTCACTATTTAACCTTTTGACGACATTTTTACTCCTATCGACCTTCGTTTCATTAAACTTATTATCATCGGCGTTGTTGATAAATCCGGCCGCCGGATCTCGATCACTCTTACGTGTCGTTGACGGCGCCGGAAATCAGCCTGGTTTTGCGGTTGATTTGAACGTCACTAATTTTGATCAAGCTTTTAAAGATGCCACCACTACTTACGCCATTGTTGAGTTCTTCGCTCACTGGTAAGGTTCTGAATCTGTATTTTCTTTACTTCTAGGGCTTATTATGCTAGATCTTACATTTTGTTAAAAAAATTGTTTTTTTTTTTTGTTTTTTTTTGTTGTTGTTGTTGTGGCCCATGGGCTTAAAAATATGCATATACCAAAATTCATATGGATTCTGTTACAAGTTTAAGGTTGGCCTAATTCATATATATGTTTTTTTTTTGGTAGTTAAAAACATGCTTAACCAAAATTTATAAGGATTTTATTACAAGTTAATGGCTGCAATTGTATTATGTGTTTTTTTATTTTTTTTTTTATTTGGTAGTCATGCTTAAAACCAAAATTCATATGGATTTTGTTACAAGTTTAGGGTTGCAATTGGATTTTTATGGTTATTTATTTATTTATTTATTTTTTGTAGTTAAAAACATGCTTAAACCAAAATTCATATGGATCCTGGTACAAGTTTAGGGTTGCAATTGTATTATATGTTTTGTTTTTGTTATGGAAATGTTATTATATTTCACAAAAAAAACTTGCCAAGTTACATCAAAACAGAAGGTATACGGGCAACAAGTTGCGCCACCACCCCTGAAAGTTTATATTGTAGTAGAATTTAGATAGGGTCACCTGAAAGTTTAATGTTAGCTCTATTTGGAAAAGGTGGAAGTAGAACTTAGAAGGTTCCACATGGGTGTGTATTGAATTCAAGAATAAAGATGAAGAGCCATACCATTATGTTTAAACAAATAAAGGAAATGGATTTTACTTTTTATGGCTAAAAGTCCTTATTTTTGGATCTGTGGTTACAGTAGAATTCAGCTATGGAAACCTATTGTTTGCTTGGTCATGTTTGGTATGCAAAAGTGCTTGAAATTGTAAACCAAAGTTTTCTGCTGAAGTTTTAATGTGTTTATTATGTAGGGTTGTTATAGGACAGCTTGTTGGTTAAGTGTTTTTCTTTTAATCTTGTACAAGACTTATCTAGCATTTATTGTGAGCTTGAGATAGTTGAATTTCGGGTTAATGTTCGTATTTGAGAGGAAGTTTTTGTAAATAGACGTTTCTAAAAATAAAACTGACATTTTAGCTATTATTACGCTTTGCAGGTGCCCGGCTTGCAGAAATTATAAGGTACTCGTATTCTTCATTCACAAAGGCTACACATGCGTTTGTTAAATTACTTATCGTTTTAGTTTTAACTTTGCAGCCCCAATATGAAAAGGTTGCTAGGCTTTTTAATGGAGCCAATGCTGCTCATCCCGGGATTATATTCATGACTCGAGTAGATTGCGCGGATACGGTAACACTACTAGCTTTTTTTTCATTCTTCTGAAAAATGATAATTCTTTATGTTTCTATGTTTTTTGGTCTCTATGTAATATATTTTCGTTACATTCTTTCTTGTTTTGTCAACTAGCAACCAATTCCTCTTTTATCCATGTTTGGCAGCACAGATAAATACTAAGCTCTGCGATAAATTCTCTGTTACTCACTACCCGTCACTCTATTGGTGCCCACCTTCTAAATTTGTTGGTGGTGGGTGGGACGGAAAAGATGAAAAAAGTGAGATTCGTTTTATTGATGATGGGAGAACCGCTGATCGTTTGCTTAAATGGATTAATTCACAATTAGGAAGGTACGACTACTTGAGATAATAAACATATTATTTCCAAATGAATTTAAAATTTTTATATATTGATACCATTCATATTAAGTTATTAACACATCTGCTTGATTTTGCGTTTTTGTATTATAATAGTTCATGAAAATAACGTTGTTGGCAGATGTGTTTTTGTATTAACACATCTGCTTGATTTTGCGTTTTTGATTTTGCTTGATTTTGCACTAATTTTAATGTTATTTTACTAATTTCGTGAAAATAACGTTAAAAGACGGGGATGGTTAATCATGCATCATGTGGTGGCGTTGATAGCCGAAAGACAAGGGGGTACATGCACTAATCGGCGTTTGTCTCAATTGCTGAGTGTATGTGCCTTATGTCCAAGGCTTGATGCAAAACTACAATTGAGCCGGGGGTCTCATTGGAAGCAGCCTCTCTATTCATACGGGGTAGAGGTAAGGTTGTCTACATCTCACCCTCCTCAGACCCTACCTTAGCTTTGCTATTGATGGGATATACTGAGTATGATGATGATGATGATGTATTATAATAGTTCATATAAGCTTGAAGATGAGAAACATGAAAATGATCACGTTACTCATTCAAATGTGTCGGACCCTGGACAGGTTTGTTGAAGAAAAATACTTACATTTTAAAGACATTGTTCAATATGTAACGAGTCATATTCACAACAGAGTGTTAATTAACTTTTTTATTTTTGTTCTTCCTTTGTGCGATAGATTGCACAGGCTGTATATGATGTTGAAGAGGCTACAATTATTGGCTTTGACATGATTCTAGAAAACAAGGTGAGTGCATGTTTGGTACCGTTTATAATTATGTTGCATTTGACTGCATTGACTTGATAATAATATTCGTATTTGTTAGCAGATGGTTAAACCAGATAGTAGAGGTACACTTATCAAGTTCATGCAACTAATGGTGTCTCATCATCCTTCCAGAAGGTTCAATAACCCCCCTTGTAAAACCTTTTAAGATAATTAATTTTGATATTTGCTTAAAATAATAGAGTAAAAAGCCATTTTCGTCTCTGAGGTTTGGCCAGTTTTGCGACTTTCGTCCAAAGGTTTGTTTTTCCGCATCTGGATCCAAAAGGTTTAAAATCTTGCCATTTTCATCCGGCTCGTTAACTCCATCCATTTTTCTCCTTTAAGGGTATTTCCGTCTTTCTTGCTAACTTAAAGAGCAATTCGGTCTTTCGTACTTTATGTAAAAAGACCGAATACCCCTAAAAAAGACCGAATTTCCCTTTAAGTTAACAAAAAGAGGAAAATACCCCTGACTTAACAGAGAAAATTGGATGGAGTTAACGAGTCGGATGAGAATGCCAAGATTTCAAACCTTTTGGATCCAGATGCGGAAAAACAAACATTTGTACGAAAGTCGCAGAACTGGCCAAACCTCGGGGACGAAAATGACATTTTACTCAAAGTAATATAAAGTCTGTATATTTTAGGTGTCGGAGGGGAACTGCTGATGTACTTGTCAATTTTGATGATTTATATCTTTCAAAAAAACATGGTCTTTTGGATAAATTTGGCATCTGTGGAAAAGAAGCTCCTCGGGGATATTGGGTATGTTTCAGTTTTTTTTAATTGGATGAATTTTTGTGCTTTTTTCCATACTCAAATGAATTTTTGGGATTTTTATGCAGACGTTTTGTCGTGGCAACACGAATGATACCAGAGGCTTCAGGTATGTTAATCTCTATGTACACTTTACAATTTATTTGCTTCAAATATGAATTATTACGTTTATAAAGGATAAAAAGAATATTAACAAAATTTGTGATTTTAACAGTTGTGGTTTATGGGTTCTGTTACATTCAATCTCAGTGAGAGTGGAAGACGGAGAAAGTCAAATGGCGTTTACAACTACTTGTGATTTTATCCACCAGTTTTTTAACTGTGAGGAGTGCAGTGAACATTTCTACAATATGTGCTTAAGGTAAATCTGTGTGATAAATGTTGCTCGTATCAATCTTTTTAAATGTCAATTTGTTTTTTGAGAAAAAATGAAAGTAGCCATTTTTGTTATATTATATTTATATAGTCATATTAAAGAAAAATCATTCCTCTAGCCATGTGATACGCGACCCAAGTGTTGTAAATTGTCTTTTTCTCGCGTATCAGACTTTATTCTAATAAGTTTCTAATTCAATACGGCATTTTAGGGTGTCTACTCCATTCAGCAGCAAGCGTGAATATGTACTCTGGTTATGGACTGCACATAACGAAGTCAACAAGAGACTAAAGAACACCGAAGAATCTCTTAAAACCAGTGACCCCAAATTCCCCAAAACAATCTGGCCTACAAAACGCCTTTGTCCAACGTGCTACAACAACCATAATCAAAACGAAGAAAGCAGCTCAATTGACTGGAACCATGATGAGGTGTTCAAGTTCTTAAGCAGTTACTATGGAAACATGCTGGTGTCCCTATACAAGGAGAACGACGAAGAACAAATTCAGATAAAAAACAATGCAGTTTCGGAACAAGTATTACAGTCAACAAATGCACTTGTGGTTCCTGCGGGGGCCGCTTTGGCGATAGCTGCGGCGAGCTGTTTGTTTGGTGCACTTGCTTGGTTTTGGCGGTCGCGACAGAACCGGAAGTATTTTCATAAACCTCAACCTTTAAAGATTGTATAATTATTATTAGGTGAAAATTGAACCTATGAAAGTAATATTTAAGGGAAAAACAATTTGATCTGTGAAGAAATTGTTTTTTATCTATTTATATTTTTTTTTATTTTTATTTCTTTGTAATAAATTTATTGGGCAAAACTTTCAGGCCAAGAAGAAGTTGAAGCTGATGAGACCGGGATCAAAAGCAAGTGAGTTGAGGACCCCTTCTAATTTTTTATTTGACATACGTTACATATATACACAATTAATGGTTCTGGAATATGTTAGATTTATTAAAGCAAAATATGTTGACGATTTGAATTGTATTTTTCGCTGGTATCAAAATGTGAAATATTGTAATACAATTAGCATTTAGTTATAGATTTATTCGTACAATTAACATTAACATTTACTAATAAATAAAAAATGATTATAATCTATATCTATAATTCTCTCTCTCTCTCTCTATATGTATATATAAAACAAACGAACCGAACAAACATGAATAATCCCTTGTTCGTGTTCGATTGTTTAGGAAATAATGTGTTTACGAACTGTTCGTGAACACTTACCGAACGAGATTTTCTGTCTGTATTTGTTCATTAAGGAAATGCACATGTTCATTTTCGTTTTCGTTTGTGTTTGTTAATTTTAGGTACCGGACAAAAGTGAATGCAAAGAAACACAAATGTATGTTCATTAACACAAATCAACGCAAAGGAACACAAGCATTCATGAACAAAAACGAACACAAACAAAAATTATATTAATTTTCGAATAAAGTCGACATCTTTCATGACAAACATTGTGTACATTCACCCAAAATATACTAACCCAGTTATCTAAACATACTTGGCTTAATCTTGATCTTACAATTACCATAAAAGAATTATAACAACCCTCCAAAATTTTTCCGACACCCTAAAATATATTAAAATGTCCCTATATGTCCTAAAATACACCCCATATGCTAAAACAGGGCCCAAATACATTTAATATTATTAAAATTAAGTAAAAACAAGAAAAATAGGGTCCTCGCGGGGCGCGTAGCCCTTGGCTACACCCTTCGCGGGCCGCGACAGCTAAACAATCAGGCGATCCCCGGTGCTGCCACGTGTCACGATCGTGGCAAGTCTAGTGGCGATGACCAATCAAGGCTAGCCCCTATTACTCTACTACGCGGGCCGCGAAAGAAGGTGAGAAATCACCTATAAATAGAAACGAGGGTCCTGCAGTTTTCGTCGCTCATTTCCTTCGATCTTTCTCTCAAATTCTGAATAGTAGGCATTATCTCCGAGTATAATACCCCCTAATTAACGAAGTTCTGCCCCGTTGTAAGTATCATAACCCCGGTTACGTATTAGATACGCTGCCCGATTGATCCAGGGTTCCGTAACGGTTGTCGGGGTTCTGCCCGACGTAGTCTTTGGAATGCCGTCTCGGGGAGGGTATTACTAATGTAAATATTAGGTTATTATACTAACGCCTGTGCATTTGTGTAATTAATAGATTTTAGCCAAGAAATTACCTAAAGTTGCAATGTGAGTAATCTCCTTCTTACAAATTGTTTTTACAAAACCTCAATGTTTTACATTATATTGCCAGTGATTGAGTATTTGTAATTCTAAAATTATCGTCGGTATATTTGGGGTTTTGTATACAAAATTTGTTACTACACTGTGAGTAGTAACATGACCATAAGTCGAGACGACAGTACCGTGGGTGGTAATTAAAGTAAGAATTGGAAACAAATATAATTGCGAGATCGCCCTCAATATTGCGAATGATAAAATCTGTTTTGAGTAAACTGAGATTTATTCACCAGTATTTCCCACTGACAAAATATTTTTAAACGCGTTTCAGGTAACAAAATGTGAAAGCCAAATAGAAGCCAACTGGGACAGCACTGAAGGCTTGAAAAGTGGCTATAAAAGTTACCTAAAAGACAATGTTTTAAATTCAATAAAATAGGGTTTATCCCTATAAGCATGTTGTAATAAGAAACTTGGGTTTTACCCATGTGTTTATTAATATAAAATATGGTGGTTTTTACTCTGATAAAATATTTCCTAACTAAGGTCCTGATGAAATTTCCGCTGCCAAAATGACTAAACCCACGATACCACCGAAACTAGCTCGCGGCCGCCCGTTTCCGGGAATAGGGATCGGGGGTTGTGACAGAAGGTGGTATCAGAGCTAAGCCACTGATTCAGCCACAGAAATGTTCTGCTGACTCCAAAATATCAAGTGTTAGGAAATAAATTTCGGGAAATTTTAGCAAACCCTTACCAGGCACCCCTACCCCAGATTCCAAACCCAGCCCCAGCACCTGCACCCTCAATGAGTGCAGAAAATGTGCAAGAATTCCGAATTTTCGGAGAAGAAATTCTAGAAAGTAGTGAAAGGATGAGGCAGGTCGGAGAACGACTCGTCTGGAAGTACGACGAGCGCAATATGGATTTCTGGATGAATCCATATCAATGAAAGTGATAATATAAATGGTAGTAATAATAATAATATAATAATATGTGTGTATGAAAAAAAAAGTATAAGTACTGTACTGTAGTATAGACCACCTAGTGGTTAGCGATGCCTAATAGTATTGTAATTTTTAAATTCAAGTTCTGGTTTGTACTAGATGCATACTATATAAGAAAGAGTAAGTCGCAATGATCGAACTTTTTGAACAAACTGCTTGTTATGTAATTGATTAATTTTATTTGTGATATTAATACGTGGTAAATGTTTAAAATTCAGATGGCTGACCAAGTGAATAAAGAGAATCTGGATAATCACCCGGAAAACCAGAATGACAATAATCCGAATAATGATAATCTGAACAATGATAACAATGGAAATCTAGTGAATAACAGTGCTATTCAACACATAGTGGCACAAGGGATTATAGATGCGATGCCATTCATTATCCAAAATGTTAGGGAAGCTGATAATAAAAGTAACCATAGCAGTAAACGACCAACTGAACCGGAACACAGCGTAAACAATGGACCCATACTTCAAGCGCCCATTCCCAAAAGAAGAAGAACCATGCCTTATGGTTGTTCTTATAAAGAATTCTGGTCTTGTAAACCTATAGAATTCTTGTGCAATGAAGGGGTCGTTGCTGTTCTACGCTGGATAGAAAAGACTGAGGTTGTTTTAAAAATAAGCAAGTGCGCAGAAGAGGATAAAATAATGTTTGCTTCTAATCTGCTTAAGAATTCAGCCTTGGAATGGTGGAACACTATCCTCCAATCTAGAGGAAGTGATAGGATTTACATTATGGAGTAGGAAGAATTTAAGAGTATGGTAGAAAGGAAATTTTGCCCTCCCAATGAAAAAAAAAACAGATAGCAAATAAGTTTTTAAACCTTAGAATGACTGGAGTAGATAGTAAAGGGTACACTACATTATTCTTTGAATATGCTAGAATAGTGCCTACCCTTGCATCACCTGAATCAGTATTAATCTCCCGTTATATCTGGGGATTAATCAGCAAGATTAGGCATGTAGTCAAGGCAGCCAGACCTCAAACTATAGAAGAAGCTGTAGAACTAGCAAACACCTTGACAGATGAACTAGTGCATACGCGAGAAGAAGACCAGAGAAAGAACCAAGCCCAGAAACTTACCCAAGAATTTCGTTCTGGAAATTCCAACCGTGGGAAAAATGTAGGTTCTACCTCTGCACTCTACTGCAGGTACTGCAAGAAAAAATATTCCGGGAAATGCTCCATGTATTGCAATTTTTGCAAGATACCAGGACATAAGGAAGAAGACTGCAGGAAGAAACCTAGCAATGGGATATGCTTCAATTGTGGAGAAAAAGGTCACATTAAGCCAAATTGTCCGAAGCTAGCTCCAGCCATGAACAACAAGACTACTAAGAACGCTAAAGCATTTGTTCTGACTGCAGATGAAGCAAAGATGATTCCGGACGTGATAGCCGGTACGTTTTTAGTTAATGATGTTTTTGCTAAAGTATTATTTGACTCTGGTGCGAACCAAAGTTTTATTAATACTTCATTTTGCAAAATTCTAAATCAACCATTAGCTAAACTCCCACAAGAATGTCTAGTAGAGACAGCAAATGGGGAAACCATTAAGATTTCTGAAATCTTGCAGGGAGCAAGAATAGAATTTTTGAAACAAAAGTTTATTTCAAACCTTTACCCAATGAATCTGGCAGGATTTGATGTCGTATTAGGAATGGATTGGTTAGTAGCCAATAAAGCCAGTATTTTATGTGATCAAAAGTCAATTCAAGTAAATTCACCAAAAGGTGAAAAGATCACAATTAAAGGAGATAGGACCTCTAAATCCACAAAATTCATCTCTGTGATGAAAACAGCAAGTTATATAAGAAAAAGGATCAATAGTGTATCTGATTTCTATAATCACTAACACTAAAAGAAAAGAACTAAAAGATATCCCTGTAGTATCTCAATTTTCAGATGTATTCCCAGAAGAGTTACCAGGATTACCACCAGACAGGGAAGTTGAATTAAGAATCCATCTGCTACCAGGGATAACACCAATTGCCAAAGCACCTTACCGTTTGGCACCCGCCGAAATGCAGGAACTGAAGAAGCAATTAGACGAATTGGTGGAGAAAGGATTCATACAGCCAAGTGCATCACCATGGGGAGCACCAATCTTATTCGTCAAGAAGAAAGACGGATTGATGCATATGTGTATTGACTACCGTGAATTAAACAAGGTCACGATTAAGAATCGGTATCTATTACCAAGAATCGATGATTTGTTCGACCAATTACAAGGAGATCGATTTTTCTCTAAAATCGATTTAAGGTCAGGATATCATCAATTAAAGGTACAGGAAGAGGACATTCCTAAAACAGTCTTTCGAACAAGGTATGGCCATTATAAATTTACTGTCATGCCATTTGGTTTAACTAATGCCCCAGCCGCATTTATGGACATGATGAATCGAATATGTAAGCCATATTTGGATAAATTCATAATTGTCTTTATCGATGATATTCTCATTTACTCTAAGAATAAAGAGGAGTACGCAGCGCATCTGCATGCACTTCTAAGTTTACTAAGAAAAGAAAAGCTTTATGCTAAGTTCTCCAAGTGTGAATTTTGGTTAGAACAAGTTCAGTTTCTTGGACATTTAGTCAATCATGAAGGAATCCATGTAGATCCCACCAAGATCGAGGCAATTACCAAATGGAAAACCCCTGAATCACCAACTGTGATTAGAAGTTTCTTAGGATTGGCCGGTTATTATAGAAGATTTATTCAAGATTTTTCTAGAATAGCCATTCCCTTAACTAAGTTAACTTGTAAATCCATTAAGTTTGAATGGGGACCAAAACAAGAAGAAGCCTTTAGAATTCTTAAGCAAAGATTAACCAATACACCCATACTAGCGTTACCAGAAGGAACTGAAGACTTTATAGTCTACTGTGACGCTTCTAAGTTAGGTTATGGATGTGTATTGATGCAACGCCAAAAAGTTATAGCCTATGCCTCTAGACAACTTAAGAATCATGAAGAGAATTATTCAACCCATGATTTAGAATTAGGAGCTATAATCTTTGCCCTTAAAATTTGGAGAAATTACCTTTATGGTAGTAAGTTTACCATTTTTACGGATCATAAGAGTTTAAGGTATATTTTTGGGCAAAAAGACTTGAATATGAGACAAAGACACTGGATGGAGTTATTAAGTGATTATGATTGTAATATCCAGTACCATGCAGGAAAAGCTAATTTAGTAGCTGATGCTTTAATTCGAAAGTATTACGAAAAGCCAAAAAGAGTACGTTCTCTTAAGTTAAATCTGCAAGTAGATTTAAATGAACAAATTAGAAAATCACAAGAATCAGTAATCAAGGACGATACTGAGAAATTAAAAGGAATAATTAAAGAATTAGAACAAGGAACAGATGGAATCTGGAGATTCCATAAGAAGAGAACGTGGATACCTAAATTAGGAAGCTTACACCACCGTATATTAGAAGAAGCCCATAAGTCTAAATATACGATGCATCCTGGAAATGATAAAATGTATCAGGATTTAAGAAAGAATTTTTGGTGGATAGGAATGAAGAAAGATATAGCAGCTTATGTTTCTAAATGTTTAACTTGTTCACAAGTTAAAGCTGAACACCAGAAACCTTCAGGATTGCTACAACAGTTAGAAATACCAGTTTGGAAATGGGAATTGATAACAATGAGTTTTGTTACCAAATTACCCAAAACAAGAAAAGGTAATGATACAATCTGGGTGATTGTAGACAGGCTAACCAAGTCAGCTCATTTCTTACCAATGAAGGAAACTTTTAGTATGGAACAGTTAGCTAAATTATATGTAAATGAAATAGTTTCATTACATGGCATTCCTTTATCAATTGTTTCTGACAGAGATAGCCGTTTTACCTCTCATTTGGGCACATTTCCAAAAAGCGATGGGAACCAAGTTGAATCTAAGCACCGCTTACCATCCTCAAACTGACGGACAAAGCGAAAGGACTATTCAGACAATGGAAGACATGCTTAGAGCTTGTGTAATTGATTTCAGAGGTAATTGGGACGATCACTTACCATTAATAGAATTTTCTTATAATAACAGTTATCACACAAGTATAAATGTCGCACCATTCGAAGCACTTTATGGACGAAAGTGCCGAACCCCAGTCTGTTGGGCAGAAATTGGGGAAAATCAACTATCTGGACCAGAAATAGTACAAGAAACAATAGACAAAATCATTCAAGTCAAGCAACGACTAAAAGCAGCACGCGATCGACAAAAGAGCTACGCTGATAACAGATGAAAGCCATTGGAGTTTCAAGTAGGTGACAAGGTATTATTAAAAGTCTCTCATTGGAAAGGAGTAGTAAGATTCATCAAAAGAGGAAAGCTAAGTCCCAGGTATGTTGGACCTTTTGAATTTATTAGAAGAATTGGACCTGTAGCCTATCAGCTACAACTGCCAGAAGAAATAGCAAGAATACATGATGTATTTCATGTATCTAATCTCAAAAAGTGCTTAGCTGATGTGTAACACCCCGTGTTTCAAAAGTCAAAGTCAACCTTAAAGTCAAAGGAAGAAAAGATTGCGAATTGCGATCTGTCACTCCTTGCTCAACTCCTGTTTTGACTTCTTTGACTCGTAGATAGTCTTTTTATGTTTTTACGTTAGTTGTATTATGCGGAGTACTTGCAATAATCGAAGTTTGATCGACTTATATCAAATCGACGCTAATCGACTTACGACAGTAATTGATAGGAAGTAACAATGCGATAAAGATAACCAACGTGAATCTATTTATGTGAATACTAATCAACTCGACTCTAATCGACTTATCAATCGAATCGACATCGAAACGAGATACGAATTGCAATGGTTTATAGATTTGGATATTGTTTTATATGTGTGTGTGCCTTTTATGTGTTACTTGTGCATGTTTATTTATGTTTGTTTATGTGTGGTGATCAATCGAAATGCAATCGAAACTCAAATAAGAAATCGAATCGTGACGATAAATGCAAGATAATTATGATGCTTGTATGTTAGATATAGTAGTTGGGATTAAAAGTAATTTGAATGAGAAACTCTATCGCATCGCAACGCTCGACACTTGAATCGAAATCGCAAAACTTATCGCGCCGAACAATCCACTCGAATGGTCAGCCGATCGAGCTGCCATCCGATCGAGTTGCCACTTGACCAGGCAGCTACTCGATCGAGCTGCCACTCGATCGACCCACCTTTCTCCCACTTTCCATTTTGGGGAACTCTATAAATACCCCTCATTGTCACATCCCTTGATGTTGACAGCTCTCACTCGACCCAACTCGTTCCAGCCCTCTTTTCTTCGGATTTCTCGCGATTCTTGTAAGTTTTCAACCCAAATCTTGTACATTCTTGATCTACACGCACTTCTACACCTTTCTATCTTTCGAATCTTAACTTTTAACCGTGAAATCACTGGATTCAAGGTGTTCTAGGATGATGTCATCATGGTGTTCTAAGGAACTTCATGTTTTGGCTTCAATCCACCATGAATAACTTGAATCTGAACGATTTCCACCTGGATAAACAAAGATCTTGCATAGATCTGAACTTATTCATGGTAAAAAGGATTGAAAGTTGGTTTTCAAGTTTTATTTCAACTTTTCTACACTCAATGCACTCAAACTGATAGAATCGGAGCTCGTTCTAACATTCTACTCTTTCTTAGTGTTGTGTTGGTTCAAGATCTGGATTCTATCAAGTGATGTCCGATCGAGTGACAAACTACTATGAACTTGAGGTACCCTACTAATCGGACCGTCGCCCGATCGAACTGCCGTTCGATCGACCGACCTGAAAGGTAGAGATACTTCTCTGTTTTCTAATACTACAACAAAAACTTCAAAAGTTCAAGCCATCATACACAAACACATCCTTCCCAAACGAGTTGTCACCCGAACGGACAGCCAACCGATCGGATAGCCATCCGATCGGATGACACTTGGTCACTTTTCATCGTTTTACGTGTTGCTTACCGTTATGCTATCGTTCTGTAATCTAGGCTAACTACTCTCAGCGCTCCCTTCAATCCATTCCATCAACACTGTGAGTATACTCGAACCCTTTTTGCTTATTGCACTTTTTGGGTGTTACATACGTTACTTATTCAAATCACATCAATCACACTACTCAATACTTTTAACGCTAACCGTTACTGCATGTTATACGTGACTCGATGAATGCCTGTTTGTTATGTTAACACGTGGATTTTCTGTCTACCTGCCTTAGCAACGATAGTACTATTATGTTTGGACTCAGCACCTGGTCACCTAGGGGTTGTTAAGGAATCTTTACTTGCATGAACACAGTGGTGAACATGTATTGCGAACTGCCAGGGGCAGTCAACCCACAGTCAGTGGTATTGATAGTGCCATGTCAATAACTTACGTGCTTCACACTATACGTAGTACGTGCTGGTTATGCGTAAACTATTTCGAACTCTACTTGTATTATTAAACTTGTGTGCTCACCTTTACACTATGTGTATTGACTGTTACTTTAACGTATGTGACAAGTGTTTAGCTAGCTAGGACTCAGGCTTGGATGTGATGAAATCGAAGCTAGGAAAGAGTCTAGTAACCAATAAACAATTAATATTTATGAAATCTGAGTTGTTGGATCAGTTTTTGTTTATGAGACAATTATATGTAATGACTGTTTTATTTGATATATTATGGTATGGGACATAATGTTAAATATCCGGTAATTAATAGTTGTTGTGGATACTCATGGACAATCTGTTTCGCTCAGTGCCGCACCTCGATGATTCCGCCATCGGTTGGGGTGTGACAGATTGGTATCAGAGCCATAACTATAGGGAACTAGGATAGACACAACCTAGTCTGGGTTGTTGTCTTAGTTTGACCTAGACTATAGTCTAAGTACCAATGCGACCCTTACTTGCTTATACTCTATCGCTTATGCTACACGACAGATACTAGCACGAAATAGGACAACTCGCACAAGGTGAGTTACTTCGCTCGAGTGAAACATCTCGTATGAAGTAGGTCACATTACACGAGTTGTGTGTTTTGTGCAAGTTATTCCTACACAATATCCAAACGCTCAACAATCTTTCCTAAGATTGTCAGAGTCGTTTTGGTCGATTTTACGCTATCACAATACACAACTACATGATTTGGTGGAGATTAGGTGTGAAAACTGCAAACTCTCGATCAAATCACCCGCACGATGCACAATTTTACTATCAAACACGAGAAATTGCGTTGAATCAAGAGTGAAATTCATACTTCGACGCGAGACTCTCGCTTTACAAACAAGAATAGAATCGTCAAACTAGGGGTGAAACCTGAACTTTGATGACTCATTTCCTTATTTTGGCTTTACAACACTCTCACCAAAGATTTGACGGATTCTAGCGACCCATTTTCACGAATTAGCTAGTAGGACGTGTAACAGACACTGTGATTCAGTGTAAGGGAACAGTCTCGAAGGATAAATCGTGTACTCGAGGTTGCTATGAACGGGTTAACCACTTTGGGTAGTCGAAGTCTATACACCCGAGGCAATCTATATCGTTGATTTTATGTGTTTATGTGTTCGATTCTGAGTTCGCTCTGCCGACTCTGTGATTTTATGTGTTACCTGTTTATATTTTGGTGGTTTTACACGATACACTATTCGACACACACGACTCGCACCGTACTTTTATCTCAAAACGCTGACAAATCGTGGATGCTACGCTATACTACTCGCCATCGTTACTCGACTTATGAAGGATTGGTGAATACGTGCAAAACATGTATGAATACGCGTGCAAAATGTTGTCAAGAGGTGTGATTACGTGGACATGCTTACGTGGATTATGTGCTTACATGGACTACGTGATTATGTGGACTACTTGCCCTACGTACTTATGTGTCTGTGTGACTACGTGCCTTTATGGTAGATTTAGTAGTATATTTAGGACGTTAGACTGTGCTAGACTTAATCGTACCTCGTTTGAACCCTAAGACGATGTCTGTTGCAGACAATGTCGTCATCTCGCTCTCATCACTCTCGAATGACTCGTCGTCACCTAGAAGATAAACGACTTGCTGCTCTCGTTACCAAGCAAATCGTTAAAGCAATTCCTCAGATCTTCAGCGAAATTCAGGAGAACACCAGCAAATCTTCTGACGAGTCGAGGACAGAGACTCCCAAAGCTGCTTTCAGCTTCAAACAGTTTAAGGCATGCGGACCGAAAGAGTTCACCGGCGAAGATGGTCCTACGGCCCTATTTCAATGGTTCGATTCAATCGAGGTCACCCTACGTCAGAGTGGATGTCCTGACAGTCTCCGTACTCTAAATGCGACCGGCGTTTTCCAGTCTCGCGCATTAGACTGGTGGACGACCGAGAGAAACAAACGCGGAAACGACGCAGCTTATGGTCTGTCGTGGGATGAGTTGAAGAACGTCATGCTCGAAGAGTTCTGCCCTCCCCATGAGCGCCAAAAGTTGGAGGATGAATTCTGGCATCTTAAGCAGAAGGATGGTGACAATGCTGCTTTAACTACTCGCTTCAAGTAGTTCAGTATTATCTGTCCTGATCAAGTCAAGACTCCCAATGTGACAATCAGGAAGTATATACGTGCTCTGCCGGATTATGTCGCAGATTTTGTGCAAGCTTCCAAACCAGCGACCATCGAAGAAACTTACCTGCTTGCCGCTGAAATCAACGACAAACGGGTTAAGTCTGGCTACTGGGATAAAGCCTCAAAGAATCTGCATCAAGCTACCACTGCACCAACCGCTGAAACCACCGCACCAAGCAACAAGAGGAAGAACAAGCGTAAGAGCAACAACAACTCCAACAACAAGAACTGTGCGATCACTGCTGCACCAGTTCAAGCCATACCAGCTCAACAACAACAGCGTCTGGTAGTGGCACCTATGGCCAATGCACCGCCTGCAAAGCGTGCTTACCCTGGTCCACACCCGCTTTGCCCTACTTGCACCTACCATCACCCGACTGGTATCGCTTGCCGTTTCTGTGCTACTTGCAACATGTACGGTCATTTCACCAACAACTGCTGTGCTCGTCAAGCTCCAGCTCCTGCTCAGCAAGCTCTACTTACCGCTCCTCAAGGCCAGCAAGCGGCTCCTGCACCTGTAATCAACGCTAGAGTCTGCTTCGCTTGTGGCGACCCGAACCACTTCGCCAACATGTGCCCGAACCGAGTGGGGAAGCAAGAGCCACAACAGCAGTAGCCCCAGCAACAGCAGCAACAACAACAACAAGTAGCACGCGCCCAAACTTTCAACATCAACGCGTGCCAAGCTCAAGCCGACAACAACGTGGTTAATGGTACGTTCCTTGTGAATGGTGTATATGCTTCGTGTTTATTTGATACTGGAGCCGATAACTGTTTTGTGTCGTTTGAATTCGAGAAACTCCTTAATCGTAAGCGTGCTCGTCTCCCTACGTCCTTCGATGTCGAAGTCGCCACTGGAAGAACCATCGCTGTCAATTCTGTTCTTCGTGATTATACTCTCGAACTCAACAATCACATCTTTCCTATTGATCTCATTCCGATGCAACTCGGAAGTTTTGATGTCATAGTAGGCATGGATTTTCTTCGGGAAAACCATGCTGAAGTTGTTTGTTTTGATAAGATGATTCGATTCTCGCTCGCTAATGGTGATCAACTGTGTGTTTATGGTAAAGTCGCTTCGAAGAAACTCCAACTCATGTCATGTGTCCAGGCTAGCAAGTATCTCTGCTAGGAATACCAAGCTTTCTTTGCACACATCGTAGTAACGGAGAAAAAGGAAGTTAAGGAAGTGAAAGATGTCCCCGTTGTTTGTGAATTCCCTAACCTTTTTCCTGATGAACTTCCCGGATTACCTCCAAGTCGTGATATCGACTTTTGTATCGACCTCATTCCTGGAGCCAACCCTGTTGCTAGAGCTCCTTATCGACTCGCTCCCTCGGAAATGCGGGAACTTTCGAGTCAACTCCCGGAATTACTTGATAAAGGCTTCATTCGCCCAAGCACCTCTCCATGGGGCGCACCAGTCCTTTTCATCAAAAAGAAGGATGGGTAGTTCCAGATGTGCATCGACTAAAGGGAGTTGCATAAGCTTACAATCAAGAATCGTTATCCATTGCCTCGAATTGATGATTTGTTTGACCAACTTCAAGGTGATACGTGTTTCTCCAAAATCGACCTGCGCTCTGGTTATCACCAGTTACGCATTCAAGAGGAGGATATACCTAAAACCACTTTTCGCACTCGATACGGTCACTATGAGTTCGTTGTTATACCTTTTGGTTTAACCAACGCACCCACGGTTTTCATGGATCTGATGAATCACGTGTGTAAACCATTTCTTGACCGTTTCGTCATCGTGTTCATCGATGATATCCTGATCTATTACAAGTCGAAAGCCGAACACGCGCAACATCTACGTTTGGTTCTCGAGCTACTCCAAGGGAATCGACTCTATGCCAAATTCTCCAAGTGTGAATTTTGGCTAGGGGAGGTTCAATTCCTCGGTCATATTGTCAATAGTTAAGGTATTCACGTCGATCCCGCGAAGATTGAAGCCGTTAAAAGTTGGGTTACACCGAAGAACCCGTCTGAAGTTCGTTCTTTTCTCGGACTAGCGGGCTATTATCGTCGATTTATCAAAGGGTTCTCTAAAATCGCTGTGCCGCTTACTTCTCTCATGCACAAAGACAGATCCTTTGTTTAGGGAACCGAACAAGAGTCTGCCTTCCAAACCCTCAAGCATATGCTTTGCAATGCTCCCGTACTCTCTTTGCCCGAAGGAAGCAACGAATTTATCGTCTATTGCGATGCCTCGAACCTTGGTCTTGGTTGTGTTCTCATGCAACGGGACAAGGTATTCGCTTACGCATCTCGTCAGCTCAAAATCCATGAGAAGAACTATACAACCCATGATCTCGAACTAGGCGCCGTTGTTTTTGCGTTAAAGATTTGGCGACACTACCTTTATGGTACAAAGCGTACGATCTTCACCGATCATAGGAGCCTACAACACATCTTTGACCAGAAGGAACTTAATATACGTCAACGCTGATGGGTAGAACTTCTCAACGATTACGACTGTGAGATTCGTTACCACCCAGGCAAAGAAAATGTCGTTGCCGACGCCTTGAGCCGACGAAGCTATTTACATAGCGTTTCGAACGTTTACGCCCAACATCACCTCGAGACTCTTATTCGCGAAGCCCAACATGCTTGTTTTAATGAACGCACCCTGAAGAAAGAAAGGATCCACCACGATGGAGCCTATCTTGTAAGCAAATCGAATGGGATATTCCATTATCTGGACCGAATTTGGATCCCCAAGCGGACCGATTTACGACAGATTTTGATGGACGAAGCCCACAAATCCCGATACTCTATTCATCCCGGTGCCAATAAAATGTACCAGGACCTACGCTACAAGTACTGGTGGCCGGGTATGAAGAGGGATATCGCTCTCTACGTTGGAAAGTGCCTGACTTGCTCGAAGGTCAAGGCGAAACACCAAAGGCCATCTGGCTTGCTTGAACAACCCGTGATCCCCATGTGGAAATGGGAAAGCATTGCCATGGACTTCATTACGAAACTTCTGCGCACGACATCAGGTCACGACAGCATCTGGGTTGTTGTTGACCGTTTGACCAAATCAGCTCATTTCCTGCCTATACGAGAAGACTTTAAGGTAGAAAAATTAGCCCGAATCTACACCGACGAGATCATTTGCCGACACGGTACGCCTCGTGACATCATCTCTGATCGTGATACTCGGTTTACCTCGCGTTAATGGGAAACGTTCCAAACCGCTCTCGATACTACGCTTAATCTAAGTACCGCATTTCATCCCCAAACCGACGATCAGACTGAGAGAATGATTCGTACTCTTGAAGACATGCTCCGTTCGTGTGTCATAGATTTCGGTGGTAATTGGGACGCATACTTACCTTTAGCCGAATTCTCGAACAATAGAAGTTATCATACCAGCATTCAAATGGCATCGTTTGAGGCTCTATACGGAAGAAAATGTCGATCACCTATTGTATGGCACGAGATCGGACATTCTCAATTAACCGGTCCTGAGCTGTTGCAAGAAACGACTGACAAGATCCTCCAAATTCGAGACAACCTGTTGAAAGCTCGGAGTCGTCAGAAAAGTTACGCCGATAGACGACGCAAGCCCCTTGAATTTGACGTTGGCAACCACATACTCCTAAAGGTATCACCTTGGAAGGGTGTGGTCAGATTTGGCAAGAAACGGAAACTCGCGCCTCGATATGTTGGACCCTTTAAGATTCTGGAAAGGATCGGAAAAGTGGCATACAGACTCGAACTACCGGAAGAACTTAGTAACGTCCACCCGACTTTCCATGTGTCAAACCTCAGAAAATGCCTGGCTGAGAATGATTTGTATGTTCCTCTCGATGATCTTCAAGTAAACGAAACACTACATTTCGTGGAAAAGCCTGTCGAAATCATGGACCGCCAAACCAAGCAACCCAGACGCTCACGCATTCCTATCGTAAAGGTTCGATGGGAAGGCAAACGAGGCGCAGAGTTCACTTGGGAACTCGAAAGCGACATGAAGGCGAAGTACCCGCAGCTGTTTGTTACGGCTTCAGCCTAATTTCGGGACGAAATTCCCTCAACTAGGGGAGGCTGTAACACCCCGTATTTCGAAAGTCAAAGTCAAATTCAACCTTAAAGTCAAAGGAAGAAAAGATTGCAAATTGCGATCTGTCACTCCTTGCCCAACTCCTGTTTTGACTTCTTTGACTCGTAGATAGTCTTTTTATGTGTTTGCGTTAGTTATATTATGTGGAGTACTTGCAATAATCGAAGTTTGATCGACTTATATCAAATCGACGCTAATCGACTTACGACAGTAATTGATAGGAAGTAACAATGCGATAAAGATTACCAACGTGAATCTATTTATGTGAATACTAATCAACTCGACTCTAATCGACTTATCAATCGAATCAACATCGAAACGAGATACGAATCGCAATGGTTTATAGATTTGGTTATTGTTTTATATTTGTATGTGCCTTTTATGTGTTACTTGTGCATGTTTATTTATGTTTGTTTATGTGCCGTGATCAATCGAAACTCAATCGAAATGCAATCGAAACTCAAATCAGAAATTGAATCGCGACGATAAACGCAAGATAATTATGATGCTTGTATGTTAGATATAGTAGTTGGGATTAAAAGTAATTTGAATGAGAAACTCTATCGCATCACAACGCTCGACACTCGAATCGAAATCACAAAACTTATCGCGCCGAACAATCCACTCGAATGGTAAGCTGATCGAGCTGCCATCCGATCGAGTTGCCACTTGATCGGGCAGCTACTCGATCAAGCTGCCACTCGATCGACCCACCTTTCTCCCACTTTCCATTTTGGGAAACTCTATAAATACCCCTCATTGTCACATCCCATGATGTTGACATCTCTCACTCGACCCAACTTGTTCCAGCCCTCTTTTCTTCGGATTTCTCGCGATTCTTATAAGTTTTCAACCTAAATCTTGTACATTCTTGATCTACACGCACTTCTACACCTTTCTATCTTTCGAATCTTAACTTTTAATCGTGAAATCACTGGATTCAAGGTGTTCTAGGATGATGTCATCATGGTGTTCTTAGGAACTTCATGTTTTGGCTTCAATCCACCATGAATAACTTGAATCTGAACGATTTCCACGTGGATTAACAAAGATCTTGCATAGATCTGAACTTATTCATGGTAAAAAGGATTGAAAGTTGGTTTTCAAGTTTTATTTCAACTTTTCTACACTCAATGCACTCAAACTGATAGAATTGGAGCTCGTTCTAACCTTCTATTCTTTCTTAGTGTTGTGTTGGTTCAAGATCTGGATTCTATCCAAGAGGTTTTGGTTTCGGATTAAACATGAACCACCGCCCTAAACGGTTAACTGGTCGGGTTAGGGTGATTCCTGTCCGATCAGGTTACTAAGTCTTGACGAGGGTTCTGTTGTTTGGCACGTTATCATATCTCCTCGAATAAAACACAAACTAACAAAACAACCAAGTAACAAGAAGATTCAAGTCACCCGGATGGATTGTCGTCCGATCGGACTACTGCCCGATCGAACAGCCATCCGATCGGACAACCTTTTGATCAGCTTGGACCTTGGTTCCACACTTAACTTTTATTTTCAACTTTTGAGGTTTAAACATCGAACGGGTTACCATCCGATCGGACTACCACTCGACCATGTGATGTTTGAACCTTGACACTTAAACAATTTTCAACATGTTTTAGTATGGACTGCCACCCGATCGGATTGATGTCCGATCGAGTGACAAACTACTATGAACTTGAGGTACCCTACTAATCGGACCGTCGCCCGATCGAACTGCCGTTCGATCGACCGACCTGAAAGGTAGAGATACTTCTCTGTTTTCTAATACTACAACAAAAACTTCAAAAAGTTCAAGCCATCATACACAAACACATCCTTCCCAAACGAGTTGTCACCCGAACGGACAGCCAACCGATCAGATAGGCATCCGATCGGATGACACTTGGTCACTTTTCATCGTTTTACGTGTTGCTTACTGTTATGCTATCGTTCTGTAATCTAGGCTAACTACTCTCAGCGCTCCCTTCAATCCATTCCATCAACACTGTGAGTATACTTGAACCCTTTTTGCTTATTGCACTTTTTGGGTGTTACATACGTTACTTATTCAAATCACATCAATCACACTACTCAATACTTTTAACGCTAACCGTTACTGCATGTTATACGTGACTCGATGAATGCCTGTTTGTTATGTTAACACGTGGATTTTCTGTCTACCTGTCTTAGCAACGATAGTACTATTATGTTTGGACTCAGCACCTGGTCACACGGGGGTTGTTAAGGAACGTTTACTTGCATGAACACAGTGGTGAACATGTATTGCGAACTGCCAGGGGCAGTCAACCCGCAGTCAGTGGTATTGATAGTGCCATGTCGATAACTTACGTGCTTCACACTATACGTAGTACGTGCTGGTTATGCGTAAACTATTTCGAACTCTACTTGTATTATTAAACTTGTGTGCTCACCTTTACACTATGTGTATTGACTGTTACTTTAACGTATGTGACAGGTGTTTAGCTAGCTAGGACCCAGGCTTGATTGTGATGAAATCGAAGCTAGGAAAGAGTCTAGCAACGAATAAACAATTTATATTTATGAAATCTGAGTTGTCGGATCAGTTTTTGTTTATTAGACAATTATCTGTAATAACTGTTTTATTTGATATATTATGGTATGGGACATAATGTTAAATATACGGTAATTAATAGTTGTTGTGGATACTCAGGACAATCTGTTTCACTTAGTGCCGCGCCCCGATGATTCCGCCATCGGTTGGGGTGTGACATGATGAATCATTAATTGTGCCTCTTAAGGATATAGAGGTAAATGAAAAACTCAAATTTGTAGAAAGACCTCTACAGATCAAAGACAGGAAAGTCAAGAATCTCAAGCACAAGAGATTAGTTCTGGTCAAAGTGAAATGGGACTCCAAAAGAGGACCAGAGTACACATGGGAACTTGAATCAGAAATGCAAAGGAAATATCCATACTTATTCCAGTAGATCTCGAGGACGAGCTCTAAAATAAAGTGGGGAAGATATAACAACCCTCCAAAAATTTTTTGACACCCTAAAATATATTAAAATGTCCCTCTATGTCCTAAAATACACCCCATACGCTAAAACAGGGCCCGAATACCTTTAATATTATTAAAATTAAGTAAAAACAAGAAAAATAGGGTCCTCGCGGGGCGCGTAGCACTTGGCTACACCCTTCAAGGGCCGCGACAGCTAAACAATCAGGCGATCCCCGGTGGTGCCACGTGTAACGATCGTGGCAAGTCTAGTGGCGATGACCAATCAAGGCTAGCCCCTATTACTCTACTACGCGGGGTCTCACCTTACGCGGGCCTCGAGAGAAGGTGAAAAGTCACCTATAAATAGAAACGAGGGTCCTGTAGTTTTCGTCGCTCATTCCCTTCGATCTTTCTCTCAAATTTTGAATAGTAGGCATTATCTCCGAGTATAATACCCCCTAACTAACGAAGTTCTGCCCCGTTGTAAGTATCATAACCCCGGTTACGTATTAGATACGCTGCCCGATTGATCCAGGGTTCCGTAACGGCTGTCGGGGTTGTAACACCTCGTAAAATCACGTCCAATGATGAATTGCCACGTGTAATAAACCCTAATAAAGTCAAACCTTGAATTTAAGGGACTAATTTTTCGAAAAATTTAAAACTTTGAACATAGAAGGACTGGAAGTGTTAACATACATAAAATAAGACTCTGAATAACCTCTTATGGTTTTTTATATTCACAAATGAGCCACTTGTTGATCAAGTGTAGCCGTTTGCGTAATTAATTGAAAGTTTGCGCAATAAAGGGGTTAAAAGCGTCAACATGTTAATTCTTACCTCTGATTGACCTTTTAACAAACCGGGAGCTTCATGATATTTGATTATACTCTCGGGAATGCCAATTATTGGCCGCCTAAGGCTTTCATGCCTATAAGTGAAGTTACGCGCAACTTTGCAAGTTTAAGGGGTTAAAAGTGTCAATATGTTTAATTATACCTCTGAGAAGCATTGTTATGGTTAATAATACTCTCATGAAGGCCTAATATGGATTAGATAACGCTTCGATGTTATTAAACGATGATATGCACAAGTTTGTGCATTAGAGGGACTATTTGCGTCAAACTGCAAAAGTCTATCGATTCGTATGGTATCGAACCTTCCAGAATTTGATCATAAGTTAATCATGCCCTAAATATCCTTTAAATAGCTTAGAAATAGGATTAGAGGTGTTTAGTGCGCAAAAATAAACTTATTTGATCAACAGGGACTAAAAGCGTCAAAAAGTGCACAAGTTTGCATTTTCGCGCATATCTCACGTTCTGAATATATCCGGACATCCAAAAATTATGTAAGCATTAAAATATTTTATTTTATTGTTTGGCATGATAAAATTCCATTCGTCGCATGATTTGGATCGTTTTTCGCGTCCGTTCGTGTTTCGTCGTAATTAGCCGAATAACGTAACCGTACGAACAAACGAACTGACATCCGACATATTTTTGAGCATGTTTTATGATCCCCATGTTTAGGAATCATTGTAGAGCCTTAAAAAATGGCTTAACGGGCCTCAAACGCATCAGAAAGAGCCTTAGAAGCATACAGGGACCAAAACTGCAATTTCAGAAACTTGTTGCTGAATCAGGGATCTCAGGCGGCCCGTGTAAGATCCCCTTGAACCTTACGCGGCCTGTGTGAACATTCCAGATCTGCAAAAATCAGTTTACAGCCTGTTCCAGCTGTTTCCAGGTGTTGCACAATGTTTTATTAAACTAGGAGCTGGTTTTTGGGCACCCATAGATTGCTAAATCAGTGGGTATTACTTGTACGGTCCAGATTGAATCTCGTTTATCGAGGAACAATCCTAACGGTTGTCCAAAACCTATGTAAACCCATGATTTTCATTCTCAACTTGCTCATCTACTCTTGCTCTCTGATCTTGGAGGAAGCCTGGCCATCTTAGGAACCTCCTTTAGTCCATTGGACCCTTTGTAAGTGTCCTTTCATGGCTAGTTTGTTTTATTTGGCGTTTATAGCCGAAAAGTCAAGCGTACGCGATAAACGCTTTGACTTTTAAACGGTTGAGCCATTGTTCGCAACGAACATGGCTACGTGACCGTAATTAGGTAGGTGTTAAACCCTCAAAAGGGCACCTCCTAATTACCACGTTTACTCAGTCAATTGTCGGGTCAAACTTCTTAATAAAAAGTCAAACGAGTCAGTTTTTACTAATAAGTTCATAACTAATAATACAGAAGTTATGGAACATGTTTTAACACTTAAATAACTTGGTAATTAATATAAGAACATGTTTTGGCATGTTCAACCCGACAATTCTGAGTTTAGGCTCGGTTCGCAACCGAAAGTCGCAAAAGTTGACTTTTGCTTTAACTTTCAGTTCTGACCCGATTTAGCTTAGTTTAGATATGCCTTAGGATTCCTTTAGGACCATGTTATAGGTTAGTATAACCCTCTAAGGTTATACAACTTGGTTCCATAGTAATCCTAGTTCATTGCATGTTTCCGTTATATGCTTAAAGTTGACTATTATGCCCTTTTAATATTAAAACGAGATTTTTGAAAATGTGAGAGGACAAAAAACCTTTGTTACTGATTTATAAACATGTCCTTAAAATTTCACGTCAGTTCGTGGTCTAAAATGGGAGTTATGCTCAATATCGTAAATTAAAGCCTTTTTATTAATTAAACGGCATTTTCAGTATAAAACCTATTTAAACTCAAATTTTGACACCAAACCTTTACCCACTGATGTTATATAATATTTTGAGATTTTTGAAGATTTTTATTTATTTTTAAACTGATCATAACATAGGGTTCTCGTATAGACTCGGTAATTGACGATAATGCCCTTTTTACTAATAAAATGAGTTTTACGAATCCTTTACATACCAAACCTTTTTCTACTGATTTTATGTATTAAATAAGTTGTTTTAAACAGTAAAGGCTGATCAAAATCTCAGATTTCCTTAATCAACCCGAATATCGTCAAATACCGTCTTTTATACGATTTAGGCGCATAGTATGGTTTAAAACCATATTTGGCACCTAAGGCTTGTTACCTACTGATGTTATAAATAAATGTTTATACTTTAATAGTAAGTAAAAGTTTTAAACTCAGATTTCCAAATTTGACCCTTAAAGCCTATGTGAAATGACCAAAATGCCCCTTCGGGGCATAGTTTGGTCATAAATGATAAATTTTACATATATATGATATCTTACTGATATAACCTACTAAAATAAATATTTTTACAGAACATTTTAGACCAGAACCTCAAATTGTCATTTAACCTCTTTTATAATCTTTAAAATGATCAAAATACCCCTACGGGGCTTAAATTGATTTTAAACTCGTTTTGGGCATAATGGAAGATATCCTTCTGATATCACAACATATTTAAGGCATATTAACTTAGGAAACCTGTTCATGACTCATTGGTTACCCGTTATGCATTTTTCGCGTTCGGTTCGGTTTATGTAACTAGTATACATAAATTGACCGAAACAGGTCAAACCTTATCATTTTTATCTCAAAATCCAGAATGTGTTTAGTTTACCCATATTAAACAAGTCTTCAAGCTTGTCGGGTCTTAAACACATTCTAATCCGGTCTTCGCTTAATCTGGCGTTTTGAACCGTATATCTTTCTGTAAAACTAACCGGTCTAAGTTTAAACTTAAGTAAGACCCATTAGGAATCTAATAGGTTAATAAAAACCTTCGTTCCAGATTAAGAGCCCCAGTAAAGGTACTTGTGCTTGCTGATTAGAATATACGGTTGGGTATAAATTGCATTTAAGCTCAGGTAAATACTTTTAACTTATTTTCCGTTATACGGGCTTGGGATACGGTATTATAAAAATACCGCTTGATTGGGTGTAGAAACCTTTTAATCGGAGATGATTAAATTGCATAATCCCGTTTTAATCAGTATTGCTTGATAACAAATAACATTGGGGGTTAATGACCGCGTCCTGGATATCCTTGGCTCATTTAAAAAGTGTTTGGCCACAACTTAAGCACAAGGTGTAGGCATAACACCTCCTGTTGCGTATGTAAAAGATATACTCACTCGTAAGGGTAACTTCTTGTGAGATATATTTGTGGTGTGTCGATTAATCTTGATCGGTTTATATAATCACCGGCCCTAAATGTTGGACAAACATGTAAAGCTGGTACAAGATTGTTATTAATATAATTGTCCCAAGATATAAAAGAATATTTGTGCCATGTGCATTCAAATCAATTTTCATAAACCATTTTCAAAAAGAGTTAGTTAATTGTATTTACCTGTGTAAACTGACGTATTTTCCAAAAAGGTTAAGTGGCAGGTACTGTACGTAATTGGCTGGAAGCTCAGGGTGTTAATAAGGAATCTTGCAAGTTCTAGGCGTCTAAAGTCTGTTGAACAATGTTTATGTTTCTGTTTTAAGATCCGCCTGTGGATCCATCGTACAATCCATTTGTAATATTTGATGTTACTTTGAATCGGATTGTAATATATTTACTTTAGACTTCCGTTGTGCATTGAACTATGATAATTTGACTATGATGATATCAACTACGTCACGATACTCCCCACCGGGCCCATCGGTAATACGTGGAAATATCGGGGTGTGACAGGGGTTCTGCCCGACGTAGTCTTTGGAATGCCGTATCGGGGAGGGTATTACTAATGTAAATATTGGGTTATTATACTAACCCGTGTGCATTTGTGTAATTAATAGATTTTAGCCAAGAAATCCACAAGAAATTACCTAAAGTTGCAATGTGAGTAATCTCCTTCTTACAAATTATTTTTACAAAACCTCAATGTTTTACATTATATTGCCAGTGATTGAGTATTTGTAATTCTACAATTATCGTCGGTATATTCGGGGTTTTGTATACAAAATTTGTTACTACACTATGAGTAGTAACATGACCATAAGTCGAGACGACAGTACCGTGGGTGGTAATTAAAGTAAGAATTGGAAACAAATATAATTACGAGATCACCTTCAATACTGCGAATGATAAAATCTGTTTTGAGTAAACTGAGATTTACTCACCGGTATTTCCCACTGACAAAATGTTTTTAAACGCGTTTCAGGTAACAAAATGTGAAAGCCAAATAGAAGCCAGCTGGGACAGCACTGAAGGCTTGGAAAAGTGGCTATAAAAGTTATCTAAAAGACAATGTTTTAAATTCAATAAAATAAGGTTTATCCCTATAAGCATGTTGTAATAAGAAACTTGGGTTTTACCCATGTGTTTATTAATATAAAATATGGTGGTTTTTACTCTGATAAAATATTTTTTAACTACGGTACTGATGAAATTTCCGCTTCCAAAATGACTAAACCCACGATACCACCGAAACTGGCTCGCGGCCGCCCGTTCCCGGGAATAGGGATCGGGGGTTGTGACAAGAATGTCCCCCAAAAAACAACAAAATTATCATATTAAACTTATTAAACTTGAAGTCCTTATTTAATCCACCCAAAATAAACTCGAAGTCTACATTTAATCCTCTCAAAATAATTGTTAATCAAAATAAGTGAAGTAATACTAATATCATCGTTACTGCAAGTGTGAGAAATCGTTTTTTTTTTTTTTTTGGGTTAAAAACCGGTTTAATAATATAAGCGTTTCCGGTTTTCCAGTTAGCCGGTTTTAAAACCGGTTTTTTTCTATAATCGGTTATTTTACCGGTTTTTTTTTTAACAAAATCCCAACCACATCCCAAAACGACGATTCGGTTTTGTCCATTTTCGGTTAGATAAAATGATTTTTTTTTTAAACTAGTGTCGGTTTTTTTGTGGGTTTCGGTTGGCAAACTAGTTTTTTTGTACATTATATGTAATACACTAAAATTTATTAAATGATCTGTTATTGGGAATTTTGAAATATTTAAATTCAAAATAAAAGTTATAAATCCTAATGAACTATCGGACATAAACGGACACGTTATCACACGTAAATGAACGAACCCAACCTCAGTTTTGTTTGTTTAACTAACGGAACAAAATTTCTTGTTCGTGTTCGTTCTTTATTAAACGAACGAACACAAACCGAATTGTTCGCTGAACGTTTGGTTCGTTTGCAGTCCTAATTGGAGCCATCTACTTTTTGATTTCCCTGTCATTTATCCGACTTAATCATGAATACTTTTTTTTGAATTAAAGATGATTATTATATCATTACCAAATGAATCTATACACAAATTTATTCAATCGTGCAATGTATGACTTTTTTAAAATATAACATTACATTTATCAACCTATGTAATACGCACAATGTTAACCTAGTATACAATATATAAAGTTAATATTTGAAAAGGATATTTCTAAAAACGAAAAAAAAAAAATAGCGGTAAAGATGTTTTTAAACCAAAAATCATACAAAATGATTCAGTGGACTCCACCATACCGCTTGTTTTATTAACACAGCCTAGAGCATATATATACTAGGAACGAGTTGTCAACATTTCAATTCATCTTGCTCTTTCTTGAGGATGAAATCATTTTACCGGCGATTGTTAGAAGTTTCGGAGAACTCGACTCCTGCATCATTACGGTCAATATAAAGACTGGGATGTTGATAACGCCATTGTTGTAGAAGAAAACCTTTCGCAAGTGAATGATGATAACGAGTTTTATGAGGTGTTTGGAAGATATGGTTTAGTGGTTTCTAGAATCTTTGCCATGATCGTGTTCATTATTAATGATAAGCAACACAAATTTAAAAAGTTCGGTATTTAATTTAACCATGAATAATAGGGATTTTTTTTTATCAAAAGACCAAATTTATATATTTTTTGAAGAACAAGTGAAACACTCATCTAATCTACTCCTAATTCTATTTCACCGTCTACAGGATTCAAACCTTAACCTCTAAAGGAGAGAACACCATTTAACACAACAAGATAAGAGCATAGTCCGTTTTGCCCGTCCAGAATTTGGACTCCCCCATTTCGGGCCACCCACGTTGGAGGTGGTTGACTTGGGTGGTCCGGTTTAATCCAGCGGACGGGTTTGGTTTGGAATGCTGGGAACCACATACACACATGCATTTTTTTTTTTTTTGTGTGTGTGTAAAAGTGGGGCGATGTCGAATTTTGGAATGGTTTTGTGTTGGAGGAAAAAGTATAGTTTAGAGTGGTTGATATTTAAATGATGTGACGAGTTTGAATCTTGCACTTTGACCAGCGTATCATGGATGCTCTAAGATTAGTGACCATGTTTATGAATAATGAATCATATCTATTTCCTTTTTTGGGCTGTGGCCCAATAAATGATTCCGATTAGTTTGTCACTTCGTCCTTTTTATTAGACTACATTCCAAAATCGTTTATCTAGCCCATTCCAGTTATATCAACTCATTAAAATATATCCATGTGAAAAGTTAGTATTTTTTTTATCTATACCTTATAATAAAACAAAACAAACTTATGTCATTTGTTCTATTCTTAAAAAGCTTATTGCCACGTGTCATCTGATTGTATGTCTGATATTTCTTTTGAGCGGCAATGTATTGGAGGTCTTTTGGCATCCCGCTTTTCACTTTCAATTGACAAACTAATATTTTCCTAAATCTATACGCATATATCAGTTTCCATCCTTCTCTCATATTATCTCAAATAATCCTACCAGAGATCCGAATTCCATCTTTCTCTATGATCATCTTCCAAAATATGAATGAGTTTCCATATTTAAGGATCATTGGTTGCATAAACCCTAGATCTATAAATCCATACGTATTCAGTCGTTTCTTCATATCGATTCGGTTGTTAATCGATTTATCAATCATCCTCTGTTTCTTCACATCGATTTGGCTGTCAATCGATTTGTCAAGCATTATTTAAGGTACGATTCTTTAATCTGTATGCATATTTCTCTGGTCGTTGACATCTATGTTGTTATCAATCATTATCTCATAGTTTTCCGTCTACACGAAGATGGGTCGTTAGTTGCTGAAATGGGAATTCCAGTGCCTGAACAACAATCTATACCTGAACCAGAATATGAAGCAGAAAATGATATTGAAGAGGGAATTCAACATGGCATGGCTGAGGATCACTTTCCGCTTGAAGATGTTAATGTTGACACTCATGTTAATGTTGACACTCAAGTATCTGATGATGAAGACCTGTCTGTTCACGAGAACCCGCCTCTACCCGTTGACGATGTGTATGAGATTGAGTGGGTCCTTACTTACCGATTTGTAAGTCAGTCGTAATCTAACATAAGTTGATTTTACTGATTATTTTTAATTGTGAATATTGTCAGTTAGATTGTCACTTATACGTATTTTTTTTAAATGTGATGTAGCGTTTCCCACAACGTTTTGTTGAGAATGTGCCGTTACTTGATGTTCAAGCGATGACCGTTCAGACTATGAATGGTGTTTCTATAGTTTGGAAATGCGTTCCGAGCGTGCACATGGAGGACCAAGGTATGCTTTTAGAGGCTGGGAGAGATTTATGTGTGAAGTTGGTTTGGTTAGTGGTCGTGCGTATTTGCTGCGTTATGAAAGGAACAATGGAGTTTTGGTTATTTCGGAGGTCATATAACCATTTTTTCAAAACCGAGACAAGTGAAGATGAAGTATCATCCTTTTTTTTTTTTCCAAACTACTATGTTTTTAAGTTATTTTCTACTAGGTACTACGTTTTGAAGGATGTCACTTTATGTTTTCAACACGATAACGGTTGTTTGAGTATGAATAGACAATGTTTTTTGTTTTTAATTTTGACATGTGTTTGATTTGAAATGCAATGGTTTTTATTGGCTGTTTACCATGTTATAATCACCTTTCATATTGTTGTTGTTTGCCTTATATATATTTATAATGTATAATGTATAGATGCATCCCATATACAATTGTAATGTACTATGTTTTTAGTTATTTTCTACTTGGTACTACGTTTTAAAGGATGTCACCTTTGTTAACAGTTGTTTGATTATGAATAGACAAGTTTTTTTCCTGTTTACCATATTATAACTAGATGTTATTGCTTTCACTGCAACATTATTTGCATTTAATCTCAAAGTGAGTCAGACTTGGAGAAGCCACTCACCCGGCTTAAACCTCTTGAGTTACTTCTAATTTACCCCGGGAAGCAGTTAACATTAAATCCCATTGGTAGAACTTAGAAGGTGATGAGTATCTGTTATAATATCCTAACTAGCGGTAATTTTGAATTTTGTTTGTTGGTTACAAAACAGTGTGGAGGCTATTCCTGAGGTATTAAAGACATTTAATGAAAAGATCAGAAAGTATTGTGATATAACTGCTGTTTTGCGCATATGCTGGACTGGAACAAGCATTGTTTTGAAGGTAATTTATGTCTAAATCTTATCTCCGTGTAACTCCTATAATGAAATTATTGTTGAAATTGGTAATGTGCTCCATTTTGCTAATGGGCTCCTTTTTGAAGGGTGATACACATCAGGCAAAAGTTAAAGTACTATAGAATATCTATCCAAGAGGTCTTTGTCTAAAGACACTGTTTAATCACCCTTCAAATAGGAGCCTGATGTGTATCACCCTTCAAAAAGGAGCCCATTAGCAAAACGGAGCACATTACCAATTTCAACAATAATTTCATTATAGGAGTTACACGGAGATAAGATTTAGACATAAATTACCTTCAAAACAATGCTTGTTCGGGTGATTAAACAGTGTCTTTAGACAAAGACCTCTTGGATAGATATTCTATAGTACTTTAACTTTTATAAATTTTTATTTATAACATAAAAAGTTAAAGTATTATATAATTCTATATATTAATATTTGGAAAGCGGTATTTAAGGATGTGATTTAAAGAATTCAATCAATTCTAATCACTACCCTAAATAGTTCAATTATGTCATATCAAACAAATAAACTAAAATTCTAAGTTATCACGGTATTTTGGTCACTGATTTTAAATGAATTTGGAAAGGTATTAGTAATTTATATAAATCACTTCCTTAAATATGTAAATCATTTCATTTTTTGTTAACGTTACCACCATTACATCAATTAGTTACATCATTTCCAAAATTATATAATCACTTCATGCATTATATATACTTTATGTTGTATGTCATTCAAACATATCGTTTTCCTGTGTCAACATCACAAAAGACATACGTAGGTCTTTCAAATGTCATCGAACTTTATTCGTGTTTCTTACTTATACAATGCATTTTTTACTTACCTTCGATATGTGTTGTTTTTAATTTTTGTCGTTGATCATACTAACTGTTTTGTTTGACACCATTTAGAAATGGAACAACAACCAATCACACTGCTGAATGATTTGGATTTGAACCAAGATAACTACACTATCAATGTTCGCATTGTCCGATTATGGTCAAGACCATCGTTCAACAATCCAAGACAGGTCTACTGCTATGACATGATCATTATGGACCAAGCTGTAGGTTTTCCAAACATAAATTCTATTTATTATATTTACCTCTTTAAGATAAAGAGCGTTGATAGTGTAAATTTATTTGTTTCATTATTGCTTATGTAACAATTTATTTTTCATGGACAAATGCAGGGTACTAAAATGCAGGCGTTTGTTTTAGCAAAAAATGCGCGAGAGTATGAACATATGCTGAAGGAAAACCACTGTTTGGTTATTCGTAATCCATCGTTGGGCGAAAATCGGCAAAAAGTTAAGTACGTTTCGTCGGCATTGAAGATTATTCTGAATGATAATACGGTTGTTACTGCTTGCAACGAGGCTGTTGGCTCTGAGTGGGGATTTGAGTTTGTTCCGTTTGACTCTTTAGTAGAGGACCCTGAAGATGACAACAATTCATTCAGATCTTCGATTGGTATTTTCTATATTTTCTTAATTCCCAAAAAGTACAACTATATAATAGATATATGTATATATAAATATTTAAGTTGGAATATTCTTATGATATGCTACACTGTATAGCTATATGTTATAAACCTTTTTGGATTTAACTTTCTTCTATACTTTTTCTTAGACGTAATTGGTTATGTTGTTAGAAGCTTACCGTTTGAACTTAAAGATAACAATAACAATGGTAAAGAGGAAAAGAAGCTAACGTTTATGCTTGAAGATTTGAGGTAAGTTATATTTAAGGGATTTCTGTCTTTTATTATAACAGTGGTTTTTATGTTTACATTAACATATTATGTTTAGAGTAAATTACAAGTTTTGTCCTTTATGTATGTCCAAAATTGCAGGCGCTGTCCTTTGTCTTTAAAATTGATGAGTTTTGTCCTTAATGTTTACAAATCTTGCACGTTATGTCCTTTAGGCCAAACCCAGTTAAATTTTTTGGTTAAAACTGGTCACATACACCCCACATAAGGGCAAATTTGTCTTTTTACCCTTTCAATAAAAATATTAAATATATATTTATAAAAAGCTTATCTTTTACAAACCTACACAATCATCGATGCTAAGCTTATCTCCCTCACCTCTCTCTCTCTATATCATTCTCTCTCTAGAAACACCACCTGCCACCACCATCTACCACCATCTACCACCATGACCTACTTCCTACCACCACAACCACCTCTGTCACCATAAAAAAACACCCAAAATCATCAACACCCACAACCCAAAATCAACAACCATAACCTAAAATCAAGCTTGGCCCTTCTCTGTTTAGGGCCAACTCTCACCCTCACGACCACCTGTCGCCGCTGGTACTACCACCACCTGTCGTCGCTGGTACTACCACCACCTGCCGCCGCCACACACCACCTCTGCACCACCCCACACCCACACGAGCACCACCATCACACAACAACCACACCAGCACTACAACCACACAGCAACACCACCGCATCACAACCACACCACACCTGCAACGTGCCGACGATGCTCATAAATGTTGGTTTTGATTTCGATGAAGATGGTTAGTGGAATTGGTGGATTTTATTGTTGGTGTGTTGGTTTTGATTTTGGTAAAGTCACCCACGAGTGACCTGAATGATATATAGTGAAGTTGTTGTTCCTATCATTCTAACATTCTCTCCGGAGGTCATGACTTAAAACTCAGCCTCTTTCCCTTTTTTTCTTAGCATTTTTTTGTGTCGGTGTCATTAAGATGCAAGTGGGTTTCTTATGCCAGTGATTCTCCGGAGGTAAGAAAGCCACCATCCTACTCATTTTCATTTTCCATTCAAAAGCCCTAAGGTTTTATTCGTTAATTGTGATCATATAACTCGAATTTGATGTGAAACAGGATGCGCAAATTAGGGTTCATATTTGGGGGAGATGATGACTGAAACTATGCTGTTATGTTAATTGAGGAGAGAGAGAGTGTGTGCTTATGTATATAACATATAATAATTATATTTTGTTTCCATTTATTAAAAAAATGAAATTACAAAAATGCCCTCATGTACCTTGCACATGATCAGATTTAACCAAAAAATTTAACTGGGTTTGGCCTAAAGGACATAACGTGCAAGATTTGCAAACATTAAGGACAAAACTCATCAATTTTAAAGACAAAGGACAGCGCCTGCAATTTTGGACATACATAAAGGACAAAACTTGTAATTTACTCTATTTTCTAAAACCTTTTTTAAATAAGGGGAAAGACAAGTGAGAGGTGAAATGACATTTCTACCCTCATGTGCCTTGCACATGCCTTCATTTAACTGAAAAATTTAGCTGGGTTTGCCCTAAAGGACATAACGTGCAAGATTTGCAAACATTAAGGACAAAACTCGTCAATTTTAAAGACAAAGGACAACGCCTGCAATTTTGGACATACATAAAGGACAAAACTTGTAATTTACTCTATTAACATATATTCTTTGGGCGACATACACTAATTGGGCCAAGCCCAATATGTGAACGAAAAAAATTAGGGGCTGCACATCAGAGGGGAATTACATATATAATTTAGAGGAGGTGACAAATAGATGATTATCACAGAAGACGCACGAAGTCAACGAATTACGAATTTTGGAGTTCTTGAAGGTGGTTGAAGGCTGTTGAAGCATCTTGAAGCATTCGGAAGGCTAGGAATCATCGGGTAACGATCGGGAGCACTCGGGATCAAAGCATTCGGGTTTATTCTTCCCGTTATCTTCTTTGTTCGTTTGTTTTCAATTGTTTTATGATGAATTCAGATTTGATTACATTGATTATTATGCTTTTAGACATGTTTAGTGGCTAAATTTTATAAACTACCTAGGCATGACAATAGTTTAAATAAAGTTTGGATTTTTATTCGGTTTTTGGCGTGGTTTATGGATTTTTCTTGTATTGTAAAAGCTATGGAATCTTAACTTGGTGTATATGCATGCTTGATATTTGTTTTATCACTGTTTATTGCTTCGTATAATCCTTGGTGACGGTCTTTATCACATAATAGGGTTGTGCTAGGGTTCTTGATTTAGGTGAGTGTCTATATCACGTAATAGATCATTAATCCTTTAGGGTGAAAAACGCGTAAGTAACCTTAGAAGTAATATTTGGTAATTTAATAAAATCAAGTGTTCTACTAATCTTGTCGCTGTGAGGCTCGAGGTTATTAATAGGTCTCGGTTTGGTTTATAGCTAGGTCTAAGAATTGGTCTAGTCCTTAAACATTCTCTTGTCTATTAAACCAAGATTAAAACCTATAGTTGCCTTAGACTTTCGCGCTGTGAGGTAGATCGTCTTAATTAGGCACTTTCAAGAAGTTAGAGGACTGTGAGGAAATCTAAAAACCGGTAATCGTAACAGCCTAGGTAGTGCCACAAGAATCACCTTGAGAGGGATTGAGGGGCTTAGTTGGTATCTTAATAGGTTTAGCATTTAAAGATCCCGGTTCCATACCACAAAACTATCGAATAGAAATCCATTTTGAGTTAAACTTGCGTCTAGCCTAGGTAGTCTTCATCGCCACTGGTCAAAGCCTTCGTTCGAGTTCGTGTCTAGTTACTTAGCATTATTTTAATATTTTATTTAGGACTTTTAAAAACCCCCCCTCAATTAACAAATTTAGTAAGTCGTGTCAGTCATAGTCTAGATAGAGTCTTAGCGTAATCTTTAGAGTCTCGTGGGTTCGATACTCGGACTTACTTTAGCTATTCTACATTGATCGGTACACTTGCCGGTTGTGTGGTTTTAGTTTTAGATCGAGTCTAAGTTTATAAATTTAAAGCTTAGAGTGTCTAGATTTAGGGTAATTTTAGTTGTTTTAATTAAACCACTTCGTGCACATCAGCGAGCCTAATTAGTGATATACGTCACTATTGGGTGACAGGACCCAATAGTGATATGACCACAGTCATAGATCCGGTCGAGTGACAACTGAACCAGCTAATTATAAGATAAGGAGCAAATGTAAAAACTCTTAATGCTGTGAATTATAACAAAGTTGTAATTGCAGTGATTAAGTCTTTGCCAATCTTGAAGGAGCAAATATAAAAACTCTTAATACTGTAAATTATAACAAATATGTTTTTGTACAAAAATGAATGAACTCACAAGTATTTCCTGCTGACAAAGCCTTTTTAAAACGCGTTTCAGGTAATTACAGTAGATCGGAATAAGAGTTGGATACGGCATTGAAGGGCTTCAAGAAGTGGCTTATTTTATCAATTAAATCAAATTAAGAAATATTGTTTTATGTAATTGGGTTTATCCCTTATTAAAGCTACCTTTGTAAAACATGGATTTATTCCATCTATTTAATAAATAAAATCCGGTGTTTTCTAAACTCTGATATTTTTCCTAACTCACGGTCCTGATGAAATTTCCGCTGCAATATTTTTCAAAATAATCACCGGTACCACTTGGCTGTTTGCGGCTCTCGATTCCGTCCAGGGTCGGTCGGGGGTCGTGACAATAAACTTAAAAGTGCGAGCAAATGCTTTTCATGTTCCTCTTTACTCTTAGAGTAAATGAGAATATCATCTATAAAGACAATTATGAATTTATCCAAATATGGTTTACATATTCGGTTCATCATGTCCATAAATGCGGCTGGGGCATTGGTTAGACCAAATGGCATGACAGTAAATTCATAATGGCCATACCTTGTTCTAAATGCGGTCTTAGGAATGTCCTCTTCCTGTACCTTCAATTGATGATATCCTGAGCGTAAATCGATTTTTGAGAAAAATCAGAACCTATCCTAAGTGATTACGACCCGTTCAGGTAGTCTACGCTACTTTAACGCGTCGTTCGCGTGAATGCGCATTCGAGACGCCTAACTAGTCCTATGACAAGTATTATATGCCCTATCATGTTTAGATATGTTGCATAATTAGTTTAAGTGACAAAATTTAGGCTATATATGCTTAAATTCAAATTATGCATGAAAAAGGGCATTTTTGTCGTTTTCCTAAGGCATATAAACTACCTATCATATAACTAATTAAACTAAGTGACCATAAGGTATAATCTCGGAAGGTTATTCCCTATACAACTATGGTCACAAAATATGTTTGGATGGATCCTAATGATCGACCAAACGGGTCGGATTCGAAAGTCTCAGCGGTTGTCAAGACCGCTTGACTTACGATTTATAAAAAGGATAATCAACGCAAGTTATGGATAAAATCAAATTAAATACAATTAAATGGGTTAAAACTGTATATATTCAAATGTATATAACAATACCGGTTCTGACAATACGAATACACGTATAGATGTTGGTCGGTCGGTATGAACTCCGTTCGTCACGCTACCGCTATGACACCGACACTTGATCTAGCCTATGATAAAAAAAAGACTTTATTAAGAGCGTAAGCCTGTTTTGAGTAACATATATACAAAAACGCTGATAAAAAAATCAAACACAACTGCATATTAAAAAAAAAAAAATCTTTTATCAACAAAGTTTATGTGAGAAAAAAAAGTATATTAAACACAATTGCTTATTCAGATTCATAACAAGGTTAATCAACGGAAGTTGTCGGAGTAAAATCAAATCAAATTAAATTAAACTAAACGGGTTAAAAGCGTATGTATTTTAATTTATACATATTTTTTTTAAATTTATTTATCAACAAAGTTTATACGAGAAAAGCGAGAGAAAAGTATATTAAACACAAATTGCTTATTTAGATTGATAACAAGGTTAATCAACGGAAGTTATCAGAGTAAAATCAAATCAAATTAAATTAAACTAAACGGGTTAAAAGCGTATATATTTTAATTTATATACCGATACGTTGTTCGGTCGGTATCGATACGTTGCTCGGTCGGTTTAGACAAATACTCGATGTCTCTCTATATTTGCCTCGCTTCTTTGACCACGACGGACTTTTTATTTTCGGCGTTTCTTTCTTATAATGTTTCCAAACACCTATGCTAAAGGTCTCGTATATCCTGAAGTCGCCTGCTCATCTCCTCAAAATCTTCTTTCATTTCGGCACCCGCCGAAGATGACTCTGCTCTTCCCCCTATCTACCACTTCTTCCGGGATGTCGGGGCAAATCCATTTCCACCTCCTCGTCATCCACATTATTAGAATTGGTTAAATCGACGTTTCGAGCGTCGGAAGGGGGCGTTTCCAGATCAACCGAAAAGGAGGTTTTTGACCGTTTTGTCTTGCGCCTATTACTAAACGTCATTGTTGTACATTAGCCCACTTAGGACTTCCACGTAGAAGCTCCCAACACTTCATTTATGTGAATGTCCCTCACGTTGAGTTGTACTCCTTCAACGCTTTTGTTAATATATCCGCATCGCTTTAACCGCCACCCCCAATTATCCTTCATACGTTGGAAAACCTCTTGAAACGCATTGCTTTTGCCATTTATATTGGTCCACTTGCTTAATATCTAATCCTTATCAAGATATTACCCTTTACCCATGAGAGCCAAAAAGCTTGTCCGAATTTTCCCCAAAAAATGGGTGATTTTTGATAGTTGGCTACAAAATTAAAAAAATATATATTATTATACTTTATTTTAAAAAAATAAAATTTAAAACACAAAAATAGCACTTACCAACTTCGAAATCCTCCAAGACGTCGAGCCAAGCCCGTGCAAGCTTGTACTCCTCGTCTTTTGTCCAAGATTGGTAGGTCGTTTTTGCACCAAGAACGGTAGCCTCTTTTTTTATGCGATCGTCATTCACGTTGAGTGGCCTCGGGTTCGCGTTCGGCTTGTGGCTCCGGCACCGTCTTGATCTCGGGCTTGGCTTCGTCTTGGGAACCATACGCACCCCCCATGTTAATGTTCATATATTTGATGCAAAACCGAGTGGCCCTTGAAAGTATTGTTAGGGTATGTTTAATAGTTGTGTGTACCCTATCGTATTCGGATCACAATCTTGGTAATTGAAGGTTGGTAGTGGTTGGGTGGTGTTCGGGCGATACGAATTCGGTTTTATATATGTATTCCGATGCTCATGTGTTAACGTTATATATAGTTTAAACTTTGCTACTTTTTTCTTGAAACTATGGCTACGCATCAGAGACTTCAGAGTTTATTAACATTCTTAATTTAACAAATAATTAGTAAATGTAAAACTAAAAAATATAAGTTCTTGAAAAGTGAAAATTAGAAAGTACTAGTACATAAAAAAGGTGTTGGGGTGTTCTTGAGGCATAGTAACTTCTATTGAGTTTTATGAAACAGGAACGTTAAACCCATAGTGTAACTCATCCTTTATAGCATTGATACCAAAAACAACGAACCCGTTGTTAATACCTTAGGATTTTCAGCCTACAAGGGGTGATGGGGTGATGGGGAAATTGATTTCGCCTGAACAAATGGCATTTTTATCAAGTAGGAGCATAGCAGGTGGCCCCTTAATGTTAAACGAGGTGGTGGTGTGGATGAAAAAGGCGAAGAAGAAATGTATTTTTTATAAAGTAAACACCCGTACAACATATGATTCTACAAATTGGGTGTACTTGAATTCGATAATGTTGCAAATGGGGTTCCCTAATCGGTGGAGGAAATGGATAATTTACCTCCATACGACATTCGGTTTTGGTTAATGGCTTGCCTACACATGAATTCGAGTGCCTACAGGGCCTTTAGACAAGGCAACCCACTTTCGCCTTTTCTTTTCTTGATTGCCATGGAAGCAATGACCGGATTTATGAAGAAGGCTTGTTCTCTCGGGCTTTTCAAAGGTATCAAATGCACCGAGCGGGTCCGTTACGCTCGCATCTCCTTTACGTCGATGATGTTGTGTTCTTGGGCGAGTGGTTGCATTCAAATGGTCTAGCATTGAGAAGGTTGTTAAGAGGTTTCTATTTGATTTCAGGATTGAAAATTAATCTCGCAAAAATTAACATTTTTGGGGTGAGAATGAATAATAGTGAACTTCATGATATGGCAAATTTACTTCATTGTAAAACGGGTACCTTTTCATTCAAGTACCTCGGTCTCGTTGTGAGCGCAAACATAAACCTTGTAAGGAATTGGAAACCGGTGGTGTATATATTTAGGTCAGGCTCTCCATTTGGAAAGCAATGAATTTATCATATGGTGGAAGGGTAACAATGTTGAAATCGGTACTTAATTCTTTACCCACATATTTCTTTTCATTATATAAAGTTCCCGTGCAAGGCATAAATAGCTTGGAGAAACTAAAACGGGCGTCTTTTTGGGTGGGACGGAGTACACTTCCAAAACAAATTGGATAGTGTAGGAAAGTATCATAGCACGGTAAAATATGGGGTTGTGCTTCGGGTCACTTAGAGACGCAAACCTGCAATGCTCGCTAAGTGGTGGTGGAGGTTCAAAGTCGAAGAAAAAGGTTTATGAAGAATAGTCTTGAGCAATACATCATAATACGAGATCTTGGAACTATATACCTATGAAACTCTCAATCCTAGGACCTTGGAAGCAAATAAATAACATCTCGGGTTACTTAGCGCAAAGTGGGATTGATGTATCCAAAACAATAAAAGGTTTGGTGGGTGCTGGTACAACTATATTATTTTAGTTACATGTATGGAATGGGGCCAAACTATGGTAGAAAATACCCACTTATATTTGGGCCACAGTTGCAAATAGGATCGGTTCGAGGATCAGAATTGGAGTTGGGCCTGGCAAAGGTAGTTAGCGGGTCATCAAGAACTTCAAGAACTGGGCCAATTACAAGCCTTATTACCCCATTGTACTGATCCGCATAGGTAAAAATAGGATGTGGAAAACGAGGGTCAGTTTAGTGTCAAAAGCATACATTATACTTATTTGATATATTTTTATAGTCTTAAACTCTTAATATTAAATGTAACAGCTTATTTGTTACGCGATAGATACCCTATGGGTTTTGGGTCGGGTATACCCAACGGGTAATTTATTTAAACTAACTGGTTTACCCGAAACCCGTGGGTATACCCAATACCCGATGGGTATTTACCCGCTAGAAACCCGACGGATTTTGGGACGAGTTTAGGATAAGATTATCTAACCGGGTTTGGGTTTGGGATTACCCAAACCCGACCCATTTGCATCATTAAAATGATGTGAATACTCTTAGACAATAAAATATTCTTTACCGCATTATAACATGGATAATTTTAGCTCTTGGACATGTTATTCCCGAAAGCTAATTAGCTAAATAAGAATATGTATATGCAAAGTTAAGCCTAGAAAGAAAGTGGGCCGACCTGACTATCAAACGTTCGATTGACAAGTAAATGCTTTATTAGTTTTCAACAATGTGGACCAAGATAATTCTACTATAAAATGTCATTTGAGTTCCAACTATATAAATTTAGTTGAATCTAATTAACATATAACCAAAATGTTTGATAAAAAAAAAAAATAGTAACAAAGTATATAAGTAGCGTAGAGAAACAAAGTATAACCAAAATGGTTTCTGTCGTATTTTTCAATGTGTTCTTTTTCATTTGGATTTTATTGTTCAGATTTGATTTGATTTCGACTTGTTCATTGTATACAAGTTTAGACGAGCGAGAAAGAAACCTCAACATGATAATTTGTACAGATGCAACTGATATTTGACATTATCAATCTCACTATGCAACTGCTCATTGTATACAAGTTTAAAACGTTTTTATAAAACCAGACTATAACCGAACAGTTTCAAAATCGACCATGACACTCAGCTCCAGATTGCAAGGTTTGTCTCTCGTTTACTCATTGCACTGCATAACTAGTGAACACTTACATATGATATTGCATGTGATTGCACGTTTAGCACAACAATACGAAATCATGTGTTACTTGCTTGTGTATGTGATTGATAGTGTGGCGTTTTCCCTAGACATTCGTGACCCATGTTTTGTGATGTTCTTTGTTTGCTACTCGAGTTTGAGGAACTATTTAACACGAGTTAGGAGAAGCTGAGATGAGCATGCAAATCATGTTATTATTGTGGGTGCACACATAATAATAATGTGGGGTGCATGTGAGTCCCAACGAGGCCTAGCAAGTGTGAAAGGGGTTCCATTCCATTATTTGACCAAATGTGAAACACAACGATCCATAGGGGTCATAGCAATGGCTGTCTCCTGCTTGAACGTGGTCCTTTCGCTTCCCTCTGAACCCTTACGAGTCTCGATGATATTGAGTGATACCTGAACATGTAACTGAACGTCTAGCAAGCTGTGTGGAAATGTTGGGTGTTAGTGCGAACGTCTTTGAGACAGATGTCGAAACGTTAACTGTTTGGTCTATACTTTCTCACTTTTCTCGATTACTTTGACGCAACAAATTGACGCCTCAAATTCAGAAGTATGGACACCTCTGTGATTCTCTAACGATTTACCGTGCGCTATTCAATCGACTCGCAAGACCGATGGATGAGAAAATGAACGTGATGCATTACCCACCCTAGTGTTAGGACGACCCTGCTTTCTGACAACGAACATCAGTATGTTAACATCAATCGAGTCCCTAACCCTAGTAAGCAACGTCTGAGAGCCAACTCTTACGAATCAATCGGGCATAAAACGCTGGAAACCGACTATGGGATGTGTAATTACTAGCGCCATGGGCAGTACCCTAGGGCGTGACAAGAACAACGGGAAGGTGAACCATAAGGGAAAAAGATTGCAAGAATCTGTTTTAAAAGCAACTACATTAGAGACAATGGCCACGGCGAAAACAAGGTACTCGCAAATCATAACTTTCAGTATGGAAATGGAGGTGATTTTGACAAGGATTGGCCGTTGTTAAGTCAAGACGTCAACAACCTAGGGAACAAGACAGTATTGGGAATCCTCGTAACAGTAACAACAACACTAGAAGTGGTGCTCCTGGATGGGCAATTAGGATTGGTATAGGCGACGCTTGGTGTAATAGCAGCATGGTAGCTTGTATGTTTTTGGGTAACTAATCGCTTCGTCTCTGTTCTGTTTAACCCTGATGCCTCTTGAAGACAGACACGTTGTAGAAGTGGCTGATGGCAAGCCAATTGAAGTCTCACACGTTCACCTAAGTGCAACTCAACCTGGTAGGTCACGAGTTCGACATTGACTTTTCCCCTGTCACTATTAGAAGCCTTGGTGTAGTCGATAGTATGGACCGGGTGGAGATTCACTGATTGTCAGCATTGTCAGCATCATTTCGGCGGTAGGAGCCCCGAAGTGTTTCACCTACCCTGCTACCCTATCATTGATTACCGGTGCGCAGCCCGAAGAACTTCCAGGTCCCCCCCCCCCCCCACATTGTCAGGAGGAATATCAGATGTGTATCACGTCAGAAGCAGTCCTGATTTCTGGCACCTCTTATCGTCTTGCGCCGGGAGGGTTGCAAGAACTGTCCAATCAACTTCAGGAACTACTGGATGGGAGTTTTATCGATTTAGCTCCTCATCTTGGGGAGCCCAAACTCTATTGTGGAAATGAAGGACGAGTCCTTTCGTACGTGTACAGACTACCGCAAGGTGGCAATCATAGACCGTCACCCTCTTTCTGGCATCAACGACCTACTTGACCCGTTGCAATGATCAAGCTTCTATTTCGGAAACTGACTTAAGGTCGAACTATCATTTGATGGAAGACTCAGGGGAGGATGATTCCTAACACGGCTTTACAGATACATTACGGCCACTACGATTTTCTGTTCAAGTTGTTTAAGATATCCAACATACCAGCAGCCTCAGGGATCACATGAGTAGTATGTGTCAAGTTGTTTAAGATATTCAAGTTCTTATCTATGACGTTTTGAATCACTACCAGGAGAAAGGAACACCATGAACGGCACTTGTATTTCATCCTAGAGCTCCTAGGGGAGGAGCAACTCCATGCGAAGTCTACCTAAGTGTGACTTCAGGATTCGAGAGGTACACTTTCTTGGTCACATAGTCAACGAAGTGGGGATACATGTGGATCTCGCTAAGATCAATTTTATTAGAAATTGATCGGCACCAAAGAGTCCATCGAGGATACAACAATTTCTTGGTCTAGCTAGATGCTATCGTAGATTCATCACAGGATTTTCGAAGATCACGCAGCTTTAATCTCTTTAGCAAAGCAGGGTGCTGTGTATTTGTGGGACACAAAACAGGAGGACATCTTTTCGGCTTTCGAATCCCAACTCTGCAACGCACTGAACATCATCTTTACCCGAGGGTATGGGTGATCTAGTGGTATACCAGGATGGTTCGAATCAGAATCCCAGTACACGCCGATGCAACACGAGAAGGTGATGGCTTACGTGGTGGATTTACATGAAGAATTGCATGAGTCGCAACCTGCGGTGGAAGCCATGGTCTTTGGATTTAAGTTGGAAGCATTACTTGGACGGTACCAAATGCACTACTTAGACCGATCACAAGGGCCTCCCGTGTACCCTTGTTTCGAAAGAGCTAAACATGTGATGGCATCGCTGGATGGAACTTTTGAATGACTTCGACTGTGAAACCTAAACGTGTATGAGCCTCGCAGCACACCATTGACTCTAACCTACCTGATCAGATTCGTTCTGCCCAAACCGAAGCATTTAAGGAAGAGAATCTTCAAGCCGAACCTATGCGGGGCATGGGGAAACGACTTTTGACAAGTCGGACGATATTCGCTACTTCATGGAACGAATATGGGTCTCACTATACAGCAATTCAAGGGAACTTGTGTTGAGCAAAGCGCACCAGCCTTGATATTCTAGTCTTCTGGATTTTGATAGGAGATATTAGGATCTATAAATCTGGCACTGGCAACCGGGCATGAAGATCCATATAGCAATGTATGTGAACGATGTTTGACTTGTGCGAACGTCAAGGTGGAATATCAGAAACTTTCTGGTTTGTGTCAGCAATCAGAAACACCCATTTGGAAATAGGAGACTGCCACAGATTTTGTCACTGGTTTACCCAAAACTCGAAACGGAAACAATATCACCTGGGTGATCGTGGATTGTCTCATGTAACCAGTACACTCTCTTACAATCAAGAAAAACTGACAAGTTTTCGTATCCTGTGAGTAATTACCTGTGAAGGGCGGTTTTCAGGCACGGGGTGCCAACTTCTGTTACCTCTGATTTTGATCTATACCTGGTTTAAGACAGGCAATACACAACACCTTTGGCTCACGTCTAGACATGAGCATTGCTTATCACCGTAGGACAAACGGTCAGAGTAAACGAACCATCCTGACACTCGAAGATATGCTGTGAGCATGTGTGTGATTGACTTTGGTAAAAATTGGAATGACATTTACCTTTGGTTGAGTCCTACTGCAGCAGATACCATTCTAGTAATCAGACGGCTCGGTTTGAGGCATTGCAGGGACGATAATGCCAATCTCCTTGTTGGACTAAAGTGGGTGACAACCTAATCACAGATCCAGGACTTGTACTCGAAACTCTTGGGAAGATTGTTTAGATCGGAAATCGTTTGGCGGCAACGCGTGACCGTCAGGAAAACTGATAAGCCTAGGAAACGCAGGGAGTTCGCTGTAGGCCATTGTATCATGTTGAAAGTCTCACCCTGGGAGGGTGTGGTACGCTTTGGGAAGTGGGGCAAGCTTAATTTACGTTACGTTGGGCCATTCAGATTCTGGAAAGAATCGGTAACGTGACCTACAAACTCGAGTTACCCGACGAATTGGGTAACGTACATGATGTCATTTATGTCTCGAATCTAAGGCAGTGTTTGCCCGATGAAACACTTGTGATACCTTTACTAGAACCTAAGGCTAACGACAAGTTGCAGTTGTCGAAGAATCTATCAAAAACATGGACCAGGAAGTCAAGGTTCGTTGACATAGTCGAATTCCTATCGCGAGAGTTCGTTGAAACTCAAAACGTGGACCGAAGTTCCCGTGGGAACGCAATAATCAAAGGAAACTCTAGTATCTTCAGTTGTTCGAACGGCTGAATCAGCTTTTGATATCATTGGTGAATTTCGGGACGCAATTCCCTTTCAATTTAGGGATGATGTGATACCCGAGGAGAATCCACAGTCATCCTGATCTATCACTTGGCTGCTTTGGGTTACTTATCAAATTTCGGGACAAAATTTCTTTCAAGTTGGGGATGATGTGACAACCCGAAATCTCAAGTTCTTGATGAAGTTTGGTTCTTCGTCACAAGCAGTTCTCGACGAAGTTTGATACTTCGTCATCAGTCTTCGTCAGCAGCATTCGACGAAGTTTGATTCTTCGTCGAAGGTATTGTTCGCCGCAAGGGCCACAGCCCAAATGAAACCCAGGTGGACTCGGCCCACTCGTTCTAAGTATTTTATAGGCTTAAGGATAGTTTGATACCCTGGAGAACACAACACTATAGCAAACCCTAACACCCTCTCTTGGAGTGACGACAGCCTTCCCATCGAAGCCCTCCCATCTTCGAAACATTATCCCTTGCGTTCTGGCACTCGGTTAGTATATCATCATGGTTTATTCGGGTTTTTGTTTATATTTGGCTGAGAACATGATTATCGATTAATGCTTACATGAGGGTAATTGTATCTAGGGTTAGTAGAAATCATGTTCATATGGTTTGATATGCAATTTGATAGTTTGATTTTGATGATGAATCGTGATGGCATAGAACTGATTTGAATGATGATAAAGATGTTAACTGCTGAATAATGTAGTTCATGGTTTGTGTCATGTGAATCGAAAGATCATGTTGTAGATTATGCTGGTAGACTAGTAATTCTGATTATGCATGATCAGGGTATGATTAGAGTCATGTGAATCGATGAAACTGTTGTGACTGTCTGTGATTTAGATGTATGACGACAAGTAGGGTTTGTATGAACATCGTATAGTAACTGCTAAATTAACTGTTTGATCTGATTTGGAATGTAACAAAGTGTGGTTTATCTGTTGATACTGCGACGAAGGTTTCCCCCTGACGAACTTAGGTCGACGAAGAGTGAGATCCTTCGTTGACTAGCCTTTTTGACGAACTAAGGATTCTTCGTCGAGTGGTACTCAACGAACCATGGGGATTCTTCGTCGACCAGTGTTTGATGAACCCCTTGGATTCTTCGCTGCATTCGTTCCCGATGAAGAATAGACTTCGCCATAAGGATTCTTCGCCGTAAAGGCAAATGGCCTGAACAGTGAAACAGTTAGGATGTTTATGATATTGTACACTGGTGTTGTGAAATTCTATTTGCTGCATGACAATAATGTTAACTGAAAATGAGGGTCTTGACTGGACTCGTGTGGATAGTCAATCCATCTGTTAAATGTTATTATGATTACTGAGTACTTGATATTCAATGTAAGGTGATCTTGTGATAGATGCAAACTGTGTAAAATACGTGATTTAATCATTATGACACTGATCTTATTGGTAACTACTATTGGGAACGAGAACTTGTGTTATGAACACGTATGAAATCTAAATGTTTGCTATGTATTACGTGACAATGATTGTTGCATGTGACTTGTTGAATACATGATCTAGATATGTGGTTACGAAACTAATCATCTTTGGTAACCACGGTAGGGTTTGGTTGACCAACTTGGAACGGGTAATGTAACGTAACATACCGAGCAAATCTAAGGTGAGTTCACTGCTCTTTTTTAAGCATGCGTCTCGGGGAGGGACATCTGGTAAATATTCCGGGGAGGAATATTGGGTAATGGGTTTGACTGGAATGTTAAACCGGAATGTTGGATAATACACTCACTCCTATCACCTTAAGTCCCATCATCTACCGAATTAGTTGCCCGGGAGGCAACGAGGTATTTAGTTGATAGCGCTATTAGGTTTGGCACCCTCACACCGTACCGGGGAGGACGGGCGTGAACTAATTACCTTAAGTCATGCCCAATGCTTTGATAGGGGCATTGGGGAAAGGGCAAAATAATCTAGAGCCATCTTGTACGGTATCGAGTTATTATCAACATTATTTCTGGAAAATGCTTTTGAACTGAATTAAACTTTTGGCAGCAAAACATCTAACACGATTCTCGGTAAACAAAACTGTGAACTCACCAGCGTTGTCTGATACACTTTTCTGCATGCTTGCAGGCCTATAGGTACACGTTGATGGGACTTGCTGTCTGGGTGCTGGAGTGGTCATGGGTCGATCTGCATGGAATCATGAGACACGTCTAATGGCTTTTATACACTTGGATTATGAAACTCTTAATTATTGTAGTATGCTTCCTCTGAAATGTAAACAATGCTTTGTAACGCTAATTTTAATAAATGAAAGTTTTATTTGAAAAAAATGTTATGTGTTCAATGTGATTGGTGGCTAGATCCCGGTACGTCACACGCCTCGCGGAGGATTCCGCATGTGGTATTTTGGGGGTGTGACTGTTTCCAACTGTTATTGTGCATAATAGAGTCCATCTCATCATTTATAGCTTCTTTCTAGAAAGCTACGTCCCGAGATGCCATGGCTTCACTATAGGTTTTAGGATCTTCCTCAATATTGAAGCAATATTGATATTGAATTTTAATTTCATCTCTAGATCCTTCAACCAAATATAGCTGAAAATCATCACCAAATGATTTAGCTTTTCTTGCTCTACCACTCCTCCTAGGTTCCGGAGGAGTATCAATCACTTGATCAGCCACGTGAGAGTTACTAGAGCTTGGAACCATGTCTCTAGGCCTAGGTATTGAAGAGAATCTATTCTCATCATACTCTGCAGTTCTTGCCTCAATTACCGTATGCACTGACAAATAGTCATTTGGTTCTATAACATAGAACCTGTGAGCAAATGAATGCTCCGCATACCCAATGAAGATGCAGTCTATACCTCTTTCCCCTATGTTCCTTATCTTAGGATCAGTGAGCCTCACCACGGCTCTACAACCCCAAACTCTCAGCTTATGCAGCTCAGGTGGTTTTTTATACCAAAGCTCAAAAGGGGTGGTCTTGTTCCTTTTATTTGGAACCCTATTTAGCAAATAGCAGGCTGTCAACATAGCCTCACCCCGAAAGCCCTCACTTAGGCCCGAATAGGACAACATGGTATTGACCATTTCCTTTAAAGTCCTATTTTTCCTTTCCGCCACACCATTTTGTTTCGGTGTGTAAGGAGCTGTGGTATGGTGTATTATTCCAGTAGATTGGAAATACACCGGATCAAAATACTCACCACCTCTGTCCGTATGTAGGGTTTTGATCAACCCACTCCGATGAAGCTCTACTTCTTGTTTATAAATCTTAAACTTTTCAAGAGCTTCATCCTTAGCATGCAACAAATAAACATAACAAAATCTAGTAGCATCATCTATAAACGTTACTACATATTTTTTATTACCTAGAGATGGTGTAGCATGAAAATCACATAGATCACTATGTATCAAATCTAACACTTTAGTTTCCCTATGAACATGTTACATGAAAGGCTTTTTGGTTATCTTATTCAACTTGCAAACATGGCATTTATCAGTGTTTATGTTAATAGGCGGAATTAAGCTCATTTTAGACATTTCTTTAACTCTTTTATAATGTACATGTCCTAGTCTAGCATGCCATAATTCCGATTTAGTCAAGTTGTTTCTACTATTAGTTGAAGCCATGCAATTTGCATTACTAGTTGAAGGTACATCATTAACATTACTAGTTGAAGCAACACAAACAGATTCATTCATAAACGAGACATCAACATTCAACATAAACATACCATTACATAGATAACCAAAACCAACAAAGGTACCATGTCTTGACAAGATATACTTGTCACTTTCCAATACTTGTTTGTACCCACAATTATTCAAGACAATGCCACTTAACAGATTCTTTCGAATCCCAGGCGCATACAAAACATTGTTCAAAAGTAAAGTTTTTCCAGAAGTAAACACAAGATTCACAGTTCCTATTCTCTTAATTGGTTCAGTTGCAACATCCCCCATCTTTATGATAGACCCATCTTCGATTGGTTGAAAGTCTTTAAACCAACGAAGATCCTTGCATACATGACTTGTTGCACCCGAATCAGCCCAAGCAATGTCATCATCATGCACATAAAATGCCTCAGAAATTAGTGACACATAATTCTGAACCGAATTATTAAATTGTACTAAATTCTGACCTTGCTTGCCCGGGTCCTTGGACCCACTAGAACCAGCCTCATTCTTGTTCTTTGAACCGGACTTGTTGTTATTCTTCATCATCTTACAGTCCCTCTTAAAGTGACCAACCTTACCACATTTCCAGCAAGGGTAATTCGACTTTTTGTTTGAACCCGAATTGTTATTTCCTTGAAACTTTTGTTTCCCTTTGAACTTATTGTTTCCTTTGGATGATTCACCTACCTCAACCATGTTCACAGAACTTGATCCAGCCCGTTTCTTTTCATCATTGACCAGCACATTTTCCTATGCTCTCAAGCCTTCTTCAATTCTGAAGTGGCTTCCAAGTTCAACCAAACTTAACTCTCCTTTCTGATGTTTCAAATTATGTTTGAAATCTTTCCAGGAAGGAGGTAACTTGTCAATGATACTCGAAACAGAGATGGATTCATCCATCTTCATATCATGTTGGGCAAACTGCCCCAGAATTCGTAACAATTCATTGTATTGTTCCATCACAGGCCTTTCATCAACCATTTTGTAATTATTGAAATTACTAACAAGAAACTTCTTACTAGAAGAATCTTCTGCCATGTATTTGGCTTCCAACATGTCCCACAGTAACTTTGCAGTTTCAACATTTTGATAAACGTCAAATAAGGGATCAGACATACCGTTCAGAATGTGGCCAAGACATATATAATTGTCGTTCTCCCACTTCGACCTCTTTCTGATTTGCTCCAGATTGCCCTCCTCCAGTATCTCTGGGATTGGAGTAGTCAACACGTACACCACTTTCAATGTTGTGAGAAGAAAGTGCATCTTCTTCTGCCATCGACGGAAATCCTGCCCTTCGAACTTCTCCAGTTTGTCAAACTTGCTTGTCATATCCTTCATCGATCCGGTTGCCATCTTCACAGAAATTAATTTGATCTTTGTTGGGAAATTTCAGTTTGCCGGATGATCAGAGAGGCGTGTAATCACTCTCAGATCAAATTATTTCGGTGGTTCACCCGAAAAATTCAATCAGATACAAATCTGATTTTATGAGAAATTGAACCAGGGTATGTTGGTGTGTGTGTGTGAATTTTCGAACCAGGAAGATGATCGAAACTGTGTTTACGAATTTTTGGGGATGTTTGCAGATAACTGCCTCTGGCAGTTATATTCCTATTTAATTAAAATAAAATTTTCACAAATTTTATTTTCTAAGGCATTTTCCATAAAGCAATTTAATTAAAATAAAAATTTTCCAAGCTGACCTGGCAGCTTGACCCCAGCCAGGGGCTGCCGCCCCTTGGACCCTGCTCCCAGGGGCGCTGCCCCCTTGGAACCCCCGTAGAGTACGGGCTCCACCCGTACACTTCGAATTATAATAACTCAAACAAGTGTGCACTCCCGCACCTCCTAACTTGCTTGATGTGTATTATAATTCGCTTTGATCACCAAGTCAATCCCCGATTACGCTAAAATATCTAACACTGTAGAGAAACAAAATTATGTTTTTTTTTTTTTTTTTCATTTTAATTTTTGTTTGTTTTCAACTTTTAGATAGTTTACTTTTAAAGGTAAAAGGTGACAAGTATTTGGCTTTTGCTTTATCTAGGCGTAACAACAAAGCAGATTAGCAAGCATATCAGTTACCTATTACAGCCGTATGTATTACACTACATGAGTTACCTATTTACACTTTGTTGTGTCAATTATACTGCATATGTACTTTTGATACAATCATGTATACGTTGATGATTTCACTATATGTTTGTATGTGCTGCTATATGTCTGGATGTGTTACTACTTACTAATCATACCATAGCGTATACATCAATGCATAAACTACATGTATTCATGTTAAAACATGATTAGGTATTTTTTATCTAAATATTTTTGCGAATAGGTTTAGGCCCGTCACAGATATTGGTCGATTCACACATCCAATTAAGCAGTTCTCGTTCGATTTGGGTTTCTGTCGAATTTTTCAATGTGTTCTTTTTTCATTCGGATTTTATGGTTCAAATTTGATTTTGATTTCGACTTGTTCGATGTGAGAAATAAAAACCTCAACGTGATAATTTGTACAGATGCAACTGATATTTGACATTATCAATCTCACTATATACAGCTAGATTATTCTAGTCGTTCTATCTATACTCTATTATAATGCATGAGGGAGGGGTATTTTAAGATACCCAAAAAATAAGAACTTTTCACCCCCTTTATTTATAGAAAGACCCCTAAAATGAGGGTAGTTTGGTCTTTTAAACACTATTTATTTTTAGCCCCTAAACTTATTACATTTAAATCCCTAAGATTTTAACAAAATTATAGATAATTAGTTACACTTTTCTCTTTCTGCAACAAACTTATAATTCTTTTACGTATTTTTGCCATATCTTATAAATTATAATGTTTAAAAAAATCTAAAGGTATCGTGACGATCTACTCATTTTTGTCGGCGTTTTGATGTTTGTTTTGATCAATATTAACGTGTGAATTAAAATGTACAAGTAGACGATGCGTTTGTATACAAGTGATTAAAGCAATACCGATAAGACCCGCAAACGTGTACAACTCATGACTAACATGTGTGGTTGAAATAAAAACAAGTAACAAAGAAAAAAAAATACACCACAATAGATTAAAACAACCCTAACAAATTAAAACAAGTGTTTGGAATAAAGATGTACCTTTCTAAAGTACAAAATTTTAAGCCACAAAGTACAAACTTTTAGAGCATAAGTGAATTTTGGGCGGGCCAGATCTATTCCATTTCCTGTATCCAAATTTTGAATTCCCGCAGCTATCTCAAAACCCCCATTAGCAGCCTTTTTCTCTCATTTGTAGAGAGAGAGAAGAGAGGAAAAAAGGAGAGTTAGAAACAGAACGAGGAGAGAGAGAGAGAGAGACGGGAAGGAGAGCATGATAGAGAGTCCGGCAAGGGTATTGGGTGGCGACCAGAGGCAGTAGCGGAAGGAGATCTGTAGTCTGATCGGCGGCTAGGGTTTGTATTCGATATCGGGTGTGTCGCTCGTGGCTCAGATTAAACTCAAATTCGATAGGTCAATTGCTTTGAAACATGTAGGTCTTTACTTACTACAAAACTCCAATTTCATGTTTACTGTTTATCACAGAAATTTACAGTTTTGATTACGGATTATTTGCTCTTTTAGCAATGTTTTTCTTTCAATTTATGAACGATGAGGGTGTTCTGCCTTCTATTGAAGAGGAACATAGGGCTTACAATGTTATTCTTAAGAATAAAGAGGTAAATGTTCTAAATTTAACTAATATTTTTCATCTGTAGGATGTATTGTTTGGGATATCCTTTCCTGCTAGGGTTTATGATTTTCTAAATTGACTTCTATTTAAGCTTGAAATTGAGAGAGCAAATCTATACACACGACATTATAGTATGAATATTAACACTAAACATGTCATAAGCTTGCATTCTTATAACTTGGTGAAGAGGTATGGTCCCAATTCCTTGCCCACATGGCAAGGACCACACCACTTTTCCATCCTATGTGGCGCTGACATCAACGAGACCATCCAGAAGCTTCCAGAAGCTTCTGGAAAATATGAAAGTGGCACCAAAGATGCTCCATCCGACATGAAGGACAACACGTGTCACCAGTCACCAAGCGCCAGGTAGGCCTGCGACGAACCAGGGAGCAGTCCGACAACACCAGTACGACGTCTCCAAAATAGGCAAATGCAGGCGCGCCACGTGTACCACTACACTGACCACAGCAGAGGAGACCAAAAGGATATTCCCCTTGGTCGGACAGCTGGCGCGCGTCTACAGCTGGCACCGCTGCTCCTCCCTCTCTCACCCTCCGGCTATAAATAGGACCCTTCATCATCCAGGTTGATCATCTTGCTCTCTATACTCTCACACTCAACACACACTGTTTATTCTCCTTCAGAACAGTACTTATTCTCACGCCGGAGCCTGGTTAAGAGGGAAACCCCCATATTCCCCTCTTAACGAGACTAACGGTGTTGCTGTTTTGCAGGATCCCGAGTCATTTCCACGAGTAGGAAAGGAGATTGAACCCACAGAAGAAATAACCCCACAGATTAACCCCAGTGTTAACCTGTGTTTCATCATTGGCGCCATCCGCTTTTAGCAAAAACCACTCTCATCTCTTTTCTTTCTGAAAAACTCTCGTCAAAATGGCTGAAACAAACCCTTCCCACCAAGTGGACGGAGACGTTTCTTCCTTTGAACTCATTTCGGACAATGCACACGTCCAAAGGGGTCAAAGGAACGAAATTATCCAAGAAGGGCCGGTAAACAACGATTTTCCTAGTATCTTCGGGAGTGCATCAAGGGTTGTTACCCAAAACACAACTGGTGCTACTTTCCAAACTCCACCTAGGATCATCACCCAAACTACAAACGGAGCCACTTTCCAACCCCCGTCGGAGGTAGTCCAACAAACACCTCCAGCAGTGCGAACACAGAGCCATGGAGCTGGCCCCTCGGCTCCATCGGACCAAACACAACTGAACTTCTCTGCACTACTAGGGCTACCCGAAGGAAAAACCCTGGCTTCCTGGTATGCCGAACAAGTGGCGTCCATAAACCTTGTCTACACACAGCTCAGTGCGCAACAAGCTCTGCTTCAAGCACAAGCTAACCAGTCCGCATTCGTCACTCCACTGCAAAGGCCTTTGAGCGCTCCCATGCCTCAACAGACCAACGCATTCAATATACGCCCCGAATCAGTACCTCCACCACACGTCAGAAGGCCGAGCGCGCATGACACGCGCGACACTTACGGCGAAACGGAAAGCAACTACGTGCAGTACTCTCACCAACCAAAGAAGCCAATACAAAGTCGTTTAGGTCCGCGCAACATAAACGACGAACTCGAAGATGACGAAGAGACATACAAAGAAAGTACAGTGTTCAGTAGGTTGCCGCCAGAACACGAAGCATACAAACCTCGCCAGCGCGCAGGTTATAACCCAAAAGCAGAGCATGATTACACTTTGAGCTATCGTCCAGATGACATGGCTGAAAATTCAAAATTCATTAGAGAAATTGCCACGGCTGCTATCGATAAAACAAAATTGCCACACAACGTGGGCAAATACAACGGGTTGACAGACCCAGATGATCACCTTCAGGTTTTTAACGGTGCAGGAGCCACAGGCGGATGGAATTTACCAACTTGGTGTCATCTCTTCGCTCAAACCTTCGTCGGCGCAGCGTGCGTCTGGTTTGACAGCCTACCAGCAGGAAAAATCAAATCATGGGTCGATTTCCGAGAGAAGTTCCTTGCACACTTCTCTCAACAACGACGACACACTAGAGATCCAGCTGATTGTTTAAACATATGGCGCAGAGACCATGAAAGCGTGGAGGATTTCATTACAAGGTATAACAAAGAATGTTTGGAGATTGGCGATGTAGGCGAAAAGATGATGCGCGCGCACTTCATGAGGGCAGTGAAGTGTGATGATTTAATCAAGCGTGTAAAGGGAAGAGACGGAGGACCCAAAGATTGGGAATCCTTCATTGAAGCAGCCAAAACCATTGCGCAGTCTGACAGACAGCTGACCGGAGACGATCACCGTCAGCGCAGTTACAACCATAACGACCGGCATAGTAAGAAAGGCAGAAGCCAACCATGGAAAGCATCCGGTCACAGAGAAAGAAGCCCGGTAAGGGAGGATGCGCGCCACACGATCAATCAAATAGCCCACCGGAAAGAGGTGAAACGAGAAAACAGGGAGAAACAGTGGACACCCCTCACGAAAACTCCTTCAGAAGTCTTGGCAACCGAAAACCACCAGTTCAAACCACCGTTACAAATGCGCAACAAAAGGGGCCAAGACCCAAATCTTTTCTGCGAGTTTCACAAAGACACTGGGCACTTAACTGACGACTGTTTCAGTTTAAAGCAAGAAATTGAAAGGTCCTTAAGAGATGGAAAACTCACCCATTTGATAAAGGGCAGAAAGCGTGATTACCGCCAAATACAAAGAAGAGACGAAGGACCAGATAACAAAAAACTGCGGAAGTTAGAAACCCACATGGTTCAAGGGGGTCCACGAAGGCCAAGGAAAAACTACAACAAGCGCGCGCAAGATGATTCATGGCGCGAGAAACAAGTTGTTTTCCCGGTTGTAAGAGGAGGCCCACGAGAAAGAAGACCCATAGTCATCTCGGGCGTAATAGGGCATTACCAAACAGATTACATTTTCATCGATCCAGGGAGCACTGCGGATATCATATACGAACAGTGTTTTAATCAATTCGATCAGGAGGATAAGGCGCGCTTGGAACCAGTTGACTACCCGCTCACTGGTTTCTGCAATGAAGTCGTTTTTCCTCTAGGACAGATATCATTCCCAGTGTTGCTCTCGGATGGAAGAAACTCACGAATAGAAGAGGTCACATTCATGGTGCTGCCAGCACACTCAAGGCATGACATTCTGCTGGGAAGAGAATCCCAAGGCGACTTTAGCATGATCTGCTCCGGCCCACACTCAGCTGTGGGATTCCCAACAGAAACGGGAGTAGCCATCATATATGCAAGCAAAGTAGTATTAGCAACAGATGAGCTCAGACCTGCAAAAGCAAGTAAACCAGCGCCACGCGCGGAAGCAGAAAAATGGGTATTGAACAGCGCATACCCAGAACAAACAGTTACCTTAGGACCTGCAATGTCCGACCTAACGCGCGCGGCATTAGAGAAGCTGTTGTTCCAAAACATGGATGTGTTCGCCTGGACACCGGCAGATATGGTGGGTGTTCCACGACACATAGCTGAGCATCGACTAAACGTCTCAGAAGACGCAAAGCCAGTGATACATGCCAAGCGCCACTTGGGAGACATAAAGCACGACGCTATGAAAGAGCAGGTGATGGAGTTGTTAAATGCGGGAATCATCAGAGAAGTCAGATACCAAACATGGGTAGCGAGCCCAGTGATGGTCCAAAAGAACAACGGTAGCTGGAGAATGTGCGTAGATTACAAGGATCTGAATAAGGCATGTCCACGCGACTGTTACGCCTTACCAGACATTGATGAAAAAATCGATTCGCTAGCAACATTCCGATGGAAATGTTTCCTGGATTGCTACAAGGGGTACCATCAGGTACAGATGGCTGTGCAAGATGAAGACAAAACCGCGTTCCGCACACCGACAGGGCTATACTGTTACACCAAGATGCCTTTCGGATTAAAAAATGCGGGCGCGACTTATCAGAGGCTCATGAATGAAACCTTCCACGATGCTATCGGCAAGTACATCGAAGTCTATATGGACGATCTAGTAATTATGAGCAAAGAAGAGAACACGATGCTGACGAACATCCAAAAGACATTCGATACCTTGCGCGGAGTGAGTATCAAGCTAAACCCAACGAAATGCTCTTTCGGCATGGAAGAGGGGAAATTCCTGGGTTTCATCGTCACGAAAGATGGCTTCAAGGTGAATCCTGATAAAATACAAGCAATTGAACGCATGCCTTCACCTTCAACGATCAAGGAGATGCAAAATTTGGCAGGGCGGTTGGCAGCACTTAACCGTTTCCTGGCCAATCACGCAGCCAAATCTTTCCCGTTTATAAAAACTCTCCGAAATTGCATGAAGAAGAGCCAATTTCAGTGGACTCCGGAAGCTGAGAGCGCATTCCGCGAGATGAAAGATTGCCTCATCAAGTTGCCAACATTAACTGCACCAGTCAAGGGAGAACCTCTGGTGCTATATTTATCAGCCTCCGACAGAGCAGTAGGAGCAGTGTTACTTGTTGATCGACAGGGTGTCCAAACACCAGTCTACTACGTATCACGAACCTTGACTGACCCAGAAACCCGGTATGCCATCATGGAGAAACTAGTACTCGCACTGATCCATGCATCAAGACGGCTGCGCAGGTACTTTGCCAACCACGTCATTCACGTGCTAACAAACTACAATATTGGCAACATCCTCGCAAGGCCAGAGATTTCAGGGAGACTAGCAAAATGGGCGATAGAGCTCGGGGGCCACAACGTGGTTTTCAGGCCAAGGCCGGCAATTAAGGGTCAAGTACTTGCAGACTTCATGACAGAGGTCCCGGATGACAAGGATCGGGAATGTAAAACAATGGAAAAAGCCGAAAAACAGCAAGTAGAAGAACCATGGTTGTTATACACAGACGGCGCCTCTAACGAAGACGGCGCAGGTGCTGGGCTCCGGCTGGTGAGCCCTGACAAACATGAGCTTACCTACGCCATACGCTTGGATTTTAAGAGCACGAACAATGAAGCTGAGTATGAAGCTTTCCTTGCTGGTTTAAGGTTGGCAATCAAAATGGGAGTACGACACATCGAAGCGCATGCGGACTCCATGTTAGTGGTCGGACAAATCAACGGGCAATATGAAGCCAGAGGAGATACAATGGCGCTCTACCTGAGTCAGGCAAAGACGTTGCTACAAACCTTCTACTCCTACAAGGTGCACCACATTAACAGGAGCGAGAATAAACCAGCTGACGCGCTGAGTAAACTCGCATCTACAAGTTTTCAACACCTAGCGAAGGATGTGCGCATAGAAGTCTTGAGCAACCCGTCAGTGCCACTGCGAGAGGTAAGCGTTATCCAAGTGGGAACAACGTCATGGATGACTCCGATAATAGCATACCTTCAATCTGGAATACTCCCGGAAAACAAAGCTGAAGCGAGAAAAATCCAGTACAAAGCTGAGCATTATCAGATGGTTGATGGAATCGTATATCGAAAGTCATACCTTGGGCCACTGCTAAGATGCGTCGATGCCGAAGACGCAAATTATCTGATCAGAGAAGTGCACGAAGGAATTTGTGGTATACATGCCGGACCAAGAATGGTGGTGGCAAAGGTGATGAATGCCGGGTACTATTGGCCCAGGATGCATTTGGATGCGGTTAAAGAATTGAGGAAATGCAGTGGGTGCCAAAGACACGCTCCCAAAACGATGCGCCCCAAGAATGAATTGGTACCAGTCACAACGGCGTGGCCCTTTCAACAATGGGGAATAGACATGGTCGGACCTTTCCCCGAAGCCCCAGGAGCTGTCAAATTCATAATAGTCGCAGTCGACTATTTCACCAAATGGGTAGAGGCAAAGGCTCTCACATCGACCATAGCCACCGTTGTCAAAAAATTCATTTGGGAACAAATCATATGTCGTTTTGGATTACCACTCAAGATCATCACTGACAACGGAACCAACTTTGCCGAAGACAATCTTCAATAGTGGTTTAAAGAATTACACATTGAGCACACCTTCTCCTCGGTCGCGCACCCGCAGGGGAATGGTCAAGTTGAAGCCGTCAACAAGAGTATCGTCGATGGAATCAAGGCAAGGTTGGGAGAAAAAAGAAGAGGTTGGGTAGACGAACTGCCCAGCATCTTGTGGGCCCACAGGACGATGCCCAAGATAAGCAACGGAGAAACCCCGTTTAGCTTAGTCTACGGGTCCGAAGCAGTAATACCAGCGGAGATAGGATTGTCGTCACCACGAATGCTCTCAATGAACCTGATCAACAACGACGAAGAGAGGAGGATCGACCTTGACCTCCTAGAAGAAAGGAGAGAAATGGCGGCAATCAATGAAGCAAAGTACAAAACGAAGCTGGAAAAATATTAAAACTCTAAAGTCCGAGTCTGCACCTTCAATCCGGGAGAATACGTCCTCAGAGACAACGAGGCTTCGAATGCTGAAAAACCCGGAAAGTTGGCCCCCAAGTGGGAAGGTCCGTATGTTATCGACACAGTACTCGGAAAGGGAGCCTACAAGCTACGCACCATCGACAACAAAGAGGTTCCACGAACTTGGAATGCTCAACAGCTGAGAAAGTGTTATCTGTAAAAAGCTTATGTAACTGCAACGGCTGAATCGCCAACACATTTATAGTAATACAAGAAGTGTTTGGCTATTTTTTCTACCATGCAAATTTCCTGTCACAACTGCATATATTACTTTGGGCATACACGAAAACATCAATGGCTCGACCATTAGGAAACGTTGTAGACCTCCAAGGCCTGTCACAAACAAGTGCACAACCGGGTCAGACACAACTAAAGCCTAACAAACGCCAAACAAATACTTCGTGCCCACATAAACACGAAAGCATCGAACACAGGACAAACAAACATTGTAAGAACCCCCAAGGCTGAGCACAGCTGGGTCCACACAATAACCTGTAATTCGATCACTTCGTATTCACGAACCAACCTGCGCACGTAAACGACAGAATAAAACGTTGTAATCAACACAACACAACCTGTCAGCGCCATCATTCATTCGTGATACCTGAATCAAAGTAATTATACATGCACATATTGTGACAATAACAAAATTCGCATAAAAACAAACAACTATTAGCTTAACAAATGTCAAAAGCATAGCCAAATATCCACAAGCATAACAAGAGAGTTAAAATTGTTCATGCAATTGTCAAGTACAAGACCAACCAAGGTCATACGCGGCGCACAGGCCGGAGTCCCTCATTCGGGATGATTGGTCCCAGCACCTCCAGACGCACCACCTTCATCGCCAAGAGCCTTTTTGAGCAAAGCAACTCCATCAGGTTTTCGTGCCAATTTTCGAGCTGCCTTCACAACAGCAAAATCCAAAGACGCGAACTCTCGTCTTTTTTCAGCATAGGCTGCACCACAATCTTCCTTCCACAACTCGAAGTGATGCTCCTTCTCCTTATTGGCAGCCGCAGCCCTGCCCTCGATGTAACCATCCTTGCGCCCACTATTATAACCAGCTTGCCCCAACTCAAACATATAGTTGGCAAGTTCGTGGGAGTTCACTATGCGATCAGCAATCTGCGAGAAACACACAACTAAGAGAAACAGTTCACGAAAACTATAACATAAGATGCAAAAGGTTACCAGAGGCACCGCGCGCGAGAGCAACCACTTGCAATCAGCTGATGCTTCCTCAGCAAGGAGTTCAGAGGCCTTGCATTCAACAATTTTCTCTTGAAGAAGACGATCAGCAGTCTCATACTGTCTAGCAAGGTCTTCCAGTTTTGCAATACGATCAACATACTCTTTCTCCTTCCTTTCAAACGCCTCGCGTGCCTGTTGAGCTTCCTCAACAAGCTCTGCCTTCTCACCAGACAAACGCACAATAGCGTCACGTTGAGTTTTCAGCTCGGTATTGACACGCTCGCACGCAGCTTCCCAGTTTTTCTGCTTCTCAGCATTGGCTTTCTTCTCCGGGGCAAGCTTCCCCTCTGCATCAGCCAACCGCCACACCAACCCTTTCTTCTCAGCATTAAACTTGTCTTTCTCTTCCGCAAATAACTTCTTCTCATTCTCAAACTCAAGAGTGTCCTCCCCCATCAGCTTCCACTCTCGAACGATCTCCTGAGAAGTGGACCAAAAATTAACCCCGGCTTGAACATGATCGTCTAACAGTTCTAACCGGCGGTGCCTCTTCTGAAATAACCGTTCAGCTGGGGGGAGAGACAATGAGAAGAATTCATGACAATTTTGAAGATCATTCATTCGAGAGCCCTGGGTCAGATGCCAGCGCGGCGCATGGGGCAAATCATCACAGGCTGGGTTGTGGGTATCCCAAGATCCACCGTGAGTATACTCAAAATCAGGATTCCGAACCGCTCCGGAAGTTGCACCATCACCACCTGGCGGGCGTTTGGTATATACCGTTTGGCGCGGGGTGGCCTCACTCGATTCTGCTCCAACTTCAACATTCTTACTGATGCGTGGTTGAAAACCGGTGAACATAATCGGATAACTTGATGATTTTATGTACGTTTTAAGTTCGGATAGCCTACTTTTAATCACAAATATGTTTTGTAGGTTTGACAAATTTAAGGAGCTTTTTGGGAGCTTTACAAGTCATCGGGTCAAAGAACGGTGCACCGGAACGCGAAACAAATCAACCGGGAACGCGAGACGCGAAAAACAAAAACTGAACAAACGGGAGCCCGTCGGCGACGGGCAGGGACCCCGTCGGCGACGGGTAGCAGAAAACCAATCCGGAACAACTTTTTTCTTGGATGCCATTTGGTGATTAAAACTCACTTTGACTTGGTCAACTACGGGTTTTAGCATTTGGAGGAAACAAGAACATTAAAGAGGAGCAGCCATTGGAGAAAATAATCAACTCCAAAATCCTCTAGCTCTCAAGTTCACATGGAGGTATGAACATCAAACCCTCCAAAATTGCTCGGAGAATGTGAATGCTCTAAATTCTCCATGGCTATAAATGAGGAAGAACACCAAGGAAGAAGACACACCTCCATACCCATATTCAAGTTCGTATCCAGAAATCCATCATCACGTACTTTCAATTTCCTTGTAACCATCTTACATCAAGAGTATTCTGCATTCTCCATTCTTCAAGCTCCAAGATGACTTCCGGCAAGTTTCATTTATCCGGTGAAGAAGCTCCGGCAACCATGAGTGGCTAATCACCTCGGTTTCACCCCGGTGTAGGTAGTTGTTTAATTTATGGTTTTGAATTGTTCTTGTTTCAATTCGTGACAATTTGTGTATGATTTTAGAAACCTTTGACAATAGCTTGCATTTGTTTCGAATTCATAAACTGTCGAGCGAAGATGAAAGTTATGACTTTATGAAATGGTTATGTGCAATATGCGTTGTCTTGGTTAGGATTTACTTGTGTTGATTACAAAGTGTATTCTTGTCCGTTCATTGAGCGTTGATAGTTATTAGCACCTAAGTCACGGTACACTAAATCCGCTAATCGTATGCATTTGAGTTGAGGCTTTAAACTTGTAGAAACCATAAGTTAGCAACTATCGAAACCGGGTGTGATTCCTTTATTTGTTATTGTTTAGAAATCTTATATTTATCACCATTGTTAACTAGGAATTTTAACTAAATATAAGATTTCTAAACAATAACAAATAAAGGAATCACACCCGGTTTCGATAGTTGTTAACTTATGGTTTCTACAAGTTTAAAGCCTCAACTCAAATGCATACGATTAGCGGATTTAGTGTACCGTGACTTAGGTGCTAATAACTATCAACGCTCAATGAACGGACAAGAATACACTTTGTAATCAACACAAGTAAATCCTAACCAAGACAACGCATATTGCACATAACCATTTCATAAAGTCATAACTTTCATCTTCGCTCGACAGTTTATGAATTCGAAACAAATGCAAGCTATTGTCAAAGGTTTCTAAAATCATACACAAATTGTCACGAATTGAAACAAGAACAATTCAAAACCATAAATTAAACAACTACCTACACCGGGGTGAAACCGAGGTGATTAGCCACTCATGGTTGCCGGAGCTTCTTCACCGGATAAATGAAACTTGCCGGAAGTCATCTTGGAGCTTGAAGAATGGAGAATGCAGAATACTCTTGATGTAAGATGGTTACAAGGAAATTGAAAGTACGTGATGATGGATTTCTGGATACGAACTTGAATATGGGTATGGAGGTGTGTCTTCTTCCTTGGTGTTCTTCCTCATTTATAGCCATGGAGAATTTAGAGCATTCACATTCTCCGAGCAATTTTGGAGGGTTTGATGTTCATACCTCCATGTGAACTTGAGAGCTAGAGGATTTTGGAGTTGATTATTTTCTCCAATGGCTGCTCCTCTTTAATGTTCTTGTTTCCTCCAAATGCTAAAACCCGTAGTTGACCAAGTCAAAGTGAGTTTTAATCACCAAATGGCATCCAAGAAAAAAGTTGTTCCGGATTGGTTTTCTACTACCCGTCGCCGACGGGGTCCCTGCCCGTCGCCGACGGGCTCCCGTTTGTTCAGTTTTTGTTTTTCGCGTCTCGCGTTCCCGGTTGATTTGTTTCGCGTTCCGGTGCACCGTTCTTTGACCCGATGACTTGTAAAGCTCCCAAAAAGCTCCTTAAATTTGTCAAACCTACAAAACATATTTGTGATTAAAAGTAGGCTATCCGAACTTAAAACGTACATAAAATCATCAAGTTATCCGATTATGTTCACCGGTTTTCAACCACGCATCACTTACCATGCCCAACATCAGCAACACCACCCGCAACATCAACGCCCTTACCTTTACCATCGCCACCAGCAGCATCACCACCTCCTTCACCCACCTGCTCAACGTCCACGACACCTTCTTCGTTCTTCTCACCATCACCACCATGAGGAGGAGACAATCCAAACGTCCTCGAAGGCGGAGAGGCAGGAGGAGTAATTTTGGAAACATCAATCTTATGTCCGGTCTTGGCTGGTTTGACACCTGCTCCAAAACGAGCAACACGTTCAGAGAAGAGAAAGAAAAGCAAGCAAAAAGCAAGAAGACAAACTGGAAACTGAGAAAACGAATACCAGAAGCCTCAAAGATCTTCTGCAACAAATCCCCAGGCTTCTCAGCAAAAATACCCATGTCAACCTCCGACTCAGAAGGGGCAGGAGGATCCTCCTTTTGGAGTTTCATCCTTTTCGACGCGAGCATAGCAGCAACCTGCTCGTCAAGCTTTCGTTTCTTGTTATCAAACATCTTCTTCCGCATTATCTCTGTTAGAGTCGCGCGGTCTTCAGGGTCCAACTCAGGACGTTTCTCTCCAACTCCTAAACCGGACAACGTATCAGAAACGACAACGTAATCAAGGACACGAAGAGTAGGAGGTCGCTTACGAGGAGTCTCCGTGGCAGTTTCCTCTGCTTTTTTCCCTTTCCCGTCAGGCTTGTCAGCTTTTGTTTTCCTCCTCGTCTCCAATTGCTCAGTAGCCTGAACTGGAATCTCTACATCATGAGCAACAGCCTCGTTCACCGGTTCATGCACGCGGGGAACAAGAAGTTAGGCCCTCCAAAGATCTTCCAGACCCATCACTCGAGAGAACAATAACTTCCTCTCGAACAGAATCAAAAGAATCATCATCATCCTCACGATCTTCACCTAAGACAGTATTAGCATAAGCTGCAAAACTCTCATTGGTCGGATGCAGGAAACGACCACGAATCTGATCCAACCAGGGTCGTTTCTCAGGCTTTTGAATTGCTTCAACCATAGCACCACCGGCTTTCGTGTCAAGAACGTTCAACAAAGTGAAACCCACTGCAAAAAACGCCAAGATAAAGAACAACGCAAAATAATACAACGAACACATACAAATGAAAGACAAAAGGGTATGGAGCAAAACGCACGCTTGCCGTCATAACCATAAACTGGGACCCCCAACGGATGTTTAGGGATCCACTTCATACTCATACCGGCACCCACCAACGCCATCTCCTCAAGTTGAATAATCGGAGTAGCTTTACGAGTCAACTTCTTATACCAATCTTGGTCAGCAAAATTTGCAACCACGTCAACCTTGGGGATACCCTCACCCACCGACCGGTAATGCATGTCCACAGGGATAACACCTCGGGGAATATAAAAAAACTTTTGCTTCCAGTCATGAAGACTCTTCAAAGGAACAGAACAAACTGGAGCAACACCGGTACGAGCACTGAAGGAATAAAAACCACTAGTATATGTAACAGTGTAAAAGACGTTGAACATTTCAAACGTCGGATCCAACCGGTTAGCCATGCAAACAAACTCGAAGTGAGTAATACGGGGAAGCCCGATAGCATTGACCTGAGAAATGTGGAGCCCATAGTTCCTCAGCACATCAGCGGTAAATCTAGTCATGGGGAGCCTGAAGTTGCCTTCCCGGAAGAAAGCAGCATACAATGTAATATAACCGGAAGGAGCATCCATGGCGGTAGAACCGGCGATAGGAAACTGGGCCCCCCACTCGGGAAGGAAACCCATCTCTCTCACCAAGTTTTGAAATTCATCCTCTCTCCACCCTATCATCGCCTGATCCGGGCCTGGTGGGGTCTTACCTTTGTTCCTCTTCTTCTTCGATGATGGATTTGCTCCAGACATAGTCAAAAATAATATGATGGAACTCAAGAAGAAACGTGAAGGAGATGAAGAAATGGGAGAGAAATCAGGAATTCGAAATTTGAAAAGTGAAGTTTGGAGAAGACCGCCCTTGAATTTATACCCATCGCATTTAATGCGATGGGCAGTAAACCGTCAGAGGTGCAGCAGGGAATCCAATCAAGGAAAGACACGTCAGAGGAGAGAGAGAAGACGCCATCATCTTTTTCGGAAACGTGTGCAACAGACGCCTGCTATCCATGACATAAAGTAACTGACATGACTGAAAAGGCGCCTGTTCACCCGACACCAGACAGTCACATCAGTCACACCCTTCCCAAGACAAACAAAGCTTCCTCCTGAAGGCAACAGCAAGTGCCATTGCGTCGTACACCATGCGTCCATTTGGCTCAACTTTTACAAGTAGCCAAAACCCATGCGCCGTGCGCCATGCGTCCCTTTGGCCCAACTTTTACAAGTAGCCAAAACCCATGCGCCGTACGCCATGCGTCCATTTGGCTCAATTTTTACAAGTGGCCAAAACCCATGCGCCATGCGTCCATTTGGCTCAACTTTTACAAGTGGCCAAAACCCATGCGCCATGCGTCCTTTTGGCTCAACTTTTACAAAGCTGCAAACCCACGCGCCATGCGCGCATCAGGTGCAAATTTTTCAGGTCTCCCACAACAACCTCACGCCATAAGAACCACTACTTTCATAAGTCCAGAATCCCTCCTAGACGATCAACTCAACTAGAAGGCACACTGGACTGGGGGGACTTGAAGAGGTATGGTCCCAATTCCTTGCCCACATGGCAAGGACCACACCACTTTTCCATCCTATGTGGCGCTGACATCAACGAGACCATCCAGAAGCTTCCAGAAGCTTCTGGAAAATATGAAAGTGGCACCAAAGATGCTCCATCCGACATGAAGGACAACACGTGTCACCAGTCACCAAGCGCCAGGTAGGCCTGCGACGAACCAGGGAGCAGTCCGACAACACCAGTACGACGTCTCCAAAATAGGCAAATGCAGGCGCGCCACGTGTACCACTACACTGACCACAGCAGAGGAGACCAAGAGGATATTCCCCTTGGTCGGACAGTTGGCGCGCGTCTACAGCTGGCACCGCTGTTCCTCCCTCTCTCACCCTCCGGCTATAAATAGGACCCTTCATCATCCAGGTTGATCATCTTGCTCTCTATACTCTCACACTCAACACACACTGTTTATTCTCCTTCAGAACAGTACTTATTCTCACGCCGGAGCCTGGTTAAGAGGGAAACCCCCATATTCCCCTCTTAACGAGACTAACGGTGTTGCTGTTTTGCAGGATCCCGAGTCATTTCCACGAGTAGGAAAGGAGATTGAACCCACAGAAGAAATAACCCCACAGATTAACCCCAGTGTTAACCTGTGTTTCATCACTTGGTTAAATAATACCAATATGACATGCTTGTAGACAACCATTCTGGTAAATTTTACTTTATATATGAAGCATTGTAGAATGAAAAATGAAGCATGATTCCTTTTTTTTTTTCATATATCTTCATTCTCTGTTGCAAGTGTTTGTCAGTTTATGCGTATATTGATCATAATATCGTTTTCAAGAAGATTAATATTGGTGATTTTGAGCTTGGAGATTATCTTGGTATGGATTGACAGGCTGCAGAAATAGATAAATGGATGGAACAAGAAACAAAAGCAGAAAAACATATTCAGAAGCTTTTGTTACTTGGTGTATAATATTTCTTCACAGAATAATTTTCATTGTTTTTGGTTTATATTCTTTCATGAATGTGCAAACTGGATTTGCTTTTGTGTAGGTGCTGGAGAGTAGATCAGGTAAAATTTCTTTATTTTTCACTGAATTATTGCATTCATTTATAGTTTTCAGTCACATTGTTGTGCTTCCTACTCAAAAAATACCATTACAACCTCCAACTTACTGTGTTTTGGATATATTGATGATGGACAATTACAGAATCAGATGATTAAATGTAAAATAAACGGGTTGCATGAGATTATGTTTGATGGTAACATTTTAATTACATACATAAAGTGAACAGTGAGTACATTCTTGTGACGAAAAGGAGATAAACTTTGTGAAATATAAGTAAAAGTTTTTAAATATAGGTTAAAAGTAAGGACAATTAGGTAATTTAATGCATCTTTTGACAAACAGTTCTTTTTGTGGGCAATAATAGTGATTATACGATGTCGGACGTGCAGGGTTAACTCGAAGTTGTAGAGAATCGTTGTTGTGCTCACCTTTGCTTACGCAGCCTCGCGTCTACCTCATCCTCTTTGTAATATTTTGCTTTTCGGATTTCTTAATTCGAAGCCTTCAAAGGTGTCACCGCTGCTCAACCATACCGTTGCCGCACACCATTGTTTCTCTGCGTCGGCTAATCAATATCACGTTTTTTATACTTTTTCCTGCAGGTTGTCGTTTCTCTTTTGTTGTAGACAATTTCATGTTTAGGTCAATTTTGCATTTATTATCATGGCTCCACTTTAATATCTTTTTTCCTGGTCATGGCTGCATTTTGAATAACTTCATGAAAGACATCAGGTATTTTACTTCGAATGAGTCGATTCCGATTATGTTTGAGAACCTGAGGAGTTTTAAGTTTAAGAGTTTAGAGAGCAGCTCATTCACTTGCAGGTGCTTAATAATGTTTAATTTTATTGGATAATATTTCAGTTAGCGGTGGCATTGGGTTTGTGGGTTGAATTGATGAGCTTGTGTCAAATACATCAACCCGTATAACCTAAATACGGTATTTAACGAGTATGAAGACCACAACTATGCTAGGACTGGTAGTATTGCTACAGAATCGGTTAGTAGTTTTATGTTGCTCATATTCACACACTCATTAATTTCTCTTACCATCCCTCTCATTTATATATATAGACATCTATCTGTGTGTATATATATTTCTGTCTAATGATAATCTATTGGGTTTCTAAATTGTTGAATGTTATTTTTATTATAAGTTTGTATCTTGTTGCCTTATTTGAGTAATACTTGAGTTTTCAGGTGGAACTTAAAGAAGGTTCTTTAGACCAGTTCACAAATGATATGGAGCCCTTCTTGAGGAAGTAAGGGATGCTTGTACGGTTGTGTGAAGGTTTGCATTTTCTCTTTCTCTTTAATCATTTTATCCAAAAGTAGAATTTTTATTGAAACAATATTGGTGCTTGATCTTATTTAGCACACCGAGCTAGGGTCTAATTGGAAGCAACCTCTCTATTCCTACGGGGTAGAGGTAAGGTTGTCTACATCTTACCCTCCTCAGACCCTACCTTGGCTGTGCTATTAGTGGAATTTACCGAGTATGATGATGATGATCTTATTTAGCACACCAATTCTTTCATAAAAATGAACGTCTTGGCCCTATAATCTGACCCTTGCATTCTGCGTAAAAATTACATGTCACCTGACCCTTGACCCTTCCATGCCTCTTTTATGCTACCTCTATGTATGATTTGCAGTTTATTTCTTATGTTGCTCCTTTTGATGTGAAATAGGTGTGGTGGAACATGTCGGATACTTTGTTGTATGTGAGGAGGGTAATTCCATATCGCCTGAGGTGTCTCGCATATTGGTCAGTATCGCACTTTTTAAATGACTTTTCTGGTTATATTTATAGTTAGTTATTAGCGTCTCGTAATACGTGGTCATGATTTTGATGTAAATGCGACGTTTAATGTAGATGAAGATGGCTACATCACTTGAGACACGTTGTGTAAGTTATATTAATTTGTGTGCTCTAGCTTTAAAACAGTTATATGACATGGTTGTTTTCGTGAGACACGGTGCGTGTTTGGACACCTTTTACTGCTGGAAATATGTAATAGAATATGCAAATCCCACCAGAAATATAGTAATTCTACTCCTGTTTGGTTAGAATATGCAAATCCCACCATAAATGTAGTAATTCTACTCCTGTTTGGTTATGTTGTATCCGATTTATTTTGTTACCTTATTACATCTCAATGGTGTTAGAATTAGATCCCATGTTTGGTCATGAGAAGTGTGTTAGAAATATATAAACTTCGTGAACTTTTTTTTTGAACGGCAAAGAATCTCATGTGTAAACTCACCATACTCGGGGCTATGTCCAAAGTCGACTCCTCGACCGCCATGAGACCCCCCTCCCATGCGCGGGAACCGGATAGAATCCGTAAACCCTCGCCCCCATCAGGTTCGAACCCAGGATTAAAGCCCCGATTCGTCCCCTTCGCCCAGAAGTTCCTCGAAAATGGCCTAAGCGAGAATTGAACATGTGGCTCCATTAGAGAGGGCAAGCCAATTTACCACTAGACCAAGTTTTCAAGACCTTCGTGAACTTTTTATTATTTATTTCATGTATAAATGAAATTTTGTCACGTATCTTCAGTTTTTTTTTTAAAGTTGATTAGGCTTATAATTTTCAAGACATTATGATAACACATATATTACAATGGATATACAAAATCTGGTTGTGTAGCTCTCAGACTAGAGGTAGAATCTTGTGAAACATTGGTTATTAATTTTCTTTAAACAATCTAGATACAAAAAACAATGATAATAAACATTCGTACAAGAAAACAAATAACTTTCCAACTAAATTATGTACAAATAGCAGTCAACAATTGAAAATTATTTAACTATAACCATAAGTTATGATCAGACTAATGAATAGTGCTTTCATTATTTTGTTGTCTCTAATTTTGAGACGAAATTGTTTTTAGTGAGTAAAGTGTTGAAATACCCGTAATCATGGTGTGGTATAACATTAACTTTGAGGACAAAATTTATTTTAAGGTAAGTAGAATTGGAATTGGAATTAACACATTCGTAAGCTTGATCAAATATTATCGAGAATTAATCGAGCACTTTATTAAATAGATATATTGATGTGTATGTGTTATTAAAAAATAAGTAAATGAACATGTATTGATGTATAATAATAATAATAATAATAATAATAATAATAATAATAATAATAATAATAATAATAATAATAATAATTTTTTGAAGTTAATCAAATTATTATTCAAATAAATGAAAGGGAAATTACAAAGAGATGGAATTAAGAACTTGAAGTTAGAAATAATAAATACAATTCAAAGAGGAGTTGTCTGGTACAACGATTCGTTTCCGGTCTTGAATGAGGGGACCATCTCAAGCATTCAAGAAGCCGTCATTGGCATAATCCATGGAAACCTTTTGAGTTATTTTAAGAAATCACTGGCCTAAATCTTCGCAACTCATCATATTATTCGTCGTATCCCACATCGTTCTCTCTCTGTTTTTTCCAACGTCGACGACCGCGACAACCACCAAAATCAACATTCAAATGGTAATAGTTGTAATCGGATCGAAATGTTGTAGAATGCCCTCCTAATCCATTTCGATCATCAACCTCGCGTTACACGGTAGCTTATAAACGTCACCAGTGTTGCGCGCTATCACCACTCCTTACCGTCGAATTTGCTTCGTTTTGTGTTTAAGGTAAGAAGTATGACTTTTAAATCGATTGTTAGAACTATTATACGAAACCCAAAACCCAAGATCTATTAACGAACCTGCAACCAGATGTTAACAACTTTTGAGTACCGCAATGTAAAGTGTCGCCCCCGCCGCATCGCGCAGGCACTTTACTAGTTATGTATAATTAGTTTTGTAATAATCATATATACATAAACTCAGATTCATATATAGATATGATAAAACTAGCTAGGCATTGCTGAGAAAATATTTACATTATATGTGTTGGCAGCGGAAGTTTGTCTTGAACATCAACATCATATGCAGAACTTGATTCACCATAATCATTTGATGGATTCATCATGAATTAATCGAACAAACAATACACACTCGAAAAACGAAAGAAAGAATGTTTTGGATATTGTTATAAAATATCTTGGTACCGGTTATGATCCCGGTAAAACGTATATATACATATTGTAAGGGACGGTTGTTACCGGTGGTTATTTTTGGCGGGAGTAACCACCTTTCAAACCGATATGTCATATGTGACATACCCCTTCACATATATTCGATACATACACACACATATATAAGTACAGTAATGTTATAATACATAATAAATATAATATAATCAAGTTTATATTCTAATACTCCCCCTTAAACTGGATTATATTTGCAGGAGTGCATTAAAACGCTCTGATTTGCCTCGTTCACTGCTTTCTCAGCCTGCCGGAAGTCGAACCTCCTCCTCTTTTGTGCTTTCTTCAAACCCTTCCAGTCATTTCCAGCATATAGAGCGTAGTGCTCTCTATCATCTTCTGGAATGCAGCCTGTGCTCATTGTCCTTCTTCCTTCATCGGCTGCTGTGTCTTCATTCCCTGCATATCCCTGAGTTTGATCTTCTCTCACACTACCCTGTACCGATTTGAACTTATAATAGTATATGATAACATCCAAGTACATAGCATACAATATCCTCATGTAATCTCCGTCTTCATAACCATGACCCATATCTTTCGAAACCATTGCCCATAGATTGTTTGAAGTCACAGTTCTATGGCCTCCTCTCTTTACAACCATGTAAAGTTCTAACAGGTTCACCTTCTTGTTGTTACCCATGTACACCGGAATCGGTCTCGTAGTAATTCCCATCTTTATTCTCAAAAACTAGTCGATCATCTCCTCGAACTTCACTTCTATCTCATACTTGTATTTCATCACATACTCAGTATCTTCTAACATGTCTAAGAGGGCCTTACAGTCTTGAATTTCATTGCTTGCAGAATCATTACATTCCAATCGGGTTCGTTGGAAGTTAGATTCAATTTTTCGAAATAATCATTCAACGAATCAGATTTGAAAGTTTCATGTTCTGATTCTTTAACGATTATAGACTGTTTCTCTCTTGAACCGATTTCATCTTCTCTAGTTAACCCAGTTATGTTATTTCTCTTATTCATAAGGGGTGTACTGAAAGTAGGGAAAAGTTTACATCTTTCACCATTAAACTTTACTGTAAAACCTTGAATTACCAGTTGATCAAGGCTGAGAACATTTCTATCCAATTCGGGAGTGTAGTAAACACTTTGGATTTGAAATTTCTCACTTCCAGATATAACATCCACAGCCCCTGTGCCTCGTATGAAATAGAAATGATTTTCACCGGTGTTTGTTTCAACACCGAACACATTCTTTATTCTTTTGAAAGAATCTAAGTTACCGGAGTAATGATGTTTGAAATTTGTATTTACGTACCAAATTTCAGACCAGAGACCACCATCAGTGCCGTTGATGATGAATTCTGAGTTTCGGACTTCATCTTCTTCATGCTTTTGTATACCAGTTTCAATGGCTTGCCTGATCAAGAGAGTTGCTTCATCATTTTCTTTTTCTTTGCAGTAGGCAATTTGATGTCCTGGTTGATTGCAGTAGTAGCATCTTCTTGGTATTGTCTTTGCCATAGATCGTTCACGTTGTTCATCGGAACAGTGTTTGCACGGAAGAACCGTTGCAGATGTGTAAATTCTTTCTCTTGCATGATCTGTCGTGGCTCTGATACCACATGTTGGCAGCGGAAGTTTGTCTTGAACATCAACATCACATGTGATGGATTCATCATGAATTAATCGAACAAACAATACACACTCGAAAAACGAAAGAAAGAATGTTTTGGATATTGTTATAAAATATCTTGGTACCGGTTATGATCCCGGTAAAACGTATATATACATATTGTAAGGGACGGTTGTTACCGGCGGTTATTTTTGGCGGGAGTAACCACCTTTCAAACCGATATGTCATATGTGACATACCCCTTCACATATATTCGATACATACACACATATATATAAGTACAGTAATGTTATAATACATAATAAATATAATATAATCAAGTTTATATTCTAATAATATGCAAGAGAAGAAATAAAGCGCGGAGTCCAATAATTACTAAACAATTGCATGATGTATTGACCTCAAATGTCCATAGCACTCACCACTGCTCTTAAAAGTTTCAAGACAAACCCAACAGATGTGAATTCCACACCGGCAGTCGATATGGTTGCACCCATCGATCTTCTCTATCGTAAAGTTACAAACCGGACAATGCCTCACGGCCTCTTTCCCCTTCATCCATTCCTTTAACGACAAGTCCGGATCGCGCTTGAACTCCTTGTACATTTCACACGACAAAAACGGATGGTATTCCAGGTGGCATCGAGTACACGTCTCCACAGAACACGCGCCACACGCAAACGGCCTCCCATCATCTTGCACTTGGTAAACCGAAGGACAGTCCGGTGAAGGGCAAAATCGGTATTTCCCTGAACTAGATGCCACAAACGACCCTAGAGAAGCCCGGAAAAGCTCATCTACCTAGAGGCGTGCAAAAAAAAATATGAGGATTAAACACTACCCGAAGAGAAAAGATAACCTAAATCGGGTATTCTCAACCAGGTTCGGTACACGCCGGCTATATATAGGACAGACATAGATTTTTAAGGTAAAATCCAAACCCAAAAATACCTGAAACCAAACCCGCCTACCCAGAACCAATATTTATCAACCAGGGTATTATACCCTACCCAAACCAGGTATTACCGTTATAATCGAAAATAACCGTTTTTAACGGCTTTATGGCAACTAGAGGTCTTTTTTTTACTGTTTTTCTTTTAAATTTTTACCAGTTTGGCCCATAGTTAAGTATTGAGTAAAGTACACGGATGGTCCCCGTGGTTAATCAAAAAGTTGGATTTGGTCCCTAGTTTTCCAAAAGTACACGGATGGTCCTGTGGTTTGCACTTTTTTACGCATTTAGTCCCCAGCTAACAAAACTAAAGGTTGCAGCTGGTCCAAGTTAGGGACTAAATGCGTTACAAAGTACAAACTATAGGGACATCCATATACTTTTGGTAAAAGTTGGGAGACTGTTACAGAACACAAACCACAGGGACCATCCGTGTACTTCTGGAAAGATGAAAACCAAATCCAACATTTTGGTCAACCACAGGGACCATCCGTGGACTTTACTCTTTAAGTATATTTACCATTATGGCACCATAGTAAGTAAATTTACGTTGTAATTAATTTTAATTTTAATTACTTTTTACAAAATGCAAAGCAAAACTAAATTTAGAACGAATTATTTTTGTGTAAAATTAAAATTTTAAAAAAAATTTAACTGGGTATTAATACCTGGTTATAACCGAACCCAGTTTCATACCCAACCCTACCGAACCCAGATACATAGATGATCTACCTTATCAGTTAACAGAAGTGATCTAATGTCCACCACTAAGATCAACTCCCTGCAACCCTCGTGCGCACAGCGGATCGGGAAACTGTTCCCGGGGTTCTTGATTGCAGATTCACATTGTTCGACCAAACATGGCCGACAAAACTCATGGTTACACTTTTCCAAGCGGTAGCCATCTTCGACATCGCAGAGACAAATAGGACATGAGCGCATTTGACTTATGACCGTTTGACCAGAAGTGGAAGTCGTGGTCCGAACAATCTCGTGTACTGTTTCTTCGACATTTTGTTTCAATTCTTTAGTACCGCGAACGGAGATGACATGGTGGCGCGTGTTTAACATGAAGTCTGATCCCGGGAATCTTTCTTTAAGCCCGCGAAGGTCGGGCCCAAACTTTTCAACCACCTTTTTCATCAAATCGGGCGGAAAAGCGGGACCCCTGAGATGAACATCGAGCTGTTTGTTCTCGTGTAGGGTCACAAGGGACTGAACCAGCTTGTTCTGGGCTAGATCGAGCTTGTTTAACGGGCCAAAGACTCGGAAGCTATGGTTATGTCTGTCAAATAGGAAAAACGTGCCGGTTTCGCGTTGAATGGACCTCTGCAGAGCGAATCCTTCACGAGAAAAGATAAGTTGTATAACAGGCGGAGTGAGCTGATCATCAATTATGGTTCTTCCGTTCATAAGCTGTTCCAGAGGTCGTCTCGATTCGGCCATTATTTTTGTAGCCTTGGCAGATATCTTGATACGGTATGTCCCGTTCTCGTTCCAGTCCGGAAGGAACTCCGCTCCTACAAACAAATTATTCATAAGAAAACAATGGTATTAATATTTAGAAAACTGAATATAAAACAATGAATATTGCTGCCCAATTATATAACATTGTTTAACGGACCAAATGAACCAAGTGACAAATGGCCCGATGTATCAATCAAGAATACAAAACAATGAAAATTGCAACAGTAACTTGTACCTTGTGCATTGAAAGTTGTACATAAAGGTCTCACCTAAAATGCAAGAAATATCCAAAACACATTTACAGATACATGTACTTGCAGTAGGAAACTTGTGCTGGTATAACAAATGAGCATACAAATTTTGCCAACAGTGACACATTTTAGGTCTATTGAAACACTTATTTTTGTGTTCTTGAAATTCTGCTACTTTTTACCCCCGCAATTTTAATGATAAATAAACCCAAAAAATTAATTAGCATTATGTTGTGATTTCTTGACAGATCAAAAGGGTAAAATTAAAAAATTAGCATAAATGAGAACAAATTAAAGTCGACAAAAGTGATAGTTTTTAATCAAACAAATCACACATACTTTATTTAAATATTAAAAATAAAGTATTAATACTAAACGATAGAATTTCAGTAATCATGCTTGTTAACTCGTAAATCACTTAAATTTTTCTTCTAATATTTGGACAAAACGTGAGTCCGGTCAAACTCAACCTAACCAGCCCGTTAACTAACACATGTTCAGTTTTTTTGTCATTTCAAGAAAAAGGAACATTCAAGCAAATGCAGTGGAAAAGTCTACAACTAATTAATTACCATACCAAAAGATTATAAGAAACTGATTTAAGAGGTATGCGGCATTTTCAGTAAGACTTTGGGCTACTTTGACCTCGTTTCTGTTTTAGAGAAATATACTACAAACATGTATCGAATTCAGAGTAAGAGAAATACCTTTCCGATTCTCAAGATTTCTGAGTAAAGCTTGCAGTTGCTCTTTAATAACGCCATACACAGAAGCAGGGCAAGAAACAATGCTATTAAACTGCTGCTGACATTTGATCTTCTGCCATGGCTGACAACCCGACAACGATTTCCCATCAATCTGCTCCAACGCTTTCGCAGCCTCCAAATGTAAACTTCCATCGAAACTAATCTCTGCTTTCACATAATTATCAAACGCTTCATACGGGAAAATATGAACACGAACACATTCGTTCTTCGAATTCCCTGCTGGCATGAACGAGCTCACCTCTCTCAAAAGCGCATCTTCCAGAACCACAAGGGGCGGATTCTCTACAGCTGCAGCCCGTGGTAGGCTAATTTTCAGAATTTTTCGATTGGTTGCTCTGTATAATGCATCATAAAGTTCGGGTTCGAAGACATCCCCGTCAATTCCCGACAGCATAATACTGTCGGTAAACTTCATGCTCGGCCTACAGTTTATAAACTGGTCGCCGACTAACACGTTCGAAAAATCTTCAACCATGGCTAATACGTCTTGCGGATTACATTGAACAAACGCAAAACCTCGGTTACGCCTACGTGGCCACGCTACTTTCGCTTTCACAGCTGGAAAAGACGAGAACTTGTTATCGCCTCCAAATATGCTTCTGGACGGAGCGATTTTCAGTTTACAGTTATTGAAATCAACTGGACTCAACTTTGTAGCTTTCTCAGCGGCTTCAGGAGTGAAAAATGTTACCCGGCCCCACTTTTCGTTATCTGGACCGACTAAATTAAGCTTATGAACAGCACAGATGTTGCCGGATGTGTGTTGTTCCAAAAACGAAAGCAGCTCTTTCTCCTCGATATCGTGTGAGCCGTGAACGAATATATCAACTGTAAGACATCGTTTTTCGAGTTCCAGATGCTTTATCTCGGCACCTGAACCGAACAGAGCTACAGGAGGGGACACGTGTCTGTCGGGAAACAGACATTTTTCAAGGCATTCGTTTTGTAGCCACTTTCCTTCACGCTCCAATACCGAGTTTACAATCTCACACACCCGTGTTAGGTGTTCGGAAGTCGCAAATACGTTGACTTCATTGTGGTCAACGGAAACTTCAAGACGAACTCTGTCATCGTTAATGGTATCCTTGATGTTTGAAACAAGATGTCTCAGACTAGAATTTGACTTCCTGCAAAAAATTTTCAGTAATGTTGTTCCGAAACCCGTTAACACCTTTAGTTGCAGTTTCCGACGGTCAATCTGTGAAATATCAAATGGAGCAGGGGAAAGAGTCAGCAAAGATTCGAAGTCAACAGAAGTTACACAAACCAAGTACTGATTCGGCATTGCGATAATTTCCCCAAAAACCACCCAACTTGGTCTCTCACCGAACATCAGTAACGAACACGAAGGATGCAACTGAACATGCGTTCCAGTTGACGGTACTTCATAACCAAGATTATCGTTTCCCGAATACATTGCTATGTTATCTGCTAGAGCCGAAAGTATGACATCTTTAAGAATTTGATCGTATTCGGTTTTCACCATGGGATCCCATCGCCAATAAGTCGGAATAATGATATTGAGCTCGTGCTGAAGACAACTTTCCATTTCCTGCACAGTTTCTTGGCATCTTCGCATAGATTTTGCGTTAATGCTATTATCCCAACACCATTGATTCCTCTTATCACGAGGAATACATTCCCATTTTCTGTAAACAGATAATAAAGTAAATAAATCACCACCTGTATGGCAGAATTGTACTTTTAAACAATCTGATTTTTGTTTTTCTTCGTCTTTACCGACTCTGCAAAATATGCTGCTGGAATTAGCCATAACCGCAGCAAGAACGAGTCCTTCCCTGCCCATACGGTTTTCAAAGCACTTCAAAATCATTTTACCGAGCCTCGGCTCGATTCCTAATTTCACCAACATCCAACCGTCTTTCGTTAACTTATGGATACCGTGTTCGAGTACGATGGCTCCCAATTGAATCAGATTCTTGATCGCAGTCTCGATAGCTGTATTGCATGGCGCGTCGATAAAATCGAACTCCTCAACTTTATGAATTCCAAGAGCGAGAATTCTGAGAACCGCAATTCCGAGATTAACCCTACGGATTTCGGGTTCTTGATGACAAGGCATGGACTGAAATTCTCTCTCTTCGTAAATCCGATAACACCTTCCGGGTTCGGTTCTGCCAGCACGACCCGCGCGTTGGTTAGCCGAACTTTGACTGATACTACAAACTTTAAAAACATTCATCCCAGTCCCGGGTTCAAACCGACTCTCTTTGACCATGCCAGAGTCGACAACATATTTGACTCCTGGAATAGTCAATGATGTCTCAGCAAGATTGGTCGAGAATATGACTTTTCGCTTGTTGGGATAATTCAGATACACACGGTATTGTTCTTTGTGAGATAACTTTCCATGCAAAGGTAATGAAACTATCGATGGGCCTTTAAACTGATCACAGGCCCATTCTACCTCCATTTGAGAAGTGAGAAACGCAAGAATTGTCCCTTGATCCTCCGTTCGATGGATCTCACCGACCCTTTTTAACACTTCGGAAACATATGGGGCCACAAAGTCATGGTGAACATTAGATGATGATGATGATAATGCGGGAACGTATCGAATATCAACAGGGAAAGTTCTGCCCGCCACATGATGCGTATCGCAATCGAAAAAATATTTAGAGAGTTGTTCTGCGTCGGCGGTTGCAGACATTATGATAAACCGTAGATCAGACTGCCGATGGAGTAGATCTTTTATTAACGCTAAAAGAAGATCGGTTGACAAGCTTCTTTCATGTGCCTCGTCAACGATGATGTACGATGCCCAAGAAAAGTTCTTGTCGTTCATGTAGTGCTGAAGTAGGCAGTGGTCAGTTAAGTATATCACCTTCGAATCCAATCGGTCAAAAGATGAATAGGTTGATGAACAAATGATTGAATTATCGTCACAACACCCACGACTTTCTTCTTTAACTCTATTTGCTAATGATATGGCGGCAAGCTTACGTGGCTGCGTGCAAACTATCGACTTGTCACCTGCCACTCCGGAATCAACAAGGAACTGAACCAGCTGGGTGCTTTTTCCCGAACCGGTTTCTCCGATCAACACCATTACCTGCGCCATGAACCAACACCAAAATATTAGAAGAGCAACAGAAGTAGATTACAGAGAATCTGACATTAAGGCCATTATGCATAACCTAAAAAGTACATTTACAGAACAGTATAACGATCATTGCATGGGTTAAAAAAAGCAAAGAAAGTCCTATTTATATGACAAAAAATTAATATAAACTAAAAGATAACAACTCCTTTATATATACTTATAGTTCAATTAAATATCATAAGTTATAGATGTATGTGTCACTAAGTCCTTCAATTACTTTCACTGTGTTTGTACAACTCTTAAAGGGTGTAGGTCAGCACATAACATTAGTGCATTTGATAGAGATTGAATCGGATGATGATGAAATCAGATACACAATTTATTGAATTGAAGAAGATGATCCAAAGGATCTACAATGGATAACTAACCACTAAAGTGGTCCAGGGCTATGCCCTTCTCATGCTGATGCAATGAGCCTAACAAACTGAATAATATCTCTCATACCCTCCTAAATGACTATTGATCCTTATTTATAGAAATAGAAATTACACTTTACCCCCTTCTAGAATAGACAAATGACAATTAACTATAAACCATATTATGATTCCTATCAGCATTGGTAACAATAATGTCTATGCGACTGCTGAGACATCAAATAAGAAACTTTCACATGGTTGTTCCAATTTAACAACTGTCAGCATGTAAGTAAAATAAATAAATAAAACACTCCATAAGAGGTACGATGTTTAATGTTTATACATGAGTATATAGAAAAATGGTGGCCAAAAGATATTCCACAGTAAGAACCAAAAATACTAATGAAACAAATATAATTAGTGTTGTGTAGTGTCTGCGGGAGAACGTAAGAATATCAATAACATACAGCAATTCGCAACAGAAACATGAAAATTTCATTTGAATTGTATAAAATATAGTTTTCAAAAAAGCTTTTTGAATCCAAAAAAGCTTCCGTTTTCTATTACAAATATAGATGACGATACAGAGAAAGTCAACGTGGAGATATAATGTAAGCTGCAACTCCCGCATGAGTACCACTTGTAACTCAGATGAATACAGTGTGTTTGAAATATAATCACTTATGGCAACTCTTTTACCTGATGGACAACAGATTATTCTAACCTAAATAATTACACACTCCAAACACCGGCCCTGACAAGAAAAGGTAAATACTGGTATGCATCCATTAATCATGAGATTTAATAAAAAAACATAGAGTAAACTTCCATTTTGCTCCCTGTGGTTTGGTCACTTTAACGGTTTTGCTCCAAACCTTTAAAAATATTCATTTTACTCCCTGATGTTTCGGTTTTTTTGCCAGTTTGCTCCCCGCCTCTAACTCTATCCAAATTGTTTGTTTTTCCATTTTGATCCCCGCAGGGAGCAAACTGACAACAAAACCAAAACATCAGGGAGTAAAATGGCTATTTTTAAAGGTTTGGGGCAAAACCGTTAAAGTGACCAAACCACAGGGAGCAAAACAGAAGTTTACTCAAAAAGATAATTTACATTAATAAACTACCTGCTGACAGTGTATCTTCCAAAGGATATCCTTACGATCAGCATAAATCGGCAAACCATCATCAAGCCGTCGACACTCCCTCTTAATCATCCAATAAATCTTGTTCCAATCAAAACCTCCTTTCAACAACAACACCTTAACATCCGAACCATCAAACACCTTCCCATCGAGATAATCGAGTATACATCCCATCGCAGATTTAAACTCTTCAATCCTCCTCTCAATCAACTCCTTCTCGCGTACATTCCCTTCCTTCTTTTTCGATAACTCCATATGTATCACCAACCTCTTCGGCTTCTTTAACAACAAATCTAACCTCGCAATCTCCCGCGACACTTCCTCCAACTTATTCCCCATTTTCTTCATCAATTCTCCTTCCAAAAGGCTTAATATCCTCTCCCTGAACAAAACCCTAAGGCGAGAATTCAACTCCTCTGTATCGGAAGGCACCAGCACATTCTGTACAAGGCGCGGCATAAACGACAAACCTCCGTCTAATAAAACCTCCCACAGATACACAACCGTCTGCAGCACCGTAGTCCACTGCTGGTAGAAAAACCTAGCTGCAACCACATCTACATAAATTTTAAAAAAAAATATCGTCAGAAACATATCTACAATTTCTCCATGAGAATCACAATTTCGAGACGATTTTAGCCATTTTAATTACTCAATTACTATTAAAAAAAAAAAAACTAGCAACAAAAACCTAGCTGCAGCCTGCAACTACTTGTTTAGTAAATTAAAAAAAAAAAATATTGTCTGGAACACACTTGAATTCCCTCATGAAAGTCACAATTTCGTGTTGATTGTAGGCATTTTAATCACTCAAATTATATAACCCTTTAAAAACTAACTTAGGGTATCTTATGCTAACTTAATAGTTGTGTCCCTTCACATCACACCCTTAAATAATACCTTTGCATTAATAAACACATACCATATATTATACACGTCAACCCAAACTAACATGTCCCAATATACACACCCCTTTAATAAATTTATTATTAATTTATTTATAACTAAAAAACAACTTGGGTTGTAGTTGTACCCTTTTATTTAAAAGACACGTCCCTTAAAATAGTTATTGACTTATATATAACTAATACAATATGAAGCGGTGTCAATTTAAAAGACACGTCCGTTAGAATAGTTATTGACTTTTATATATAACAAGCATACAATATGAAGCGGTGTCAATTTGATTTTAATGAATATGAAGTATTAAACATCACGTAGGTTAAAAATCATGTGTCTTTCCATAAATGAAGAGGTGCGCAAATAATTTAATCAATATAACTCCTAGGCGCCACCTTTCTGAAATGAAATGAAGGGGTGTGTTTTTAAATTAGATAGGAAAAAGTATTATATTTAGGGGCTGTTTGGCTAAGTTTATTTTTTTTACTTATTTGCTTATTTGAAAAGCAAATAAGTCATAATGGAATGACTTATTTACTTATTCATCTCACATAATAAGCTAACCCAAACACCTTTTAACTTTTCAAAAAGTAAATAAGTAAATAAGTCACTAAAATAAGCTTAGCCAAACAGCCCCTTAAATGGGTATGGAAAATAAATAAAAGATAGGTTGCCGTCTTGCTGATGGGTTGCTGCCGGGTCAACCCAGGATCCATGTGCCCCCAAATTTGCCCTACGTCAAATTTCACTAACATCAATTTTCTTTTTTATAAATCAACTAACATCCAGTTAAAACATACAACAAAACGTTGTCAGTTTAAATTTGCCAACCAGAACCGACAAAAACATTCACACCGACGCGCCTTTCGAATCATTCAACAAGCAGTCATCACTTTACATTTGACAACCAACACCAAACTCATGGCACCTTTTGAAAACAACCGGAGATACCAAATGGAGGCGTCGTGACTTTACCGTCGATAGTGGACGCACCGTAATGGACCGGACAAAACAATAAAATACCCTATATAACCAAACCAAGGCATCTTCTCCAACCACCGTCTCACACCCTATATACCCCCGCCATAAAAAATCTCCGGCCATGTTTTCATCCGTCTGAATTCCTTCAAAATGGCGCCAAGGATGATGAAAACAGAAGAAAAAAGAAAGAAAAAACAAAGGTTGCATAAACATAATCTCTCCGGCAAAGTGTTGGTCGGTGCTGATTTAGGGATGGAAGATAAGACTGAAGATGGAACTGCCCTATTTGTTGTGTATATTACACTGTGGGGGTATGGGGCTTGGGTTGGGGGAAAAACGCCCAAGCCATCACCCCTTGGGGCTTGGGTTGGGGCATGGCCCTTGCGGCTTGGGTTTGAAGCCGGGCGTGGGGCGGGCTTGGGTTTGATGTGGCGGCCTCCTATTCGCCTTGGGTTTTAAATTATATATATATATATATATATAGGTAGAGAATCCTGTAAAAAGTGCTCAAAGTATGAGAAGTGTATTATAACACTATATATAATACTATATAACACCATATAAACACCGTATAACAATATGTAACACCATATAATACCATATAACATTATGTAACTCTATATATCATTATATAACAAATATAACACTATAGGTTGTCTAATAGCATGTCTATGATAGATGTATAGTGTTATATTTGTTATATAATGATATATAATGTTACATAGTGTTATATGGTATTATATTGTGTTACATATTGTTATACGGTGTTTATATGGTGTTATATAGCATTATATATAGTGTTATAATACACTTCTCACACTTTAGGTCATTTTTACACTATCCTTACCATATATATATATATATATAGGGAGGGGCTCATGCGAGAACTCCATTTATTGTGAGAACCATTAGAACCAATGTGAACACAACCTAAAATAGCTAAAAAAACCTAACCCCCACCCCCCCCCCCCCCCCCCCAAGCTAAATGCTAAAAACTAAAACCCCAAAAAAACCTAAAAAAAAACCTAACCCCCCCCCCCCCCCCAAGCTAAAATGCTAAAAACTAAACCCCCAAAAAACCTAAAAAAAATCTAAAAAAAATCTAAAAAAATCTAAATTTTTTTTTTTATTTTTTTAATATTTTTTATGTTAAAATCGCTACTTTTCGAAGCAAAAAAAAAAAACTTTTTAAAAAAATTTTTTTTTTTTTTTTTTTTGCTTCGAAAAGTAGCGATTTTAACATAAAAAATATTAAAAAATCAAAAAAAAAAAAATTGTGTGATTTTTAGCTATTTTTAGGCATTTTTGGTTGTGTTCACATTGGTTCTCGCGGTTCTCGCAATAAGAGGTGGTTCTCGCATGATCTTCTCCCTATATATATATATTTTTTAATAGCCTGCCAACCCACGCGGTGCACCCACGCCCCGCCATACCCTACGGACACGTCACTTGACGATGGGGGCTCGAACTCCACGTGTCAACTCATGTCCCCACCCCAAACTCCACCATACCCCACGGTCTTACATTAGCTTTTTTGAGGTTTGAATTGTTGCCCACTTAAAATATGACACAAAATGCTATTCTTATAAACTAACAAATTTAAAGGACTTGTACAGTAATTCTTCTCATTGGTCCATTTGGATCAATCTTATATTTTAGCTTTCTTTTTTCTTTAATTCCTTTTTAGAATGAAGTGTCCATCAAATGTTTTTTTTGGTTTTATATTTATATAATTATTTTTTAATATAATTGTTTTAGTATTTTATTGTTGTAATTCTTTTGAGTAGTTTTGGTTTAAGTATGCTATTGCGATTTGCTTATTTTTATCCATATTTAGACATAAATTTTATTTAAAATTGAGTGGTACACAGTAATATAATAGGACGTTTATAAGTCGTTTCTCCTATTCGTTATTTGAGTAATATAATATGATGTTTAATAAAACTTTGAACATACGATTCGATAATATTTTTCTTCCAACAAACATCGATACAAGTGTTGTATTTGGTTTTATGGCTTTAACGACAACGTGATACAAAATTTGTTGTGTTTTTTTATATATAGTTACATTGTTTACCTTTTTTTGTTATTTGCGTAACATAATATAAAATTCTGAATTCACCATTGCAACATGTTTATTTTTATCTATGATTTGATAAAACTTTTAATTGAACTGCTAAATATAATTGATTTTTCTTTTGTTCTTTACAATGACCACTCTAACCAATATTGTTCGAACTATATTGGTACGAGTACCATATTCATTTTTGTGGTTTTCTCAACTTGACAATATAAAAGTGATTGAGAATAAAGTTGTATTGGCAATAGAGTATTTATAATATTGTATGCTATAGCGAGTGTTAATGACCGAACTTATGCCCCGACTAAACAACATCGGTACCAATACTGGTATTTGTTTCTATAGTTTTCGATCATTATAAAACATATGTTGATATCCTTTATGTGTGTATATTTTAGTTGCTATACTAAGTGCAAGCATCATACCGATACATTAGCAAACTAAGTTGGTACCCGGCCGAAAGCCCGCCGCGAAGCGCGGGGATACCACTAGTTTCCATACATATGTGTGGGCTTAACAGAATAGTTTTAAGTTTAAACATTTCATACATCATTTGATAAAAATCTAATACTTTAGTTTCATTTTTTTAAATACTTTAATATTGTTTTTGTTTAATACATATACTTCAACTAGGTGTTGCCCCGCTCCGCGTTGCGGGGCGATGGCCGAATAATGAGCGAGTGTTAGTTAGCTCATTGGCACGAAAAAACAATTAAATAGAGTCAATCTATTAAAACAAAACACTTTTATAGTTTTGATAAAAAAAAAACTAAAACAATGGCAATATTGTAATTTTTAACTGAGGGAAAGTTGTATTTTTTGACTGGGGTAAAATCGTAATTTGCCAAAAGCTAAAGTAATGGCAGTACTGTAAATTTGAACCAGGGGCAAAATTGTAAATTTTCACAGGGGCAAATTCGTAATTTTGAACTTGGGGTAACAACGTAATATAAATTTGAACTAAGGGCACAAACGTAATTTTAAGCTGGAGGCAAAAGCACAATTTTATTTTGAATCGAGGGCAAAATCGTAATTTTGAGTTGGGGACAAAAACATAATTTTATTTTTAACTGGAAAAACGTAATTTTGAAATGAGGGCGAAATCACAATTTTTTAAACGGGGAAAAATCACATTTTTGAACAGAGGGCAAAATCATAATTTTTAGCTGTTGGCAAAAACAAAATTTTATTTTGAACTGGGGGCGAGAAGGTAATTCTGAGCTGATGGCAAAACAACAATTTTATTTTGAATGGAGGGAAAAATCGTAATTTTGAGATGGGGACAAAAGCGTAATTTTATTTTGAGCCGAGGACAAAAATCGTAATTTTAAAGAGAGAAAAAAACGTGATTTTAAAATGGATATAAAATAATAAATTAGTTGGTCTAACAGGAGAGTGTCAGGCAAAGTCGTAATTTTGAATGGGGGGCAAGATCGTAATTTTGAGATGGGGGACAAAAAACGTAATTTTATTTTGAGCTGGGGGGCTAAAGCGTAATTTTAAAATGAATATAAAACAATAAACGTGTTGGTCCAATGAGGGAGTGTCAGGCAGCTGCCTGGCACTATTCCCCTAACTTGGTAAATGTATATATAGGAAATATTGTTTTTATAACATGTCTTGGATTTGTTTAATTGTTATGTATGTTGTATAATAACCTTTAATATTGTTATTTTTAATACATGTAATGATGTATTTTTTATAACATGTCTTGGATTTGTTTTTTTTTTAACATGTATTTGATCCGTAAAATGCATGGCATACCAATTGCAAATTAAAAGTCAAAACAAGTGGCAATTAATTTGTTTGTATATATGAAAATTACATCGGGACCCCTCTGTCGTGAAACAAAAGATATGTTGTTACGACAATTGGGCAGCGGTTCGATGGTGGAGGCAATGGTTCAGTGGTGATGTTGTGATGGCAATGGTTCGGTGGTGGTGTTGTGGTAGCAACGGCTCGATGGTGGTGTTGGGGTAGCAGTGGTGTGGTAGGGTTTCTTCTCCGATGTCTTTAGTACCATTTTTGGGGGTATGCGTGTGTTGAGTGTGTGCGCAGAAACGTTGAAGAGTGGAGATGTGAGTTCTGATTTTTAATGGTGGAATTTGGGTGGTACATATTGTGTGTGATAGTAGTTGATGGGTGTTTAGTGTCTCGCCGATTATTTTACCATTCTCCCAAATAGAATATTCATATATTTATTCAGGATCCATCCACGTAGTACAACTATATACAATATTCCACGTATAAAAATTGGGCTGTAACATTTGCTTTAAATTAACTTAGGACTCCTAATAATTATTATTGAAACCAACCGACTTAAACTAACATAATAAACATATACGTTAAAATTATTTTCCTTATAAGATCTCACTATACTAAATATTGATCTACAAAACTTTAATTTATTTTTTCTTTTCTCGATCAATATATATCCTTTTAGACATTTGGATTTTTACTACTTTAGCAATTGCCCGTAGTTTAATGAATCGGTGTTATCGTTTCGAATTAGTTATTTTTTTCATATATAAAAAGTTTGACGTAACGTTCCGCAAGTCACGTACGTGGTTTAACTTTTTAACATTTTTTTTCCAATTACTAAAATCAGGGCAAATTACATAAGGATAGCAGGTAGACAAGCAACAAACTGCGCCGCCATCCCTTTCTGGATAGAAAACCCTAATCTACTAGAAACAAAGTCTCGCCCCTGAGGGGTCGAAAAGTTGCTGTGGACCACACGCTGAACTCTAGACAAGAACCGAACTGCCTCCGGCGCCAAGGAGCCGAACGTGTCAAACGCCAGGGGGATAAAGGCATGCTGATTATCCTCACAAGCTTTCGCGTGCTTTTCCACCTTCTTTGACTCTGCTTTCAGTACCGCTTGCCCCGCCACAAACCCATTTTCTCGGAACCCGGCTAGGGGGGATATACCTGTGAGATCGACACAAGCATGTTTCCCGCCATCCCAACCAAAAACTAGCACGTCAGCCGGGCGTAAGGTGGATCTCCCCTCCGACGGGTCTGTAAGAAAATTAACCGGTGCCTCTTTCTTTGCCGAGATCCCTGCTCGTCTGAGAATATCCATTAAAGCGTCTCGAACAAAGTCATGACGATACTTAAACCCCGGCAACTCTCTACAGTGTAACGCATGCTCCCCGTATTTATCCAGACATGCATTACAGCAGACTGGGCAAGTTTCATCATTCGGGAACATGGGGATCATCAAACGGTACTTAAGGATTGACCGGTACTCCACTGCTGACATACGTTGACCCAAACCTTCAATAGAAATAACAGTTAAGAAATCCTGAGCGTGAGGCCTCTGTAAGCATTCAATGACGGCTTTCTGGCGGGGGGACAAATGGAAATCTTCTCCCAAACTTTGTGCGATTCGACAACAAAGGGCATTCGCCAAAGTTTTCTATGGCTTTTTGGGGGCGGTGTCCTTGTTAGAGAAACCGCCGAGATCAAAGTCAGGTAGAGATTCATGCAAGCGTTCCAAGGCGCTGACATAATCCGAATCAGTGTTAGCAACCCCACTGTTACGTAAGATGTGGTCCTGCAACTCCCAAGATTAAGACCTGGAAGCCATAAAGGCATAGGCAACCACATCCCGGGCCGAGAGAAGGCCCAACCCACCAAGCCGCATTGGCAAGGTCGCGATCCGCTACTGTAGTTCACCAAAAAAAAAGGACCCCCTCGCATACGGCAATGCCTTCAATCGCCTCCCGAAGACCTTTATCAAAACATGAAACAGCATCATCCACAAAAGGGGGCTGGCAAGTTCGCAGACCAAATAGCAACTTGGCAACCCCCATACAAGATCTAAGCAAGAGGAGTTCGCTTTGAGGGTCCCGCAACAAGGGAAGACGTCCCATAATGTCAACAGCACGCGTTGCCCTCTTAGCCGCTAGACCACTAATAAAACTGGCATCACGGCTGACTGCCCCTCCTAATAGTATGACACCTCTCTCCGGCCTCCCAATCTCACTGGGGAAAAGCCCTGGCCGGACTTTCATCCAGTTGCATGTCGGCCAAAAAACTTCAGTTTTTCTAATATTAAGTCGTAGCCCCAAGGCTGGACCCTCCGAACCGATGATGTCAAGAGCTTTAGCAACCTGAACAGCGTCCCCGATAATCGTCCCGTCATCCAAGTACCAAGCATGGAAGGGGAGTTTACAGTTTTCCTACACCTGAAGCACTAAGGGGTGTAAGGCTAGGGCAAAAAGCAAAGGTCCCAAGGGATCCCCTTGCTGCACCCCCGTGAAGGCCCTGATGCGGTCATTCCCCACGTATAGCCTAGCAGGCTGAGCATACAGAAATTGAATCCATGAGAATATGGAGGGGCAATGGCGGTGGACCTCGCAAAGCAAAACTGAACGGTCAACTAAGTTGAAAGCGTTAGAAAAATCAACCGTAAGCATGACCAGCTAGCCATCTGAATGAAAAGAATTAAGAAATCTGTTAGCGCTGTGCAGTACCGCATCCGCCCAATTGGGGACCCCCACCTCAAATTGGTAGTCCCCCAAGTACTTAACAACTTCTTTCCCAACTTTCTTCATGACTACTTTAGAGACTAATCTTCTCCAAATTGCCCCCACAGCAATGGGGCGAATTCCATTATCAGGCTTCAACAAAGAGGTTAGGGGCGCCGAAGCAACAAAATCCGCGAGCACCTTAGGACATAACCCCCTAGCCAAAGGTTTACCACTTCAGTGATGGCAGTAAGCAGTCCCGATGCAGTTGTCGACCCCTCGCCGCTAAGAGCGTCCAACAGGTGTTGGGCCCGGAGGCCATCTCGCCCACAAGATGTCTCTTTCGGGAAAGATTTCACACACTTGTGGACACAGTCTTCATCCACGGATAACGCAGGTTGTGAAAGAGGGGTTGAAGGCAGATTCGGGGGCGGCGCGAAGGGATGTTTGTCGATAAGGACTTGCATGGTAGATTCCCCCCGAGGAGCAACCCCACTGGAACACAACACCTTAACTGCAGCAGTGAAGTGACCATCACTCACTTTCCTGAGACATTGCTTGATGTTGGGGCTAACATCCTCAGCTATCTCCCGTTGTGCCTCCCCCCACGCGCAACCCTGCTCCAGTATCGGCAAGGAGGGAATTGACCAAAACCTCAAAACCAGAGCCCTCCTTCCACATAGCTAAGGCCCGCAAAATACTATCACATTGCAAGGACTTTCGATTACCCGACCTTCGCTCTTGCCTAGAAGACGGCTTAACCACCTTAAGGGTACAACGGGGTAAGAGCAAGAGTTTGACCCAGCTTTCAACAGTCCCAGGGGAAGCTACTACTTTATGGATGACACTTGTCAAAGCTTGTGCAAATGTCAAATGACAGCTTGGGGGGATGCTCTTAACAGTTCGGACCGGAAGGGAGAAAACACGTTCAAGGAAAGCGACATCTCCCATCACTCCCTGCGGGGTCCTAAGCTCAACAACCATCACAGGATCTTGGGGCCTTTGGATCCTCACAACAAAATCCTCATCAGACCCGGATTTTCTAAAGAACGTGAAAACACCATCAGGATGATGACACCCCCTACTAAGTGCGTGTGTCTTCATGCACCTCCCACACAACCAATATCCAAAACTCGCAGGGTTTCCCCAACATTCGAAAACAATTCTAAATCCTTAGAAAGCGCATCTTAAAGGGATTCTTTACGATCATCTTTAAAATGAAATTGCTGAAAATACGCGATCAATCTGTTATACCCAGAAGACCCAGGTTTGCCGTCTTTACACTCGTGGAAGTTCCTGAAGGGGCATAGCCACACTCCATTGGACGAGGTGGAGCCAACATCCCCTTCAGAGGTACTGGATACCATGCTTCTACCCTTGGCAGAGCCCATTGGAAACAATCAAAATCGAGAAGTGATAACAAGTCCTCCTTCTCGAGGTGAGGAGGAGGCCAGGTATCAACCCACCCAAGAAACGAAGGAGAGGAAAGCAACCTACAGTTGCTCACCCTCCCAGACACCCCATCAAGAAAGAGCTAAGTCATGAGTGCGCGACTTGCGGCAAATCCCAATTTTAACAAGAATTAATCACCCAAGAGCCCTCGGTTGACTTGTTTGGATTGGAGTTGGAAGCTATGCGAAAAGTAGACACTGAAGATGAAATCGTGAATAAAAATCTCGCCTTTTGAACGAATTCAAATATAAAACACTGAAATCAAACGGTTAAACAACAGAAAAGGACTCGATCCCCAATTTCAAAAAAAAAAGAAAAAAAATCAAGAATTTGCAGAAATCGTGAATAAAAATCTCGCCTTTTGAACGAATTCAGATATAAAACAATGAAATCAAACGATTAAACAACAGAAAAGGACTCGATTCACAAACCCTAAATCGATCAAGAAAAACAAAAACAAAACTCAAGATCTGACGAATCATAAGTAAAAAAACAAGTTTAAGAGTAAAATATCGGAAGATAAATAAGAGAATGAAACAGATCTGCAGGTTGAATCGGAATAAACAGGTGGAAGAAAAGGTTGAATAAGAGAAAGAAACAATGGAGTACGAAACTACGACCGAATTAAAAATCACAACTCAAACCATAAAGATTTCACCTATTTGAATATTGTAAAAATCTTGTTTGGGCTTTGGTGCTTTAAAATATGACGATTCACCTTCAAAAAAGATAACTTTGGCCCTGGCCAACCGTTTCAGATCTGGTGCGAAGGTTGCAGATCTCTTGTGGCGGAGGTGGAGACGAGTGACGGTGGCGGTGGCGGTGGCGGAGGTGGGTGGTAATCGGTGGTGATTTGAACTAAAGCAACATGATTCCCGCCGCAACGCGCGGGTTGGCATCAACTCGTTCTATTAAAAAAAATAGCAACAAAAACCTAACTGCAACGTAAAATAAAAGAAAAATTGTCAGGAACACACTTGAATTTCCTCATGAAAGTCACAATTTCGTGTTGATTTTAGGCATTTTAATCACTCAAATTCTATAAAAATAAAAATAAAAAAAAAATTAAAAAAACTAGCAACAAAAACCTAACTGCAACGTAAATTAAAAACAAAAAATTGTCAGGAACTCAAGAAATTCACAATTTCCTGACGATATTAGGCATAATAATCACTCAATTCTAAAAAAAAAAATAATAATAATAATAATAAAACGAAAAAAAAACTAGCAAAACGACAAAAAACAAAACCTGTTTTGTAGAGAAAAAAGTCATCAGGAGCGGACTTAAATTTCCCCATGAGAGTAACAATTTCATGTCGATTGTACGTATTCTGATCGTTACTTTGCGAAAGGAGTTCGATGATGAAATTAGGGCGGCGGTGAGCGGTGGCGAAGGTTCTGGAGGACGACGGAGATCGATCTCGCCGCCGGTGGTGAACCGGCCGGTGGTTCGCAGGAACCGGAGCTCTGTTCTGGTGCATCGGAACAACTTGATCACTGCTCATAGCAAATCGCCAGACTGAGGGTTTGTAAAAAGCGCAACAACGGTGACTCCAAATACGAAGAAGGGGTTTGTCCCTATACAAAATATATATATTTTGAACAGATTTTTTTTTTTTTTTGGTTAGAAATAATACTTGAAGCTCAATTATCTTCATCGCTTATGAAGTTATGCGCCCGAGATGAGGTGGAGTTTTTCCTTAATAGTGCATTCTAAATTGAAATAAAATCCGACTGGAAGTGCAGGGCACTGTTTGTTTTGGTTCTTGTGCAATAAAGGTATTTTTTTGGAAGGTGACTTTGGGCATGTTTGGCTAAGCTTTTTGAAACAACTTATTGACTTATTGGCTTTTTGAAAAATCATAAGCTTCAAAATGATGTTTGGCAATGGGTGTGTATGTGAGGGGGAAAAGCCAATAAGTCAATAAGTCACTCCATAGTGACTTTTCCAAAAAGCCAATAAGTCAATAAGTTGTTTTGTAAAGCTTAGCCAAACATGCCCTTTCTATGTACTGGACCTATTGGTCACCGGGTTCATGTCGAAGACAATCCCCGCCGGTTCGACTCCCGGGTGGTGCATACGGGGGGTGAGACGTCCCAATGATGGATCGTATCCTACCGAGGCATGGTGCGGTCTTAAGGGCAACCCGGTTTTACCCATCTGTTACCCCAGCGAGTCTCTCGTGTGGGGGCAGTATGGTTTCCGCGCGGAAGTCAGCTTGCGCGGCGGCCGGGGCCCGATCGAACATCGCGTCCGAGAGTGCGGGGCTGGCTTATTTTTCAACCAACCCATTATAATAAATTAAATTCATTCATTTTCAATTAATTTTCAAATTTTGTTTCAATTGAACTCAGTAACTGTCTCATATGGACTTTATTTAATTTGCTTATGTACCAGTTCAATTTTATATGGTGTACACTTTATTTGGTTGTGTAGTTGAAGAATTTGTTTACCAACCTCTCACCATTTCACTCTCATTTCCTTCTTCAAATACATACAAACAAAATGAATGCACCAAATCCGTTTATGGATCTTGCAAAACTTGAAGAACTAATGTCAGATGATATTGAAATAATTGCACAACAATTTTTGGAGCTCGATAGTGATGAGGCCATCGGTTCTTCTCGACAAAAGGTGAAACGCAAGTACATTGATAGGTCTCGTGAAGATGGTGATAATCGTATGTGGAACGATTATTTTGCTCCCAATCCGGTGTTCCCCGAGCATTTCTTTAGAAGACGATTTCGGATGAGCATTCGTCAATTTAATCGAATTGTTGAGAGGTTAACAGAACACAATAAGTGGTTTTCACAGAGATTTGACGCAATAGGTAGAAAGGGTCTTTCACCTCAACAAAAATGCACAACATCTATTTGTCAGCTGGCATACGGCGTAGCAGCTGATGAAATTGATGAATATGTACGCATTGGTGAGTCTACCGCTATCCTTTGTTTACAAAAGTTTTGTAGTTCAATTATTGAAATTTTTGGTGAAGAATACCTTAGAAAACCAAATGAAACTGACGTCCAACGGTTACTTGAGGAGCATTTAAATGTGCACGGCTTCCCGGGAATGCTTGGAAGCATTGATTGTATGCATTGGACTTGGAGAAACTGTCCAACTGCATGGAAGGGTATGTATACCCGTGGTGACCATGGTCAACCGACCATTATGCTAGAAGCAGTTGCTTCTCATGACCTATGGATTTGGCATGCATACTTTGGAGTGGCAGGTTCAAACAATGACGTCAATGTGATTAATCAATCGCCACTTTTCAATGAAGTTTTAGAGGGGAGTGCACCACAATGCAACTTTATAGTGAATGGGACACAATATACACAAGGGTGTTATCTTGCGGACGGAATCTATCCAGAATGGTCGACACTCGTCAAGACTTTTTCATACCCACATACCGATAAATTGAAGTTTTTCGCCAAACGTCAAGAGTCTACAAGGAAGGATGTTGAGAGAGCCTTTGGTGTTCTTCAAGCTA